>OX369268.1:12609844-13809844 GCA_947284805.1 Coleophora flavipennella
GTGGGAAACGATTTTGTGAATACGCTCAGGCGGCACAGACCGCTTCTGCCCGTTAAAACGTTCAGTGCCACTGTCCACTCTAGTTGTCGTAATCATTGTCATCGATGATCTGGCAGGGAATGTTTTAAAGCGTCTCGCTTAGTTTAAAAAACTCGTGTATACTCGTTTTATAGCTCGCTCGGTGCGAAAGTCCGACTCGCACTTGGCTAGTTTTTACACAAGGTTTGCGTATCCAAATTCTCGGTCTGATCTAGATACAAACCGGCCAAGTGGGAGTCGGACTCGCACACGAAAAAGGTTCCGTAACATCGTACAAAAAAATCCTCTATTTTTATTTTTATTAAAGGAGCAAAATAAATACACACTCGTGAACTTCCAACTGTCAACCTGATACAGCCCGCTGACAGACAGACGGACAGCGGAGGCTTCGTAATGGCGCAGTCTAAAAATCCATGTATTCAAGTATGGATTCTTAGATTGTGGTAACAGGGTGTCCCGTTGGTACTTTTTGGGTACGGCACCGTAAAAAAGGTTGTCGGTGACTCAACTTAATTTGCTAATTAACAAGCGACTCGGTCCTCCTTACTAATCAGAAGTCCCAGGATCGAATTCGGAGACGAACATACTATCAACTCTTAGGTTTTTACATCAATTTAATTTATACCAAACCCTCTAAGAATCCATGTATTCAAGTATGGATTCTTAGACTGTGGTAACAGGGTGTCCCGTTGGTACTTTTTGGGTACGGTACGGCACCGTAAAAAAGGTTGTCGGTGACTCAACTTAATTTGCTAATTAACAAGCGACTCGGTCCTCCTTACTAATCAGAAGTCCCAGGATCGAATTCGGGGACGAACATACTATCAACTCTTAGGTTTTTACATCAATTTAATTTATACCAAACCCTCTAAGAATCCATGTATTCAAGTATGGATTCTTAGACTGTGGTAACGGGGTGTCCCGTTGGTACTTTTTGGGTACGGCACCGTAAAAAAGGTTATCGGTGACTCAGCTTAATTTGCTAATTAACAACCGACACGGTCCTCCTTATTAATATGAAGTCCCAGGATCGAATCTGGGTACCAACTTACTATAAACTCTTAGGTCCTTACATCAATTTAATTTATACCAAACCACGCCATGGACACTTCATACAACGTGTCAGAAATGACATTTCAAAAAAGAATGACGGAACCAACAAATTCTGTATTCCCCGATTCGTATAATTTAAGAATTTTCAAGACGAGAGTGAATAAGCACTATTTGAGCTTGCGTGTTACATCCTCGGCTGCACCGGCACTTACCATCAGGTGAGGTGCAGACAAACGCACTCAATTTTTTAATAAAAATAAATGGCGGCGATATGTTTGACAACCAAACTGTAACCAATCTGTATCATTCTGGGTGACGAGGGGTGAGGTCGCAATCTAGAGAGCGGCAGGGAGTGTCCATCCATACTGTATGTTTGTACTAATATATATACTTTGACCAAACCGTGTCAGTTCCTATCGTCACGTGTGACTGCATGCGACAAACGAAGGCAATAAGTAAACATCCGTATCATAGAACAAAAATACAACGCTTGATAAATAAAGTTCATAACTGTTTAGGTAAGTAAAGAAAATTTTAATAGATACGTATATCATTATTATTATCGTAAGGCCTTTCTGGCCTTTGCGAGCGTCCGTGGCGTAATGGTTAGGGCCGCTACCTTCCGTCCGGGAGGTCTTGGTTCGACTCCTGCCTCGTACAAATGTGTTTTCGAATTCCGATTTCATATGTACGTTTATCCGCCGCTCTTGCGGTGAAGGAAAACATCGTGAGGAAACCTGCACACGCCCGCGAAGAAACTCGCAGGTTGTGTGTGAAGTCGACCCACCCGCACAGGGCCCGCGTTCGATTAAAGCCCGATCGCCCTAATTCAGGGTAGGCTCGAGCCTCTCGTTGGTGACGTATATGAGCTAATACGATGAAGGCCTTTCTAACGGAAACCTGCGTTATAAAGTTAAATATCTAAATTCTGTAGCCAGTCCACGACTGCCGGGGGAAGGTCGTTTAGCCGCAGAGCGCCTGGCCGGGCCTCCTCCACGATGTGTACAACTGTTTGTTGAGGGGCGTCACAGTCTCACGAAGGCGAATTTTTGATAAATCCTTGAGTCCCCACTTGTAAAGGCGATCCCTGTCCGGATTCGGTTCAACGTAGTCCAATTCTTTCGGCCCGCCTTGAAGCCAGTCGGATTTTGGACTATGCTGCTCGCTGAGCATTCATCCTACTCCCAGTCCGCTTGCCAAGATGACCGTAGGTCTAGTGGTTGCTTGATTCTGGGATCCGTCCCGATGAGTCTGAATGACTTGAGGCGTTCCCGAATGTCCCTGTTGAGAGTTTTAGTGATCGGCATCCGGTGTGGTAGCTTAATGCTTTCCACTATGCCTATTCGGTTGCTGCTGCTTGCTTGCGCCTCAGGTGGGAGGGAGAGAGCAAGACGGATAGCCAGGGAGTAGGTGTTGGGTGTCATACATGTGAATCACGAACTTATAAACAATGACGGCAAAATATGAAACTAACTAAAACGGGATAGGCTGTTAATGTGGAATTCCCCAAATGTCCAGTCGGTTTTATGATCCATTTTTCTTCACGTCCATTTCCTAAAAGTAAAATTCTTCGAACCGCTATTTTATCGTCCGTTTTTTTTATAAAATCTATTGCCCTGAAAGTATGTTCCCTCCCACCTAATTCTCCACGAAGATGTTGACGGTACGGAACCTCGGTGCGCGAGACAGACTCGTACTTGACCTGTTTTTGACAATGTATCATTAAAAAAATAATTAAAAAAAATGTTTTGAACCTTACCAATTTAATTAAAAAAGTCACTCAGGGGATTAAGACGAATCTAACGACACCTCGCACTCAAACTGTTTATATTTAAACTGCTTGAAATGCTTCATTTTTCTGTCTATTTAAATTATAGCCATTTATAAAAGTAAATTTAGGGAAGGAATACCGAATATTACGTTTAGGAATATTTAATGTTCTTTGAGAGTTCTATCGACTATCCCACAGAGTATTTTTTTATATAATGAGATAGAGAGACCTATCTCGACTCCTAAAAGAAGTAATGCGAATATGCTGCCATCTCTATCATTGACAACTTTTAAAATTTTCATACCAACCTTTATACCTAAAACGATATCAAAACTTAATGAGCAGATGATGATAAGGCCGAAATTACCAATAATATTGCACGGGAAGTCAAGTTGCGTTTGATTGATTTATTTTATCATTTCATTTATTTATTTTGATTTATTTTATGAAACAATAAAAACGAAAGTTATATTAATGTTATTTATGTTATATTTTTTTAAAATAGAAAAATCTCAGTGGCTTGTGGCGCCCTCTATAAATTACTATCAAAACTAAAGACAAGATTCAAAATTCAAGATATTTATTCAAAATAGGTGCAAATTACACTCTTTATGATAGTCATAAAATAGTAATTACATAATTTCAATTGTAAAAAATCAAGAAATAAACAATAATTAGTTAATAACGTCAAAATACAATCTTTGATATAAAAAAAAAACAAGCTATGTCATAGAACATAAAAACAATACGACACGAGAAGTTATACATTAAAATCATTGAATGTCATGAATGTCTTTGACAAGTGTAGGCCAGATCACACGGACAGCACCCGGTCACGAGTATAACGCGAGAGTCAGCCACCGCTCCTCTCAACCATATTTAGAGGGAAAGGAACAACCCGGCTCCCGATGCGCCACCATCCGCACGAACATTTAACCTCGACCTCGACATTTTCTCATAAAGTGTTCAAGTTTGGAACCCCTGGACTATTCCTAATGAAGCTAACAAAACCAATATTTGTAATATAATATTTGTTGATACGTGCCGTAGGCGTAGATACTGACACAATATTTTATAATGTGTATACAAACAAATATGTGTCATTCATCTTGAATATTCTACAAATTTGATGATTTTTCGAACGTTAGATACATAATAATTTATTGAATTGTCTGTTCCTATGAGGCTATAACATAGTTATCGTTGATAAGTTAATCATTTATGCTATGCGTGGTCTTAGTTTGATAGTGATTATGATTAATCTAAGTTTTAAGTCTACAATCCTGCAAAATAAAGTAATCTTGGTAGATTTATAAAATAAATAAGTTTATGCTTTATAATAATCGACTTCAAAATTGCGGAGGCTTATAATATGGCAAGTAAAAGTATAAGTATAGGGAATCCTACTTTGGGGCCAGATGACGATGTGTGATTTGTCCCAGAATATTTATTTATTTATTTATTTATAAAAAATAATAATTTGAAAACTTAGTAAGTTTTTTAAATATATGTATGGCAAGTTTGAGTGTCACTGATTATCTTTAACTTGAAGCAAATGTATTTGCACCTGTCAAAAAGTAGAAAAAGCCACCTTTACGAACCAGGGTGTCGCCTGAAACTTTCACGAGACATTTTTAGAGTTCCTCACACTCAAAGCACAGCGCACAGCGGGACCCTAAGTCTGTTAGCGGGCTGTATTTCATGAACCGTAATAGGTAGACAGTTGAAATTTTCATAGAGTATGTACTTCTATCGGCGGTATAACAACAAACAAAAAATAAAAAAAATAAAGGGGGCCTCCATACAAGAAACGGTTTTTGTTTTGTCTGTGTGTCAGCGGGCTGTATTTCATGAACCGTAATATGTAGACAGTTGAAATTTTCATATAGTGTGTATTTATATTGCCGCTATAACAACAAAATATAGGAAATTTGATTTTTTGGAAACGTGAAGAAACAAGCGACATCTAGTACGATCTAGTAGTATTCCCACGACACATTTCCAGTCACCCTGTATAGTTGATTTATGAAGATGTTTTGGTATGGAAATTAAGTCTCACTCGTACTTGGCCTGTTTTTCTGACAGTAGCTTCACATAATCATTACTGAATTCTGATATACCTGTGAAGCGGATGAAAATCCGTTCCGTCTTTAAAGCTGAAACTGTTTCCATCTAGAGTAAGGATCCTTACTTAATACTATAAATGTTTAAAATGTGTTTGTTACCTTTTTACGTTGCTACACCTCGACCAATCTTGATGAAATTTGGCATGCAGGTAGCCTGGGACATAGGCAACTTTTTATCCCGTAAAAATAGCATAGGCCGATGCAGTTCCTGAGGGAACTGAAAAAATACTGGACAATGGATTGTTGTGATTTTTTCACAGAGATACTTCAGAAGGTGCGAAATAACATAATTTACTAATTAGCATATCCTGACATAGTTCCCGAGGGATTTAGGAATAACTTATTTCCACGGAGTATCGGAGCAACGGGGGGAAGTGACTTAGACTGCTAATCAGAATAGCCCAATATAGTTCCTGAGGGATCTGGAGAAAACTCATAGCGGCTCGCGCACCAGTTACCCTCGACAGTCATAAAAACAATCTCCACGCGGGCGAAGCCTCGAGCAAAAGCTAGTAAGTAGTAATTATAAAATATCACGTTTTTCACGTGTGCTCTGAGCATTGTTCTACGTACTGTTTGTGTTTTGCATGAGGAGTACAGCTATTCTGGGTGGTAATCTCAAATCTGAATTTTAAAACTCACCCGTGTGTCAAAAGTTTAATTATTTTTGCAGTTTTTGGCCAAACCACGTGCAATGAAAACAAACTAAAGGGTTTCCAAAACAAAATGAATATTGTTTATACTTGCAACCTGCCATTCGATACCTCATGTCTCGTAAACACCAGTATGAATCCTATTCGTCTTACACATTTGCCTAGAGTGAGTCACCTCGCGTTGTGTGGTTTTATGGCCAGAAGTTTCCGACATGACTGACTACGCCTATATGTATAATACTAGCTTTTGCCCGCGGCTTCGCCCGCGAGAAAATCGTTTTATGGAGTGGTACGCGAGCCGCTAGCATCTCGCGAGCGTGGACATGAGTTTTCCCCAGATCCCTCAGGAACTATATCGGGCTATTCTGATTAGCATTGTATATCACTTCCCAACCCCTGAACCAATTCTATACAAAAAATCACTTCAATCCGTTGCTCCGTTGCGACGACGACGTGCGCGAGCGTGGAAAATGGTTTTTCCCAGATCCCTCGGGAACTATTTCAGGACATGCTAATTAGTAAATTATGTCATTTCCCACTTCCTCAACCATCTCTGTACAAAAAATTACAAGAATCCATTATTCCGCTGTGATGTTAAAGAAATTAACCACAAAAAAAGAGTATTTTTTCAGTTCCCTCAGGAACTGCATCGGACTATGCTGTTTTCACGAGATAAAAATTGCCTATGTCCTTTCCAGTGACACACGCTACCTACATGCCAAATTTTGTCAAGATTGGTAGAGGCGTTGAACCATGAAAAGGCAACAAAACAAACACATTTATAATACTAGTAAGGATTAATTAATACATACCTAGTTGAGTCAAGTCCTTGTCTATTTCCATATTCTTGACTGGTCCGTATTGCCGTGTTTAGGACCGGTTTCACCGGGGGCTGTGTCTGTAGTTATTTTAGTAATTTATACTGGTAAATTGGTTAGCAGGGGAATACTGTAGCATACTGTAGCTTCGACGTATCACGTATTGGCCTAATGTATTTACGTTGGCGTGTTCGTTCAGCTATCGTAAGAAATGTCTTGCACGCACATGGGTGCACACTCGTGTAAACTAATGTACCTAACTTACTAGTAGTGGTATTATTGTTGTTATATAATTGTCCAATAGAGTTTACTATTGTCAGAATAGTTTTCTAACCTCCGTATTTATTATCTTAACTCAAAATATTGTTGTCTTCTGTATATCGAGTCGATTTTCGAGGACTGTGGCCCACGGTGTAAATTCGACTTTTCACACAAACGGCGATAACATTTTTCACCTCATGTAACCGATTTGGACCAGTTTTTGATAGGTTATCAGTCAGAACATAAGCTAGCGTACACGTTTCGTTTTTTATATTACTAATTTAAAAATAAAAAAAATGACCGAAATTAGTTTTGTATGAAAACACGTGAACGAACGACCATAAGATTTAACTTATTAACTTTATCGAAAAAACAAAAACGTTAAAGCCTAGCTCTGACTGACAACCTATCAAAAATTGATTCAAATCGGTTAACATTTAAGAGGTGAAAATCGTTATTGCTGTTTGTATGAAAAGTTGGAGTTTCACAATTCTCAAGTGGTTGTTTGACTGTTGTGATTTTTTTCCGCAGACATGGTTGAGAAAGTGAAACGGTAGAACGTGACATAGACTACTAATTAGCATAGCCCGACACATAGTTCCCGAGGGATCTGCGGAGTTACATATATAGACTGCTAATAAGAATAGTCAGATATAGTTTCCGAGGAATCTGGAGAAAACTTAGTCTATATACGCTCGCAAGCCGCTTGCGGCTCGCGCACCAATTCACTCTCAAAGATATTCATAAAAGCGATGTCCACGTGGGCGAGGTCGCGGGCAAAAGCTAGTGGAGTAACTTTAAGATACTTATTTATTAGTAAGTACTAAACGAAGTTGTCATATAGGAACATCCACATGTAACTATAATAATTAACCTTTATTGATCTCTTATTACTTCTAATCTATGCAGTATCCGGGGCCAGATAACCCTTTAGTCGGCGCAGCGAGCGCGTCAACAGACCGTCCGACCGACGAGTTTGAGTGTCTCCACCCATTGTATACCCGAATTTTTGATCCCACAGAAAAAATGTAAACAAAGGTGTTACCCTAAATAAAAAAAAATGTCATATGGTTACTTTTCTTTTTATGAGAAATAACTGTGGAACTCGTTGTTGGAATGTGTAGACTTAACTTTCTATTTATATTTCATCCCATATATATCAATGTACATTACCGTTTGTGTTCTCCTAATAAAAAATAAATTAAAAAAAAGTTGGTTTATGAATCCCTGATAATATGCCGCTTAGACACTGACAACACTTTGTTTACATTTTTGTGAAATTAAAAATTCGGGTATAGACGAACCCTGACATTGCTACTATTGACCCCGATTATGGTAAAATGGTGGTTATCGTAACATAAGTAATCGTCTCTTAAACCAGTGTCCGCTCAATAACGGTTTTAAGAGGATTGTAAACCTGGGACTTTTAACGGTGATAGCGATTTCACCTCTCAAAAGTTAACCGATTTTAACTAATTTTTGATAAGTTGTCAATATAGTCAGAACTAAAGCTAGTTTCGTAGGTTTTAGTTTTTTCAAAACAAATTTTATTTGTCGTTCAGTGTTTTCATACAAAACTAATTTAAGCAAATATTTGTTTTTTTTAATAAATAATTTAAGAAGCGAAACCTATAACCCTAGCTTTTGTTCTGACTGACAACCTATCAAAAAATTGGTAAAAATCGATTAATTATTGAAACGTGAAAATCGCTATCGCTGTTTTTTTAATCCACAATTGATAATCCTTTGTTGGCATCATCTCAACCTATCAAAAAATTGGTAAAAATCGATTAATTATTGAAACGTGAAAATCGCTATCGCTGTTTTTTTTTAATCCACAATTGATAAGCCTTTGGCATCATCTCACCTGATGGTAAGTGACAATGATGGCTAAGCTGGAAGCGGGCTTACCAAGATTCCCCAACACAATGGGGATCTGGCTATCTTATCTTCAAGCCGGAACACATCAATGCTCTGAACACTACTGTTAGCTGCCTAAAGACTTAGATAAGATGGTGGTAGCTAGCCAGGCGGGGCATGAAAATGTCCTAACACCAACCAAACAGAGTCTTACAAAGTTGACTCCGCCGGGAATCGAACCCGCGACCTTCTGGTGTAAAGTGAATATACTAATAATTACGCCACGGATTTTCAGGCGATAATTCAATTCGTTATGTGGGCACACTGGGAGGTATATTTTAATACTTGAGCGGGAACATATTTATCAGTCATTTCAAAAAAAATCAATTGCATATCCTTGTATTTAAATATATTTACTGAAATATTACTATTTAAATATCCTTGTATTTAAATATATTTACTGACTAATTCTATTGTCAAATACTTCTGCTCCTAGATAACTGAACTAAATAATACTTGAAAACGGTAAAAAAAACCGAATTCAATCACAACAACTCAGTACAGATTCGCATTATTATTTTTGGTTTTTGTTAATTTTCTAAGAAAGTACTTCACCGATTAAAAAAAAAAATTATATGGGACTAACCTGGCAGCATACTTATTGAATAAAAAAATAATCATGAAAATCAGTTCACAATCTGCGAAGATATAATAAATAACATACAAAAAAACGTACAGTCTAATTAAGAACCTCCTCCTTTTTGGAAGTCGATTGAAAAATAATTGAAAAAGCTAATGTTAAAAAACCGACTTCCATCGCAAATTTCTAAAAAAGTACTATACCAATTTTAATAAAATTAATAGGAGACGACCCTGGCAGCATCCCCTCCGGAGGACCTCGTCTATTAGAAATGGATTGAAAACAATAAGTATCAAAATGGAAAATATTCAAGAGTCAATATACCCGTCTAATGTGCAGTGTGTATCAAAATGAGAAATATTGAACAGAGTCAATATACCCGTTTAATGTACCCAGTGTGTACCAAAAGTAGAAAATATTTAAAAGAGTCGACATACCGGTCTAATGTACCCCGTGTGTATCAAAATGAAAAATATTCAGGAGTCGATATACCCGTTTAATGCACCCAGTGTGTACCAAAGTGGAAAATATTCAGAAGAGTCAATATACCCGTCTATGTACCCATTGTGTACCAAAAGTAAAAACTATTCAATAGAGTCAATATACCCGTCTAATGTACCCTTCGTGTAGGTGTTAGGTACATAAAGTCAAAGATGATCTAATTCTATTGGCGTAACGATGCTTGACGTACAGTCAATCGCATGCGAATAGCAACTTAGCTTTGATCGTCTTTACCATTATACGTGTAATTTTCCGTACCTATCGTTTGTCGGTGGAACTATTCGTACGCATCACGCACTCTAATGTAATACGCCTTATCGAACAGGTGGTCAGACGGATAGAGATATCGTAAAGATATCGCAATGATAAGAAAATGCCTTATACATGGCCATAGTAAGAAGAAAGATAGTAAGTTATCTTCATACAATGGTACATCGTGCGGTTTGTACGTTTGCGGGTCAGTTGGCAAGCACGCACACTACAATAATAAAAACGACTTCTTTCCTTACTCGTTTTAACACTGGTTTTAACCTACTATCCTTTCTTTTTACTATGACATGGCGTATTGGTGCTAATTTAAATGTCGGAGGATATTATGAATGACTTGAATGAGTTAGCACGGCCGTTTTACAGAGCGTCTCAAATCTCAAACGACAGTCAACTTTTAGTTATTTGTGATACAAGGGTAGTAAAAAGGTAAATAACAAACGAGTGACGTTTGGAAGCCATACAACGTTTTTCAATACAGGTGTGAGAAAACAGGTAAAATAAAAAAGGACCGTAACAGAAAAACAAAACACGTGTGCACGTACATACCTATCAAGGCTTCGGCAACCAAAGATCATTTTACGCGACTTGTGGCTTATTTTAAATGTCCGGGGGGAGTAATCTCATTGTTTTTCCTATACATACACCTAATTATATTTTTTATCACACATTGTATTTTAACTTCATTATTTTTTCGAAGTCACAACTAAAAAAAATCATTTTTACAAAAATTGCGCGTTGTTTTAGCTAGGCATACGCATACGCATGCGTAAGTTTTTGTGTTAATATTACCATTAATAGATTGGGATAATATTGTACGAGTTAAATCCTCCTTGGAAAAGATGACCTATTCTTTGGTGTTACCGATGCGCTTCATGCGTCATCAATCTATCTCCTTCTGACACAGGATTCATCATCTTTGGTTATTAAACTTTTTTATTTGCTAGAAATGTCTTGTTCCTCCGAGCTAGAAATTTAAAAAGCGGCAAAGTAAAAAGCACGAGTGCGGTAAAATCAATTTTGCGCACATCAAACTAGCATACTCAGTACTAATTTTCGAGCAACTGTTTTGAAAAGATTTTTTCCAGCATAAGTGATATAATATTATTATTATAAAGTAAGTCATGTTTTTAAATATTTTGTGTTTTACGTTTTACCTAAATATTTTATTACAAGACCTAAGAAGAACAGGATAAAAATCCTTAAAAGCGATATAGGTAGGTAATATGTTTACAAATGTTTTCCTTCTCTTAATTATTTTGTTCTCTTCCTTCTCTTAATTATTGGTTGTCATGCGTGTGTTTACAATTATGGGTACTTTGTAATGAAGAGAAAATTGCTGCTAAAATGTGAATTAATTCAAAAACATCTTATGTACATTTTTGTTGCTTGCGTAGATATGTAGAGTACTTTATCATATAGCTTTTCTTTTTACAAGTTATTTATAATTTAACACGCCAATTTCCCATTAGTATAAGGTAACCTTAACAAGCAGGTAAAAATTATTGTTTTCCTATAAGACACTTTGGATAAGTAAACATTTGCTTTTCAATGAATAATCTGTGATGGAATATTAAGAGACATTTAACAAATATTGACTTTTGTACTACTGCAACACACATATGTTTTTGTATTGTTATTATTTTTTGGTTTTTTTAATTCGTTATGTATTGTTTTATATTATGTATGATTGTAATAATATGTGTGTGATTGCAGTGACAAATAAACGTGTTATCTATCTATCTATCTAAAATATACAGAATATTACATGTATTGATTAAATATTTGAATATTCTCTCATTATATTTTAACTCGCGGTGGACCGATGACCTGGTGAAGGTCGCGGGAAGCCGATGGATGCGGGCAGCGCAGGACCGGTCGTCGTGGAAATCCTTGGGGGAGGCCTTTGTCCAGCAGTGGACGATTTGTGGCTGATATGATGATGATGATGATGATGATATTTTAACTCCATTTATGGCCAAGTGGTAAGTGCACTCACTTTACATCGGAACGTCTTACGATTTTGTAGGGCTCGCTCGGTTGTAGGTGTTGGTGGCAGGGCATTTACTGAGCCTGTCTGGCTAAACACCACCTTTTTGTCTAAGGGTGGGTTGCACCATGTAACTATAACGATAACCAAACCGTAACGAGCCGTTAAATCGCCGGTATTTGACCACAACAATAACCGGTCAAAATCGAGCGGTGAACGTAAGCGTTGGCCCAGTGGTACTTAAAAATCTGTGTTTGTCTTTTTCTTTACGTGTAAAGAGGGAAGAAAATAACCACACTTTTGCACTTTTTTTTAGCAGATTATGCGGATCTGTGTAAGTACCAATATCGGGCGCGGCGGGAATTTGGCGTTTGTGTGTAACGCCTGAATCGGGTCAGATCCCTTTACGCGGGAAGCGACTCACTTCATACCTGAGTATGGAGCGAAAACTATCGCTGCGTTTGTCTAACGTTTGCTAAAGCTCCTTGATAAGACAAGGATAGAGTTAGGAATGAGTGCAAAGCCAACGGTGAATGATTTTCGATAGAAATCTCCTTCGAATCAGTCAGTGGTTTTAGCTGCGCCCGGGCGGTGCGCGTATGTGTTTTTAAAGTGATTGTTTAGTGATTGTTTTGTTGTTTTGCATAGAAAAACTCGGTGTTGTTGAAATTCCCAATAAACCGGGTAAGCAATACAATGTTATTATATTATCTATTGTTATTGTAGCATTCACAGTTCACGTTTTTTTACGTTCAAGTGCAATACCTACTAATACCTACTTACCCTATCTTTGGCTGAGACTGTTGAATTATATTTCACAAAGTTTAATACTCAAATATTTTAGTCAGATAGTCAGTTTATGACGATTTCACCGTTATAAGTTTTATATATAGTGTCCATACAAAAACATTGAGAAATAATTGTTTTTGTAACCCTTGACAATAATGGCGGCCACCCACGAAGAGCCCCGCCAGTTGAAACAAAATGGCGCAGCTGGCAGCGCCAGCTGATTTGTCGTCGCCGCGGACCATAGTCAGGCATTTGCCAGCAGAGTGGTTAATAAAAATCCATTCGATGTTTTCCCTTCAGTCACCTATGAACTTTATTTTAGTAAATAAATCATATTATCAAATTACTTATTTAAAGAATAAAACCGAAAATAGACGATAAAATGGCTCGAAAAGAGGTACCTTTGCGAAATTATTCTATCGAGCCAACTTTATTAAATCTTGTTTCCATTCGGTATAGTCCCTCGTAACTATTCTCAATAATACCAATATGTTTTCCTAGATTTTAAATTTACTGTTAACTACTTCAAAAATGAATTTAAACCTGTTTAAGTGCATTTTTAGGTACCACTGGGCCTTAAGTAATGATGTCATTTTAACCATTGTTAAAATCGTGCAACCCATATAAACCGACGATTTGATGGCTGGTTACGGTTTGGTTATCGTTATAGTTACATGATGCAACCCACCCTTAGTCTTATTTCTAAACATCAGTGATAACAGCATTGATGTGTTCCTTCACTGAGATAGGAAAGCCAGCACCTTGTTGCGTTGGGGAATCTTGGCAAGCCCGTTTCCATCTTTGGTATTATCATCACTTACCATCAGGTGAGATGAGGCAAAGCGCTTAAAATTATTTTGTATAAAAATTGTTTTCAGCTTTGATACTGTTATATAACAGCGCTTTTCAACAACGTTTTTAGTAATTGATAGATATGATTTCTTTTTAATTACTTATAAATCAGTCTATAATTAAGTTAGATTCTCCTACTAGCCGATATAACGCCCAAATTTAACCTACCTTAAATACCTAACTTAAATTGAACTGAATATGTACTTACCTGCACACGCCTGCGAAGAAACTCGAAGGTTGTGTGTGGAGTCGACCAACCCGCACTGGGCCCGCGTGCCTGATCGCCCAATTCAGGGTATGCTCGAGCCCCTCGTTGGGGACGTATATGAGCTGATATGATGATGTACTTACCTAGTATTTCGTTTAAAATTTAATCTAAGAAATATAGTACAATAGTATTAAATCGAAAGAAAAAAATATTGGTAATAATATTCTATGAATTTTGAAAACTTCTCTTTTCAAGGTAACCAAAAAACAGGCCAAGTGCGTGTGGCACTAGTGCACCGAGGGTTCCGTACCGCCACAGCTCTCCACACGAGAACAAAAATGATCCTATTCATTTCAAACAAAAGAATTCAACGAGAGTGGCAGTTTATTTTTTCATTCAGTTCGGACTTTGCCGGTTTTTTTATGACTTGTTTGCAAGTATCAAAATATGTGACATAAATGGCCCTATATTTTCTAAAATCTACTCGTTCCTAAGAATACGGTCTTGAAAAAACGAACAGACGGACATCAAAGTGATCCTATACGGGTTCTATTTTTCCCTTTTGAGATAAGGAACCCTAAAAATTGCGAGTATCACTCTACGTACTATCGCAACGACGAGGCCGACAGATGATGTTCTATGAAATCTTTTTTGTGTCATTTGAAGTTTGAAATTCTATTTCTAACATTAGAAATATTTGTTCCAGCCAATCCTCCAGAAGTACTGTCCGGAAATCGCAGCCGGTGGGCTCTCCTGCTGCGACAAGACTCAACTTAAGAACTTGGACGAGAGCAGCATCAAGATAGCCAGGAATCTCATGGAAAGATGTCCGGCGTGCTGGGACAATTTCATCAAGCAAGTGTGCGCTATGACTTGCTCGCCCAAGCAGAGCGAGTTCCTGATTCCAAAAAAATTGGAACCCTATAATAGTAAGTATTCATAATTAATTTATTTCTGCAAGCATGCATGTGCCGTTACGCCACCGACGATTTGTAAACAATAGCAAAATTTAATGGACAACTTGAAGTATGATGGTGCATCACTTTAGCACAGTATTACGATATGGCTTACAGTAGCGCAACGCCTTTGATGTCGCACGATGCGCCACCTGTTGCAGTTTTATGGCGGTAGACCACCAGGGAGCGCTGCAGCAGCCAGGATTGTTGGCGCTAATGTTGCCATTTGTCTCGAAAACTACTGGGCCGATTACCTTGCGGTTTTTCGCATTTAAAATGAATCGTCTCGGAGCAGGTTCTTAGACAGGTTTTATGGCGGTAGACCACCAGGGAGCGCTGCAGCAGCCAGGATTGTTGGCGCTAATGTTGCCATTTGTCTCGAAAACTACTGGGCCAATTACCTTGCGGTTTTTCGCATTTAGAAGGAATCATTTCGGAGCATGTCTAAGAAGACAGGTTTTATGGCGGTAGACCACCAGGGAGCGCTGCAGCAACCATGATGGTCGGCGCTTGAGGGCTCCTTAGAAACTATTCAGCCGACTCCGATGCGTTTTTTTGCATTATATAGGTGTCATTTCAGAGTAGGTTTTAAGACATGTTATAAAGCTGTAGATCATCCCTATTAATAAACAAATTGTCTACCAAAAGGGCGAAGGGGTTCCGATATACTGCCCTTCCGGGACGGAGAAAAGGGTGGAGTCTTGTACTACAGGTGGTCACGGGATGTTATATTTTTTTTTATTTTATTGTTATTCTATTTAAAAAAAAAAATTAAAAAATTTAAACTGTTTATTTCAATAAAAAAAAGGAAACAAGATGCCACACAAAAAACGCAAATCTTGATAAAAAGATTATGTGCGTTTATTGTTAGTTGCACAGCTCGCAACTTGAGCGTCTGGATGTCCACCAGCCTCGTCAGTTAGGTAGTTTCTATATTCTGATGTGGTTAGTTATTTTTAATAATATTTATAATTCTACTAACACATCTGCGACCATTATGCTTTGAGCCATGACTTAAGATGTATTTGTGTCCTTAATTGTAATAAGTATGTTAATATTCTTTTTATAATCATAATTTTATGTTTTTATTTTTCAGATCAGCAGAAGATCATGGAGATAGACTACCATATAAGCAATAGCTACATGGATGCAACATTCGAGTCATGCTCTCAGGTAAATTTAACGTTATTTTGCATTTTAGACTTTATATACTTTTAGATATTCATCATAAGTTTTTAATTCTCGTTGGCATTGTTCCGGAAAATTTCATTTTTTATTGTAAAAGCTGTTTCCGTCAAGTATTTACTTTAAAAAACCGGTCAAGTGCGAGTCAGAACAGCACACATAGGGTTCCATACCATCATACTAGATGGCGCTAGTTTCTTCATGTTTCAAAATAAAACAAGTTTTTTGCCCTCTTAATTTTTCACTTTTTCTAAATATAAATATATAAATACATCACGGTTCATAAAATACAGCCTGGTGACAGACGGATGGACAGTGATGTTTTAGTAACAGTGTCTCGTTTTTACCCTTTGAGTACGGAACGGAACCCCAAAAATTGGTAAAGATCTGATGCAGTGGCCAAGATAATGCAATAGAATTCATTAGTGTTCCAAATACATTCCAATAGGAGTCGCGAAAGTATGTAATGTAATGAAAGACAAATTGAGACGTATGACATATTGAGATGGTCATGAATAATTGTATGTATGGTACTGACGGAGAGGCTGGTTTCCCAGCTAATGATTTTATAGAGACTCGAGCTTCTTCCAATATACATTTCTCGACTTTATTGATATTTCCCTGCGTAGTAGCCACCACACTTCGACCAGGGCGGGGGTCGCCTTCTATGGTCTCTCTCCTACGCTTAAATTCACTTGACCACTTTTGAACAGTGGATAATGAAGGGGAAGTGTCCCCATAAACATCGTCCATTTCTGTTTTTATTTGTTGCTGATTTTTTCCCTGTTTTATAAGGAACTTGATTACGGCTCGGAGCTCCAAATTTGCCGACATTGTAAAAATCCTTCGTTCTCACATATATACATATTTGGGAATAACAAATAAACTGACAAAGCAAATGTCATAGATTTTCGCATTTATAGTACCAAAGAGTTTGTCATTAATATGAGACTAAGGAGATTTCTTACCAATGAGTATAACATATCAGTACCGACATTACATTGAACTCCCCTCGTATGAGGATAGTTATCATAGCGAGTTCTAGGTTATTTGGACTCTCGCCGCTTCTTCGTCAGTGCCATCTGAACTTCAAGTAGCTTGACTGATAAGTCAGTCTTCAGCAGTGGGAAGTCTATTTGGGATGTCCATCAACTTGAAGAAGCCCCTTACTTATTCATCATTTTAATATAATAATTCCAGGTGAAAGTCCCATCCACTGGTGGTCTAGTGTTCGATGTGATGTGCGGCACCTGGGCGTCTACGTACTGCACGCCGCAGCGACTCTTCGACTTCATGGGAGACGCCTCGAATCCCATAGTGCCGTTCCAGATCAACTACAAGGCTAGCGATGAGCCCGCGGATGGGTTTATTCCATTCAACCCACCTACTAGGGGTTGCAACGTTGGTGTTGATGTAAGCATATCTACAAGATTTAACAGTTATTAAAATGTTTGGTGACCAGTTAGCAAAGAAGTCTCAAAAGTGAGATAACCTTTCAAGCGGGTCAAGTGCCTGTAGGCAATCACAGCGGCTAATGCTCAAGCGGGTTAGATGCTTCAGAGGCACTTAAAAAAGTGTGACGTAATATATGACGAAATAAGTGTACTTATACTGTTCTGATCTCTCTCAAACTTTTCCATAATATTGTGGAGGGACTGATACATCATTATTTATTATTTACAAGTTGATGCCCGCTTGTTTTTATGACTGTCTCCGAGGGTACACAGTGCGCGAGTCGCCGCGAATAAGTAGCCTATATATTAATCCACGTCTTAATCTGTCTACTTACCAAATTTCATCCAGATACATTTAGTAGTTTATGCGTGAAAGAGTAACAAACATCCATACATAAAAACTTTTAGTGTTAGATGTCATACAAACGTCAAAACCTGACAGCGTTGTTTATCAAAAAAATAAAAAAAACACAAATTTAATCTTGCTTAAATGATATAGATAGAAATAAGATTTTATTGGCTAACTAGAACAGTAATTACTTTTTATAGGTTATTTTAAAAAAATGAGAAAATCTTTGAAAAATTCTGCAATGCACCAAACGGACTCTCGTGCGGCCAAATTATTACTACTACGTTTGATATACACACTTGAAGGGCAAAATTAATGAGTTTAGACACATAAAAATGAAGTATATATTAGGGTACATACACTTTTTACGCACATTTTATTGATAGCCATCGGGTTTGGCTAAACTCTACAAATCCTACGTTACTCCATTCAATGAAATAAGAATGAGTACTTATAAAATATCCAAATTAATTTATTTGCCTTAAACATGGTATAAAACGATCTTAAATACGTACATAGAACTCATGTTAGATAGTGTTTAAAAAGCATGCAAAATAATTTTAATCTTAGTCCAAGGTAATCCAAAAATATACAAAATAACGTCTATCAAAATTTTAATAAGTTGTTGCGATGGAAGTCGGTTTTTTTAAAGTGTTCAGCGTTACCACTAATGTCGTATCGCCACGCTTGGCAGTCTGGTTGGCGATTTATGTTATTTGATTGACGTTGCTGCCCATTTCTGAGTTTAGGATCCTCAGAAAGAGATGGGGTGTTAGTATAATAGAGCCGGACCACAGGCCTTTCATCATAAATAACTATTTTTCCACTGTACGGAGTTTCGAAGGTTTGCTTGTACTGAGTATCCTATGTCCTTAGGGCCAGCCGGGCTGCTCGTGCCTAGATTGCGACGCGGCCTGCCCCGCCCCCCCACCTCGCCCTCCCCCCCACAAGCCGTTCAGCATCAACGGCGCGGACGGCTACGCGGTGGTCATGGCTATCGTCTTCGTCATCTTCACCACGCTGTTCCTGGGAGGAGTGTTCTGTTGCAACCAAGTGGAGAATACTGTTGGTGAGTACGATAATAATATACTATTATGTATATGTGACAGGTTAGAGAGAGAGGGAGAGGGAAAGAACGATCAAAGTGACTAAATAATTGTTTATAAAAAGGACATACACAAATGCTGCCTGAACTAAAATCACTGTGAAACTAATTGTCATTTTGAATTTTAACAAAAAAAGTTTATAATTAATTAATTTATGTTTAAGTTTTTAACTTTTATGGTATGGACCTTTGATCGCTTATAACTTCTATTATCGTCATCATCATATCAGTCGAAAAACGTCCACTGCTGGACAAAGGCCTCCCCCAAGGATTTCCACGACGACCCGTCCTGCGCTGCCCGCATCCATCGGCTTCCCGCTATCATCACCAGGACGTCGTTCCACCGCGTGGGAGGACTGCCTACGCAACGTTTTCCGGTGCGCAGTCGCTACTCGAGAGCTTTACTTCTCCAACGGCCTTCTGCTCTACGAGGTATGTGCCCTGCCTACTACCACTTTAGTTTAGTGGATCTGTGAGCTATGGGCAACGGAGCGTGCTATGCTCGGAGTTTCTCTGCGTGATCGAATCAGAAACGATGAGATCCGCAGGAGAACCAAAGTAACCGACATAACTTCTATGCTGAAATAAAAAGCTTATTATTTCGGACTCAGTTCGATGTTAACGTTTTGTGTCTCAGGCCAGGTTAGCTTAACGTCTAACGAAATATCATCATCTGGCGGTCTTGGTCTCAAAACAGATTTGTAGTAACTTTGATCGTTCTTTCCCTTGACTCTTCTATATGTAACGGATTTTAGGCCTTCGTGGACAACCACGGCAAATAGAGAATACACAAACATATCGATTTAGTATTAAACATACCTGCTGTATGGGATTGGGAGCTGAACGAAAACTTTAGATGTTACAGAACGGAAGTTGTAGTTTGATGTAAGTTTTAGTATTGTGTGACTCAGTATGAAAGGGGGAATAAAATACATATCTAGTTGCTTTTGTACCTACTGGTTTTTAATTTTCCAAGGCTACATGGGATTCTTTTTGAATACATTCTCTGATTTCGATGAAGAATTTTCGTTTTTTCACCTATTGTTCTTGTATATTTTAGTCATCAAACAAAGCTGCTGGTTTGACAGTAATTTAAAAGGAAGGATTTGTAAAACTAATTTTTGTGACTAAATTTTTATATGATTCTATTTTATGTATTCTTTTTCCTTTTTTTCGCGTATTGTTGTTTGTTGTACATTTTAGTCATCAAACAAAGCTACTGGTTTGACAGGGATTTAAAAGGAAGGATTTCTAAAACTAATTTTTGTGACAAAATTTTTACATAATTCTATTTTATGTATATTCTTTTTCTTTTTTGCACCTATTGTTGTTCGTTGTACATTTTAGTTATCAAAAAGGCTGCTGGTTTGACAGGCATTTAAAAGGAAGGATTTCTAAAACTAATTTTTGTGACAAAATTTTTACATAATTCTATTTTATGTATTCTTTTTCGTTTTTTCACCTATTGTTGATGTATATTTTAGTCATCAAACAAAGCTACTAGTTTGACAGTAATTTAAAAGGAAGGATTCCTGAAACTATTTTTTGTGACTAAATTTTAACATAATTCTATTTTATGTATTCTTTTTCCTTTTTTTCGCGTATTGTTGTTTGTTGTACATTTTAGTCATCAAACAAAGCTACTGGTTTGACAGGGATTTAAAAGGATGGATTTCATAAACTAATTTTTGTGACTATATTTTTACATCTACCTAATTTTATTTTATGTATTCTTTTTCGATTATTAATAAGTTTCGCTCTTTGTGGTGATGGTGCGGCTAAATTACGAAGATTGAATAAAAAAGGAGATTTTGAAACTTAAATCGTATTATATTTTGAACGTTTTTCGATAATTTTGAATGATGGTGAGAAATGGTTGTGGTTGAGTAAATTAACAAGGTGAAAGATTCTCCATTAAAATTTTCAAGTTTATACGTATTTTAGAAATTAAGCGTATTTCGTATTTTTAGAATATAGAACAAATCAAACACTTAAACATTTAGACTGACATGCGGTAAAATGTATTGAAGTTAGCTGCAGACTTTCTGACCAAAAATTGTATACGATTTTGGTATTTTATGTTCTATATTCTAAATCTTCACGAATTTAAATAAGTTTACAAGTACAATTCTACTACATTTTTTAAATTATAATCTACCACAAAACGCACCATTTAATAGGTGTGTGGTTTTAAGCTTTTGAAACACGAAGAAATGACAACTTTGAGGCACTGCGTTAGAGCACAGTTTTCTTTGACACTGCCATTGATAATTTACGTATTTGAATGATTGACAAATGTTAAATGTGTCGCAGTAACAAAAAAGCCATGATATAATTTGAATCCCCAGGAATATAAGAATATACCGTGACATAGTTTACGAAAGAGGTTCATAGCTGTGTCCCACTTAACTTTGTTAGGGCTCCGTTAAATCGCCGAAAAACCGAGTCGAAAGTAACATGAGCTAGTCTAACACCTATTTCACGTCATATTATATGCTTGAGGTATAATAATATCACGATCTTACTATATTATTGCGACTTAAGCACGATTAATACTGTAGAATTAGTGATTAAACGAATTTTCCAAAATTAAGTTCTATCATCATAATTATACGGATGCTTTGTCCGAAGAGATGGTACCACCTACGCGTTACTACATGTGTGAATACCTGACAGATATTTATTCCAGGTACCAATCTCGAGGACAAAGCATGAAGTATAATAGAGGTGTTGGCTGTATTTTGCTAAGCCTATGCTTTACCACAATGCAAAGACTGTGGCTTTAATATATGACCCTGTTATTCGCGCCTTGTAGATACCTATACTAAAAATTAGTAGAATTGGACTAACGTAATGTATTTAGTGTAATTCGTATTTTCCGTATTGAATTTTGTGGAAATTAGCCGTGAATATTTTTATATTTATTGTTCTAGTGGAGTTTAATGGCGGTGTTTACTTGACTTGAAACTACTTAAATTCTACCCTGCGGTATAATACGGAAAATATGTTTGACATTAAACAGCATTAAACCGGTGTATGACGTGCCTAGAAATTGAGCGAAATAATGTTGGAAGAGATTGGGTTCGTTCCAAAAAAATCATGTTTTCTAACTCTTTAAATTAAACGATTTGTGGGTTTGAAAATTTTATTCAAATTTATGTTAGCGTGGTTCAAAACTGAAAGATCAGGATTTCTCATCTTATCAGCAGTAATTTGCAAGTTGATGTCTACATTTCGTGAATGGACACCGTGTTTAGAAAGACCGAGAGCTGGGTGGACCGATAAACAATGCAATGTTGCTGGTAACAGGAAGCCCAGGGGTGGGTATACTTGGCGTACCTTGAAATATGTCTATTTATTACCAACGGCATAAATATTGATAAATAAGGCGCAGACTTTAGATCGCGGAATCTCCTTCAGCCGGTAAAAAATAACCTTTATGTCTACGCAATAAAAGCGTTAACGTAACGACGACGTCGGCTGAACGAAAAATCCGGAGCCCGTAAAGTCGGGCCGCCCTGCATTGTGCTACACCCGGCTTGATTGTGTTCTGCACGTGTAAATAAATAAATTGTATATTTAGTTTTAATGTGGTAAGAGTTTAACACTTAAAATAATCTATGGAACTAAAATAACGTTCACGTTATTTCGCTCACACCATATACAGGGTTTATGATCGTGACATGGTTCTTGCGTATGTTCCGTGTTCTTTCCTTTGCAAGTGCTTTCCAAAAAAGAGTACAGACGTGAAATACGGCTAGTACGCGGCACGGTAGAGACGCTCTTTTATAATATCACAAATGCAACCACCATGTCTCGATAACTTTCCTTTACTTGGTATGGTATAAATAATAATTAGACATAGCATGGTCTCTAACCGCGGTGATTGGGCGCAGACGCGTGGCGCGGTGCCGAGGTCCGGCGCGGCGGCCCCGAGACCAGCCCCCTGCGCAGTCACCGCTCCAGTACGTATTGTTGTCTCGCTTGCACTCGCAGCAAGCGCATTACATACACTCGCTAGCAGGAAGATTGCACGTTTAGTCTTACTCGAACACACGTACCTATAATTGTCTCAACAATCGCTGCGAGTTTTAATAATTCAGTCTTACCTATAGTCGTCTCTAACTCGTTTACGTTAATTCACGCACACATATAGATATCTCGTTTCCCCTTGTTCCTCTGATAATGCTGGCTTACTTGCATGTACAATTTCCGAAACTCGCTACGAAATGAAGCTTCTTTTGTCTCATTTACACATTCTGCAAAGCCAGTAACATTTCTCTTTCACTACACACACAAATACAAATTGTGTATATACTTATTAGCAGTGGCAAGCATAGTTCTCGAGACTTCTTCGGTAAGTATAGTCATTCGCATGAGCTAGACTAGTCTGTTTTCTTACTCACACATGGTGAAATTCACGCCTTGGTTGACGCTTATTAATTCGTAGTATAATAAGTAGAAAATATTGAACACAAACTCAACTAAATAAACTAAACAAGAACACAGTATAGCTCTGTTCTCAGCAATATGTTGCATGTTATTAGTTCTTCTGTCTTGACTCTGTTATTATTTTTATTGTACTTTACATAGCATGGGTTTTTCGAACTTTAACAATATTGACTTCGCTTATAACTTTATTTAATGTTAAATATTATGTAGTAAATGAATAGTAAATTCTATAGAAAAAAAATATAAGATCCGATCTCAAATAGTAATTAAATATCAACTGATCTATGGTACCTAGTAAACTTTCTGTTCCCATTCTTGTTGTTGTCTTTTCCGTAAATGTTGTTCGTTAGTTTTTGTATGTGTTAACAACACTTTACAACACTCAACACAGAAGCAAGAGCATTTTTAAAATCAGGGTTCGAAGTGATAATTATCATTGATGATTATCTGGATGAATACATGATAATTATAACGTTGATAATTATCTTGATAATTGCAAAAACTATTAATATTTTAATCATCTTTGCTAAAACACTAGTCTCGTGCTATGTTCTGCCATGTTTATCCGACAACGATTCGACGTCTCGTGACGTGACGAAGCGCGTCAAACCTCGAGCTCTGAAAAGAGTCACAAAAACGTTTTTTTTTATTAATAACCGTAATTAAACTTACACTTAAAGAAGTAAAAGGTATTTTGTTTTTTTTTCTACATAATATTTTTATATTTTCATTTTTATCAAAAAAAATAATTAAAGAGCTAAAATTATGAATCAACGCCGATAATTATCGCATAAATTGTCATGATAATTTTCAAAGAAAATAATTATCTTGATAACTTCATACCCTATTTAAAATACATTAATGGTCGTATGTATTCTATGCACAGCAGCTATAAATACAAACAACGCACGCATCAACACATTGAGAAACGAGAACTGCCTTTTTAGGGCTTTGTATCAGGTAACGGAACCCTGTTACTAAGCTTACGCTCGGTGTGTGATTGTCAGGTGTTTTTAAAGTATTTTTTAACGTAAAAGCGGTGGTAAATACAAGAGTGAAACTTGATGTGATTATTAGAACAAACCCTAATGTAAAAAAGCAAATAATACACGATGATGCTGAAGATGTAAACTGGTTTGCCAACATTTCCCAACCCAATGGGGAACTGGCTTTATTATCTTCCAGCCGAAACACAACAATGTTGTTAACATTGATGTTTGGCGGCAAGACTTAGATAAGATGGTGGCAGCTAGCCAGGCGGGTGTAGAAAATGCCCCTCCACCAACTTTAATGAAATTTGTTCGGTTTCATAAGTAGATGCCATTCAGTTTCTATCTTCATATCTGTTTTTTTTTTTCAAACAAATTACATCATAAATAAGTTTTGTAAATTATTCTAAATTAAGGCGACACATTGGAAACTGGATCTCGATTTTTCTCAGAAATTACAAAACATATGAAAGTGATGTTTTGTAACCTGATTCTTCATTTCAATGACTTTATTTTTTTTCAGTTGCGAAAACACGGCTCGTTTTTTTATATAATTATAACAAAAAAAAATATATCAAAGAAACCTCTTACAAACATATACTTACAATTTACAGGCAAACCAGACCGATCTAAATTTTATTAGTCGATTAGTCTAACTAAATGCACACTTCAATATGCCAGTTAGATTTTTAAAGATTAATTGTTGTTTTTAATTGGAACGAAAAAACATTGAAAAAGTGCAAAAGTGTGGTTATTTTCTTTACTCTCCACACGTAAAGAAAAACACAGAGACAGCTGTTCCAATCAACACCTCGCCTTATAAGAATAATTGACAATAAAATAATTCCCGTTATAAATGCTTTTGCTTCGTTAACAATATCTAATTACAACTTATATTTTGGAAAATTTGTAGAAACTTATGGCATCACTTACACATCATACTTTATTTTATCAAGCTATCCAAAGCAAATATGAATGTAGATATATAAGAAAGAAGTAACAATAAAATGCTATGAAGTGCCATCTTAATTTTCTAAAAGTTTTCGTATCACACACTGCCACAAACTTCTTTAATATTCTTATTCTAAAACAGGCGTAACATCAGAAAACAACCAAGAAATGGCGGCCAATCCCCAATGGAACATCGACCAACCCGACGGGGTAGGCGAAGCGACATTCTTCGAGAAACTAGGAGCTACAACTGAGACGAAACTAGAAGACTTTTTCCAGTGGTGGGGCACGCATATGGCGTCGAGACCTTGGGTGGTGCTCTTTTTTGGTGAGTTTGTTAATATTTTCTACAAATGTAGTTTATAGTTATAAATACAGATACAGTTTTTAATGACTGTATTCGAGGGCATGCTTAAATTTGACATTTGACAATTGGCGTCTGAATTTTGACACAAAAATAACAGTTTTTTAGAGGGTCCCTCGGGAACTATATCTTTTACCGGGATATAAAGTAGTCAGGGCTTTTGGTGGCAGTCCCTTAATCTCTTAAAGTCCCTTTTTTTGAAATGTCTCTAAAATCGCCTTTGGTGAGAATTTTGTGTCTTAATTGGGGCTCAGCAGCAAACTACCAACGGGGTCCATAGGTGGCGGATAATGGAACGGCCACTAGATATGGTGGTTAGCTGCTAATATACTGAAGAAGCAGTCCCCGAACATGCAGCGACAGGGCTATCAGGGTGTAGAGGAAAGCCCTAAAAGAAAAAAAAAAGCCCAGTGGGACGGGCTTACCTACAAAATCCTATAAGCCAGATAACAGTCCTGTGACGTGGCGTGTCAAACCACAAATAAGCATTTCCCTGATATTTAGCAGCAGCAGTGTCAATATTGCAGAAGGCAGAAGAATAATTTTGGTAGGGCTGCTGACCAAACATCCGAAGGCGGCACGCCAGCTTCTGAACTGCGGTGCGGAAAGCAACGAGGAAATTACTGCACTATTCTTTTCCTCAAAACAGCAGCAACCCATGATGTACACAAATAATAAATGTAAAGTTCTTGACAACGGGCTTTCACGACGTTACGATTCAAGCATAGGTAGGAACAAAGCTACCCCGGTCGTCATCATGCGAAAAACTTGTCACATAGGAGCATGGAATGTCCGCACGATGTTAGTGCCAGGAAAACTTTAAGAATTGAAGGAGGAAATGGTAAGATTTTATATTGAAGTGATGGTAATAAGCGAAACAAGATGGGAAGGCAGCGAAGATTACCGGAGCGACAACCATAGAGTTATACTGGCAACAAAAGAGGAAGTAACGGAACAGCAATAATACTTCAAGCAATGGGGGTTACTTGTGGCGAATACCATGCATATCAGCGTCAGAATTACAGCCATAAAGTTATAGTCAGAACCAATAGAAATGTTTATAATTTTAGTCGACATGGCTACAGGAGTTCTTCTCAATTAAATAAGGAAGTACAACAGTTGCTTGAAAAGCTAGACCCATTAATAGACGTGGCTATAGAGAAAGATGCTCTTATCATTATAGGAGATTTCTACGATGTAATCGGAGAAGGGAAAGAAGAAAAGGTAGACGGGTTAGGAAAAAGAAATGGGAGGGGTAAAACTTAATAGAATTCCGCAAAGGAAATAACTTGTCAATTTTTACACGGAAATGTGGTGCTGGAGCCGTATGGAAAGAATAAGCTGGACGGAGATGGGGACATACGAGGAGGCTTTGCAGGGAAAAATAGAAGAGAAGTCTGATGGATTTAATAGAAAACCGCAAAAGAAAGATGATAGGCCACCTGATAAGACATAACTGATTCATTAAAAACATCATGAAAGAGCGGGTGACCAGCGATAAACTATGTATCACAAATTAAGAAGATAAATGTCAAGTCTTATAGGCAGGTTAAGGAAACGGATTTGAATGGAGCAAGATAGAGGGAGTTGCACAACTGAATGACATAGATGCTGCACCGACAAGAGCATAGCTCTTAAATTAAAAAAGAATAGGTCTCTTAATCTCTTTTTTGGGGATTGCTACCGCACATGTGGTCCGCGTAGTAGAAAAGAAGAAAGAAGAAATTGAAAAAAGGAAGCAGCCGATAAGTTACTTGATGAAGCTACTGACGGACTAGTTTCTGGAATAAACGACAGAACTTGGAAGAAATAAACCTTGCCCAGGGTATGCTGCATAGAGTTAAATCACTTAGGATGAAAGAGTATCAGAAAATCTGAATTCCATTTGTAAAAAAACTAAAAAGAGATCATTGAAAATTTCTTCATATTTTGAAGGGAAACGAAAGGTTTTTTAGATTTGATTTTAATTACTTGCCATTTCGACAAAGGTCTCATAAAAATAATAATCAATTTATTTAAGACCAACTTTAGGATCAATTTGTGTTAGTAATCTTACAAACTAAGCTTATACACTAAATGTTAGTAAAAAATAAAAAAATAAATCAGAATCTGCTTTGAGGTTTGACTGCCGGCACATGAACATTGCAACAATGATTCATGTAGCAGCAATCAAACCTGTCTGCTATCATAGATGTTGTTGGCACTACCGCGCACTCTGCGCACTATGGACGTGCACCTTTTGCGCATTGTAGCATAGAAACAGTCTATGCGCACCTCCGCGAACATGCCATATTTTTAAAATAGGTATGTTTTATTTTGTTATTCTAATTGTTAAATACATCTAGTAATAAATTGTTGACAGTTGCCGTATTCCATCCAGATATAATTTAAAATAAAGATGTTTTGGATATGTTCTTATCCGGCAACAAATGGATGGTAAATAAAAATAATTTGTTTTTGGTCCCTTATGTTCCCTTTTTATAAAAAAAATCTGTCCCTTTTCCCTTTATTGTAGGGGGGATTCTGTTAAAAGCCCTGAGTAGTGTATGTGTTAATCCAATACTTGATCTATCTACCTACCAAATTTCATCCAAATTCGTTAAGCTGTTTAGGCGTAAAAGTGGAATATACACACATACATTCTTAATGTAACTTGTCTAAGTTTCGCATTTATAATGTTAGTATTATTATCGACCAATACAGCGGGGTAGGTGAAGCAATATTCTTCTAGGAACTTGGATCTACAACTGTGACGAAACAAGAAGACTTCTATAGTGGTGTGACACGAATTTGGCATCGAGACCTTGAGTGGTGCTATCTTGTGGGGACTTTGTTAAAATTACCTACAAAATGTTTCATTAATTATCGACCAACCCGATGGTTTGATAGAGGCGTCATTATTTGAGAATTTGGCTTTCTATTGCTGAGAGTGTTTTACGATTTTACAGGCAGCTTTTATCGAAAACCGAGTGAAATTCAAAATTTTCATCATCATCATCATCATATCAGCAGAAAAACGTCCTGCTGAACAAAGGCCTCCCTCAATGATTTCCACGACGACCGGTCCTGCGCTGCCCGCATCCATCGGCTTCCCGCGATCTTCACTTCAAAATTTTATTTTCACATATTATTGCAGAATCATCACAGTTTATAATGAATTAAAACAAATTGTAGAATTTACACTACGCCAGATGGTAAACCGTAGAGAGGCATTTTCCTAAATAATGTTTTTGACTTATATATTAACAAATATTTGCGAATAATTGACGAAATACTTGTCATTCTTTGCCATAGATCCACTGTCACATTTGCCGACATATTAATTAATTTTTTTCCCAAAGTCTTTGTAAAGCATTTGAAGCAGTGTCGGAGAGCATACGAGAGAGAGACTACGATTTGAACAATTTTAAAAGTACTATTATAGACCGTATGGTTCCCGGCTAAGAATAGGACCATCCCATCTCTTCCAATGGGTGTCGTAAGAGGCGACTAAGGGACTTAAAACCGGAGGATGGGCAGCAGCGTCTTTCCGTGCATTGCAACACACCTGCAATCAAACTGCGATCGCCAACCCGCCTGCCAAGCGTGGCGATTACGGCAAAACCCCCCCTATGAATTTCACACCCAGAAAACGGCCCCTAGTCCCCGGCAGCCCCGCTATTCCTGGCTCCGGTAGCAGTCATGGTAACGGCGGGGTAGGGGGTGCGAAGAATCCCCGGCAGATGCCAGGCTACCAAACCCAACGACCTTTGGCCCTGGCAACTTACAACACGCGCACACTGCGGACTGACGAGAAACTTGCAGAACTCGAAGAAGTATTGAGCAGGTTACGGTGGGATATCGTAGGTTTATGTGAAGTCCGAAGAGAGGGAGAGGACACCATGATCCTTAAATCCGGAAACCTGCTCTTTTTCCGGGAGGGCGACCAACAGTCCCAGGGTGGTGTCGGGTTTCTCGTCCACAAGTCCCTCATTAACAATGTGGTCCAGATCGTGAGCGTTTCGACAAGGGTAGCATACCTTATACTCAGAATCACCAAACGGTATTCGATGAAGGTCATACAGGTATACGCGCCGACAACGGAACACTCCGACGACGAGGTAGAGACTATGTATGAGGACATCTCTACAGCCTTAAATAGCACCAGGACCCATTATACCGTTGTTATGGGGGACTTTAACGCGAAACTGGGCAAACGAAGCGATGGTGAGCTGAGAGTGGGGCAATTTGGATATGGAGTAAGAAATGCACGTGGCCAGATGCTGGCCGACTTTATGGAGAAGGAGAGCCTCTTTATGATGAACTCCTTCTTTAAAAAGTCAAAACAGCGGAAGTGGACATGGTTGCATCCCAATGGCGTAACAAAAAACGAGATAGACTTCATCTTGTCGACAAGGAAGCAAATATTCAATGATGTCTCCGTGATCAATTCAGTCAAAACAGGAAGCGATCACCGGATGGTCAGAGGCACATTGAATCTAAAGACCAAGCTAGAAAGATGTCGACTGATGAAGTCTACGCTCCGACCAGCGCCCATCCAGCTCCAAAACCCCGAGAGCTTTCAGCTCGAGTTGCACAATCGTTTCGAATGCCTAGGAGACTGCGAGAATGTGGACGATTATAATGACAGGTTCGTGGAAATTGTTCAAACGGTCGGGTCTAAGATTTTTAAAACTCGCCGTTCAAACAGAACCAAAAAAATCTCCGACTTCACCAGCAACCTCATGGAAGAAAGACGCAGATTGGTTTTGCAGTCCTCTGAAGACGCTACTCAGTATCGGCAACTAAACAGGCAGATCTCTAAGTCCCTAACTCGCGATTTACGCCAATATAATACAAATTGTATTAAAGAGGCGATTGAGCACAACAAAGGCTCAAAAGTGTTCGCGAGAGATCTGTCTGTTGGACAAAGCCAACTGACCAAGCTGAAGACTGAGGACGGCAGGACCATATCGTCTAAGACTGAGTTGCTGGAAGAAGTTGAGAAGTTCTATGGACAATTGTACAAGACCACACGTTTGCCTGTCAGCGATCTGGCTGAAGACCCAAGAGCCAGACTAACCCGACACTATACCGAAGATATCCCGGACGTCAGCCTGTACGAGATTAGAATGGCTCTCAAACAGCTCAAGAACAACAAGGCACCGGGTGATGATGGAATTACGGCTGAACTTCTGAAAGCAGGTGGAACACCGGTACTTAAAGCTCTTCAGAAGTTATTTAATTCCGTTATACTCGAGGGACAAACGCCTAAGGCATGGCACAGAAGTGTGGTCGTGCTTTTCTTCAAAAAGGGTGACAACACTCTGCTGAAGAACTACAGACCCATCTCACTTCTGAGCCATGTCTACAAGCTGTTTTCGAGAGTCATTACGAATCGTCTCGCACGCAGGTTTGACGACTTCCAGCCTCCCGAACAAGCCGGTTTCCGAAAAGGCTTTAGTACCATAGACCACATACATACGCTGCGGCAGATTATACAGAAGACCGAAGAGTACAATCAGCCACTATGCTTGGCGTTTGTGGACTATGAGAAGGCCTTTGATTCAGTCGAAACCTGGGCTGTGCTACAGTCTCTCCAGCGGTGCCAAATTGACCATCGATACATCGAGGTGTTGAAGTGTCTGTATGAAAACGCCACCATGTCGGTTCGCCTCCAGGACCAGAACTCGAAACCTATCCAGTTGCAGCGAGGGGTGAGACAGGGAGACGTTATATCTCCGAAACTGTTCACCGCCGCCCTGGAAGATGTTTTTAAGCTTCTGGACTGGGGTGGACTCGGCATCAATATCAACGGCGAGTACATATCCCACCTCCGATTCGCTGACGATATCGTGGTCATGGCTGAGACTATGGAAGACCTAAGCACAATGCTCGATGGCCTCAGTAAGGTCTCTCAACAAGTGGGTCTTAAAATGAACATGGACAAGACGAAAATAATGTTAAATGTCCGTGTCGCACCCACTCCTCTAAAGGTTGGAGACTCTACACTGGAAGTTGTTGACGAATATGTATACCTGGGACAAACAGTCCAGCTAGGCAGGTCCAACTTCAAGAAAGAGATCAATCGACGAATCCAACTCGGCTGGGCAGCGTTCGGGAAGCTTCGCAATATCTTCACGTCCCAAATACCGCAGTGTCTCAAGACTAAGGTCTTTGACCAGTGTGTGTTGCCAGTGATGACTTACGGAACTGAGACATGGTCGCTTACTATGGGCCTCATAAGAAGGCTCAAGGTCACCCAAAGGGCAATGGAGCGTGCTATGCTCGGAATTTCTCTGCGTGATCGAATCAGAAACGAGGAGATCCGCAGGAGAACTAAAGTAACCGACATAGCTCACAGAATCGCTAGACTGAAGTGGCAGTGGGCAGGGCACATAGCTCGTAGAACAGATGGCCGATGGGGCAGTAAAGTTCTCGAGTGGCGACCGCGCACCGGAAAACGTAGCGTAGGCAGGCCTCCCACGCGGTGGACCGATGACCTGGTGAAGGTCGCGGGAAGCCGATGGATGCGGGCAGCGCAGGACCGGTCGTCGTGGAAATCCTTGGGGGAGGCCTTTGTTCAGCAGTGGACGATTTGTGGCTGATATGATGATGATGATGATGAAAAGTACTATTATTTTGCTCGTCGATAACTAAACATTTTTTCCTCGCCAGGATTTGTATTCGTCGTAGCCCTCGGCTGCGGCATCCTCTGCATGCAAGTGACGACTAACCCCGTGGAACTGTGGGCCTCCCCCAATTCGCGATCGCGGTTGGAACGCGAATACTTCGACGCACAGTTCGAGCCCTTCTACAGGACGGAGATGTTGATAATAAGCTCGAAGGGACTGCCCAAGATTGAATACACGACGGAGGCGGGAGAAACGATAGTGTTCGGATCTGTGTTTAACGCTACGTTCTTGTTGCAAGTGTTGGAATTACAGAATAAGATTATGGGTAACTGTTTTTAAATTTTCTTAACATCGACACTTATTGTTTATTATATACCGTGACCTCAGAACAATAATTAGATTTAAACACTAAACATAACGTTAATAAGTAGGTTGTTATGGCGTAGTTCAAAGATTGAAATTAACGATATTTACACTCATTAATATTCAACACTTACGTTTTAAAGTTATTAGGAGTACTTTGATAATTGTTCAAAGACGGAGACCCCTTGATACACAGTCGAGCGCACGCTTGAATCCATTTTCTTCCAGAGATTGCAACACTTCACTTTCACGCTTCATTATATCAGCCGAAAAACGTCCACTGTTGGACAAAGGCCTTCCCCAAGGATTTCCACGACGCCGGTCCTGCGCTGCGCGCATCCATCGGCTTCCCGCGATCTTCACCGGGTCGTCGGTCCACCGCGTGGGAGGCCTGCCTACGCTACGTTTTCCGGTGCGCCGTCGCCACTCGAGAACTTTACTGCCCTAACTGCCTAAAGCAGGCGCCAGACATAGGTTAAATATTTAAAAACTTGTTTAAAACATTTGTCGCCAACAAGTGTACCTGCTAGGCGGGCATACTTTGCAAACGTTTGCGCTCAGTACTGGAATTGACGAAAAATAGCCAAAACCTATGTCTGACGCCGGCTTAAAGCGAACCAACTATTAAAATCATCTGTTACCTATACCGTAGATGAGATACTAGTTACTTCGTAACAGATATTGCACTTCCTTATAAAACGAAAATACACGGAATCACTTACTCCTTCCCATACACGGAAACATGGGTATCAATGCGCTCGACTTAGTGGTTATAACTGCATACACGGGCGGCCTATATCACAGATGAGATACTAGTTACTTTGTCCTATACGTGCAAAATGCGTTGTTTGTTACCATTTTGCTTAATTTGTATTACATACTTGTTTCTCGGATTTTAAACATTGTAGTAAACTACTATAGTTTGTCCGATTTTTATTATTTAAGCGAATGATATCTATTTAAATTTATGAAATAAACAACATAGTTTTTTGTTAAATTGCATTATAATGTATATCGTGTACGGTACACCTGAAAGTTTTCTGGAACGATGTAAAGTCACCGTGTAATCCGTGTATAAGAGTCAAATTACACTACTTCTATGCTTTAGTTATTTTTCTTAGAGCGTGACAGGTTAAATGACGGCCTATTAATAATATTATATTCTGTTAATAGTATTAAAATTGTAATCTACATAAAAGCTAATAAATATTATTTATAATATTATGGAATTAATAAATATTATGAAGCGTCGCCCTAATTCAGGGTAGGCTCGAGCCCCTTGGTGGAGACGTATATGAGCTGATATGATATAGCGTCGATGGCTCAACGGTAACGACTCGGTCCTCTTGAGCAAAGGTCCCGGGTTCAAATCCGGACGGCTAATGTACCAATGAATTTTTTGAAACTTACGTACATATACTTACCGATTGCTTTAGTAGTAAAGGCAAACATCGTGAGGAAGGAAACCTGCTCATCTAATCCCAAATGTGTATGAAGGTCACGTTGCACAAGTCCGTAGGTATAAAAACCAAATGCCCTACACTAAACCGCGGGTGATGCTAAGTGTAACACCAGGCAACCGCCGTCTGTTCCTTGGATAGCGCGGTTAATTGTTCCACATGATAAGAGAAGAGAATGAATATTATCACTATGTAATAATAGTGATAATATTCATTCTCTTCTCTTATCATGTGGCACAATTAACCACGCTATCTGGCCTCCTCTAACTCCACTAGTAAACAAAAATAAGCCTCGATACGCCTTTTTGCCGATACGATACCGATATTTTTATAAATATATCGGCGATACTGATACCGATACCGATACGCTTATTGAATTCAAAAAGGAAGGTCAAATAACTAAAACACAATTAATTAATAGTTTTAGTAATCAAAATTAACATTTATAAGATTTTTATTTAAAAAACAAAGCATTCTTAAGTTTTGCGGGCAAAGGCGAATTCGCAAGTCTGTTTGAATAAGACCTGCGGTGGAAAATAGTCTCTCAGATGCGACATATGCCTCGTTTGTAACGAAATAGATGGGACAACACGCGCGTTTACATTACATTTTTAAAGCGCGAAATTTAATAAAAAACAGTAATTTAAAAAACTAAAAAACCCGCCTGCGTTTCTGTGTAATTTGGAAATGAAAAACCCTAAAACAAGAAAGTCGTCATACCCGATTGCACTTAGCTTAAGAAAAATTGTAGCAGTCGGGACCCATTCTAGAAAGTCAGCCGTCTAGTCAGTATATTGGAGTAATCTGCAATGTAATATAGGTATGTGCTCTCAATTCACTATGCCTCCATTTCCAAAATGGGTACCGTCTGCTACAATTTTTCTTAAGTTAAGTGCAATCGGGTATGACGACTTTCTTGTTTTAGGGTTTTTCATTTCCAAATTACACAGAAACGCAGGCGGGTTTTTTAGTTTTTTAAATTACTGTTTTTTATTTTATTCATTTTTTTAGTTTTATTATTGAATGAATTCATTTGAATTTGCCGCCAAAAATCCGCCATTTTGTTTTTTTTTTATTTTGATATACCCAGTGTCACTCTCACAGTAAATACGAATCTAAGGACACGTCTCAAGCTAAAATCCATCCAGCCGTTCAGGCTGCAGAGCGTGCCAAACAATTATACATACAAACATACATACTTACATACATACATACATACATACTCTCGAAAAACATAACCCTCCTTCTGACGCAGTCGGGTAAAAAGTATCGTTGAATCTGCCATAAAAATATCGCCGATACCGATATATCGGCAAACCCGAAGTATCGCCGATATATCGGTATCGGTATCGGAAGCATCCCTAAAAATACCAATTGAGGGCTTACCAATTGAGAATAAAAATAATAATAATTCAAAACTACCATTTGCACGGTTTGACGTTTAAGATTACTGTATTATACATACTATATAAGATCTAACAAAATTAGCTGAAACTAGTTTCATGGGTAGAAGCACCAGTTAAAATAGTTTCAGTTAATTTTGTTAAACCTTATATATAACAAAAAAAAAGTATCTAGGTATCAAATATGTATTTATCGAAATGGATCAATTAACACGTCATAAAAGCTTTTTTTCCGTTGGAAGGTTTAAGTTTTAAAACTTTTACTTGTTATTTCATAATTCCTATTTTTAATTTCATAACTCCTTTTCACAGCTCTAGGCAACGAAACAGGCATCCAAGACATCTGCTTCGCTCCCCTTAACTCGCCATTCCTCGGCCCGGTGACACCGTCGCAGTGCGCCATACAATCTGTATGGGGATGGTGGAAAAACGACCCCGAAGAGTTGGAAGACCAGTTAGAGGATAACAGATACTTAGAAAAAATCGTGACTTGTGCTAAGTGAGTTCATCTCTTTCATTTCTTTAGCTTTGTCTCTTCCATCGACTAGAAAACGTGTAAGTAACGGCTTGAAGATAAGATAGCCAATTCTCCATTGCGTTGGGGAATCTTGGTAAGCCCGCGCTTCCATCTTCTTCATCATCGTCACTTACCATCAGGTGAGATGATGCCAAGGGCTTACCAATCGTGAAAAAAAAAAGAAGTTCGTATAAATGGGGCTGAAGGACGACCCATCGGCCTTGGAATACGAGATAGAGAAAAACAGATACATGGAAAACGATAACTCGCGCCAAGTGAGTTCATCTCTCTCATTTGTATAGCTTTGTTTCTTTCCAACTGAAAACGTGTAAGTTCGTATAAATGTAAGGTACTATGTATATGGGCGTGGTGGCAGGACGACCCATTGGCTTTGGAAAAAGAGTTAAGAACAACACTTTGACAAAATCATAATATGTGCCAAGTGTGTTCTGTCTCTTTCTGACCGGAAACTTGTAAGTTTTTTCAAATGTAAGATACAATCTGTATGGGGGTCGTGACAGAACGCCCGATCGGCTTTGGAAGTCGCGTTAGAAAATAGCAGATACTTGGACAACTTCATCATAATGGGGAATGTAGGGAACCCTCTTCACGCGAGTTAAACTCGTACTTGTCTGATTTTTTATGTAGTCGCTTACCCTACTGAATTGAATTCCACTCGAGCATTAATAAAAATGTGCTATTTTTACATATTTTCATTTCAAGCAGCTCTTCAGAACTGATGCCGTTTATATATTTTTCTTTTGAAAGTGGATAATTCTTTGTTCGCCTTTAGTAAAGATAGCCTGCTCAGAACTTGCACGTCACTTCCAGAATAACTTTTTTGACGAAAGATACTCAATTTGATTTCTGATTATAAATTATTTAGACCATGGACCAATTTTCATTAGACCAACACATACCGATGAATACAATATTATATAAAACAAGATATACCTACTAAAGAAAATATTAAAACATACCTATGAAAACAAAAACAAATAAACAAAATATAATTTACATTATAAACCATATTTTATAAACCTAAGAAGTAGGTACTTAAAATAAAATATGTAACTACGTACGTACATTATGATTTTTAAACGTTACTTGTATGTAATTAGTTATTATTTATGAGTTAATGCTTATTTACATACTAGCTGTTGCCCACTGCTTCGCCCGCTCAGATTCTCTTTTTTGCCATTCTCGTGGGAATTTCCCAAAATTCTTTCTTAGCGGATGCCTACATCGTAATTGCAATCTGTATGCCAAATTTCAGCCCGATCCGTCCAGTGGTTTGTGCTGTGCGTTGATAGATCAATCAGTTACGGTTTCTATAGATACAGAACAAGAAAAGAAGAAGATAGTATATCTTCAATAATTTTTCGACTTGCAATGCGGGTGCCGGGTTAATCAGGAGCGTTAAAAGGCTGCTTAACAGAAGTATCCACATAAATATTTTACCTTTGTATCTCTGACAAGAGCCTCTGCTCTTTCTTCCAGCAATCCATACAACCAGAATTGCTTAGCCCCCTACGGAGGGCCGGTCCTCCCAGCGGTGGCTTTAGGCGGTTTCCTCACGCCCGGCGAGCCTCTGTCCAAGAAATCCAGATACCATGAAGCTTCCGCGCTGATTCTCACCTTCCTGGTCAACAATAAGCATGATAAGGAACAGGTCAGTATAAAAACTAATTTTTATTGTACTTTTTTATATATAAAAAAATCTTGTGTCTAGATTTTACTAAGTTCATTGTTTTTTAATGTATTCTCCTGTTGTTCGCACGTTAACGGTAACAGTAGTAGTATAATCTGAACTACACTATATTGACGCCACAAAACTGCATACAAAGCCAGACCATCTCAAGGTCAAGTGTAACGACAGACGTGCGGCCGTTTGTCTATTTATATTCAAAAGAACAAAAGCGCCGACATTGCCTCTATCACACTTAGGTAAAACACAAAAATTTGACAAACTCATGGTCATGATCCAATAAAACATGGTCTTCTCTTCCGGTTGTGACACTGGCCTACGTCAGTTCCAGTTATAGTGCTACAAGCACAGGCTACAATTATCTAAATGAACGTGGCCAAAAGAGGAACTAAACGCCACCATCTTGTAAAACGTCATTTTTGACAGTTCCCGTTCACAGTAGCGCCCTCGCCCACGTTCACTAAGATCCTTGTAGCACTATGTCCCGTTATTGCTGCAAAACACGAAATTGAGTAATCCTCGAATGTGATGATTTGACTTAAGGCGATGACGTAATCTAGGAAGATAATATAGATGTTTTAAATTGTCTTTGCGTGCGTAAGCTCGGGAGCTTACAATAGCGCGCAGAATAGACACAACTTACTATAGAGCACACAATAGCTCGTGTCGATACACATTACACACACAAGTATGGCTAACCCGCGCTTGTGAGATAAAACATCTGTACCAGGCGCAGTAACATTATTATACCATGGCCGAACTTATAGTAAAGGATTTATTAGTACACAAAAACTTTGAATTTGTGTTTCTTTGTCAAAGAAATAATAATTATTCACTTTCATTTACCATAATCCATTAATTAAATCGATATAGCTACCTATATTTGTGTGTTTGGTTGTTAAAAATACAATGCCGTGATTAATATACTATAAAAATACCTTTTTTTACAGTTAAAACCAGCGCTCGCATGGGAGAAAGAATTTATAGCCTTCATGAAAAACTACACGGAAAACGAAATGCCTTCATACATGGACATCGCGTACACTTCTGAACGTTCCATAGAAGACGAGCTAGACAGAGAATCGCAGTCAGACGTGTCCACTATACTCGTCTCTTACTTCATCATGTTTGCGTATATCGCCATCTCGCTCGGACGATACACCACGTTTAGCAGGCTGCTAATTGACAGTAAAGTCACTTTGGGTGTTGGAGGTGAGTTTAAGATCATACGATTCGAGTGTGCGTAGCTGTAAACTTCCCTAATTAAATAAGAAAAAAAGGCAGTGTCCACTTTACTTGTCTCTTACTTCACCATGTTCGCGTACGTCGTCGTCCACTACGATCAGCACTCTGCTAATTGCAAATCGGAGGTGAGTTTAAGAGCTTACATTTTGAAACGTTCCATTGAGGTTTTAATCTATGGTTAGTTGACATTATTATGTGTCTGATCTAGTGTAGAAATGTGTGTGTGTGTGTGTGTCTCTTATGTTGTGTCCGCTGAGAGCGATGTGTCGCCCATAATATATACCCCTGTTTGGTAGTCGTACGACGAGGAGTCGTGACACTGGCAAACAGGAAAGAATGAAAGAGAAAAACGTGTTGCGCCGACCCCCAATAATGATTGGGAACAGGGCAGAGAAATGATTATGATAAGGAGCTTATTTTGAGAGGTCTGACTGGGACACTAATACTGTGTAACAAAATACAGCCGGTAACTACTCATCATATTGAATTTTTTTGAACTCCGTAAACAAATCGATCAGCTGATTTACCAATTTGGTGGATTTTTGTATCGAACTTCAATCTTTTTAATTGTCTGACTAGTGAATATTTGCTCTTTAGGGAAAGTTGTTCAGTATGATAAGAAAAAGTCCCAGTAACGGGTCCTACACCAATTTGGTCACAGTCTGTATAATACCTGACTTCATATCAGCTCATATACGTCCCCACCGAGGGGCTCGAGCCTACCCTGAATCACACCCCGGACACTCCATACAAACGAGCGAGAAATGATATACATAATTATAACTGACGTATCTATAGGCAAGAATGCAGGTAGGGTTGAATCACATCGGCGGTATTAGTCACAAAATGTTTGTTAGTTATTTACTGAATGCTGTGTGAATACTAAACACCGTTCGAAAAAAAACACCACTTTCAGAATACACCATACACATTATGAGACTAAGGACGTACGAATTAACACTGAAACCTTCAACACTTTTTCCTTGAACAAATCGCTACCGCTTATTAAAAAAAAGGTCATCTACTTCTATGACGCCGAAAATCGCTGCCGCTTATTAAAAAAAGGTCCTCCACTTCTCTGACGGCGAAAATCGCTACAGCTTATTCCAAAAAAAGGTGAAGTCAATTGAAAAAAAAAAGATTTCAGTTGGGCCTTTACGTTCGGTAACTGGTTGGTTTTTATGCTTGTGAACGAAATCACAGCGGCGCGCAAAGTGAATATAGTGAATAAAAGTGCTTGCGTAGCTCGTCCTTTACGTTTGGTACCCAATCTACACCCAATCTGAGTGACGGGGGGGTGAGGTCGAATTTAGAGAGGGGCAGGGAGTGTCCATACTGTACGTTAGTACTAATATATATACTGTGCCTGAATTAAGGCGATCGGGCCTTAGTCGACCACGGGGCCCAGTGCGGGTTGGTCGACTTCACACACAACCTGCGAGTTTCTTCTCAGGCGTGTGCAGGTTTCATCACGATGTTTTCCTTCACTGCAAGAGCGTCGGACCTGATTACAAACTGCGTAATTTTTTTTCGCGAATAGAGTATGGGTTCCTCGGAGAAAGTTGTTCAGTTTTGTAACCATAGTCTAACCTTAACGGCAGCACACTATTAAAAAACGTTACGTTAACAACCCATAAACGCCCCCTCCCCACTGCTGGGGCACGTGTTTCTTCGCAAACTCGAGAAGGAGTATTTCCCGTGTAAACGTAAACAAAATGGCGGACTAGCTATGAATGCGTGCGTTCAAGTAGCGAAATTCGATCTATCTATCTCTTTCATTTGTGCCCAAATGATTCTATCATCATTCATGCAGGTCTCATTTTCATCTTTTAATTTTTTTTTTGGTCCATACTCCATACACACGGGGCCCAAGTCCGGATTAGTGTAGGTTGTAGGGCTAGAGGCGAATCCAACTGTTTGTTTTTCAAGCAGCTTATAAGGCATCTGACACGGCTTAAATTTAAAAAAAAAACGCCACGCTGTTATATTTATATACAAATTTAAAACCGATAAATTTTGTGTTACAGGCGTACTGATCGTGATAGCGTCGGTCATCTGTTCGGTCGGCTTGTTCGGCTACATCGGCGTGCCCGCTACGCTCATCATCGTGGAGGTCATCCCCTTCCTGGTGCTGGCCGTGGGCGTGGACAACATCTTCATCCTGGTGCAGACCAGCCAGCGGGAGCCCAGGAGGCGGGACGAGACTGTTGCGCAGCATATCGGCAGGACGTAAGCTTCAAATTCTTTTGGATAGATAAATGCTTTATTTTTTATCGAGTCTAGAACAGAGAAAAACAATTGACAACGACAAACACGTTAAAAACCGACTTCAACTTGTTTTGTTTGCCTTTTTTAATTTTCTTAAATAGTAATTAACCGATTTTGATATTTTGATAGGTTATCTGGAAGAGATCGCTTTTAGCGATAAGACCGCCTATATGTACAACTTTCTCAACCATTGTATCTTTTTTTTTCCTCTTATGTTGTGCAATAAAGTGTTTTCAATCAATTAATTATTTTATAAGACCGCCCTGGAGTCATAACATGTCAATTAAAAAGTAAGTTTCTCAAAAAAAATGGACTGCGAACCTTTTTCTTTTTTTAAATCGGTTGAAAAGGGATTTACTTACATACTTAAATGAAACAAAAGCTCAAATGCACACAAAATAGTTTATGTATATTTATGCCACTGCCAAGTAATGAGAGGCTATTACGTGCAGTGGCATACAATACTTTTTCGACGACTTTGAAATAAATAAAATACATTGAAATTTTCTCATAATCATAACATTGAATTTTTGAAGTCAAAGCCATAAAAATATTTAAAAAGTTTTACTGTACTACACAGTTGTCTCGTTTTGAAATGATCATTGTAAAACGACTTGTAGGAATGAATACTTTTGTGATATGATTGCCAAATGGGAGTAGAAAAACATATTTTAGACATGTCTGGACAGTGAAAAATGTCCAGATTCAACATAATTACTGCAAGAAATGAATTCCTTGCAAGTCTTCCAACACAGTTAATTTGCCCAGATCAATAGACAAATGTGAGACTGTGTTTTCGAATTTCGATTTCATATATACGTTTATTCGACGCTCTTATGGCGAGCAAACCTGCACACGCCTGCGAAGAAATTGCGCCAGTATTCCAGTGCTGTCATGCCAAATGTCAACCCTCCCGCACGGCTCCCCAAAGGTGCTATTCCGACGGCGACCGCAGACCGCAGACATTGCGGCCGTCGGCTCTACTGGTACTGCCGACCACAGCGACAGTGTCGCGATGCTTGGATTCTTTTCATATAAATTCATTCATAGTGTTGCCGGCTGCAATGAAGTATGGTCTGCGGTCTGCAGTCGCCGTCGGAACAGCACCTTTAGCTGCGGTCTGCAGTCGCCATTGGAATAGCACCTTTATACCTATAACTGAAACATTTGTTCAACAGACTCGGCCAAGTCGGTCCGTCGATGTTCCTGACATCAGTATCAGAGTCTGTCTGCTTCTTCCTGGGAGCTCTAAGCGACATGCCGGCTGTGCGAGCGTTCGCCCTGTACGCCGGTGCCGCCTTATTGGTGGACTTCTTGTTGCAAGTGACGTGTTTCGTGGCGCTATTGGCCATTGATACGCACAGGCAGAATGCTAACAGGTGAGTAAAGTCTACTAGCCTTCTTCTGATGTAATTAATGTTTATTTTCAGAAGTCCCAGAAGAAACGAATTTCATTCTGACGAGTAACATAAATAGGTTTTTTAAAAATGTTTTAAGCTTTACCGACTTCCGGTGTTGAGTATTTTAGACTCATCCAGCATAAAATAACCATTTTGCGGCTTTCGTTAATTATTTGCCTATTACTAAGCCGCCAAACATCGGTGTGTGTTCCGGCTTGAAGATAAGATAGCCAGATCCCCATTGCGTTGGGGAATCTTGGTAAGCCCGCTTCCATCTTCGGCATCATCATCACTTACCATCAGGTGAGATGATGCCAAGGGCTTACCAATTGTGAATAATAAAAATAAAAAACTTAACTAACGTTCTTGAAGGCATATTAGACCAAGCACTTAACCGCCTCTGTAGCGTAATTGTTAGTCCATTCGCTTCAACCCTGGAGGTAGCGGGTTCGTTTCCCGGCGAGTTCTAAGGGGGGTTTGTAAAACTCGGTTTGGTTGGTCGTATGTCGCCTGCCGTCAAGCACCCGGAACACTTTAGTATAGCAGCTAAAATACTTTGGTCGTTTTGATAGGAATACTTGGATAACTTGGACCTGTACCGAAAGTACTTTTAGCATAGTAGAGCGAGACGTAATATACTTACAATAGTATGTATTAACACTTCTTTCTTTTGTTTTCTTTGGCTTCAGTGTTTATAAATATAGTATTTTTTTCCAGATTTGATGTATTCTGCTGTGTGACGGGCACGAAATCCGATGCAGGCGCGCAAGGCGAGGGCGCACTCTACAACCTGTTTAAGCAAGTTTACGTCCCTTTTCTGATGAAGCGTGAAGTGCGCGCCTCCGTCATGGTCATATTCTTCGCTTGGCTCTGTTCTTCTGTCGCTGTGAGTATGCGCTGTTTAACTTCGGGCAATCTTGCACCGGAAAACGTATAGGTCGATAATAGCAAATATATTTTTTACAAAGTGAAGCACGCAGCCGAGGGATCCATGTAGCTTTAGTTTAGAAGAAAGAAAGAAAGAAAGAAATGAAGTTTATTCGGCAAAAAATAAAAGGAAAAATATTTATAATATTAGGTACTTAATTTAAATAAACTATAGCTAAAGATTAAAACTAAAATTAATTTTTATGCCGAATAGGTCCAAGATTCAGTATGGTGATGATATTCTGTCCGGACCCAAAGGAGGGGAGAAAAAGGAAAAGGGGTGGGCCTACGAACAAAGCGGACTTACTTATCACATTGTAGGATTTAATTGGTGTGAAGGGCATCAATCAGTAAATACAAGTTTATGTTAGTAGTTTACAATCTCTTTCGATTAGGCGAAATAAAAACTACTTAGATACGTGAGAAAAACCTCAGATCTCCTTCTTTTTGATTTAATATAAGACTTTGGACAACTTAGGCGAGACTAAAGGTTGAACCACGCATTACCGCGGCGCGGCCTAACAAATATTATTCAAGATTCAAGATATTTATTCAAAATAGGTGCAAATTACACGTTTTCTGATAGTCATAAAATATTGATTACATAATTTAATTTGTAAAAAATCATGAAATAAACAATCATTAGTTAATAACGTCAAAATCCAATCCGTGATATAAAAAAAAACAAATAATGTCATTTGAACATGAAAACAATATGACACGAGAAGATAAACATTAAAATTATTGAACGTCATGAACGCCTTTGACAAGTGTAGGCCATTTCACACGCACAGCACCTGGTTACGAGTATAACGCGAGAGTCAGCCATCACTCCTCTCAACCATATTAGAGGGAAAGGAACGACCCGGCTCCCGATTTGTATTACTTTATATGAAAGGGAAAGGAACAACCCGGCTATTTGTATTACTTTATATGACCCAAACTGCACTTGCGAGGCGCAGGGCGGTGCGGCGCTGCGCGGCGCGGCACAGATGCCTCCGGAGGCAACTCCGCCGTGCCGCGCCTCGCCGCTGTCGCCAGTGCGTTTACCTTGTCTACGGTGGAGAGGCCCGGCACGGCAAATTCTCCAACAGTGTGGCCAGATTCAGTATTTTAATACTTTTTCGGTATATTTTATTGACTTTTCCGAGCACCATACTCTCTCGTATATCTACCAGATACGCTAAAGTACCAAGTTTATGATATAGCGTCCTCACTCACTGATAGCTAGGTCATATAGTGAGGGCCGCTATTCCTGCCAGCACTATAAGGCGAAGGCAAGGACCAGTTGCGGTAGGTCTTGCCGCCAAGACGCTTGTCCTGGTACTCTGCAAGGCGAAAGAGAACCACTACCTACTGTCCAGGCAGGTCTTGGCGTCTTGGCGGCAAGACCTACCGTAACTGGTCCTTTTCTTCACCTCATGGTGTTGGCAGGAATAGCGGCCCTCACTATATGACCTAGCTGTCGGTGAGTGAGGACGCTATATCATAAACCTGGTAGTTTAGCGTATCTGGTAGATATACGAGAGGGAATGTCCAGGCAGGTCCCGGAGCTTTCGCAGCTGGCGGTTCGATCCCCGCTCCGGACGCCAGAGAAGCATCAATATATTTGTAGATATAATTACGGAAGTGAGTATTTTTGGGTATATTTTAGATAAAAAGTAATGGCAACACCTAAGCCCGGCCGCGCCGCTCCACTGCAGTGTAGCGCCGCGCCTCTTTAGTGCGGTTTTACTTTAAGGCTAAATTAAGATTGTGTGGCGTTTTCGTAGCAACCACTAAAAACAGAACTGTGTAGTCAAGAATTTTTAAAAATATTGTTTTTATGTTGTAAAGTACGTTCGAGGAATTAGCTGCAGCACACCTGAACGGAGCGGAATTTATCAAAGATGCAGCTGATTCGGCGAAAGAATCATAATTACGGTTAATCTAAATTTTTATTTATCAATTGTAATTTTGTAAAAATGTTCACTTTATTGTATTTACCGAGCATAAGCCTTAGGATATCCGATAAGAATGTTGCCTAGAATGATAAAATTGCGTCAACTTATGTATTATGAACATGTTCAGTAATATTTTTAATTTAAGGCTCTCAGGTTACTCTAGAGATCAAGACGAATCGCTTCAGTATTTTAGGCTGTACAGAGCGATAACGGAAACGTATATACATACACACACGCACACATACATACATAGTCTGTAACATTTCTAACCCATCCTGTTGGCGAGTAAAAACAATCTCCTGAATGTAACCTTTAATCCACAGGTCGCACCCCACATAGACATCGGTCTCGACCAAGAGCTCTCGATGCCGCAAGACAGTTTCCAGCTGAAGTACTTCCAGTACCTGAACCGGTACCTGAACATCGGGCCGCCTGTTTACTTCGTCGTTACAGACGGACTGGACTACTCGGATAAGGGCACGCAGAACATGGTCTGCGGCACCAGGTTCTGTAACCAGGACAGCGTGGCTATGCAGCTATATGGAGGTTAGTGTATTTAACAGTTATCCGTTCTTCCGTCCATATGGGCAGCGTTCAGGAAGCTTCGCAATATCTTCACGTCCCAAATACCGCAGTGTCTCAAGACCAAGGTCTTTGACCAGTGTGTGTTGCCAGTGATGATTTACGGAACTGAGACATGGTCGCTTACTATGGACGTCATAAGAAGGCTCAAGGTCACCTAAAGGGCAATGGAGCGTGCTTTGCTCGGAGTTTAACTGCGTGACCGAATCAGAAACGAGAATATCCGTAGGAGAACCGAAGTAACCGACTTAGCTCTCAGAATTGCTTAACTTAAGTGGCAGTGGGCAGGGCACATAGCTCGTAGAACAGATGGCCGTTGGGGCAGAAAAGTTCTTGAGTAGCGACCGCGCACCGGTAAACGTAGCGTAGGCAGTCATCCGTCATAACCTGATGAAGGTCACGGGAAGCCGCTGGATGCGACTAGCGCAGAACCGGTCATCGTGAAAATCCTTGGGGGACTGTTCTTTGTCCAGCAGTGGACGTCCTTCGACTGATATGATGCCGCGCCCACTGCCACTTGAGTTTAGTGATTCTGTGAGCTATAAAGAATCTCCTTATTTCTGATTCGATCACGTAAGGATACTCTCAGCATAGCTCGCTCCATCGCCCTCTGAGTATTAAAACGTTAGGACTGAACTTTACAAAACCCATGAATAGTAATATACGTTACTTCATTACCCGTTATATACTTCTGTCTTTTCCTTTTATGTTGTACAATAAAGTGTTTTAACATGTGTTTTCACCTATGAAATTGTTCCACAGCTTACAAGGTCTCGAACGTGACGTACATAGCGCAGCCGACCAACTCGTGGTTGGACGATTTCTTCGACTGGGCGACGTTAAAGGATTGCTGCAAGTTCTTCCCGAGCAACAGCAGCTTCTGTCCAAACGACTTTGCCAGTGAGTGTCATCAAAGAATACCAACTATTCCTTCGTAAAGAGGTGACACCCACCTCCCCCCGCAAATACATCGTCGCCTTAACGGACATTTGTTTAATTTATTTTTATTTACAATTCTAAACGTATAACTGACTTCGCCTGGTCACGTTGCCATCTTGCTTGCTGTAACAGCAGCTTCTGTTTCTAGCACCGTCACCAGTGAGTTCATACATCATTATCTCTATTTTTAGACGGAATATGCTCATACTCCTTCCCTGTTGTCCTTTACTTGGCGCAATCCTGAGCTAATCGTTCATATTTTTTTGTGTGATGTAGTCCTCACCCCAATCACCTGATGGTAAGTGACGATAATGGTGACGATGGAAGTGGGCTTACCTATCCTTCCCAGTATAAGAGCCCAGTTAAGAGTATTCACAACAAAATCGTCTCCTATACCAACATAAAATTACTACTCCATGAAATTGGATGGGCCGATTCCAATGAAACTTTATACACAATAAGCAAGTCGCAAAATTCTAGTTTGTGGATAGATTACATTTTCTAAGAAATATACGCTCTTAACAGCGCTATGGGTGGCGTCCATTATTAGCTCCTCCCGAGTGCAGGTGTTAGGGCACATTGGACATGTAATCAGATGGGCCATGGTTTGTGGAGCACCACACCTACACCGTAAGTCCGACCTGTCCGTGCATCCTCACCTGAACCCTCTCTTCGGCCGACTGGCCTCGCTAATTCGTGTCGTGGGGGGAGCGGAACAAACGAGGCGGTCAGTGTGCATTTATTACGCCAGAGGTTCGCATCTTGCTTGGGCGGCCGCACTGTAAATAGAGTCAATGCGCTTAGGGAAGCTTTTGCGGCTCTTAAGCCTTTGCTGCACCGAGGAGTTTTGATGCATCGGGTGGCGTATGTTCGCTTTAGCCTTATCCCTCTCAGCTGAACTGGCTACTCTCCTGCGGATATGATATGTAGTGGCGCGACAGGATACAGCATTAGTATCTAGGTTGGTTTAAGCAAAGAATAAAAAATATTACTAAAAAGTAAAGAGAGATATCTTTGTGTTTTTCTTTGTCTCGATATTTAAAACCGTGGCCAAAGAGTAGGGAATGCCGTGGGGCACATTTTTGCTTTTCCGCAGGTTTACGCCGCGCTACCGCCAGTCTGTGCAAAATTTAAAAAATCAGCCAGTCAACCTCAGGTCAAGGAGGTTTTATTTATCCGACTATAATGTTGTCATTTGGCTGTATGAGATTTGTTTTCTGTGCCTCTCAGTGTGTTATATGAGATTGTTGCAATAAAAAACAAAAAAAATTTCTCCTGGTATAAAATTATATACCCACTTACCGGATTGTTAACGAGCAAGGAAGTAGTTCATTTTTTTGACGATTCTAAAATCACGTATTTTCTATCTTCTTTTTAAGAATTTAAAGCGAATATTACATAGAGTGTTTAAGTAAGTATTCTTTATATTTCGCCTCATCCCACTAGTACAATAATGTGAAATAGAGAAGTTTAATTATTTAAAATATTTGTTTAGTTAAATTTTAACTTTAGTTTTAGCTTTATATTTCTTAGCATATGTGTTCCATACATATTTTTTTTAATAACTAGTGTCTTCTTAAATTTTATCTGCGAAAACTTATTATCAGCTTCTAGATAAATAAAGTATGTTACCCATTTTTGTATAATAGCAGTAAGTTTTTCAAATACAATAAAATAAAAATAATAATGAAAATTTTCTTAGCGTGCGAGCAGTGCAACATAAGCAACAGGCTGGTGCCGCCGGAGAAGCGGCCCGCGGCGCTGGACTTCAAGCGTTACGTGCCGTTCTTCTTGCAAGACAACCCCAACAGCAACTGCCCCAAGGTAAATACTAGTGGTGTCTATAGGATGTAACTGAATGGTGCAGGAGTCATTAACTCGGGCCTCACCCATCATACTGAACATTTTTCACCAGGAAACCATCGTCGTTTCTAAAATAAATTGTATAGCTATGCCACAGTATTACAATATAGCGGCTTACAGTAGCGCAACGAATGTACTTATGCAGAGCAGCGAAAGGGTACTTACTGGGCAGCGGGTTTGCCAGGCTGACTACAGGCAAGTATGGGCTAGTACCTACACCGGTGGCGCATCGTGCGACATCCAAGGCGTTGCGCTACTGTAAGCTATATCGTAATACTGTGGCTATGCGGTGCATATTTTCTCATATAGTCGTCTCTCTTTTTTTCTTTTTTTATTAAAAATTTGAGTGCATTTGACTATATCATATAATTTTGGTAAGTACGCTTCCTTCCGAGATGGATGCCATACCAATTTTAAACAAAAAGAATTCTATAAAAGAACAAAAACTTACTCATTTGATATTTTAATCCATTTTATTTTTTTTGGGAACTAAACCTAGTCTTAAATTATATGTTTTTAGGGTTCCGTTCCCCCGTTCCCAAAGCGACCTAATTACTAAGCCTCCGCTGTCCGTCTGTTCGATCGTCTGTCTGTCAGCGGACGGTATTTCATAAACCGTAATAGGTAGACAGTTTAAATTTTCACAATGTGTATTTCTATTGCCGCTATAACAACAAATCTATATATATATATAAATGAATTGCTGTTCGTTAGTCTCGCTAAAACTCGAGAACGGCTGGACCGATTTGGCTAATTTTGGTATTGAATTATTTGTGGAAGTCCAGCGAAGGTTTAAAAGGTGAATAAATATGAAAACGCTCGGAAATAAATAAAAAATCAGTCAAAAAATAATTGGTTTTAGGGTAGGGTAGTGTAGTGTAGGTGTAGGGTAGCGTAGGGTAGGGTAGGGTAGGGTAGGGTTTGGTAGTGTAGTGTAGGGTTGGGTAGGGTAGTGTAGTATAGTTTAGGGTAGTGTACGGTAGGGTAGTGTAGAGTAGTGTATGTAGGGTAGGTTAGGGTAGTGTAGTGTAGGGTAGGGTAGTGTAGTGTAGGGTAGGGCAGTGTAGTGTAGGGTAGGGTAGTGTAGGGTAGTGTACGGTAGGGTAGTGTAGAGTAGTGTATGTAGGGTAGGTGAGGGTAGTGTAGTGTAGGGTGGGTAGTGTAGGGTAGGGTAGTGTAGAGTAGTGTATGTAGGGTAGGTGAGGGTAGTGTAGTGTAGGGTGGGTAGTGTAGGGTAGGGTAGTATAGGATAGTGTAGTGTAGGGTAGGGTAGTGTAGAGATGGGTAGTGTAGTGTAGCGTAGGGTAGGGTAGGGTAATGTAGTGTAGGTTAGGGCAGTGTAGTGTAGTGTAAGGTGGAACGAAGTTCGCCGGGACAGCTAGTAATTAAATAATTTTTAACGAAAAAAAACAAACAGGAAACTAAGATTCCCCTCGATTTCTCTGGGATGCCATCATCAGATCATGGTTTCCTTATCATGGTACCACCCTTGGGATATCTCCTTTCCAATAAAAGAAGAATCATTAAAGTCGGTTCATAAACGACGAAGTTATCCGCGAACACACATAAAAAAATTATATATACGCTCGAATTGAGAAACCTCCTCAATTTTTTAAAGTTGGTTAAAAAATAAATAATGCATTAACGTGATTTATTTATACTTATAGAACACCAAAATACAATTACGTGATTTTATTGAAACATGTAGAAACTAGCGATATCTAGTAGGATCTAGTAGTATCTTCTCTGTAGTTGATTTATAAAGATGTTTTGGTACGGAACTCTCAGTGCACGAGTCCAACTCGCACATGGCCGTTTTTTAAAAAAGATTCTTATTTGGCGGCAGTAGGCACTTTTCATAAGGTAGACCGATAAGCCTTTTGTCACAGATTACTAAATAGTTACTTCGTAACAGATACATCACTCCCATAGCTTAAATACCTACGCTATATTAGCCTACAAAATCTTAATAATAATACCAGCTGTTTGCAGCGAGAAGAAATGTGCCATAACTAATACAGAGAGTTGAGATTGTTTTGCCCGCCGCGCGACCCACATGCGAGCGCGTCATCGAGCGAATGTGCTAGGGTTGTACCTATGATGATTTTGGTAATGTAACAAATGTTGTAGAAAATCAATTATTTTATATTTGTCGATGTTTGAGTTTAATAAAAGATACATCACTCCTATAGCTTAAATACCTACGCTATATTAGCCTACAAAATCTTAATAATAATACCAGCTGTTTGCAGCGAGAAGAAATGTGCCATAACTACGCATACAGAGAGTTGAGATTGTTTTGCCCGCCGCGCGACCCACGTGCGAGCGCGTCATCGAGCGAATGTGCTAGGGTTGTACCTATGATGATTTTGGTAATGAAACAAATGTTGTAGAAAATCAATTATTTTATATTTGTCAATGTTTGAGTTTAATAAAATGATAGATGCATTTTTTCCCTTCCCTGAATTCCCGATTAATAAATTTGAATGTCGAAAATATTCGAAACCTCGTAAATAATTTTAACAAATAATCAAAAGGGAAACAGGAGCAAAGCGGAGAAAAATCAATCAAAGTTGGCTTTTTACTTGAGTTGACGGAGAATTTCACACCTACTATTCATACAAAAACATTCCCCAATAGGGCCTCAATGTGAGCTTGAATTATTGTTATTTTAAGTGAAAGCTAGGTAAATACATAACGAAAATAGTTTTTCTGTTACTATGTACAAATCATAACAAAAAACGGCTTGTGAATGCAAGCTATTTTCTTATTTCGTAAACGAAGTAACTATTTAGTAATCTGTGCTAAGTTTTTGAGATTTTTTCGTTTACATTCGTCCTGGTAATAAAAGTCGGCGACGCGCGCGGGGGGGGGGGGGGGGAGGCTTGATGGAGTTATTTCGATGACGTAATGGTACTTGACAAGTTAAACCTTGGATTTTGGTTTTAAACGGTTTATTTACAGCTATAGAAGTGCCCCCCAGCTACCGAGTGGCCGGCGCATTAGTACTTCTATTCTATGACATACCTACCTAAATCACGACGATGACGCTAGAGACCTACTATGTTCGTTCTGACATTAAGTAGGTAACTGTTAGTTATATAAAAAAAACACATAAATAATACCTGAAATCCTTAATTTAAAACGCATAACATAGTAGGTACCTACCCACCATTGTTCTAAGTTTAAGGAATAAATGATGCTAATTAAGGGATAAAAGGAATAAGAAAAGGGAATTCGAAAAAAACAAAAGATTTCAAATACTAACTTAGGTACCTTTGTTCGTCTCTCGGCAATAAAAAAATGTCAAATTTTCATTTGTCTTTTGACTGTGACACCCAGCCACTGCACAATAATTGCGTGGTTTCGGCATTTTGATAGTCAGAGCGGTAAATGTGACGTGCGAGCACTCAGGCGGGCGTGCGTCAACCTACTGTCCGTTGTATCGTCTCCGATACGCTTAGCGGTAGGCATATAACGCGTGGCCTTGAGCAAGTGACGGACGCCTGCTTTTGTCACACCCTGGACACTTCATACAACTGGCCAGAAATGACAATTCAAAAAACGAATGACGCAACCAACAAAATGGCGGCGAAATCCTATACGTTTTTTTTTTTTTTTTTTTATTAAAAATTTGAGTGCGTTTGGCTGCACCTCACCTGATGCTAAGTGCTGATGCTGATGAACGTTCGACATCCAAACTGTAACCAATCTGTATCAATCTGGGTGACGAGGGGGTGAAGTTGCAATCTAGAGAGCGGCAGGGAGTGTCCATACTGTATGTTAGTACTAATAGTATACTTTGCTTTTGTTACCATTTACAAAAAAAATCCTTAATTTTTTTCACTAATGGAAACTAAAAAAGGTCTATATTTTTTTGTGATGAATAATATTTTTTTTTCTTCCTTTTTTATAACAGGCCGGACACGCAGCGTACGGCCAAGGAGTCAAATACAAGACGAACAAAACGCAAGCCCTCGCTGATGTGACCGCCTCTTACTTCCAAACCTACCACACAGTACTCAAGACCAGCTACGATTACTACTCAGCTCTGAGAGAAGCCAGAAGCGTCGCTGCCAACCTCACTGAAACTCTCAATAAGTAAGTTAAATATCGTTAAGATTAACCCACACACTCAACAAGTAAGTTAACTGTCGTTAACAATCTTACGTATTACTAATCGGCTTTGAGAGAAATCAGAAATGTGACTATCAACCTCACCCACACACTCAACAAGTAAGTTAACAGTCAATAACAAACCTACGTACTTAATCGGCCTCGAGAGAGGCCAGAGGCGTGGCTGCCAGCCAAATGCACTGACCTTATTATTAATCCGTAACGTTCCCGTCGGGATTTGAACCCGGCACCTCTGGTTAGGAGGACCGAGTCGTTACCGGTTGAGCCACCGACGCTTTTTAAATGGACGGCCAATGTACCAATGAGTTTTTCGAAACTTACGTACATATACTCACCGATTGCTTTAACGGTGAAGGAAAACATCGTGATGAAACCTGCACACACCTGCGAAGAAACTCGTACATTGTGTGTGAAGTCGACCAACCCGCACTGGGCCCGCGTGGATCGCCCTAATTCAGGGTAGGCTCGAGCCCCTCGGTCGGGACGTATATGAGCTGATATGATGAACGTTCCCACTGCTGGGGCACGTGTTTCTTCCCGAATTCGGAAAGGTCGAGTCATACTCCACAGGGGCCAAGTCCGGATTGGTAGAGGTTGTGAAGCTAGAGCGTATCAAATGGAAGTAGGTACTTTGGTGCCAGATGACCATGTGTGATTTGTCCCAGAATATTTATTTATTTATTATTGCCGCACAAACGAATTTGTACTTAGGGCAGTTTTCGTTATACTTAAACAATTTACATAGAGCTTTATGTTCGCGGAGGCGTGCATAGATGGTTTCCACGCTATTATCCAAATAAAAAAATACAGCCTCACTTCTAGCATTCTGAAACCCATTGCGGCCCGTTTTAACTCCCCCATACTAAATCACTGGATGGGGATCATCACCGGACGATTAAGCATTTTATATTTAATTATGTTTCGGGGTTCTTTAATAATTGACATTTGAATGGGTTTTTGGTACGTTATGTATAAAATTTTTGATGTAATAATTTTAAATATTACTAACATAGTTTTTAAGATTGCGAACAAAAATATGGACATTGTTTAAATTAAATATTTAATTAAAAAAAATATTTTCATGTGCTGTTCAAACATTATTTTTTGCTATGGGATCCTAGTTCTGTCCAGCTCACACGATCTAAACAAGATGGAGCTCGACCGGGTGTGATAGTTACCAAAAGCTGCGCACGATTAGAAAGCGCTGAGAAATCATTCCCGAGCTACTAAAATAAATTACTGTGCAGATATTATATCGATGAGAATTATTTTATGTGTCGTACTGTTATTATTTTTCCTTTCCGTCAGATACCAGCGCGCTCACGGCGGGAAGGAAGTGACCGTATTCCCGTACTCGGTGTTCTACGTGTTCTACGAGCAGTACCTGACCATGTGGCCCGACACGCTCAAGAGCATGGGCATCTCTGTGCTCTCCATCTTCATAGTCACCTTCTTGCTCATGGGCTTCGACCTGTTCTCGGCACTGGTGAGTTCAGTGTTGCGATTTATCATCGATTCGACCAACTAGGTATTGTGATCCACTCTTCGTTGAAACCGTATGCCCAATTCTCGATCTTTACATGTTTTTGACGTGGTAACGTCTAATAAATCGATGGACGCAGGCTGCATGCACGAAAAAGAATGACTCACTGTCCCGTTACGCTCATTGTCCCGTTACGCTCATTGTAACGTTACGATCGGAGCGAGATCGCTACACGAGTGAGTGAACGCGGCTTGAGCGTTTGGCTTGCGCCGCATCTATCTCTCTTCCACTCGATTGGCCTATGAATCCGAGGAGAAGAAAGACAGCGGCAGCACACAACTTACATCTACACGTGAACTGTTTCGTCGACTGTTTATAAAGTGGCTGCAGGGTGGAAATGACTCACAGACTACGCGAGATATCCGTAACGAATACACTCGACTTCTGGACACGCACTTCAAATAATCACTGAGTAAACAATAAAATTCTGTGATGACGGTAACAACGCTGGACAAATTATTGTGACAAACCTTAATTCTCAGAGTTTGTCTGCTCACTCAGCGGATTTTGAAACGGATACAGTGAAACCAAGGTCTGATTATTTGATGTTGACTGAAACGTGGATGCGTGACAATTGTGATCCAGTTTCAATCAATTTCACTCCTTCTTTGTATCCATACAAAATAGTGATAATTCAATAAAAATGATTCAATTTTATTCATAAAAGTATGCAATCTTTTCATCATTGTTTTGTTATGACGTTGTCACGTTAAACTATCGTCCGTAAACCGACTTCACAGACAACCAATTTTTATTACTTTTCTATACTTTCAGATAATTTTTAAAAAATATGTTCAATTAAAACGAAAGGTCTTAAAGTCACCGATTTTGGTGTTGGTTCATTAAACATTAACTATTTGTTATTGAGTAATTTTGCAATTAATGCCAAAAACAGCGACTACAGTATATTTTTTTAAATCAAAAGTGGTAAATTTTTTAAAATTGTATTCAATTAAATTGATTTTTTATTACAATAAGTATAATATATATTTTTTCCATAGTGATAGCTTTACAAAGTCTTTCAATAATTTGAATTGAATATTGTCATTTGACCTATCTTAAGGCCTTAAAGTTTCTATTTTTCAACACTGCACGTCTAGAATGAATGAAATATTAAAACCTGGAGTCTCCTAGGCATGTTAACTAAAAATATTAAACTGAAAACTGGTTTTATGACACACTTTGTTATTTTTTATTTAACGAAATAAGCCCATAATATAAAAAAAAATCCTATAAGAAATTTAATGTAATAATGTATACTCTTCGCCTCTACTTATGAGTATTTCGGCGAGATAGAGGAGAGTTGTGTGTGTGTGTGTGTGTGTGTGTGTGTGTGTGTGTGTGTGTGTGTAGGGGTGAGGGGGGAGGGGGGGGGGAGTGATGTAATCATTATTATCTCATATACATAATCCGAAAGACGTTCACTGTTGAACATTGGCACAGTACGCGGAAAGGATGCTACTGCCCATCATGGAAAAGTGAGCTAACACAAAAACAAGACTCCCGAACAGAACCTTGTCAAACACTTCGTCTTATACACCCTCCAGATATAACTTCAAATCAATGCCAAAGATCTGCGTGCGTTTGCCAAAGTCTTTGTCAAACATGAGAAGCTATGAGCCTACAGGTATGTAAGCTGTAATCTAACAATACTGCATTTTTCGTTCGCAGGTGGTGGTGATAACTATAACAATGATAGTGGTGAACCTGGGAGGGCTCATGTACTGGTGGGGCATCAGCCTCAACGCTGTCTCACTCGTCAACTTGGTGAGTTCCTACAGTAACGAACGTGCCTCTATTAAAACATATGTAAGGGAACGGTGTGTTCCTACTTTTTGGCGCAGAGGTCTCTCTATCTCTATCTCCGCCAGGCGAGGAGGTATACCAGGGGACAAGCCGTTGGTGCAATCGTTGATGGTTGGAAGTTGTATATAAATCCAAATTTCGCGTTGAATTTGCAAGCTTTTGAAGCAACGCCACATAGCTTGACCGATGCACACCCTGGACTCTTCATACAACGGGCCAGAAATAACATTTCAACAAACTAATGACCGAACAAACAAAATGGCGGCGAAATCCTATACGTTTGACAACCAAACGGTAACCAATCTGCATCAGTCTGGGTGACGAGGGGGTGAGGTCGCAATCTAGAGAGCGGCAGGGAGTGTCCATACTGTATGTTATTACTAATATATATACTTTATCCGATGATTCAGGGTTATCAAGTTTGTGGCGAGTATTGCGGATGTCGCCACAGCTGAAGCAATTATTTGCCCTTTCAATGGCTGGTTGAACGAGGGACGCATTTGAGTAGGCTGAACGAGTATACAAAACTGGATAACTTTTCCCAAGGAACCAATGGTCAATACGTAAAGTTTCTTTGATACCTCTTGCAAAGTTGGCTATGGCTAACGAGCTATATTAAATATATTTGACAATTCTAAACAAGGCGATGACACCGCGGCTTCAGTCTACTCGCGACCACGGCTATCGAAGCATAGGCGAAACGTTGAGGTAAAAACAACATCAATTATATAAAATCACGTCAAGCCCCGTTTTAACTTTTTTTCTTTTTTAATTTTCTAAAAACATAACCTATATAACATAATGACATAACCTATTTTGATAAAATTTAGAAGGGACCACCGCAGGAGTATAATCTTTCTAATATATTTTTTTAATCGGTCTACAATTGATGGAGAAATCAGAGGACATACCTTGTGCTTTCTAAAATAAAAGTTGGTTAAAAATTGATTTGATTAGTATGAAAAGTTTTGCGAACTAAACATGGATTCTTGGTGAAAGTTGTTTAGTTTTGTTTTGTTTTCTCATTCATATCCTCAAATGCGTCCGTCGTTCAGCGAAGCGTCCTGTATAAACAACACCTGTGCGTAAAGAAGGTATACGTTGAAGTAGTCCAATATTGGTTAGAAAATACATTTGCCAGAAATGCAAGTCTGTTGTTTAACATGTTAATTTTACTGATATCCTTATAATAATGTTAGAAAATAAATTGTACAGCCATGCTGTGCATACTTTTTCGCATAGCCATCACAGTCTGGCGTACAGAAATCAAAATACGCTTACCTAATAGCAAAGAAAAGAGGTGTAGACATCAGACTTGCAATTTGCAAATAATCGAGGTTTGTATAAAAGGAACCTTATCACGATTTTTGAACTACCCAGTTTAGTAGGCCATGTTATTCACAAAGTTTCATTAAAATCGTTAAAGCCATTTTTGAGTAAACGGACAAATAACCTGGGTTTGTATAGGAGGTTAAGGTACCTCATTACGATTTTTCCTGGAATAACGAACTGTCGTGGTTTCTAGGCCGTATAAAGTAAGACTTTCATAAAAATTGCCATTTTTGAGTAAAAAAAAACAGTTGGAAAAAATATATAGCCCTAACCAAAATTGTACCTAAATCTGATCAGTAGTTAAGGCGGTAAAGCACACCGGATATCACATTTTTTTATTTTTTGGACACCATTAGTGTAAGACAATCAATACCATCAAAATCTCAAGGTTTTTTTGCTATAATAATACCTTCTTACTCCTTCGTCGCACGCTACCCTCGCTACTCAGTCGCTCGAAAGTAAAAAAGTTTTCCTGTAGATAAGCTCTGAGCTGTGGTTAGATACTAAACTTTGGATCTCTGAACTGGCTTTTGTTATTTTTGAATATTGCAGACTTTGTTGCTTGACAGAAGAATTACTACTATTATGATATGACCATCAGAAAGATATACTTTGAATATTTAAATAATCATTTTGAATTTGAAGAAACATCATCAGAGAAATGCAGGTTCACTTGTGATTAATTTTTTTTTGTTCCTCAGGTGATGGCAGTGGGCATAGCCGTAGAATTCTGCTCTCATTTAGTCCACACGTTCAGCGTGTCGGGGGGCAGCTGTCTCGTGACGCGAGCCGGCGATTCCCTGACTCGTATGGGAGTGTCCGTGCTTTCGGGAATCACACTGACGAAGTTTGGAGGGATCATAGTGTTAGCCACGGCTAAGAGTCAGATCTTCCAGGTTTGTACCGAAATAATTCAGTTTTGCACGCCATTTCATCTCCCCACGTCGGAACTAGGATATCTAAGGCTAGGTAGTAAGTTATGCGAGTGTTCTTATACTTCGTAAAATTTAGCTTGATCGCTGGGACACCTGCCATCTTAGTACATTTCATATGTTGTATCTCTTTTACACTTATTGAACTTCCATCTATCTTACCTGCTGTCGCAGCGATCAAGTTAAATATTACTGACTATAGTAAGTATTTAGCGTTGTAGGGCTCAAGTTGAGTGTGGTAGTCTCCACGGACTTAGCTGTAGGTACATTGTGGGTCGACTTTCACGGCAACTCAGCCTTGAATGATGTTCTGCATCGCGCACTGGTGTCTGCTAATGTCCCCTCTTGCTACGGAGCTACCAGGTTTAAGTCACGCCAACGGCAAACGTCCCGATGGGCTCACATCGGTCCTCACGGAGTAGGGGCCGCTGTTTGGTTTCAGATTCTCATCTTCTTCGTACCAGAAGTTTGGCGGGGTCAACCGCCGAGTGGTTGGCCGGACGAAAGATTACTAGATATTCCGATTTAATGCAGGCCCTTTCGCCGTCTAGGCCGCTTATACCCCCGAACATATTTCACTGGCAACGCTACAGCGCGGAAACGCAGCCAGTGTGATGGCCACTTTTGAGCCAAGTTTAGACGTAATCTAAATTTTTAATGATAAAAACTTATTGATTTCCAATTTCATTAATCATAGGAAGACAACTAGTCTACTAGATATTTAGTGCATAGTTTCAGTGCGTCTGACGCGCGCTGGTGAAGCCCTGACACGAATGAGAGTGTTTTTGTTTTCCGTGATACTCTGACAAAGTTTGGAGGAATTATATCGCTAGCCACGTCTTCCAATCTGGTGCCCATTTAGTTGAGTTATTGAGTTCTTCATTGTGTGAAGGAAAAGGGACGTAAATCCGTCAGGCCAGGGGACTATAATCGAACTGTTGACGTCACAGTTATAGACTGGTATGTATTCTGTTTCGGATTTTATAGCCAAGCCAGACTGATTGGTTGGACTCCAGTGGCGCATCACATGCTCACTATGTATCCTTTTAATCAGGTGTTTTACCCGTGAAGGTTCGTACCACTATTGGTTCCTTGGGGAAAGTTTTTCAGTTTCGTATTCACATGCTTTTTTAATCCAAAATTTGTAAGTCCTTGGCATCATCTCATCATCATCATCATATCAGCCACAAATCGTCCACTGCTGGACAAAGGCCTCCCCCAAGGATTTCCACGACGACCGGTCCTGCGCTGCCCGCATCCATCGGCTTCCCGCGACATCTTCATCGGCATTCGGCGGCATCATCTCACCTGCTGGTAAGTGACGATGATGCCGTAGATGGAAGCGGGCTTACTTAAATTCCCCAACGCAATGGGGAACAGGGGCTATCTTACCTTCAAGCCGGAATACATCAATGCTGTTAACATGGATGTTTGGCGACAAGACTTAGATGCTATGGTGGTAGCTAGCCAGGCGGGCTTAAAAAATGTCCTTTCACCAACCAAAGAGAGTCTTACAAAGTTACAGTCCGCAGGTAATTGAACCCGCGATCTCCGGAATCTAGTGCACTTAACCATTTAACACTTAACACCATTTAGTGTAAAAGTAAGTGGCTTATAAGATGTCTATTTGATGTATAAAGACATGAATTGAACCAAATAAGGGACCACGCTGAACACGTGAAAAAAAACTACTTAATTTGCAACATCCATGTAAAATATTCTTATTTTTTTTTGTTCTAATTTGTAAAAAATACGGAACTGATTTTGATAAAATTTATATGGGACCAACCTGGCAGCATACTTATCAATTATAGAAAGTTTTTTTATTTGATAGGGATCAAATAAAAAAAACTTTCAAAATGATAATTTTAATAATTGTAAATGACGGACCCAACACTGAAATCCATACTTAAAATCCAAATTTTAGTGTTGGGTATCGTTAGATTCTTCTTGATCCCGTGAGTGACATAGGATACATTTTACCCGACTTCCAAAAAAAGAGGAGTTATGTTTCTATGTATTCGTAATAACCCAGTGTTGTTGCTGTCAGGTGTTCTACTTCCGCATGTACCTGGGCATCGTGCTGTTCGGCGCGGCGCACGGCCTCATCTTCCTGCCGGTCATGCTCAGCTATATCGGTAAGTGCACCTCACATCACACTATACACCGCACAATGTACATAATTGGCGTAGGACATGTTTCAACAGGTGATTGGAGCTCTTGCTATCATAAACTTGTAAGAACCAAGCCGAATATCAAAATAAGAAAACTACCACCCATTGCTTTCAGGTGATGACATAATTTTTAGTTTTTTTTAAGTTAGGGCTTGTGCACAAATCACGTGAGGTTCGATAGGGGGTCACGAAAAAATCACGACAGATCACGTTGGGGGAGGGGGCGTATAAGGAGACCTCACGTGTATTTTCCTACAGTGAAAGAACAAAGAAAAATCTTAACACATGAATAGATATTTTTTCTCGATTTCATTAAAAATAAATGTTCACTTGTTAAATACTTCAGAATAGCGAGTCTGTTTTACGAAATTTTGGAGCGCGTGGCCTTGACCACGCTTGACGCCGCCGCCCAATATATATAATACAATTAATTTTAAAATTAGGTTGAATTAAAACAATACACGTGAAGTTGTGAGGAGGAGGGGGGTCAGCCAAGAACCTCACCAAATATCACCAGGGGGAGGGAGGGGGTCAAAAAGTAGCCGAAAAAACCTCGCGTGATTTGTGCACAAGCCCTTAGACAGCAAATTCAAATATTATACTAGGTGATGTCATTGGGCGGTAATTCCATACGGTGAAACTAATGCTTGCATGGTATCTACTTATGAAAGCCGTCCCTGGCCGCCGCCGTCCATAAAAATCGTAGTCCACTGATAATTTGAAAACAAGAAGTTGTTTTATAAAAATATCCATTTATTTATGATCGGATAAGAGAAATCTATGCCTGTATATTCCTGTCTTTTTCGGAAAACTTTGATATGCTGAGATATAACTATCTAAAGTAATCAAGGTATATGTTTATATAAATGTATATGTGTTTATTTAAGCGTCGGTGGCGCAACGGCAAGGGCCTCTACCTCCTATCCGGGAAGTCGTGCTTAGAGTCCTGCCACGTACCAATGTGTTTTCGACTTTTGATCACATATGTACGTTTATCCGACGCTCTTACGGTGTAGGAAAACATCGTGAGGAAACCTGCACACGCCTTCCAAGAAACTCGAAGGTTGTGTGTGAAGTTGACCAACCCGCACTGGGCCCGTGTTTTCGACCGATCGCCCTAATTTAGGGTAGGCTCGAGCCCCTCGGTGGGGACGTATATATGAGCTGATGTGATGTGTTTATTTAGAACTTTACATCTCAGCATATACTGGTGTCCAAAAATTAAGGATTATATTGTAACTGCGGATAGGTCAACAATTTTTTATAGAAAAAATCAAGTTCAAAATTTTTGAATGAGCCTGTGAATTAAAGTAAGTCAATGATGCTAGAGTGTCACAGATGGCTGAAATGCGAAAAAAACATGAAAATAATTTTGCTTGAAATTAGTATGGGATTTGAGGCACCCTATTGCTAACAATCATTGTTTTTTGTTTTTTAGAACTAATTTGCATTTTTTTAAACTATTTTACTTTGTTGAAAAGCTGTTAAAATAAGGAAGTTTTTACCCTACTGGGCACTCCAACTGTATTTTTTTCTGGAAGATCACAAAGCATTTAAACCAATGCGCTTTTCATACAGAATTAGAAAAAAACAAATGTTAATATCTCGAAAATGGTGAGACTTTTACATAACTTAAATTTTAGCATTTAATAGGCTGTGTTATACCTATCCGTAGTTACAGAATTGTCTTTCATTTTTTGGACACTCTGTATAAGACTTACGAGGCTATGGATATTTCTCCAAGGTTCTTTGAACTTAACTGTAATTAAAACATGGAATTGCTCAGTCTGAAGTAAGCTGACAAACCAGATGATTAGTTGGTATGAAAAAAAAAGGGTTCCGTACCAGATAACGGGACCCTTTGTTTATAGTGGAACTGTGAGTGCGTTTGACTGCTACTCACCTGACGGGAAGTGACGATGCAATTGAGGATGATAACACGCAAAATGAAATAACCCTATTACTGAGCCATGGTTTTTTTTCTAATTCCTATATCATTCCTATTCATATAAACAGTAAAACATACAAGCGTTAAACTTGGTGTGATTATAGCACTAAAGCTAAAGTAAACCAACAAATAAAAAACCCGGCCAAGTGTGAGTCGTACTCTGGCTAAGGTGTCCTAATGAATCAAAAAGGTATTTATATGTGTCACTCGCGTTGTCTTGTTTGAAATAAATGTAGGTATCATTGTTATTATACGTGTGGTTGTACGGAACGCTCGATGTGCAAGCCCGACTCGCACTTGACCGTTTTTTTCGTCTTGTGTGTGAGAAGTAAGACACGATTGTTTATTATGACGAAAGTACCTAGAAACCCCAGTTACATGGTCCTACGCCAAATTTTTTACATTCACAGTCAACACGAAAACACAAAAGTTAAGAAAACGTAGGCAGTTAAAGGTCGGCAACCCCCTAAAACTGAATTTATTGTTCCGTGAAAATATGATAGGAAAAATTTATGTTTCTGAATAAAATTGGTACCAGTCAATGAGAGGAAGTGCGTATTTAAGAAAAAAAATGGTAAAAATTTATGAGGACGTCAAATAATGCTAGAGAAATTGTAGAAAAAATACCAAATAGCAATTATTTCACTCGAAATTTTAGCTTATTTACAAACTAAACACAATAATTTATATTATACTGCATCTTTTCTTCTTTGTGTCATACTTTATCTCTTTGGCTAACGATAGGTACCAATTTTATTGAGAACCATGAAAGTTGGATATAATTTCTTCCACGGAATGCCGAAACCAGTGAGGGATGTTGACCCTTAATGATGAATGTATTGATTCCGCAATAATCACCCACGAGATACCGAACAACCCCTCACTGAAAACTGCACTTATTATTATTTTTAAGCGATTTTGATTTTACACTTCTGTTTATTTTAGACAAGTTACGGATGCATGTTACGTCTCTATTTATACCTTTACGTATTACATATTTGCAGTTTTATGTTATTTTTACTCGCTTGTATATTGGACCTTTCGCGAAGATATTTTTCGATCGAATGTTTCGTTGCAAAAAAACTTTTATTGGCGTTTTAGTAACTTAGTAAAAAAATATTTTAAATTGATGTTTAATATAAGGTCTTTTACTTACTCCATTAAGATGCCTCCTGGCGGTATGTGCTCGTACAGGAGGGTAACTTATGTAGTAACAGCACTGTTGACTAGCACATACTATCGTGTGTCACCTATAAGGCGCTTTGCACACGACGGGGCAGGGAGGGGCGGTCAATTTAGCCGCCAACGATAGCACAAAGGGAATCCTATACTACCAACGCACATGGAGGACAAAAAGACCGCGCCGACTCCATGTACGTTGGTAGTATAGGATTTCCTTTGTGCTATCGTTGGCGGCGAAATTGACCGCCCCGCCCCGCCCCGTCGTGTGCAAATCGCCTTAATGTCAAAGTAACGCTCAGTTAATGTAACTCTTATCGAGCTGTAAACTTATACTTCAACATTTGTGTTTAACGAATTGTCAAAATGTTTTTTTTTTTAAAGAAAACGTACCTATATTGAAAGTTACAAGATAATGATACGATATTGTTCGTTTTTTTTACTCACAATTGGTTACATCTCTCACCCCTTGCTCCCTCGCTATATCTAAGGTGACCTCTCGGGTGGTAGACTTAGTCGATGCTATCAAAAAACGTGAAAGGCAAACGTCAATAAAAGGATTTTTTTTTCGTTTCGTCATGAATCCATCATTTAAACATCCTCTGTGCCTTACTAACCTGTCGAGGTAAGGATGATACCAAATATATACTCATCTGCCATACCTAATATGAAATTGTCGCAACAACCCAGGCTGCTTTATTTGCTTATTCACAAGATCATTTTAGTATTTAATTGCTTGATGGCTTAGATTGGCTAATAAAATACATGGACTGGTGGTATGTTAGCTACAAACATACGATTCACAAATGTGCTCATTAATTCAATAATCACAGTTCCTTTATAGAACGCAATACATTTAGTGTTTTTTATAAAGATTTTTGTAGTCATATGAAGCACCACCGCTGACTAGATGATCCGGTAATCGGTAAGAACGTCAAGCGTGCAAGTCTCTTCTTTTCTATGCAATCTGACAAGGATAGCATTTCAAGGATTAATAACAGTGTAACTCCATCTCTGTCACCTTGCATTTTGTTCGGCGTTTTACCGATTACCGCACCGCCCAGTCTTTATGGCACTATTGAGAACGGCAGAGCCCATTCCTAACTCTAGTATTTTCTATTTCGATCATAACTCATTTAAAACCTCTGTTATGGCTATTATAATTTAAGAAAATATTTTATGCTGCGACAAAAAAAAAAGACAAAAAAGAAACTCAAATAACTGGTCACCCAAGAATATGTTCTAAATTGTAAAGCATATTCTAGAATAACATCAGGCGGGTGACTCAACTCCAATTTTGCAGGTTCCCCCGTGAACAAACAGAAGCTGGCCAATCAGATGCTGCGGGGGAAAGAGGCGGCAGTACAGGAGACTTCGCTAACGAGAGTAAGAGACGGCAACACTCAGATATTCAGACAGTATAACTTTGACACGCTACTGGCGTGAGCTTTTGGGGTTTGGCGAGATTGATTCGAGGACTCTGTTCTTTGGATTCAATTTAATTCTGCCCTTTCTATATTCAACTGTGATATTGAAAGGGCGTTGCAATAAGATAAATAACTATCGTTTACCTTGTACGGAACACGAGTTATTTGTTGCACACTAAAATGTACTTAGCAAACCTGGTTTGCGTTTTTAAAACTAACGTTGAATTTGGCAAAGCGTTACAGTGTCATGAGGTGATCTGTCCGCGTATTTGCCAAAGTTTAATCTTTGCAAATATTTACATTCAGTTAAAACTATTAATGAGTCAGTCTCGTCCGCGCACCCAACTAACGCATTGGTTTGGTGTTGTACTATAAAGAGGCTCACGGTGACGGCTCTTCGCCTATTCACGAACTGATTAGGCAAAATTATTTAAATATAGCTCGTAATGGCTATATAAGATAAATAATTTCACAAAAACTTTAAGAACGAACTTTTAGTGAGAACAAGTTTAAATTATTATTTAAAAAGAAAAAAATATAATAAAGAATTTGGTGAAATTATTATCTAGTCACAACATTTTCAGCGGGATCTTATCTTCCTATTAATATTGTTAAAAAGCATTTAATCTTCGAATGAAACGGTATGCAATTTGTGGCAGTTTTGTTTTTAAAACTGGACTTTTATCACTATAAAAAATCAGTTTTTAAAACATAATATTCCACAAATTGTTTTCCAAACAAGTTGGTGTTCATAGGCTTTAGATGGCATAGTTATTAATTTGTAAATAAGATCAGTGCAGTATATTTTAGTGAAAATCATTAATTTCTTGCATTTTTATCATTTTAGTTTTAAAAGTATATTAAAAATGTAAGGTTTATTTAAGAGGCAGGCACTGATTTTGTTTACAAAATGTTATTTTCTTTACTACAAATAGACAGGTGTCTAACTCATTCTCCTGGTTCACAGAATGCCCCGTTAAGGATATACAGCCAACAGCACATGAACCGTCAGATGGATAGTAATAAAACCCAATCCAAAAATGAAACCCACCTCAGTGAGGGTTCAGACGTCGCGAAACATGAGCCACGAACACCATAGTACACATGCCTTGTGTCAATGTACACATGTTTTGTGTCATAGTTCACACGACTTGTATGAAAGTTTACATACTTTGGTTCTTAGTACACAGATCTTGTAGTTTATTCTACATCACTCATTTCGTAATACTTTCTAGTGTCACACATTTCCTCAGTGTCAGTCATATTCAAGTTTCTTGTGTCGTTGTACACACGCCTTGTGTCACAGTACACATTTTAATATCTTAGTATGGAGTTGTGTCGAACGTAAAAAGGCTTGCGTAAATCTTTTTGATCCATTCCGTCTGAACTCCTTTATTCGCGATCGCAAGCGCACGTAGTTAGATATGCAGATGCACTTCTACGATCCCAAAATATTTATTTAAATCTATCATAAACATATACTTTATTTTTAATTTACTTTTTAAGACAAAAATCAAACATTTTATAGAAAAAAAAGGTCAAAAATTCTAAAAAAGAAATAAACTAAGTTTGTAAGTGAAGTTTTGTCTAAGGCCGAACATAATGTTTATTGTAACTGTTTATAAAAAAAAAAAAACATTTGGCATACTTTTGGCATTTTAGTAAACAAAAACGTCGCTTGTGATCGCGAATACTACTTATTAGATATTCCACTGTTTGGCTTTATATGCTGTTGACAGTACAACAATATTTTAGTCACTGAAATACGATAATTGGTAGATGCTACTCTTGCACTGAACAACTTCCCAAAGAATACTGATGAATTGGATTAAAAATAAATCGTATTTTCATACATGGCAAATAATTTAATCATTATGAGAAATATTTTTTTAGATCTAATTCTTGTTTAAAAAAATCTAGCGCATTCAATATGACTGCCTTGGGAAATTTGTTCTGTTTCATGATAACATCTACTATTTGGACTTTTCAGCGATTAAAAATAAATTTTCCTGTATAAATAAATTAAAATTTAATGCATGTGTGTATAGATTGTCTATATTTATTGTAGATTTATTGTCAACGTCATTCCTATTTTTTCGAATTTATTGTTTTCTTAATTAATTAATTATTCACATATACTATAAATGCTTATTCTAATACCGCTGCCTTTGGATGATTTATTTTGATTATTTTTTTTAGTACTTAATGTGAGTGAAACAGCGAACAAAAGCAGTAGATAATATGGAAAATATTATAGGTTGAAGCCATCAATTACAGGTGAAAACCTAAACATGTCAACATTTAGCGCATAGTTTGATTGATCAATAATAAAGTAAATTTTTAATCAGTTGTTACAAACAATAAAAATACATAAACAAAATTGAAGAATTTCAAAGGTATATGCCACGTGTAAATATTTTAAATGTAATATACATGAATTTGTATTTCTATATATCGGTACAAGAAATTCGTGCGCAAAATTGTAATTAAAAAAAATATTGTTATTAACAAAACTAAACTTAAAATGTTTTTCAATTTTGTTAGTGGCTTTTAGTGTGCATTCAACATTAAACTTTTTTAAGCTAACGGAATACATTTATATTTATTAAATGGTAATTTAGATTTCTTGGAAAATTTTGCTATTTCTGTCAATGGCCTTTAGATTTAATTACACTTCTATGCACTTTTACGAAATTTTTAATTTCGTTCTCTTGGAATCTTTTGTTTTTCACTTATTAGTTCTTACAACTAACAAAATGGGTAGGAAACTACACGGGTTCTTTCACTAATTCGGTGTTGGAGGCTCAGTATTCATTGTTAAACTTACAAGCTGTAATATTGACTCAAAGAACCGTGTGTTCTTACAGGTACACCTGTAGCGACAAGGAAATTAAGAACAATTTTATTATAATTTATTTTCTTAGGTTGTAACTATTTTGTCAAATAACTGTATTATTTTGTGAGCTTGTATTTATTGAATAGATTTTCCGCTAAAGTGAATGCCCTTTATGTTCCTATTAAATGCTAAACATATTGTGTATTTAATAATGGGTGTGTATTTGACTAGTTAATGTACACACGGCGACACATCAAGCAATAGAAATCCAGTATAAGCTGGCCGCGCGAGTCGCGCGACGCCTGTGCGTTTCAACATACGCGAGGCCCGCGTATACTGGTTTTGTATAGCTTGATGTGGCGCCGTTTGTACTTAACGTCAGATAATTAATACCAATACCACGTTAATAATTATTATTATCTAACTTCATATAAATTACTGGAATCTCTACTTAAAATAGTACTTAAATTTAGAGGGAATTAAGATAATATCCAAAGGTTATGGTTATTTTACAAATTATGTACCGATCAACAGCTTATATTAATGTGATAGAAATAAATTATTTTATTTTTTAAATTTAATTTTGTTTTATTTTGTGATTTTAGTTCTAGCACCTATGCATGGTAAATGCACCGCAGTGTTACCAGGTACGCAGTACGCATTAATGTTGCATGACTTGGGGATACAATAATTTAAAATTACTATTAAGTCATGAAACCATTTCACCACATTAAAAATTTAATTAAAAAAAAATAAGGTCCAATTTACAGCTATGTATCGAGCTAGATGTTAAATGGAAACTAATCAAAAATGTTTATTTTGTGCTTAATTTTTCTCCTCGCCAATAAAGGAACTTCTGAGCCCAATCACAAGTGTAAGGAGAACTTTTCTACTATGTATTTAATGCAATGTGCACATAAGCACAATAGCTGTAGAATTCGATCCATAACATGGGAAGACGAAACACATATTGCAATAACGTACAAAAGCTTTAGAATTTGTGTAATTAAAATCACGAAGATTCACTCCTATGAAAACTATTGCAGGTGATAAAAAATGTTTCGATAAATTTTGACGGCAATTTCTACCCACGAAATTGAACTAAGCCAGCTGTTTACGGGAAGTCTTAAAACATGTTTTTGGGAATTAACCACTGGTTTCTTGAGAATAGAAGCAACAGTTGAAATTTTGCCTATCTTTTTTTTAAACAGCCTATATATAGGGCGTAACAAAATTGGTGTAGGTCCCGTTAACTTGGGCTACTGCTCATCATACTGAACAACTTTTGTTCTATGAATTTGCTAAAATCGCAAAAAAATAACTCCTCATACAAATCGATCCGCTGATCCACCAATTTTGTGCATTTTTGTATGGAATCAATATTTTTGGAGAATTTATTGGTTTCTTTGGGGAAAGTTTTTCAGTATGATGATTAGAAGCCCCAGTTAAGAGGATTGTGAAGCTGCGACTTTTCATACAAACGGCGTTAACGATTTTCACCTCTTAAATGTTAGCCGATTTGTACCAATTTTTGATAGGTTGTCATTCAGAACAAAAGCTACGTTTCGTTTGTTTAATTACTGATTATAAATAAACAAAAAATGGCCGAAATTAGTTTTGTATGAAAACACTTTATCGAATGTGTCGAGTGAAAATCGTTAACGCCGTTTGTATAAAAAGTCGCAGCTTCAGAATCCTCTTAATGGTACCTATACCAATTTCGTTAAAACCCTGTATAAGTATCGGCATACTGTTATGTAGATAATGTAACTCCACAACCACACTTTCGGAAATTGTTTTGCCGAACGCCCGAGCGAGAGGGACTACTGTATAGACTAAATATAGATAGAGGTGTTTTTTTAAATTTTTATTAACCCAGTTACCCCGGAAACTAAGTTTTTTTTTAGTTGCATGTACTTTGTTATCATTCTTGGAAATTATAACGGCCATCTGACTTAATTTGAATGCGTTAAATAGAGGTGGTAATGTAGGTAGACTGTTAGTTAAATAGAGCATATTTTTTGAGGAGGGCTTTTACTCATCGAAGTGAACAACTTTTGTCCTAAGATTGCTGAAATTGCTGAAATTGCTGATCGATTTGAATGAAAGGTCCAAAAATTAAATTGCGGTTTCACCATAAAGTTGTAAAAAAAAGGTGTTCAGTTTCATGTTTACTAGAAGTCTCTAAAGATGCTCTATTTCACCTCACCTGATATATTAACCTTATGGCTATCCCTGTCGCTCGCGCGTTGTTGGGCGCAAGATTCCGCGATAGTGCGGACGCAGCATTACACAGGGCACTACGTAGATAGGATTTGTGTTTATTATCCGTAAAACTAAATTTGCCGATTTCAGTAAGCTCCAACTCGAGCTATGCTCAGAGATTCCCTACGCCGACGCGATTGAGAAAGAGACATCTCACAGAATCGCTAAATTTACTAAGTAGCAGTGACCGGAGCACATTATTCTAGAACAGATGGCCGTTGGGGCAGTAAGGTTCTTGACCGCGCATCGGAAGACGTAGCGTAAGCAGGCCTCCCACTAAGTTGACCGACGACCTGGTGAAGGTCGCGGAAAGCCCCTGAATGCCTATAAGCATTTCGCAAAATATTCGACACACAGTTGACTTAAAAGCTGATCGTGATCGATTTATATGAGAAGTCAAAAAAAATGTTTGCGAATGGACTCATTTTTTGTGAAAAGTAGTTCAGTCAAAACTTTTCCAAACATTTTTTAAATCAGTATGTATTCCATCCTATGTTAAAATATACTTAGGGTCCCAGGAGGCTCGAGTTTCCATACAAACGTAGTTCCGCTTTAATACAAAAACTACATGCCGGAATGAATCCAAACTTTGCGAATATATTGAGTAGACACATCGATGTGTACAACCACTAATTTAAGTCTTCTTTTAGTTATGTTTCAATTTACTACGATGAAAACTAATGACAAACCTTTCACCGTAAATGAAAGGAAATTAAGTTGGTATTATATCTAACTTGTAAGCACAAATAAATAAAACAAGTCCCGAAGTTTCGTGAACATTAAAGTTCATCCAGTATTTGAATGAGTTAAAAAATATATATTTAATTTATAAGCGAGAATGCGAATATACAATGCCTATTAAAAACAATCTTAGGTCAATAATGAAAAGAGCTTTACACCTGGATACAATTGTGTTACCTATATGTGTTATATACGTTATGTGTAAAGCTGTCGTAGCTCAGTACTTGCGTGGTTGGGTCGATCACACAGGTTAACTGACCTTTAGCAAGGTCATTACCTGGATGGGTTTAACTGTTGGTGCCATTTTTCTCGACCATTTCAGTGCTTCGCAAGTGACGTCAAGCAGTTGGTTGCCGGTTGCTATCACTAGATGGCAGACGTTAAGCCGTGTCAGATGTAGATGGCTTGAAAAACTTCTGAAAGTGGGGTTCGCCACAGTGGCGATGCCACTGGCCTTAGAACCTCCACCAACCCGTACTTGGCCCCTTGTGTGGAGTATGGCCTAACCTTCCCCAGTTTGGAAGAGAAACGTGCCCCTGCAATGGGGACGTTTAGGCGCTTTGCACACGACGGGGCACGGCGGGCCGGTCAATTTCACCGCCAACGAAGGGATTCTTATACTACGTTAGTACTAATATATATACTTTGCCTATACTACCAACGCACATGGAGGACAAAAAGACCACGCCGACCGCGCCGCCTCCATGTGCGTTGGTAGTATAGTATTCCCTTTGTGCTATCGTTGGCGGCGAAATTGACCGGTCCGCCTCGCCCCGTCGTGTGCTAAGAGCCTTATGGGTTGTTAACAACGCATGTTACATAGCTTAAAAACTTGCATTTACTCACGCACTTCGCATGTAACTTACACACAGATTCACAAATATAAAAAAATACCCAGGCAGTTCTCGCCACTAATTTTAATACGTATTATTTTTTACACATTGATATGGATTATTATAATTGACATTGCCAAACACAATAAAACAACAGACTTTAAATTGCAACAACTAAGTACCACAGATTACTAATTAGTTACTATACAATTTTCCTATACATTTTTTGTTTGTATTTTTGATACTTTTGATTGTAGGTTCTTGGTGGAAAATTATATCACACATATTGGTAAATATCTACACTAATTCCACATAAAAGAAATAAAAATGCGTTTATAATTTGTCAGCGATCGGAAATTAGTCTGCCTGAAGATGGTGTTCGAAACCGGTCGCTGACAAATTATAAACGCAGTTTTGTTTGTAGTTTTCTTGAAAAAAATATCCAACCGATTTTGACAAAATTTTATATGGGACCATTTTGGAAGCATAACCTATCGATAATAAGAAAGATCTTTAAAATCGGTACACAATCAGCAATCAATAACATACATACAAAAAAGACGGTAGGCGTTCATCCATCTGTGAAAGTATTTTTTATTTATGAATCGAAGAACAATTCAACTACCCACTTAATTAGAAAGTAATAAAAGCAGAACAAAGGACTATGAACTGAATTCTCCTGCCAGGCATAACAAGACCTCGAGGACGTTGGCGTGTGCGGGCCGGAGGCACCTACGGCAGTCTAGCGCACGAGCCGCGAGCTGCCCCCAGTGGCACTACCAACGACCTCACCGAAGAAATGTAACTGCAGCAGCCTACCTTGTAGGTGAACACATCTTTGCATCTCGTAGGTAAAAACTTCGCTATTTGTAGGTAAAAACTTTACAACGTGTAGGTTTTGCCGTCATTTTGAAATAACTAAAAAGTTTTGAGTCGTCTCCTACTCATGAGATCAATATTTTCAAATTACTTAATCTGGCCTAGCAAATTGGATAATTGATATGTGTGAGGCGTTCCCAAAATTTAGCTAATTCCATTAGATTACACTAAAAATTTAATTTAATTTAATTTTCTTAGTTTCAGACTTTCACACCCATGCAACTTTTTTAACTATTTCAGAATGACCTTATTAAAAAAAAGAATTATGCACATTATTTAAAAAAACGATGCAGACCTACCTAATGTAGTTATTACATATTACGTATTTCCTAAAAATGTAAATAGATAAAAATTTATGATTTGTCCCATCGAGAGTTAAAAGGAGAAATTTAACTTTGTCAGTAAATAAAATTATTCATAAAACTGGTCAGTTTAAGTCAAATAATGGTGCATGTTTTAGCGTGGAAATAAAACTTTAACATGACTGGTTTAATGACGACGGACGCAATTTAGGAGCTGGATAAGAAGATAATTTTAAACAAAAAAAAACCGACTTCAAACAGGAAACTAAGGTTCCCCTCGATTTCTCTGGCATACCATCATCAGATCCTGGTTTCCTTATCATGGCACCACCCTTGGGATATCTCCTTTCCAACAAAAAAAGAATTATGAAAATCGGTTCATAAATGACGAAGTTATCCGCGAACACACATAAAAAAATATATATACGGTCGAATTGAGAAACCTCCTCCTTTTTTGAAGTCGTTTAATAAAACTAAACAACTTGCCCCACGAAGCCGATGTTCAATTCGCAAAAAAAAAACACTTGTTGAGCTTAGTCCTTTAATTCACCTGGAATGCGTTCGTCTTTCATTCAGTCACCCTGTAACGCTAAATTGTATTCTTTGAAAGGACCATAAGTCATTCCTTGAGAAGCTTGTAAAGGTTTTTGATTAAAATGAGCACAGTTGGTTATCTTTGGCTTCCTTTGCCCTTAAATTGTATAGACGGTGGACTCACGAATGTTTTTTAATCAGTGCGAATATAGATTAGACCGCACCCATCGATTGAAGAAAATTTTCGGGCGTACTACCCGTCACAAATATCTGCGAACCTCGCTAGAATAAAATACAATACTACTTTATTAAATATATATATTGAATTACTTTTCTTACGCCTACAATCTTTAATAATTTGACGTAACTGGCCATATCCACAGATATTATTGGTTGTAAGCCATTTTCTTATTTCAACGACGCTACCTCACAAAGTGAGATGAAAAGTGTGAGCCAACCCAGTAATATACAAGTCATTGAAGCCAACTGTGTGCAACTGCTTAGTAAGAAGACCGTTTTTTTGTAAAGTGATTTGTCACTTTTTGATTTTGTTTTAATGATTCTTATGAAGTTTTTTTAATTTCAGTTATTTTTTTAAAATGAAATCTAGATCGTAATAAGTTAACAGTATTTAATTTAATTATTATTATTGTTATATTAAACGAACTTGACATAAAATATTTCTGTATATAGGTAAACACCCAAATTTTATGAATTGACTTTATTAACAACATAGATTTATTGAAATTTTATGAATTGACTTTATTAACAACTTAGATTTATTTAATTGTGAAGTTTGTCAACTGCTTCTTTAGTAGTAAAAAAAAGGTCTATATTTAAATTTTATGAATTGTCTTTATTAACAATTTAGATTTATATAATTGTGAAGTTTGTCAACTCCTTCTTTTTTTAGTAAAAAAAATAACAATTCTCTATGAGCCACCAGTAGCTTATCACTCTTTCCTGGTATGCCCTGTAAGGGTCCAGATACACGGACTGCAAGCCAGCTGCAAAATTGCAGTTTGGATGCAGTTAAAGCGCAACTAACTTGGACAACTGCATCCAAACTGCGCATTTGCAGCTGCCTCTAACCCTAACACCTTATGTTAGGATAAATTTGAAAGAAGGCTCGTGTGATATATCCCCTATAAATAGTGGCTATGTATACTGGCGCATATTTTGTGACTAATTCTTCTGCGTCCAGGGATGCTGATCAGTACTTATGAAGTACGGTAGATTAGGACTGTTAAAAACTTAAGGACTTAGAATTCTAGGCCATTGGCTCAAATTCTTAGAAAGCTGAGCTGTGACAAGCTGAATTTAGTCCAAAGATAGCTTAGCTTTAAAGGGTGTAACAAAAATGTGTGGTGATACATTCTACATCGTTAAATTTTTATAAAAACGTACCGAAGTACATGAAATATGTGTAAATTTAAAAAAATTGAGTCTTTGAGACTCATCGTTAAGTGTTTAGACAATTCTGTATGGAAAGTATTTTTTTTAAAGGTACGGGTTCCTTGAAGGAAAACTAGAAATGTTACGAGGTAAGTACTACACTTTTTGTTTCACCCTGCATCTAGTAATTCTATGGGTTGCTGTGTTTTGACGTGTGGTGGGTCGAGAAAATTTAAGAAAACCTTAGAGGGAAGAATAGCACACACTCTTCATACAAAAAGAGATAACACTTTTTCCACCTCTGAATGTTTAAATATGTTTTTGACACAATAAAAAACTAGGTTTGACTGACTAACTGACTTACTTTTTATAAACTGTAAAAAACGAGATTTTGTTTGATATGTTGAACTATGACGTCATATTTTGTAATAGCCGTTGACTTGTTTTTGTTAAATTAAAAGTAGAAAATGTTTATGGAAAACCAAATGAGTAAGTTTTTATGAAATAACAGAAGAAGGGTTATTTAGTGAGTTTTAACTTTATAATTTAATTTTGATGTTGTCAACAAGTTGTCAACTAACCAACTGTGAACCAAAGTATCTAAATACTTACTAGATTTTTGTGATATCATGGTATTCGTAACTATCGATGTCAGATAGGGATTCGGAGACCTTTATTAAAAAAATACATACAGAGTAGGTACCTACTGTGTTTTAAGGTTCTGGGGTTAGACTAGACACATCGACGGAGCGAGACAGTCGACATTTCTTACTACATATAATCTATTTTTAGATCTACTTTATGTACAGTATTTCCAGATAGGTAGGGATAATATTTATTTGTCTTATTTCTGCTATAGTAAGAAATCTACTCAATAAACTGAACAACTTAATAATTGTTCCTCAGTTTCATGAGTGGAGCCCCCATAAGAGGATTGTGAACCTGCTACTTTTGATACAAAACGGCGATAGCGATTTTCATCTCATAAAAGTTAACCAATTTTGACCACCTTTTGATAGTTTGTCGGTCAGAATAAAAGCTAGGTTTACATGTTTTTGTTTTTTCAATACAATTAATAAGTTCAATTTTATTATTCGGTCAGTGTTTTCATTTAACCTGTAAACCTAGCTTTGGTCAATATCTATACTTTGCTTTTGTTCTGACTGAACACTGATCAAAAATTGGTCAGTCAATCTTTTAAGAGGTTGTACGAAGAGTCTATTTTCGCCGTAGGTTCACATTCCTCTTAATTATCTTCTATAGCTTATCTAATATCCTGTATTTTAGTTAATTTTCCTCAGTAGTGATTATTATAAATACCTAACATAAAAAAAGCTTTACATACCTACTAGCAAATGATTAATATTATTATTTTATAAAAAAAATGTAGATGAGATTTGAGGTAGCTACAACAATCATGATAAATTTTATTGTAAGTATCTAACAAAATTAGCGTAGGAGCCGTACTAATCATAGCGTACTAATCATACTGAACAACGGCTCCTACACCAATTCAGTTACACCTGTATAAATATGTATTAAAATAATAAATATATTCTAAAATACTAATGTAAAAAGATACTCTATACCTGTATGCAAACTCAGCACCAGTGGGGATGATATTTTTACACGAAAATGTTGTAACTTGTGGAAATTTGAAATGACACACGCTAGGATTTCATATACTATGGGAACGAAAGACATGTCGTGGCGATATCATTGAAATTTGTCATTTCGGATTTATTTAGCGGATGTTTACATCGTGAAATGGTTCGTTCGGTTTGATGATGTTACTCCCACTCCCTGGGTGGTGGAAAGCAGTTGAGGTTGGGTTTGTTTCGCATGATATGGCCGGCCATTTCGTGATCTGGTCAATCCATTTCATGTATTCACCAATTCTCCGATATCGCTACGACATCCTTACTGATATTATAAATGTGAAAATGTGTTTGTTTGTTTGTTACCTTTTCACGCTTCAACACCTTAACCAATATTGATGAAATTTGGCATGCAGATAGCAGCTCCCGAGGGAACTTAAAAAAAAAATTCTCTTTTTTTGGTTACTTTCTTTCTAACATTGCCACGGAACAATGGATTGCTGTGATTTTTTGCACAGAGATGGCTGAGGGGGCGGGAAATGACATAATTTACTAATTAGCATATCCTGACATGGTTCCCGAGGGATCTGGGGAAAACTCATTTCCGCGCTCTCGCACGTCAGCGTCGCAACGGATCTACGGACTGAAGTGGTTTATTGTATATAATTGGTTGAGGAGGTGGAAAGTGACATAGACTTCTAATCAGAATAGCCCGATATCGTTCCTGATGGATCTGAGGAAAACTCCGGCTCGCGCACCACTAAAAAGACAGTCATAAAAACGATGTCCACGCGGGCGAAGCCGCGGGCAAAAGCTAGTAGGTACATACTTTTGTTTTAATAAGCAAACCTGTTACACACGTATGTTTGCCATGAGTGGAAATCGAACCCACGACGACCTTTGTCTGAGCAGGCAGGAACGTTGGCCACCAGAGCACCGGGACAGTCAATAGATGTAACATTACAGCTCATAACATGTATAAAATATCAAGCATTGTGTGTTAATATTTGTACGAGTATATTGTTAGTATAAATTAAGTTGTTTTTAATAAACATACTGAAAATTCACTCTGTTTTATTTATGGAAAAATTATTGCCCAACTTTGCCAGAAGGAGCGGTGTGTTTTTCGTGTGTATCCGTATATTAAGTCTTTCCTATGAAATTGCCGATTGTATAAAAAAGTTTAAAGATGAAAATTAATATTAAGAAAAATAGTTATTAAAACAAAATTTATTCTCAAAATAGCATTACACTTTATGAAATTAAATGGTGGTAAACATATGCCTATTGTTTAGATATTTTGAGAGCACGGTGGCTTTAACCCCATGAAGCCGGGTTTTTTCACCTGAAAAAATCGCTTTGAATGAGGCAAAAAATACACATTTTTAATTTTAAAGCTCTAGAGTTATCGCAGCAGTTTCTTCGGTACTAATGTCATACTTAGGAATACCCCGCATAAGGTTTCGTCACTTTCAGGAAAATCAAGAAAATTAACTAGTCTAAAAATTGCAACATCTGACCAAAAAAAAAAATTGAAACATGAAAGACATGCCACTAGTTACTAATAAAAGACCATAAGTAGTGTCACCATAAGGTCAATAATAAAAAACAATGACTTTTTTATTTTCAATAAAAATTGGCACTGAACTTCAGATACTGAATCGGCAATTTCATCGGTAAAGACCTATTATTATTTATTTATTTCTTTGGCACGCTCTGTAGCCTAAACGACTTGATGGATTTTGGAGTGCATGGTTAGATTTTCGTTAGATTTTCGTGTTTCGTTAGATTCATCTTGATCCCGTGAGCACACCCTGGACACTTCACACAACGGGCCAGAAATGATATATTTAAAAAAATGAATGACAGAACAAACAAAATGTCGGCGAAATCCTGTACGTTCGACAACTAAACTGTAACCAATCTGTATCAATCTGGGTGACGATGGGGTGAGGTCGCAATCTAGAGAGCGGCAGAGAGTGTCCATACTGTGTGCAAGGTGTCGTTAGATTCATCTTGATCCCGTGAGCACACCCTGGACACTTCACACAACGGGCCAGAAATGATACATTTAAAAAAATGCATGACAGAACAAACAAAATGGCGGCGACATCCTGTACGTTCGACAACCAAATTGTAACCAATCTGTATCAATCTGGGTGACGATGGGGTGAGGTCGCAATCTAGAGAGCTACAGAGAGTGTCCATACTGTATGTTAGTACTAATATATTTTGATTAATATATATATATGTTTTTTTTTACATTTTAGGTTTAAAGATATTTAAAGATATTTATTCTCATAAAAGACAAAATGCCACTTACATGAGAAGAAGACTTAAATATAAGTTATTGATTTAAAGTCATTCACACCGCACAGATCACAAAAATATGAATCACACACATAGTCATGATTATAATTAAAAATATAATTACAAACTGGCTCTCCACATCAAACAAATAAGAAAATAGTATTTTTTATTTTAGTTAGACAAGATATGTATAGCTAATTTGCGCTTAAATTGACTAAATGAGTCAATCTCTTTGATGGATGAGGGTAACCTATTATAAAGTTGCACTCCCTTATACGTAAACATTCGTTTACCGTAGTTTGTTCTAATTGTTGGTAATGCAAGGTAGCTGGTACGTCTGGTGCTGCGTTTAGATGCATGGTTTGGTTTGGTAAGTACGATTGATGTATGGATGTTTTTTTTAAGTATCTTTCTGATACCCTTCTGATACCCATTTTTACCCGACTATCTCAAAAAGAAGGGTTGAGTTTTTATGCATTCGGGTTTTTAATTTGTAATTAATTCGTGTAGATAATGTACTTAAAATTAAAAGAACTTGTATAAAGGCGGTCTTGTCCCTTAGAAGAATCCCTAAGAAAAGCTTGAATTCTTTTCTATTATAGTATGCAGAGGATAATTAAAAACCCGGTCAAGTGCAAGTCGGACTGGCGCACCGAGTCTTGCGAGGGTTGCGTACCAACACACCTATGGCAAAGTATACATATTAGTACTAACATAAAGTATGGACACTCCCTGCCGCTGTCTAAAGTGCGACCTCATCCCCTCGTCACCCAGATTTATACAGATTGGTTATAGTTTGGCTGTCGAATATTTTTAGGATTTCGCCGCCATTTTGTTTGATCCGTCATTCCTTTTTTGAAATGTTATTATTCTGGCCCGTTGTATGAAGTGTCCAGGGTGTGCCTATGGGTACGGAACCGTAAAAATTAAATATAAAAGACATCCACGAGACCGACAGTAAACATTTTAAGTATTGGCTATGAGTCCTATGGGGAGATTTTCAGTATGATGAGTATAAGCCCCATGCATTTAACGGGTCCTATCCGATATTTAATAGGATTTTACTCGTTATTCTGAACAACTTTCCCACAGGTCATCATCATCATATCAGCCAAAAGACGTCCAGTGCTGGACAAAGACCTCCCCCAAGGATTTATACGACGACCGGTCCTGCGCTGTCCGCATCCGCAGCTTCCGCGATCTTCACCAGGTCGTCGGTCCATCGCGTAGGAGGCGCGCCTACGAAACGTCTTCCGGTACTGCACCAACGGCCATCTGCTCCAAGAGCTATTTTTATTATTTCTTCTTATATAAACGATGACCGTATGTAGGTATTACGAATGCCTTGCCGTCCACTGTTTCTACGATCTTCCTTTCCTTTTACCCACCTTTGCCTGGACTATGCAAATCATTTTGAATTCCCTTTGATTGAAATTACCAAAACACACTGGTTTTACATTTTTTTTATTAAAACAATTCAGATAAAGTGTAATTTATCAATCAACAATCTTATATTTACAATTAAATTATTTTAAAATAATTACATATACATAGAAGTGAAAATAAAGAACATTGCGGTGACTAGATTCATTTTGTATGTCTGCATTACATCAACATTGCCCGTACACATTCCCCACATATCATCGTAAGTTACTGCCATAACGTTAAAATTCGCATAAAACGTGTCAGTTTTTTTCGTTCGTTTTAATAATAATGTATAATTATAATGATACCATCTCGAAGAAAAACCATAAGGGGATATTAACATTCCAAAAATTCTAAAACAATAGTAAATACAAAACAATAACAGCGTTAAAACGTCTTAAAATATTATATCACTGTTGAAGAAACCGTTTGAAATAACAATCAGATAAATATTATTTTAAAACTGTTACAGTCACTTAAAATGTTTATAAACTAGCGTTTTGTGTCTAAGAAATATATAATTGATCATGATATAATACATAGTTACAATATATGTTTCGCGTCATATTTTATTAGTGTTTTATCGACGCGTTTGTTATATTTTGGGCGGCGGTTTCCCTCACAAAGCGGAAAACGTAGATTACAAAATAAATGGCAACGTATATAAATAGAAAACGTTTCGAACGACGATGGCTTGCCGCCGCCGTGACGTCGTTGCAACGGTCAAGTGCGAGTACCATCCGATTTACATGTAGTCCAAATCAAAATTCGAATGCCAATGTTCCACATTTAAAAATGTTTTACCTAATTAAATTTAACGTTAATGTTAACAAACCATACATTACGTCCCCTAATTAAAACCGTGAATGTTTTACCCATAAATTACGCCCCCAATTATAGTTACTACATCAAAAACTATAATATAATTAGATAGTCCTCATAAATAATAGTTTAATTTCGCCTAAATTTTGACTCATAATTTTTACTTTACCTACTATCACATCCGGGTTTCTTAATTTGTTAAATAGGTGTGTCAGTCGTGGGCCTATACTTATTTACATGTAAGTTTGAACCTATAGCTCTAAGGGTCCGAAAAGGTGCTTTGCTTGACAGTTGTCGCTCACGTCACCCAGGAACTGAGCGAACAGTTCCTGATACCGCGAGATGGTGAGGCCTCCCTTCTTCCTGTCGTCATCCTGAAATAAAAAGAAGACGCTTTTGACTGTATTCGGTTTTATATCAACGTTTCGCGATGATACAGATAGTCATATCAGATCATTACGTCCCCATCGAAAAGCTCGAGCCTACACTGAATTAGGGCGATCGGGCCTTAGTCGACTACGTGGTCCCAGAGCGGGTTGGTCGACTTCACACACAACATTCGAGTTTCTTCGCAGGCGTGGGCAGGTTTCCTCCCGATGTTTTCCTTCACCGTAAGAGCGTCGGGTAAACGTACATATGAAATCAAAATTCGAAAACACAATGGTACGCGGCTGGATTCGAACCGCGACCTCCCGGCCAGGAGGTTGCGGCCCTAACCGTTGTGCCACCGACGCTCCGTTGCGCCACCGACGCTCGATACAGATAGACAAAAAAATTGGCGCGAAAGGTTAATTTTTGTACGTGGAGCATTTCAAAACAATAGAAACAAGCAAAACGATCAGTAGATTGTAGGTATATTACAAAGAATATTGTTTATTACAAAAAATGTTGTTTCAGGTGTTTCTACGATTATAAAATTATTAATTACAGGAAGCGTGGTTGGATTGATCACGCAAGTAAACTGAACTAAAGAACGGTTTTTAACTGGATGGAATTTTACTGTTGGCGGCGTTTTTCTATCACTAGATGGTAGTCATTAATCCGTGTCAGATGTCTTATAGGCGGCTTCATAGCGGCTCTAACATTCCCTCTCGTATATATACCAGATAAGCTAAAACTACCACGTGTATGATATAGCGTCCCCACTTACCTACCCTTGGTCATAACAGTGAGGGCCGCTATTCCTGCCAACACCATAAGGTAAAGACAAGGACCAGTTACGGTAGGTCTTGCCGCCAAGACGCTTGTCCTGATACTCTGCAAGGCGAGTGCCTCGTGGAAGAGAACCACTACCTACTGTCCAGGTAGGTCCCGGAGCTGTAAGCACGCTCACCTCCCGCGGCTTTCGCTGCTGGCGGTTCGATCTCCGCTCGGGACACCAGAGAAGCTGGCTTCCACATATCCGGTGTCGTACAGGAGCTGTAGGCACGCTCTCTTCCCGGCGCTTATCGCACCTGTCCAGACTTACTCCTACGCGGCTGGATCGGCCGGAACAGTATAAGCTTAGCACGGCTCTAACAGTCGGGTTCGCCACTAGCCCCACAACGTCCACATATCCGAACTCGGCCCCCGTGTGTGGTATGTGGCCCGAGTTTGAAAAGAGAGCCGTGCCCCAGATGTGGGGACGTTTATGGGTTGATAACTACTGATTGTTTTTGCGTGCTGCGTGTACGAAATTTATCCTGACGCGCCTTTTTTTCAACCTTCTTCCAAAAAGGTGGAGGTTCTCAATTCGACTGTATTTTTTCTTTTTTTTATGTTTGTTACCTCAGAACTTTTGACTGAGTGAACCAATATTTATGATTCCTTTTTTTATTTGAAAGCTAGTGCTTCCCGTGTGAAATTTTATGAAAATCGATGTAGTACTTTATTAGAAAATTAACAAATACCAAAAATAAAAATACGAGTGTGCTTTAGAACACACGACTGAAGTAAAACTTTTTTAGCTCCTTTATGTATGAAAGTAAATACATAATAGTCTTCAGAAAATAATTAAATATTTTTGTCATATAGACAGTTTATGAAAAGAGTTTTATTATGCTCTAAAAATGATCAAATCTTTTTTATCTTGTATGTTTGTTTTGATTGTTCTGACAACCGATATTGTTGCCTTGGCAACCGATATTATTAGTAAACGAAAATAAATAGTATCTCTCTTTCTATCTTCACTTATTTATATATCCCTCTCAACTTCCGTTCGCCTCACCCGACCACACTTCTGTAACGCTCTCGTCACGCATCCACCAGCTTACTCCCCAAGTCAAGCGTTCGTAAAGAAGTTTTACTTCAATAATGAAAAATTGTACTAAGTTGTTGCGATGGAAAAAAAACTTCTGCCATGGCTTACCTTAAGAGGTGTACAATGTAATTTTCTTAAATAACTAAATTAATTAGAAGTCAATGAATTAAATGTCAAAACTCTCATAATACATATTACACAATTAATTTCAGTCAAGTGGTAAAAATATAATTAATTAATTAAATGTCAAAACTCTCATAATATTACACATGAATCTTCAGTCAATTAGTAAAAATATAATTAATATATTTCATATTGTTATGCTGAAGTAAATGCTAAAGTTTTCCCTTATTATCCAAAAAAATTTGTACACTGTAAAATTGTCTAGTCGCTAGCCAAGCACTGATAGCCGATTTGAAACGATTCTCATCGTACTGCTTTATGCATTCCGGAACCATATTGTATACTTGCACTGCCATTGAGTAAAAACTTTTTTGATACAATGTTGTACGATAACTACACGAATGTAAAGTCTATTATTATGTCTTAAATTTCTATTGTATATATTGACTGACTCATACAGGAATATGTGTTTTTTTACAAACATTGCAACTTCTTTAATATATAGGCAAGGCAGAGGCAACATTTTGTACTTAACAAAGAGTGGTTTACATGAATCTCTTTGAGATAGCCCACAAAGAGCTCGAACACATCGTTTTTGTATTTTGAAAGCATCCACAAAATCTGTTGAGTTACCCCAAAATATGAGACCGTAAGTCAAAGCTGACTGTACATATCCAAAGTAAGCCATTAACCCTGCTTGCTCCGATGTAGTACGGGCAATATTTCTTAAGGGATACACAAAACGTGACAATCGATCACAGAGATTTTTTATGTGTGCATTCCAACTGCAGTGGCTGTCAATAATTATACCCAAGAATTTATATTCGTTCACTACATCTATTTTTTTAGAATTATATGCTACAGTTATATCCAAAGGCGTTTTATGAAAGGAATGAAATTGCATAACGTTAGTTTTTGATAAGTTTATCTGCAGTCCATTATTTTTCATCCACTCTATTATGTTCACCAAAGCGACATTCACATAATCTTCATGTTCAAATTGAGAGACAGATTTTACGATAACTGTACTGTCATCAGCATATAAAACTGTCTGTTCTTTAGTACTTTTGGGAAGGTCATTTATGTAGAACAAGAAAAGCAGCGGCCCTAGTATACTTCCTTGTGGAACGCCTTTGTTATATATCCTAAAACCTGACCTCTTGCATACAACTGTGTTAGTTTTATTACATAAGTTTTTTATCTCTGTACACTGGTACCGTCCCTCTAAATATGATCGTATCCAGTTTAGTGAATTTTCGAATTCCATATTTCTCCAGTTTTGATAAAAGCAACTCATGATTGACACAGTCGAAGGCTTTCGACATATCAGTAAAAATAGCGGATACATTGATTTTTTTATCTACACATTCATAAACACTGCGCATCAACTGATAGATTGCATAATTTGTCGACCTACCTTTACGAAAACGTATACGTAAGTGTATGTACATAAATTTCGAGAAACTCATTGGTACATTGGCCGTCCGGTTTTGAACCCGGTACCTCTGGTTAGGAGGACCGAGTCGTTAGCGGTTGAGCCACCGATGATTTTTTAGAAGTATTCTTTTACTCACAATTGGTAAGCCCTTGGCATCATCTCACCTGATGGTGAGTGACGATGACGCCGAAGATGGAAGTGGGCTTACCAAGATTCCCCAACGCATTGGAGAACTGGCTATCTGATCTTCAAGTCGGAACACATCAATGTTGTTAACACTAATGTTTGGCGGCAAGACTTGGATAAGATGGTGGTAGCTACCCAAGTAGCACATAAATAATATATTAACTAAAATAACTGCGGATTTATGCCCTCAAGTCATTTTTTCATTTTTAATCAGCTCTGGTCAAGTATCGAATTTGTATAAAGGCAATTATTTCATCTGATAATGCTTAATGCTATAATATGGTTCGTAAAAAAGTACTGATAATGATGAATGCCATATTATGGTTACTAAAAAAACAATTATAATGTCAAAACTCCTATTTAAGTATAAGGTAATATTAATATACAGTTGTTATCGTATTTCGGTAATATGAAAAACATCATGCATTAAACAAGCATTAACATATTATTATTTAGTGCACTTAGTTGTATATTGGCATTTTCTAGAAACGAAGGTTTTTTAATGGTCATAGGTTGTGTCGATTTAATGCTTATCCTATATACACATTGAATAAAGAACAAGTAATGCTTTAGCTCCGTTATCTTCTTAACTTATGCTTTAATCAAACATTAGGCTATATTTTGATCAAAGTTAATGTATATTTAGAAATATATAAGTAATAAATAGATCGTAATTTGAATTTTCAAATGGTTATTTTTATGTATTAACTTGTAACGGTCTAGATTTTGAAGTTTGTATGTAATAGGGATTTCTTTTTGGCTAATAAGGTTCTAACAGATGATCGCGGTACCTACTCTACCTAACTCGATATCAATCCGTTACAGTGGCGTTTTAATGATTATTTGCATTATAACATACTTCTGAAGTGTTTGAAATACGGCTGAACCTTAAATGCAAGTGTGTTGTACGGTGAATTACGAGCTGTATGTTTTGTATCTGACCATAATACGATTAACAGCTCTACTACACTATATTTGAAAGCCTAATGCATTAATTTTGCGTATCGCCATTTTCTTTCTTGTTTCATTTCTTACAAAAATATTTAAAGTCAATCTTATCAGATGAAAAACGGTTAATGATAATTTATTTTGTGCACAGATGCCTATAAAACCAATAATATTTGTTAAAACAACGCTAAAAGGCTAAATTTCAACAAAAGTTGTCGCTACTAGGTTACATTTTATATTATTTTTATATTAATAAAGGACTTTTGCGAAGGCGCGTGTATTTTACACCATAAACTTGTAAATTTTACTCCACAAACTGATGCTCGCAGCTTATTTTACTCATTACGAACTGTAAAAATGATAGTACTCACCTGTTCAATATTAAAATTTACCTTAACACCAACACGGAACATTATATGACACCATTGCACTATGACAATAACTTAAACTGATTGATATATTTTTTAAATCTATTGAATATACTTTTCTAAAAAGGAAATAAAACAGTTACCATTGTAATCACATTAAATTAACATATTGAAATTTTAATTGCCGCATATCCATTGTTACATAGTCACAAAAAATTCAATTAGCACCTTTTAATGCTTTTACCTGACTTTATTAATGCTATTACACAAAAGTTGTAGTGCTATTACACATCATTTATAAAACTTAAAGCCGTATAAAGGGGGGGCCCAAATTTTACGTATAAGAGTCGTATAAAAGAAATATGGTTGATATACGATTTTCTTATAATGTAAAGCGCATGGACTTGTGCTATTATAAGTTTGATATAATGGTGTTTTGTGCTACTTGGGTAGCCAGGCGAGCTTAGAAAATGCCCTACCACCAACCAAACCGAGTCTTACAAGTTGAACCTACCGGGAATCGAACCCGCGACCTCCTGGTATGAAGCGAATTGACTAACCATTGAGCCACGGAGGCAGTTTATTGAAACTGTGAATGACATAGTATGTTATTGTAGACACTAGGTATAACATTGAAGTTATTTATGACCTGCCTAGAATCTGAATTAATATTTATTACCGACTTGTTATTCCTGAATTAAATATATCACGGTGCTGCACTAAAGCGGAGCGTAGATGCACAGAGAGTGTTTCTTATAGATGCATAAATCCTTACTAATATTATAAATGTGAAAATGTGTTTGTTTGTTACCTTTTCACGCTTCAACGCCTTGACCAATCTATGAAATTTGGCATGCAGGTAGCCTGTGTCACCGAAAAGGACATAGGCTACTTTTTATCCCGGGAAAATAGCATAATCTGATGCAGTTCCTGAGGGAACTAAAAAAATACTCGATTGTTGCGATTTTTTGTACAGAGATGGTGGAGTAGATGGGAAACGACATAATTTACTAATCACCCTTAAAACAGTCATAACAACGACGTCCACGCGGGCGGAGCCGCGGGAAAAAGCTAGTATTATATATATGTCACCGTAAGATTGTAAATTCCGTTAGATTACAATCTAACAGGATCTATCTCACGAAATTGTGAACTGTCGAAAGAAACATATTGTTTACAATTTCACTAGTGACATTACAATAACACTAAAGTGCGATATTTCACACACGCGAAGTGAAAAACACTAAATAAATGAGCGATCGATGTTAGGTTTGTTCAGGTTCGAGTGATTTAACCAGTGACTTATATATTACTGGCGTATTTAACAGTCAAAAAGTCTCGCTTTGGCTCCCCCCCTCCCTCCCTGGGTAGCAGAATGCTTCTCTCGCAGCAGAGGAAATCATCGGTTTTATTCGGAGGTAAATAGGCCGTGAAATTGTGAACCGATTCACAATTTACCGTTATATTATAATCTAACTGAATTTAGTGTAGTGAGATTGTAATATCGCGGTTTCCACATTATCCCGCCGCTGACATATACAGGGTGACTGGTAAGTAGTGCAAATCCTTTTAAGGGGATAAACTACATCTAATTTGGAACAAAAAAAGTCATATTAACTGGGGGTCGGAAATCAACGGTTTTCGAGTTAAAGCCCATTTAATTTTTAAATTTTGTATGTAAAACGCATTTGTTTAAATGTTTTGTGATTTTCCAAAAAAAAACTAAAATATAGTTGCCTTGCAAAATAAGATAAAAACTTCCTTATTCCATTCCATTCCAAACTTCCATCTTTCCATCAAAGCTTTCCAATAAAAAAAGTTAAAAAAATACAAATGAATTGCAACAAAAAACAATGATTGTTGTCAAAAGGGTGTCTCAAGTCCCATACTAATTTATCCAACAATTTTGTATGAAAAAAATCAAGTTCGAATTGTTGGATGAGCTTGTGAATCAAAGTTAGTCGATGATGGTAGAGGGTCATAGATTTCTGTTCATGCGAAAAACATTATAAATCTTGGAATTTAAAAAAAGTATTCTTGAACATTTGTATGGGATTTGAGGCACCCTTTTGACAGGAATCATTGATTTTTGTTACATCTGATTTTTATTTTTGTAACTTTTTTTATTTTAATGGAAAGATGATAAAATAAGGAAGTTTTTATCGTATTTTGCAAGTCAACTATATTTTAGTTTTTTTCGGAAAATCACAAAACATTTTAAACAAATTCGTTTTACATACAAAATTGAAAAATTAAATGGGCTTTAACTCGAAAACCGTTGATTTCCGACCCCCAGTTAATATGACTTTTTTTGTTCTAAATTAGATGTAGTTTATCCCCTTAAAAGGATTTGCACTACTTACCAGTCAACCTGTATATGAAATGTTTAATCTCTTCTCATAAAACTGTAGTGAAAAACCAACATTATTAGAGTTATTTTATCCGCAATTGGTAATAGCCCTTGACATCATCTCCCCTGATGGTAAGTGACGATGATGCCGAAGATGGAAGCGAGCTTACCAAGGCTTCCCAACGCTATGGGGAACTGGCTATCATATCTTCATGCCAGAACACATCAATGTTGTTAACATTAATGCTTGGCGGCAAGACTTAGATAAGATGGTGGTAGCTAGCCAGGTGGGCTTAGAAAATGCCCTTCCACCAACCAAACCGAGTTATACAAAGTTAGACTCCACTGGTAATCGAACTCGCGACCTCCTGATGTCAAACTAATGGACGTAACCATTGCGCTCCCGAAGATGGTTAAATTCGAGTTTGGTTAAAGGGTTAAGGAGTTATGGTAAAAGAGTTCGTGAATATACCTGTTAATTTCTATGTTAAATGAAACAGCTGTTAATTAAATTTTTAAGCGCATTTACCTTTGGCTTTTAAAAAAAAACGATTCATAAGTAATTTAAAGCAAAGAAACTCTACTCTACGTCATACGGTGCGCGGTCGCCACTCGAGCACATTACTACCCCAACGGCCGTCTGTATTATGAGCTATTCGCCCTACCCACTGCCACTACGTTTAGCGATTCTGAAAGCGTAGGCAGGCCTACCACTCGTTGGACCGGACAGCGACCTAGTGAAGGTCGAGGGAAGCCGCTGGATTCGGGCAGCGCGGGACCGGTCGTTGTGGAAAATGCTTGGCGGAGGCCATTGTCCAGCAATGGACATCTTTCGGCTGATATGATGATCCCGTAGCACAATTAACTATGCTATCCAAGGGATAGGGACGTGGAGTACCTGAATGTCAATGAATTTAAGAGGATTGTGAACCTACGGCGAAAATAAGACTTTTCATACAACGGCGATAGTGATTTTCCCCTCTTAATGTCAGAAAAAATGATAGGTTTCGTTTTTTAAATTATTCATTAAAATTATACAAATAACAACAAATATTAAAAATAAATATTGAAAAACTAACTATATAAACTTAGCTTTTGTATTGATTGATGACAACCTATCAAAAATTGGTTAAAATCAGTGAACATTTAAGTCTTAAATTTAAGTTAACCGATTTTAACCAATTTTTCAAGTTAATTAATTTATTGTCAGATCAAAATACAACATGTCAATACAAAATAAACATAATAACAAAAACAGTCAAAATTCTAACTATACGTTTACTAATCGTATTTTTGAAGAAGTTATTGCTCGCCAATCGCAACAGTTTCAAGGCGACCTAAAACATTCGTTTCTACCAACCTAAATACCCAGATAAAAAAAAATCACTATCGCCGTTTGTATGAAAGGTCGCAGGTTCACAATCCTCTGAATATACCACCCTGTTTACTAGATCAGATAAAAATTAAAAATAGAAGCTCGTACATTTTGTCCCGAAATACGCGCGCAATAAAGAAAGATTGATACAGCGCGCTTTCATTGTGTTGAACAAGCTTGTCTTTGGACTCTCGCCAAGAGAAAGCTCTTACTGTTTTTATTATCTTATTGCATAATTTCGGTTCTCGAAATGTGTGTATCTGGGTATTTAGGTTGGTAGAAACGCATACGTTAGGCCGCCTTGAAAATGTTGCGATTGGCGACAATGACTTCTTCCGTGATTTCTACCTTCAACTTGACTTGACTTCTAGATTGCAATATAATCTATGCTGTCTGTGAATTATCAGAAACGCATAACATGTTAGGCCGCCTTGAAAATGATGCGACAATGACTTCTTCCGTGACTTCTACCTTCAAGTCAGTCGACTTGACTTCTATATTGCAATCTAATCTATGCTGACTGTGAATTATCAGAAACGCATATGTTAGGCCGCCTTGAAAATGATGCGACAATGACTTCTTCCGTGACTTCTACCTTCAAGTCAGTCGACTTGACTTCTAGATTGCAATCTAATCTATGCTGTCTGTGAATTATCAGAAACGCATATAATATGTTAGGCCGCCTTGAAAATGATGCGACAATGACTTCTTCCGTGACTTCTACCTTCAAGTCAGTCGACTTGACTTCTAGATTGCAATCTAATCTATGCTGTCTGTAAATTATCAGAAATTATCACTAATGCTTACGATGCACAAACAATACGGCGGCTCTGCCTAGTGTGGTTCACACATATGGCCTTCTTGTAAAATACTATGTTTGAGTTTTATTTTTACATTTGTTAAGTACTTGTCTTTGTGCGTTCAACTTTTTTTTCACTTTTTTCTTTTTTATTATACGTAGGTATTTTTTTCTTAGGTTATCTGACGTCATGGATGACAAACATAACTTATTCTGTATTTATGTAATGGTATACTTTTGTAGAGTGGCGAGCTTTCTTTCTTATCGTGTGGCTCTGTCCGTGCTATCCAAGGGATAGACGGCAGTTATCTGGTGTTGTACTTAGCATCACTCACAGGCATTTGTAGCGAATTTAGATTTACACCTTTGGACCGTCGGACGTGTGCAACAAGACTTTCATACACATCTAGATTGAGATGTGCTGGTTCCTCACGATGAAAGGTTGTCTGGAATAAGACCGCCTAAATGTGCAACTTTCTCAATCATTGTATCTGTATTTTTCTCTTATGTTGTGCCATAAAATGTCTTTAATCGATTAAATCAATCAACGTTTTCCCAGAGTCCGATATAAGTATCAAATGTAGATGTGTAAGTAAGTAGAACATTGCACTGAAATATTGCTTATTCGGATGGTTAATGCGTGTATAATACGCGTACATTACCGTCGAACGATAAAGACTTCAAACTATTTGTAGAACTTTGAAAGCTTTTATGTTGACTGGAAGAGATCCCGTAAGGGATAAGTCCGCCTTTATACCATACATATCTGTTTTATGTTCTGTATTCAAATTGTCAATAAAGAGTTTACAAACAAAAAAAAACAAACAGGCTCCTCGTTAACTATTAATTAATATCCAGAACTCAAGTACACACTAATATCACACCCCGGACACTGCATACAATGGGCGAGAAATTACATTTCTAAAATCGAATGACGAAACAAACAAAACTACGGCGATATCCTATACGTTCAAGAACAAACGGTAACCAACCTGCATCAATCTGGGTGACGAGGGGGTGAGGTCGCACGCAATCTAGAGAGCGGCAGAGAATGTCCATACTGTATGTTAGTACTAATATAATATATACTTTGCTCATATTGTGGATTCTGATACTTATGTAGGTATTTATCTATAGATACCTTATCAGCACGGCTATCATTTAGTCAGCAGAGCAGATTAACTAATAGGTACATACCTACACTGAGCCGAAGTCGCGGTTTCGTCACCGACATCAATTTGAATCGAGCATCTGCCAAAATGACGCAGAACCGCAGAATTAACCAGCGCGCGCGCAATTATCAACTTCTATCAATCTAGCCAATTCCCGGGGCCGTATTCTAAATGGCTCGATATTTGTAATACGACACGGATTCACCTAAACATTCCAATTAGTCAGCTTCCTAAATCTCTATAGGGCAGCAGCTAGTTTAACATAAGCGAACGCAACGTTGGACTTCGGTTTCGTTCGAATCGATTGTCACAATGTGACGGGAGCATTCTCCTACTTTTTCGATTCGTACGAGAAATCACGACTAATTGTTTAGTTATCCTAGATCACTTCGACGACGGCTTGGTTACGATTCGTTACACAGAATCGGCAAAATACTCGCACGGATTCAAGAATAGCAACCTTAGAAAGGAATCCGATTCAGGGTTTCCGTTTGCGAAATATTAAGCTTTAAAGTGCTAATTTTTGTTAGTGTTGTGTCCCCCTCTCCACCAGCTTAACAGCTATTTCACATCTAAAAAAAAGAAATAAATATGTAATAATAAAATAAATTTAAAACTAAAACAATCCCGGCTAAGTAAGTAGACTTTCTTAGTTTAGGGGTAATAGTCGACCAACTCAAGATTTACAGTTGAATTTGTAAAAAGTATACAGATTTCCCATACAAAATTTTCTATTACCAACTACAAAAACAATTTTGTTTTTTTAAATATAAATTTATTTTTGAACTCTTTCCGACTCGCACTTCGCCGGTTTTTTATTTCTATGTCGTGCCGACATAATAATATTGACCATTCCATGAAATGGACAATACCCATTGCCTACATCATAATAATTATAATACGGTCTGGCCTGATCAATAATGAATGAATCAGCTTTTGACGATATGAACAGCAACGGTTCTTGCGAATACTGTCACAGCGATAGAGCGGTAGTGTTACAAATCAAAATAGGGATGACGACAGCATCAGAAATAAATTATGAACTCTTGATTACTAAATTGCCCTCCTACTTAAACTTCGGAAAACCTTACTCGTTTCATTTTCCATCAAGTCGTCGATTTTTATTTCGCAAAAATCACAAAATGAGTACAAAAATGACGCTGATAGACTATGACGTCACGCCTAGGTATTTCAAACATTTTTAGAACAAAATGTCTTTTTTGACAGATGATAAAAAATGACTAGCATTCGTCATCCCTATTGAGCCGTGTTGTGAATTAAATGTGATCCACAATTGGGATGGTGACAGCATCAAAAATAAATTGTAAAATGTTCATGACTAAACCCTCCTACTGAATTTTTAAAATAAACTTTATTTGCTTTGTTTTCCGTCCGGTCTTTAATTTTTAATTCATCAAAATCACAAAATGACAAAATGAATACATAACTAACACTAAAAAAACTATGATGTCACGCTTCAGTATTTAAAACATTTTTCGTCTTATGTTTTGTTTTATGTCGTTTTTAAGAGTTGATAATAAAAAACTATTTTTATACACAATTGGTAAGCCGTTCACATCATCTCACCTGATGGTAGGTAAGTGACGATGATGCCGAAGATGGAAGCGGGCTTACCAAGATTTCCCAACGCAATGGGTAACTTGGGGAACTTCAAGCCGGACCACATCTATGCTGTTAACATGGATGCTTGGCGGCAAGATGGTAGTAGCTAGCCAGGCGTGCTTTACCATTACGCCACGGAGGTGGTTAAGTGACTAGAAGACATCCATCGTCCCTATTTATTCCAACGAATCGGCGATAAGGAAAATGCTGTTGGTTATCAAAACACAGAGACGACTAACTCTCCCGACATAGAGAATCATGAGTTACCTACCCTAAGGAAAAGTAATGTAATATATATATATATTAGTACTAACACACAGTTTGGACCCTCCCTTGCCGCTGCCAACTCACTCTGATGACGAGCAGACCCGGAGACCGCGCCCCGGTGTGATGGGGGGGGGGGGGGGGGGGGTTAATGCGATAGTGATTTGACAGATTCCACAGCACTTTTCGTAACTTACTGCGCTTGTATGGTCTAATTTCGAGAAGATTTTGAACACTGAGTTCTCGAAATCATGTTTATACTGAAGTATCGTCTCTGTGTTTTGATAACAAGTTTTCTTCGGTAAATCTCTTTTGCTTGCTTCATTTTTCAACTGACCGAAACTTACCGTAACGGCGGATGTCGCCGCTCAGCCAGGTCAAACCCGGAGAGACTGTAGTAGGAAGTAAGTTTTGACGTGAATACGTCTTTAAAATTACCTCCCTAGGGATGCAATCCAAAAAAACGAATGATAACAAAATCGGGGTATACAGTTTAGTGTTGTAGCTACATATCTATCATCTCCATCCAAATTTCTTTTACACCACTTGATAGCTAAAGAATCAAAGAATTTATTACGCTAAGTAAGGACTGTAACACATCGCGCGCGGGGGAGGGGGCAGCCCCGCCATTTTGAAGGTCATTTTGCTGCGTATCGAGATTTCCATTTAGTATAACTTTCGACTCGGTGAAGCTACGACGTTCATTCAAGTTTCAATCGTCAGCTCTCGTCAAAATCTATCGATTATATATAAAACATTAGTGTAAAATTGTAACTGTGATTATAACAAGGTGTTTAAATAAAAAAATAATATCAAAAAATATATAATGTCGGCCTATACGCGTCGAAAAGCCAAATCGAAATACAGAGATCGTATACGGTTGGAAAGGGCATCTCAACAGCAATCGAATGGTACCAATAAAACACCATATGATCGAGTCAAGCAGTGCCGGCAACATAAAGTAATGAATGCGGCCGAGCGGATCAACGACAGTGCCAGTACATCTGCAGCTGGGACGGTTGAAATTACGCAGATAATAATATTAATAATAATAATATTTTATATAGAAACTACATATTACCCGTTACGAGACGTATTCACGTTAAAACCAACGGCCGTGTGCCCCGACACAGCCCCACCCGTTTTTTTTGCGAATCGGTAATGGGTTTCTTAGAGAAGATAGAGAAAAATTCTTTAATTACAAGCGAGTCAGGGAGCTTTTTTGAGATAATTTGAGATAAGCGAAATGGGTACTTACGTTCAACAACGAATCGAAGGCATCGTCTATGACTTTGACGTCCTCCACTACCATCCTCTGCACGCAGTCGTATCTGTACTCCTCAACACCAATCACTCCGTCGGAATTGATGTCGATCATCCGGAAATTGGATTCGATGAACGCCTTCATGGCCTGAGGGAAGTCGTCGTATTTCTTGCCGACGCAGCTGTTTTTGACGGCCATCTTGAATTCTTCCACTGAGATCATGCCGTCCTAGAATATGAAGGAAGGTTAAGAAGGGAAGTTCAGCCCCGCCTGCACCAAACTAGAACTTTGTTTGAATCTGAGTCTACTTTCATTTAACTTGCAATGTATGTATGTTTGTTCGGGTGAAATCTTGCATGTTAAATTTGACCCACTTCCCGGTTTCCGATTGAGCTGAAATTTTGCATGCATATGTATATCGCGTGACAATGCAATATTAAAAGTTTTTAGGTTTTTCGAAATTGTTTTGTATCGATATGAATGAAGACGAATGTGGTAAATTTGGGCCAATAAAAAAAACTAGATTGTGTTTATTATTTGTGACATTTCTCATTATCTTTGTTTTTTGTGTCATTTAGCTTTATTATTACAGTTCAAAGAGAAACGAAACTTACTTTATAAGATATGTACGTACATACTTAGATATTTATTATTTTATTACATATGGTTATGATTTTCTGTGGCCTACGCGCTAAGAGTAAATTTATAATCTGTAAATTTTAAAACACTCGTTTGTGTAAATGTTTAGATACATGCTACATTGCTATTTTTGATATTCTGGAAGCTTACGGTGGATAACTTCCGGATTAACGGAGTTTATAGAAATAAATAATCAGGATTCTGGAAAATGTTTTTTTTTTCAACTGTATCGTGTGTAAATTACATGTTTCTTTCCCTTTCTTCCGACTCTATTGCTCCTGTTTTCCGTTGGAAAAGGGGGGAAGATGATCTTAAATTTCCTACGCAAGTACCTACGCGTATCTGTCCTACGTAGCAGACATTAGTGTTTCTTTTGTGCAAAATTAAAATTTGTTACGTTTTTTTTTTGTGTAAAATTTAAAACTTCTATTTAAATAATAATTAACATATAAACAGCGTATAATGTCCAAAGGACACCGTCAAAAGGTTTTGAGTTCAAAAGTCATTTATTCTTATTACACAACTCACACGAGGAGAAAATATAATAATATTATAAATAAAATTATCGTTCGCTTTAATTTTAGGTAAAATTTACATGTATGTTGAAAATGTAGTTTTAAATAGATTGATAGAATCAATATTTTTATGTGCGACGCTAGTATAATAAAGGTTTTTTTCTACAATTCACTCAACTGCGCAAAAAAGGGATTTTTCGCAAAATGTCGCGTTAGTTAGCCAAAGGTCTGTTTATCAAAACGTCTATAAAACTTGCGTAGTATCTGCTACGGAGTGGTGGTGGACAGTTTGATTTGACCGAGTGTCGGCCGTAGCCGGCGTAGCACGTCGAGTATGAAACTGCGTACTCCCCAGGAGGCTCGAGTTTCCATACAAACGTAGTTCCGCTTTAATACAAAAACTACATGCCGGATTAAATCCAAACTTTGCAAATATGTTGTGTAGACACATTTATAGATGTTTGTACAGTAGGGCCTCGATAATCCGAACCCAAGCTAATCCGAACGCCTCTATAATCCGAACGACCCCCTGTCACCGCACATTTGCCGTTTCTCAATAGCTAGCTATTCCACGCTAGAATTTTATTGCCGAATTAACTTTATTAGACGCTACGCGTATCGTACTTGACCGCTCCGCGCGCCATTTTGTTGTGCATATGTCGCTAAATACTAGGCGTCAAACTATATTAGAATTCTTCAAAAAAGTATCAACATTATGTAATTTCATCAACTCATCATCCCTTAATTGTATCTTACAACAGTTTCTAATGATTAAAACATAGTTTCGTTACGTTAATAAACAATTTGGTTTTATTGCTAAAATACCTTTTAAATTGTCTACATACTATTTATTCCGAACGCTGCGTACTTCCGAACAGGGTATAAATTTTGGGCGTTCGGATTATCGAGGCCCTACTGTAATTAGTTTTCGATGTACTGATATTAAACGGAAAAAAATAAGAGCAGTTTCAAACTTTCAGTACAAAAATAATTTAAGCCTTCGTTTAGTTATGTTTAAAACTTGCGTAGTATCTGCTACGGAGTCCATTTGCTTCACACCAGGAGGTCGCGGGTTTGATTCCCGGTGGGGTCAACTTGTAAGACGGTTTGGTTGGTGGTAGGGCATTTTCTAAGCCCGCCTGGCTAGCTACCATCATCTTATCTAAGTCTTGCCGCTAAACATCAGTGTTAACAACATTACTGTACTCCGATTTGAGGATAAGATAGCCAGTTCTCCATTGCGTTGGGGAATCTTGGTGAACCTGCTTCCATTTTCGGCATCATCGTCACTTACCACCAGGTAAGATGATGCCAAGGGCTTACTAATTGTGACTAAAAAAAATACTACGATGAAAACTATTTACAAACATCGATATGTGTCTACTCAATATATTCTCAAAGTTTGGATTCATTACGGCATGTAGTTTTTGTGTTAAAGCGGAACTACGTTTGTATGGAACTACGTTTGTATGGAAACTCGAGCCTCCTGGGGTACATTTAGATTGTGATCGTTTGATATTATATTTTGCAAGTATCCAATACAGATTGCGATAATCATTTGTACAGCATTATTGATACGCACTTATTGTTGCTTTCAATACCAAAGTAACCCTTCTTAGTGCTGGTTTTTTTTACTGTAAATTGCAATTACATATGTGAATAGGCCAACTAACAAAGTAACCCTTCTTAGTGCTGGTTTTTTTTACTGTAAATTGCAATTACATATGTGAATAGGCCAACTAACAAAGTAACCCTTCTTAGTGCTGGTTTTTTTTACTGTAAATTGCAATTACATATGTGAATAGGCCAACGATTATCGCAGCGAAGAATAGGTCTGGTAGTATATTGCACCAATTCTTCTGAACGTAAGGAATAATTTAACTATCCACTTTTCGTCTCTTATAACAAATAGGTAATGTAGAGGACGATCTGCAAAAAGCAAATTCAAACCCAATTATATTCACAGCTTTTATTTAGTTTCATCTGTCTCGGTGTGTCTGTAATTAAAAACGTGAATGTATCAAATATTTCAAGTTAAATTTGACCCACTTCCCGTTTTCCGATTGGGCTGAAATTTTGCGCGCATAGAAATCGGATGTAATGCAATATTATTATGTATGAAATGGAGCTAATCTGATAATGGAGCCGGAAGGTCATAGGAACCCTGAGATCGAACGACTCGAACCAATCAAGTTTAGGCTCTTTTAATTCTTCTTGACTAGGAAATTAGATGATATCTATATAGAGTTTGATGATGGACCCAAAAGGTGGTACCCTGGAAGACGGCTAAAGGCATGTACCTAAAAGGATTTAGGTTTTTCTTGACTTGTTTTTCGTTTTAGTTTCTCCTTTTGATGCCACTTACTATAGCAGTTTATTTTCCAAGTCTGTAAGCGTATGGAGGTTCTATAAAGTTTGGTGTCGGGGCTTCGCAAAACTAAACAAACAATAAAGCGGCAAGCATATGCAAGCTGTGGCGGATCTAAGTTATTAGTAGATCGTAGACGTACTCTCTTAAAAGGTAACTTCACTTGTATGTATGTATGTACGTAGCGTAGGCAGGCCTCCCACTCGGCGGACCGATGACCTGGTGAAGGTCGCGAGAAGTTGCTGGATTCGGGTAGCGCAGAACCGGTCGTCGTGGAAATCCTAAAGGGGCGGCCTATGTCCAGCAGTGGACTTCCTTCGGCTGATATGATGATGATGTATGAGACATATGTTTGTTTCTCGTGACGATTATTATATAAAAGCTTTTACCTAAAAGTTTCAAGGTTTTTCAAAAATTTTTATTATTGCATGTGAAAGTCTATTGGGATCTCTGTGTTTGTATTAAAAGTCGAGCGCCGTGGTTAAAAATCATTTAGCGAAAACCGGTTTAAATGAGACAGTTGTGTCGCGAAGCGCTCTGTGATGTTAACGTTTCAATCAAAATTTACTTGTTTCTTAGGGTGATTGAACAATATGTTTAAAACTTTTAAAAATCATACATTGGATTGGACATGATCATGTAGGTTTACAAAACAGGGTGGAAATTTTTTCAGTGTATTCGCGGCATTTTTGACAGCAAATAACATATTTTTTATAGCTTAAATTATAGGTTTTAAATTAGATTTTTAATGACATATTGTAATCTTTTGAAATAAAATCTTTGAGCATGTTACACATATTTTACAAATAAACTTTTTGATTGATTGATTGATTAACTTAATCGTACACTTATACGAGTAGATTGTTGTTTGCCAAAAACTATACTTTCTATATTTAATATCTTAATTTGTCGTGAAAACATTAATTTTAATTGTTTATTGCCTAACAGAGACGAGGTCCATCTGCCTCTATTGTTCTGGCCGCTGATCGTTGCGTTGGCGTACGTCGATCGGCCTTCGTAGTATTTTTCGTAATACACGTTTGAAATGTCAACTATTGCAGTAGTAATCTATTAAAAGCCCTCTGTCACCGCGCCCGCCGCCGGGCCAATCTTGCGCATACATCGTGCCGGGCCAATAGTTGATAGTATTGGATGCCAAACAGATTCCTTAGATTGTTATCTCGACGTCAATTAGTAAGTTTGTTTGAATAAATCGCGTTTTGCGATTTTAGACTTCTTGACTTGTGAGCTTGCAGCTCGTCGCGCCCTCCGACTCGCGACGTTGCTGACACCAACTAAATTACGAAGACTTGGAGGGGGTCAGGGTCCAAATTAATAAAAGTTTTACCACCAGACTAGCTTTAATAAAAAAAAATAACACCCAAAAAAAGGTATGGGATACGATGAAATCAGAAGACAGGAAAACAAAGACAGTCGAAAAGTAAAAAAAATTAAAACATCATCATCATCATACCAGCTCATATACGTGCCCACCGAGGGGCTCGAGCCTACCCTGAATAAAAACAAATTTAAAAGAAAATAATATAAAAATAGATTTAAAACAACAAAAAAGTATGACTTTGACACAAGATTGACGTTAATCGGATATAATTTGGATGTGTCGACGAGATTTAATTTTGTCTCATCAAGTTTTCTCGCGCTGGGTTTCTCATGCGAAAACTTGGCGGAACGTGTGTGAAAAAGAGTTATGGAGCGGGTTAACCAAAAAAGTATGACTTCGTCACAAGAGACGTTACTTGAATATATTTTGGATGTGTCGACGAGATTTAATTTTGTCTCATCAAGTTTTCTCGCGCTAGGTTTCTCATGCGAAAACTTGGAGGAACGTGTGTAAAAAGGGCTTTTGGAGCGGGTTAACCAAACAAGTATGACTTTGTCACGAGATTGACGTTGCTCGGATATATTTTGGATGTGTCGACGAGATTTAATTTTGTCTCGTCAAATTTTCTCGCGCAGGGTTTCTCATGCGAAAACTTGGAGGAACGTGTGTAAAAAGGAGATTTGGAGCGGGTTTTACATGAGTAAAACTTCGACGACTTTCTTATGAAGCAATCACGCGTATATTAGCACACATTTGGCTTTTAATTTTGTCAATCTCTATATAAAACAATGCATGCTTTAGCAACTAATCATTTTCGTTTTTCAAGAAGGATTTCCTTGACTAACGAGAGTTTACCAATACCAAAGTATTACTAGCGTCCGTTTTCACTGTTAACATAGATTCATATTTTTGACAGTAAAATTACATCTCGTCTTTTACAAAGTCTATAACAATTTCTGATATCTATAAGTGTAGTATAACAACAGTACTTAGGTAATACATACGAGGTCACCAAATATGTGCTAAAATCCACTAAGCAAGCGTCGCTTAGTTACAAAAATGAAAAGGAAAGGGGATAACCGACATAGTCAGGAACCTTATCGAAGTCCGCGAGCTGGGCTATCTCTTCCCAGAGGCTCATCATGATGTGTTGGTACTTCTGGAGGCGTGCGGGACTGCAGTCGCCCTTGCCCTCCAGCACGCAAGAGCGTAGGGCCAGGCATTGGAAGTCGCGGGCGTCAAGGAAGCCGTTGTTGTCGATATCTGGAAGTAAGGAGAGATGGTGCTATTCATACCATAGTATAAGGATCCATACAGCAGTGGTCTAACGGCTTTGATGTTTGCGTCAATGCCGACATCACTATTACATCCTTGGGTGGGCATATGCTCCTGGGCTACCGCCGGAATGTATTGATTTTAATCTTTAATTAATGTCCCCATCTTCTGAACAACGGTGACTATGGCTCGACCCTGCACGATTGGCCTGTCTAGACTAGTTGGACGGCTGTATGGATTCTTTAGACTTTAACTCAGACATAGGTTTTATACATGTCGGCGGCAGTTCGTAAAAATCCAGCAGATCTCGATCTCCCCAGAAGCGGTAATCCAAAAAAGTATTAAAGATTAGGTTTACGTTTAGTATGTCTGGCGCTACCGACCGTAGAAAGCTAGTAAGAAATAATTAATTTTATATGTTATGTATGTATGCCGTCGAAATAGTATCTTTCGGAGCCCCGCGATGATATGCCTGGTCTTTTCACGATCTGCCTGGGAACATCTGGGCAGATCGCGAATTGCCGAAATTATATTATTATTATTATTCTATATTTTATTATTATTTGCCTACTAGCTGTTGCCCGCAATTTCGTCTGCGTTAACGTTATGGTATTATCGAAACTGCTTCTATTTTCATATTCTCATTTTACGCGCTTAGTTTATTAGACATATAGTTGTTGCCCGCGACTTCGCTGCGTGGATAACCGAACATGATACTAAATTCGAAAAACAAAACGGGTGGTGATTGTTATTGTGAAACAGTCGAATCGCTCACAAGAAACTCACGCGCTTTAACTGGAAAGGAAAATTGCTCGAGATGAGGGCGATGCGTGGTATAAAAACTGTGTCACTAGCGCCACGGTACCTGTCCGAATTCCCACCTTAAGCTGAGTTACGTTACATAGTTTTGGAGGGGTTAAATTTCACAAGTACAAAATCATCATTCGTGACTTCTCACAGAATCGCTAAACTTAAGTGGCAGCGGGCAGGGCACATAGTTCGTAGAACAGATAGGTGTCGGGGCAGTAAAGTTCTCGAGTAGTGGCCGCGCACCGGAAGACGTAGCGTAGGTAGACCTCCCACTTGGTGCACCGATGACCTGGTGAAGGTAGCGGGAAGCCGCTGGATGCGGGCAGCGCAGGACCGGTCGTCGTGAAAATCCTTGGGGGAGGCCTTTGTCCAGCAGTGGACGTCTTTCGGCTGATATGATAAAGATATTGATTCGTGATTCTGAAACGCAACTTCCCCTAAGGAGCCCACAGTCAATTCAAAGAAAATCTTGAACTTCGTCTAAGTTCGCCGGTCAGCTGTACCATTTGTTTAAAGCCTTTTTTGCAAATGGCCCATGAGTTTCAAGTTTTTTAAAACCTCCAATTGAATGAGAGCTTTGATAAAAAGCACTGTAACTAATAAACTAGAGCCTTATATACCTATGAAAGTTTTTACGCTCTTACGGTGAAGGAAAACATCGTGAGGAAACCTGTACACGCCTGCGGAGAAACTCGCAGGTTGTGTGTGGAGTCGACCAACCCGCACTGGGCCCGCGTGGTCGACTAAGGCCCGATCGCCCTAATAAAGGGTAGGCTCGAGCCCCTCGGTGGGGATGATGATATACCTATAAGTTTAGACAAGGCTACAGTGACTTTTCTTTTTTGCGAGGTTGGAAAGAAAGACCTAAAGAACGAACGGCTGGGGCATTATGCAATTATAACATTTAATCAAGTGCTACTCCTCACCTCAAAGAAACATGAATTACTGCTTTGTAAAGTTTAGATTGTTTGTGCTGAAGATGATATGTGGTCCGGCTCGAAGGACCAAATTATGTGTTAGTTAATTAAATTGTTGACTGTTGTTTAGTGATATCACAGTTTAACACATCTAAATCGTTACATCTGGCTCTTAGAAACATTTTTATGACAGCTTTATAAACAGATAGCTGTCGAGGCTCAATAGAAAATGTTATAACGATTCTACGCAAAATAAGTATTGGTACCTATTAGAGTCAGACAACACCTATATTTGAAGTATTGCTGCTGCTGTACCACACCCCGGACACTTCATACAACGGGCGAGAAATAACATTTCTAAAAACAAATGACGGAAAAAACAAATACCACGGTGGAATTTACCTTTACCAAATTAAAAAGTAAAAAGTACCAAATTAAGTAAGGTAGTAGAGTAGCAGGGAATATTTATTTTGCGTAGAATCAATTTTTTTTTTTTTTTATTTTGTTTTTGGAAAATTCACAGACAAATAATTTCCTTAAATAACATAAAATAGGTAAAACAATGCTAATTACGAATTTCCACCGATAGAAAATAATTTACCAGTAGTAGTTTGCGTAGAACCAGAGTACTAGTACCTACTTATTTATTTTGTGTAGAATCATTCATAAATCTTCTCTGAGGCTCAACAACTATTTGTGTATAAACCTGTCATCCAATTGTTTCAAACGCTGTTTTCATCATCAGTGATGAATCGCAGTAAATTCCATTGCAACCAATTTGGCATCTTTATATCGAAGCTACATTGTCACATAGCTTCTAGCTCTACGGTGTCGCAAGAACCTATTAGATGCACTAGCCTAGTTGGCTGCAGGGCTTGTAAACAATAGGGCTTGCGATAATTCTGTTCTAGTCCTAAATCTGTGCCAAAAGTGTTGGTTAGGTAGGTATCGCAATTAGTTACGCTAAATTAATTATTCTTGTGTAATTAATTTTATAGTTTCAAGTTTGATTTGATGATTGACGTAGAAGGAACCATTATGAATTTTGAGGTGTGTATATAACTACCTAAATTACTATATCTATGTAAGAAGTTCTTTGAGATTTAGAAATCGAAGCTAATGAAAGCATCTCTCTCTATGTGTTAACAAGATTTTGATGAATAAGTAAGTGTAACTAATTTACGTCCGGGCAGGGCGCCCACTCGATGGACCGACGACCGACCTGGTAAAGGTCACGGGAAGCCGCTGGATGCGGGCAACACAGGACCGGTCATCGTGGAAATCCTTATAAAATCAAATCAAAATAATTTATTTTAAATAGGTGTTTACACACACTTTTAAATAGTCAAAAAAACTTATTGAATAAGTATTACAAATAATGTCATTATTCAGATTACAGTCTCAGGTAATGGTATTTGTTATAGAATCAACATCTATATCTTTGTCATTTACATAGTCTATTATTTTATAATATCCTCTAGAGCACAAGCATCTTTTGACATGAGTCTTGAATTTATTCTCTGACAAACTAGTTACATTTTCTGGAATTGTATTGTAGAATCTTATACACTGCCCCACAAATGACTTTTTAACCTTACTCAGTCTCGAAAAGGCTATATCTATTTTATTTACATTTCTTAATTTCAAATTATGCCAGTCACTGTTTTTAGGAAATATAGTGGACGTCTTTCGGCTGATATGAAGTAAGTATTAATGTGTAAGAAAAATGATATACCTATTAATTTTCTATGATTCAGCCAACATTCAAAAACAAAATGAAGTCCTACGCACGCACGCGCAGATAGCAGGTGGGCTCAGCATTCAGACAAGAGTGTTCGCTTCAATACGTTTGTTTGCATTGTCGACTAGTTCGTACAGATGACACACATTCGACAACGTAGGTACAGTAGTGATTGATTGCTTCGCTAGTCTATGCGTGGGCGCAGAATGTAGATAGTTCCTATTGCTCAATGGGATTGTTTTAAACGTACACGATGGAAGAAAATTAGTCACTGATGATCCCATCATTGATTTCTCCTTCTTGGTCGGTTCACTCTTGGCAGAATGTTCGTGATCATACATGACTTAGTATTTCTGGTGCATTCGTAGGGAATTCCCACTGTAAACTTGGTTTTGTCTGTTCACCGTATCACTGAACCGGTTCTTTTTTTGTTCGTGGAATAAATTTAAAATTTTAATTGTGTTGTTTTTTAATTTTAATTGTGTTACATAAATCATCAGTTAGTAATCAATAAAAAAGGAAAATTATCACGACTTAGAAGGCTTCCTTACTTTAGGAGTGATAGTCGACCAACTTAAGGTGTGCAGTTGTATTTGTAAAAAGTTTATTGATTTTCCAAACAAAATGTTTTTACCAACTGTAAAAATAACTATGATACATTATATAAAAAAGTCTACGGTACGGTACGGTACTTGGTCACTTTTTCATACCAAGGAACAGCGGTCTATGCTGCTTAATCGTTATAATATCTACACATACTCCTACGTTCAATTATTAGGTACTTTCTACTTTTGTTTTTCTTGTCCAACATTCCGTAGTCTAGTATCTGAATATACTTGGATCTCATGTCACGAAATATTTCATGAGGAAAACTAAGCTAGTTTTTTTCTTATGTTGTCTTTCGTCTTAGCACTTTCTCCAAATCTGTATTTTGTAAGTCAACCTGTTCTAAAAAATGTTCCTTCAACGAATCTATCTCATTTTCAGGTCTATCTATATAATAGTCAAACCCAATCAGTAGTATCATCACATGTATGTAGACGAACCGGCGTAACTAAGCTAGTTTCTTCTTATGTTGTCTTTCGCCTTAGCCCTTTTTCCAAATCTGTATTTTGTAAGTCAACCTGTTCTAAAAAATGTTCCTTCAACGAATCTATCTCATTTTCAGGTCTATCTATATAATAGTCAAACCCAATCAGTAGTATCATCACATGTATGTAGACGAACCGGCGTAACTAAGCTAGTTTCTTCTTATGTTGTCTTTCGCCTTAGCCCTTTTTCCAAATCTGTATTTTGTAAGTCAACCTGTTCTAAAAAATGTTCCTTCAACGAATCTATCTCATTTTCAGGTCTATCTATATAATAGTCAAACCCAATCAGTAGTATCATCACATGTATGTAGACGAACCGGCGTAACTAAGCTAGTTTCTTCTTATGTTGTCTTTCGCCTTAGCCCTTTTTCCAAATCTGTATTTTGTAAGTCGAGCTGTTCTAAAAAATGTTCCTTCAACGAATCTATCTCATTTTCAGGTCTATCTATATAATAGTCAAACCCAATCAGTAGTATCATCACATGTATGTAGACGAACCGGCGTAACTAAGCTAGTTTCTTCTTATGTTGTCTTTCGCCTTAGCCCTTTTTCCAAATCTGTATTTTGTAAGTCGAGCTGTTCTAAAAAATGTTCCTTTAACGAATCTATTTCATCTTCAGGTCTATCTATCTAATCTTCAAACTCAATCAGTCGTAAAATCACACGCATGTAGCCGAACCGCCGTTAAACTCTCGCAGGAATAAGTTAAACCTTGCCATAATTAAACTGATAGCCACGTGGTGATTTATTACGACGATGGAAGCAGACTTATAGACTCCTCTAGTCGTTGTTAAAATATAATTTTAATGCTACAATTGCATTGTATCCGCGTTGTTATATATTTTGATTTGGCAAAGCGTCGTCATTATTTACGACAGCTAAACGGTAGAGCTGTTTCATTTGACAAAACTGCTGTGCATTTGAGTTATGGTTTATCTGTAGGTAGTCATAGTGCATTGCATGTGGAATGTGCAAGCGCACTGCGACAATGGGGGTCGCAAATCGATTACTACTGTACTTGTCAGGAATAAACAAATCGATTTTTAGTTTTGACGTTTAGTTAGATGAGAAAGAAATGTGACTAGAATTTCAGATATCTTTTACAACAAGACACTTCATACAACGGGCCAGAAATGTCATTTCAAAAAAGGAATGATTGAATAAACAAAATGGCGGCGAAATTCTATACGTTCGACAACCAATCTGTATCAATCTGGGTGACGAGGGGGTGAGGTCGCAATCTAGAGAGCGGCAGGGAGTGTCCATACTGTATGTTAGTACTAATATATATATATATATCCAAGATCGAGAAAGCGAAGGCTCGTGAGATCGCGCAGAAACAGGGTTAGATGAATAAATGACTTATATATATACTTTGATATTACGGTAGTAAAGCATCGAGCCCTTTTCAGAGTGGACAGTTTAGATAAAATAACTTTCTTTAAAAAATGCCAAAGCTCCTACTTTACTTTCATGTCTTCACGGTCAGGTTAACATTAGCTTCGATTGGATTACAAATAAAGCACTCATGCACGCATTAAAAAGGAGAAATAGTCGTCGTAGTAATTAATTGAAATCAAGCCTCCATGAATCAGAGGCTAAGGTTCACGGCCTACCTATTTTGCCAATTCTGGAGGATTTCCACGACGACCGGTTTTGCCTGAGCTGTCCGCATCCAGCGACTTCCCGCGACCTTCACCAGGTCATCGGTCAATTTCGCTACGCTGCGCTACATTTTCCGGTGCGCGGTCGCCATTCGAGAACTTTACTACCCCAACGCCCATCTGTTCTATCGCTCCATCTATGAGCAATTCTGAGTAGTGTATTGAAATCAAGTACCAATTAATACTGGCACTGATTTGTCCTACTAGTAGGCAGATATGTAGCATTGTCTCCCTGGGGGCTGTATTGTATAGGTATACCTATAGATAGAATGAGAGGTCTTTAAAACCCGCAAAATAATCAATGGACACCTAGATATTCACAACTTAGAAATTGGTTTAAGGCGAGGCATTAATTGGAACATATATCTCTTTCTTTTTCTTTACGTGTAAAGAGTAAAGAAAATAATCACACTTTTGCACTTTTTCAAAGGTTTTTCGTTTCAATTAAAAACTACAATTAATTAAAAAAAACAACTTTATATAATGAAGTGTGTCTTTTTAGACTAATCGACTACGAAAATTAAGAGGTGTTAAATCAGCCTGGTTTGCCTTTAGAATGCAAATCTCTGTTTTAAAAGAGGTTTCTTTGATATTTTTTTTTCTACAAATCAAATCGTATTTCTGCAACTGACAAAATGAAGTCATTAAAATCAAGAATCAGCTAACAAATTATCACTTTCTTAAGTTTTATAATTGCTGAGAAACATCAAGATCCTGCGACCAAAGTTTCCAATGTGTCACCTTAACTGCAATGAGGCGCCCGTGACCTTGTTTGCTTGTTACCAAATGCTGTGCCATGATGTATCAACTATTGGCATCGGGCTGTCACTAATTATGTCTAGGCACCAGAGCTTTCAGGTGGGTTGCGAAATCATCATAATTTCGCAATCTTTAATTTAAAACAGATATGTACCTACTTATATCCAGGTTCACCAGGGTTTAACAAAACTAGTGCATGATGTGTAAACTGAGGTTTCTTCTCATCACACTGAATTACTTTCACCACAGAACCCATTAATTACTTAAAGAAATGGACTCCGTATAAAATAATTCACAAAATTGGTGGTTCGGTTGATCGAAATACTAGTTTTTTTGCATATTGACTATACAGATGGCCGATGAGGCAGTAAAGTTCTCGAGTGGCGACCGCGCACCGGAAAACGTAGCGTAGGCAGGCCTCCCACGCGGTGGACTGATGATCTGGTGAAGATCGCGAGAAGCCGATGGATGAGGGCAGCGCAGGACCGGTCGTCGTGGAAATCCTTGGGGGAGGCCTTTGTCCAGCAGTGGACGATTTGTGGCTGATATGATGATGACTATACAGGTGTAACAAAATAGGTGTAGGTCCCGTTAACTGGGGCTTCTACTCATCATACTGAACAACGTTTGTTCTACGACTTTGCTGAAAACGCAAACAATTTTTTTTACTCTTCATACAAATCAATCAGCTGATCGACCGAATTTGTGAATTTTAGTATGGAGGGTCCAATTTTTTTTTTAGAATTGACTATGGGTTCTTTGGAGAAAGATGTTCAGTATGACGAGTAGTACCTTCAGTTAACGGGACCTACACCAATTTTGTATATGTGTCTCAGATTATAGTCCGTTCGCTGAATTAACTGCATCTTTGATGAAAGCCGCGAGCCGGCAGCGGCGACAGTCAAACACTCCGACAAAGGGGCCGCTCTGAGTTTAATCGCGACGCCGATTAAACTCAGGGCGGGCTCTTTGACAGAGTGTTTGTTGCAAGCCGTCAAAGCTGCAGCTAGTTAAGAAAAGTAACTTTGCCGTTTGTAAAATGAATAGATAGGTAGGTTGTTCAAGCCTAACTTCACAGCTCTAATGGTGAGATCAAAACACAAAACCAAACACACGAACAAACAAAACTTACCATAAAGAAATCGCACAACGAACGCAACTCTGTTATCCCAGGAGTACGCCATCGTTTGTTGGAGAAAAACTTTCGTTTGCCTCGACGACAGCGGTCAAAGGCGAAGACAATTAGTTTTATTCAGCCAACTCGTGGCTAGGGCAATTTGTTTTATTAAGCCAATTCGTAGCGCGGCGGCGGTCGCGAGCCTACTGCGACTGCCGGCCGCCGCCCGCGCCAGCGCGCCTTGAACAGCGAACTATATTGCTATGCACGCCTGTGACGCTGACGACGACGACGAGCTGCGTCGACGCAAATATCTATAGTCTACGCAAGACCCTATCGATTTGAGCGCTTCCCAGTGCCCAGCGGTTGGCTGATGGTGCGTGCGCTTGACCCGGTGATAGTGTCGCGCACATCAACAAGCGAGTCTAGCTGAACATCGCTTTATCGTGATCTTCGGAAGTATTTTCTATCTGCTGTGTCTCTTCCTAATCTTCCTTTAATCATGCTTGCTTGACAGAGTAGCTGTGGTCGTGCTGGCGATGGTGAGTGGTGATTACTCTCATCGTTCTCGTTGGCTACAGAAACTCTCTCACCAGCTGGCCACAGATTTACTAATAAGTAGTGAGGGTACTACTGGTAGCGTGTCCAGCGTATATAGTAGCCTGGACCAAGAACCGTTTTGTTGCAGGTTTAATTAGAATCGTCCCAGACCTGGGATTATCGTCCACGTGGACCTTTGCCTGCTAAAATAAGAGCTGAGTTCGTCTCATTTACTTCATAGGTAGGTATGGGTGACCGTCTACCAACCAATTACCATTGATTTTAGGGTTTCATAGTTAAATAAAGCCCACACTTCATACAACGGGCCAGAAATGACTTTTCAAAACGGCGGCGAAATCCTATACGTTCGACAACCAAACTGTAACCAATCTGTTGCAATCTGGGTGACGAGCGGGTGAGGCCGCAATCTAGAGAGCGACAGGGAATGTCCATACAGTATGTTAGTACTAATATATTATATATTGATTAAACTATAGTTTTGTCATTTTCATCTGTCCGTCCGCGTCGGTACGAGTATGTCACAGCCAACTTGCTCAAAGACTGTGTGGAGCTCATATCAAGAATGAGGGTATACGAAGTAACTAGTATCTCATCTGTGATGAGGGTGTGAGGTACCTATAGTTGAATTAAAGTTCGCAAATAAACTTTTTTTTAAATATTAAGTTTACTAAAAATTACGTTTTTATATTAAGTGCGGTGATTTTTGTTAGAGTGACATGTCCGCCCCCTACCAGCTAAACAGCTGTTTCAAGAAATCTGAAAGTATTGGAAATACTAGAGTACAATTATAATGGGACTTCAGTGAATCCAATGAGTGAACTATCTTGGTTAGTAATGCAATTAAATATGCTCTTATATACTAGACTATTATATACATAATCATATCAGCCGAAGGACGTCCACTGCTGGACATAGGCCTCCCCCAAGGATTTCCATGACGACCGGTTCTGCGCTGTCCGCATCCAACGGCTTCCCGCGACCTTCACCAGGTCATTGGTCCACCGAGTGGGAGGCCTACCTACGCTACGTTTTCCGGTACGCGGTCGCCACTCGAGAACTTTACTGCCCCAACGGCCATCTGTTCTACGAGCTATGTGCCCCGCCCATATATAGATTCTATACATAAATAGCCCGTTCTATACATAAAGTCGCATATAATAATTTACATAAAAAAATATCACGGTTAAATAGGCTTTCTTAGTTTAGGAGTAATAGTAAGTAGGACCGGACGTTGTGAAAACCTTGAGGAACTCTTTTGTTCAGTAGTGGACGTCTTTCGGGTAATATGATGAAGATGATAAACCAGGCGACCTACCAGGATCTGTCTCCACGCCAAGACATCTACAGGGTGACTTTTTACTGAAAAGTGCCAAATGCTATACTCTGCTAATGAAGCTGACCAACTTTCGACAATTTGAAAATTTTTCTAAAGGATCCTTAGAGGAAAGTTGTTCTGTTTTAAGAGTAGCATGTACTTAGAGGAAAGTTGTTCTGTTTTAAGAGTAGCATGTACTTAGAGGAAAGTTGTTCTGTTTTAAGAGTAGCATGTACTATTAGCCGTTTTTTAGCGAACTAACCGCCTCCGTGGCATTATGGTAAGTCCATTCGCTTCGCAACAAGAGGTCGTGGGTTCAATTCCCAGCGGGGTCTCGGTTTGGTTGGTGGTACGGCATTTTCTAAGCTCGCCTGGCTAGCTACCACCATGTTATAAGTCTTGCCGCCAAACTTCAATGTAAACAGAATTGATGTGTTCCGGCTTGATTTATGATAGCCAGTTCTCTTGCAGTTCTCCTTTGCGTAGGGGAGTCTTAGTAAGCCCGCTTCCATCTTCGACAGCAGGCGGCGGGGCACAGCTAGGCTGGCTACAAGGCTACAGGTAGGTTAGTACTAATATATATACTGTGCTACAGGCTAGTACTGTTAGTACCTACGCCGTGGCGACATCGTGCGACATCAAAGGCGTTGCGCTACAGTAAGCCAATATCGTCACTTACCAATCTTACCATCAGATATGATGATGCCAAGAGGCATATGAATTGCGTATAAAATAAATTGTACAGCCACTACGCTTTGCATATTTTCTCACTGAACTTTCGCGCATCCATAAATCATCATTTAAAACACGCTTCATATCAGCCCATATACGCCCCCACCGAGGGGCTCGAGCCTACCCTGAATCAGGGCGATCTGGCCTTAGTTGACCACGCGGGCCCAGTGCGGGTTAGTTGACTTCACACACAACCTGCGAGTTTCTTCGCTTACCGCATAGAAAAGAGATGATGATGATCTATCCGACCGATTTCGGTTATGGCGACCACTTCGACTCCTAGTCGGTTTGCCGCGCGTGCGCTCGAAGATGGTTTATGTGTGAAAAGAGAAGTGAGGTATCAAAACGTAATGAAAAATTTACAAAATGCCTAATGAACGTTTGAATCTGAATCTATTTAATCTGGGTTTGTATGGTTAGGTATCTTATTTTATTTTTATGGAATAATGAACTACCCAGTGCAGTAGGCTTTAATGAACTACCCAGTGCAGTAGGCTTTAATGAACTACCCAGTGCAGTAGGCTTTAATGAACAACCCAGTGCAGTAGGCTTTAATGAACTACCCAGTGCATTAGGCTTTAATGAACTACCCAGTGCAGTAGGCTTTAATGAACTACCCAGTGCAGTAGGCTTTGATGAACAACCCAATGCAGTAGGCTTTAATGAACTACCCAGTGCATTAGGCTTTAATGAACTACCCAGTGCAGTAGGCTTTAATGAACTACCCAGTGCATTAGGCTTTAATGAACTACCCAGTGCAGTAGGCTTTAATGAACTACCCAGTGCAGTAGGCTTTAATGAACTACCCAGTGCAGTAGGCTTTAATGAACAACCCAGTGCAGTAGGCTTTAATGAACTACCCAGTGCAGTAAGGCTTTAATGAACAACCCAGTGCAGTAGGCTTTAATGAACTACCCAGTGCAGTAGGCTTTAATAATTTCTTGTATCTCACAAAGTTTCATTAAAATCGTTAAAGTCATTTTTTTAATCACAAAAAAAAGAAAAAAATAACTATGTAGGGAAGTTCTTTATTCAGATTTTTCATGGAATAATAAATATTACTTTCATCAAATCAGCTCATATACGTCCCCACCGAAGAGCTCGAGCCTACCCTGAATTAGGGCGATTTCACAATTGGTAAGCCCTTGGCATCATCTCACCTGACGGTAAGTGACGATGATGCCGAAGTTGGAAGAGGGCTTACCAAGATTCCCCAACCCAATGGAGAACTGGCTATTTTATCTTCGAGCCGGAACACATTAATGTTGTTATCACAGATGTTTGGCGACAAGACTTAAAATTATCTATTATGGTGGTAGCTAGCCAGGCGGACTAAGGGAATCGAATCCGCGACTTCCTGGTGTGAAGCGAATGGACTAACCATTACGTCACGGAGGCGGTTAAACCTTGGCAGGACTTGAACACATCAATGTTGTTATTACAGATGTTTGGCGGCTAGACTTAGATAAGATGGTGGTAGCTAGCCAGGCGGGCTCAGAAAATGTCCTACCACCAACCAAACCGAGTCTTACAAGTTGACCCCGCCGGGAATCGAACCCGCGACCTCCTGGTGTGAAGCGAATGGACTGACCATTACGTCACGGAGGCGGTTAAAACTTGGCAGGACTTGAACCCATCAATGTTGTTATCACAGATGTTTGGCGGCAAGACTTAGATAAGATGGTGGTAGCTAGCCAGGCGGGCTCAGAAAATGTCCTACCACCAACCAAACCGAGTCTTATAAGTTGACCCCGCCGGGAATCGAACCCACGACCTTCTGGTGTGAAGCGAATGGACTAACCATTACGTCACGGAGGTGGTTAAAACTTGGCAGGACTTGAACCACGAACTCCCGGACAGCAAGTACCGGCCCTATCCGTTACGCCACCTTTAGTATGTAGTAATGTACAAAGTTTTACTAAAATCGTTAGAACCATTATGAGAAAAATAATAATAAGTAATTTTTAACTAGGCAACCCTAAAAAATCGAGATAGAAAAAAATAAAAAAACAACTGGAGATATAAAAATAATATTTTCATCACACGTACTTAATTGGATTTTCAACAAGTGCGAACAAAATTTTACTTTGTTCCCTAGAAAGTTTTGGTTTCTCTTTCCTGACTGGTCCGCGTACGAGCTGAAGTTTGAGCTATCTTTCGATGCTATATTCGCTGTTTTCTCATAGCTCGTGGTAAAAAATTGTGTGTGTCACTCGGGGCCAAAATATTTAATTCGCGGGCGACATACATTGGATTCCTCGCTAAGCTCAAGATATTGAATCTTTTGTTTAGTTCAGAATTCAAGCTAACGCCCTTCGGAACAAAGTATTTCAAAATATTTTTAACCACCTCCGTAGCTCAGAGGCAAAGTTCACTGGCTTTACACAGGAGGTCGTGGGTTTGATTCCCGGCGGGGTCAATTGTAAGACTCGGTTTGGTTGGTGGTAGGGCATTTTCTAAGCCGCCTGGCTAGCTACACCACCACCTTATCTAAGTCTTGCCGCCAAAAATCAATGTTGATACCATTGGTGTGTTCCGGCATAAAGATAAGATAGCCAGTTCCCCATTGCGTTGGGGAATCTTGGTAAGCCCGCTTCCATCTTCGGCAATATCGTCACTTACCACCAGGTGAGATGTTGTCAAGGGTTTACCAATTGTGAATAAAAAAAAATATATTTCATTGTCCCCTCGTTACACGATTATCTACTCTGCTCCTACGTACGTAGCCTGTCCCACTGCTTGTGCAGCATGTACCTATGTATAATCTTGGTTTTTTTTATCGCCTGCCCCTTTGAGTACATGTTACCTACAAGAATACTCTAGGGCCTGCTCCCTGTATGTACTTATGTATACCTGGGACAAACAGTTAGTCAATTAGGAGGTCAAACTTCAAGAAAGCGATCGACGAATACAACTCGGCCAAAGTACGAGTATAAATATTAGTACTAACATACAGTATGGACACTCCCTGCCGCTCTCTGGATTGCGACCTCACCCCCTCGTCACCCAGATTGATACAGATTGGTTACAGTTTGGTTGTCGAACGTATAGGATTTCGTCGCCATTTTGTTTGTTCCGTCATTCCTTTTTGAAATGTCACTTCTGGCCCGTTGTATGAAGTGTCCAGGGTGTGACTCGGCTGAGCAGCGTTCGGGAAGCTTCGCAATATATTCACATCCCAAATACCGCAGTGTCTCAAGACTAAGGTTTTTGATCAGTGTGTGTTGCCAATGATGGATGATATACGTAACTGAGACATGGTCGGTCGCTTACTATATATGGGCCTCATAAGAAGGCTGAAGGTCAGCCAAAGGGCGATGGAGCGAGCGATGCTCCGAGTCCAACGTGATCGAATCAGAAATGAGAAGAACAGATGACCATTGGGGTAGTAAAGTTCTCGAGTGGCGACCTCGCACCGGAAGACGTAGCGTGGGCAGGCCACTTACATGGTGAACCGACGACCTGGTGAAGGTCGCGGGAAGCCGCTGGATGCGAGTAGGACCAGTCGTCGTGGAAATCCTTGGGGGTGCTTTGTCCAGCAGTGGACGTCTTTCGGTAATTTTTTTTCAGCTACTTACGTCTTAAAATCTTTGACTTAATTCAGTCCACTTTTCCATACAGCCGTAAAATGTTTCTACTTATATATAAGGTGTTACAAATTTAGCTGAAACTATTTTAACTGGTGCTTCTACCCATGAAACTGAACAACTTTCCCCATGGAACCCATAGTCAAATCGCAAAATAAAATTTGGCTCTCCCATACTTAGTACTAATATATATACTGTGCCCATACTAACTCGATCAGCTGATCAGCCAACTTAGTATGGGAAGTTCAATTTTTTTTTTGAGATTATCTATGGGTTTCATGGGAAAGTTGTTCATTTTTATGGGTAGAAGCACCAGTTAAAATAGTTTCATCTAATTTTGTTAGACCTTATATAGTTAAGATCTTCATAAACTCGTCACTCCTGCGGGTTCAGCTAATTAGACCGAGAGGATGACGAGGTCCTTGGCAGCCCCGCGAATTGCGATTGAGGCGGCGGGCAGCTGATCGAACAACACTTGTGGAGAGAACAATTCTTTCGCGACATAAAAGCTCTATACAAAAATGTTCAAAATTGGTCGATCAGCTGATCGATTTGTATGAAGATTCAAATATTTTTTGCGATTACAGCAAAGTCATAGAACTAAATTTGTTGATGAGTAGAAGCCCCAGATAACAGGGCCTACACCCCCTGTGATCGAATCAAAAACGACGAGATCCCCAGGAGAACCAGAGTAACCGACTTAGCTCACAGAATATCGCTAAACTGAAGTGGCAGTGGGCAAAGTGGCAGTGGGCAGGGCACATTGCTCGTAGAACAAATGGCCGTTGGGACAGTAAAGTTCTAGAGTGGCGACCGTGCACCGGAAAACGTAGCGTATATAGGCAGGCCGCCCACTCGGTGGACCGTCGTCGTGGAAATCCTTGAGGAAGGCCTTTGTCCAGCAGTGGACGTTTTTCGGCTGATATGATGACACCCCCTGTATATCTATAAAGGTTTTTATCTATCTTTTGTAGAAGCGTAAAAGGCCGATGGATGATGATTATGATGTAGACTACTGCTACCTTGAATTAAATAGAGGTACATATAAGGAATAATCTTAACGAAAATACTTTTGAAATCAATACCTACACAAGAAAAACAGAAAACTAATCGGTGTTGTTTTTTTATTTTTTTATTTATAGATAATCCCTTAGTATGTTAGTACTAATATATAGGGTCTTAACAAAGGTATGCACTTATTTTTAAATGGAGCTTTTACTCATGAAACTAAACAACTTTCCCTAAGAAACCCATGGACAATTCGCAAAAAAAAATTTGGACTTCCATACAAAGTTTGCCCGCCAGCTGATCGATTTGTATGGGAAGTCCAATTTTTTTTTTGCAAATTGACTATGGGTTTCTTAAGCAAAGTTGTTCAGTTTCGTGAGTACAAGCTCGAGTTAAAAATAAGTGCATAGCTTTGTTTAGACCCTATATACACGCCTCTGACAAAGATATATACTTTGCCCTTAGTATCATTATAAAAAAAAAAAACTAGGGATTCAATGTAGGCAGGTATGTAGATATATGTAGGTACATAGTATGTATATATTTTGCTTACTGAAAACAGCGACGTAATACCTATATTTATCTAGTAGGTTATTGTATTCTTCGGCTTTTGAAAATCGTCATAGATATAATCGTCATCTGTCGTTGTAGGTAGGTACGTAATTTAATTAATCGAGTTTGATAAATGTAAATAATTATTTAACATACCATAGCAAAGCTCGTGCACTTAGTTCAAAATATTTAAACTTCGCGGCATCTTTGCAAGGAATATGCTGCTCTGGATCGTTTTTATTGCACGGTTATTTATTTCACACACCTGTGACAAAGATGACCTATCCTGTGATGTGATAGAGGTGTGATACGATACGATAGTAATCTTAACGTTAACTTTACCATTACCATTTCTTAGTATGTTCCAAACTCCAAAGGTTTTTCGCTGTTTGGGGTTTGTACTTTCATCATTTGTGATACTAACATTGAAGAGATATTCGATGCAGATGGTGGTACACTGATTATTTACTCTCTAGATTTAGTGCGGCTGGCGGCGCAGATCCATCGAAAAAAATACTGGTGAACTGGTTGTCTGGTAATCCACGTACGCCGAGATAAATTGTATGACAGGCGCGGATGTAGGACAGTGATTATCAAGCACACAATAGCGGGTTTTAGGATTCCGTAGTACAACATTTCTACCAAATCAACGAACGAATGACAATTGATAGTTCATTTTATTTATTCTTATTCCTTAAATTCAAAGTTAAGTTCGCCAGCCGAGTATAAATTAAAAAAAAAATGTTCAAAAGTTCCAAATTAGGTACTTGGATTACTGTATTTTCAACTTTCAAACATTCGTCCCAAAATTCCTTTGTTTTGCGAAATAGCATGTTTCGCACGGTTCTAGCAGTTGTACGATATTTTTTCATCTGGTACGATAATTTTCGAATACCGGTACGATAATTCACTTGCACTCGTCTGGCAACCCTGTTTGGGAGCCGGTACCTTTTTTTTCGAATTCACTTCACTTACCACACTAACAAAGAGAATTTAATACCTACGGCGACACACAGAGTCTCTAGTCTCTAGTTCATAATACAAACTTACAAAGTACTCTGTGCTCTAGTTAATACAAAGTACTCTGTGACACAGAGTACTATGCGGCGACACACTAACATCATGCTACATATAGTAGTGATCTGTGACTAACATTTAGAATTGCAGTAGTAACATTATATATCATTGTAGAATTGTCTGCAGTTTTCCCTTGTTTTTTTTTGTGTGTAAGTAATTGAATTATTCTTCATGGAAAATCGTGCAGAACTGCGTCTAATAACATGAAGAAGCTTTGCTACGGAGTGCGTGCAGCTCTGGTAGTTTCGAGTAAGTTTAATTTTCTTTACTTTGTCACAATTCAGTTTTGCTTTTTCATACTTACTAACATTATGAATTTTATAGGTATGTGCCTTATTGTAAAGTATTTTTGTTTTACTTACAGTTCTTGCCTTCGTTACCGCGCAAGATGTTGAAGTAGACGATGGAAAAATCCTAGAGGACTCATCAAATGACGTCCCAAACGTCGACGAGTCAGAATCTCTCCTGTCCAACGTCGTTTCCGACGTGAACAAGACCTTAACTAGCATCTACAACCATGTAACCTCAGCTAATGTCACCGCTGAGAATATAACACAAAACGCAAATGAAACTCGTAAACTTGTAAAATGCAAGAACATCGTTTCAGATTTGGAGCCTACAGTGGACATTATAAATGGCAGTAGCCTGGCTAGACTGTTACATGTGAACCCAGACATTACAAGTCGGAGTGTGGAAGCAGATTGTGTCCTAGTGCTTTTCTTTGCCAGAGCTTGCCCGTTTAGTGCCCATGCCGCTCCGCATTTCAATGCCTTAGCCAGATCGTATCCTGACGTAAAACTAGTAGCCCTTGATGCCCTGAAATACCATGGAATAAATGCTCAGTACGGTATAGTTGGAGTTCCAACACTTAAAATGTTTCACAATGGACGACCAGTTGGTAAATTCAATGGAACGGAATACAACATACATTCCTTCAGTAAATTTGTTCACACTATAACAGGATTAAATCCAATGGTGTTGTTAGTCACGTCAAGTGATTTCCAAGGACCGGTCTCAAGTGTCGTTGAGAAAGAAACTGATTATTTTCTAGTGTTATCATGGTTGTTTATTGTTGTGTGTTCAGTGTATTACTTCATGCAGTCAAGGTGGTGGAAAATGATTGTGGAAATGGTTCAGAATAATTGGAGAGAATCTGCTGCCCAGCATGAACACAATGATTAGTTTGTTACTGTCTTAATAGTCAGGTGCAGAAACAACAATTAACATCTTAACTCTGATGGCCAGAGTCCCGAAGATGACACTGACACTTCTGTGCCCTGAGCACCACAGTCTTCATTGGGAGACAAAATCAAATGACTATAAAAACTTATAAAGATTTGTGAATTTGCATTGGAAATTGATTTCTTATAATAAGACTATAATGTTCAGTCTATATTATGTGGAAATAATATTTTAGTGTACATAATTAATGAAAAATTGTGTTGAATGTAAAAATGCTCAGGATACAAATGTGGTTTCGAGATATTTACATTTAGATTTTTATATTTTGTATGAAAAACATCTTTGCTGGACTTTTACATGTTTGTAAAAAAAACACACAGTTAGGCCAGCCAAATAAAATAAAACTTTCTTAACCATCTCCTTGGCGTAATGGTTACGTCCATCCACTTCACATCAGGAGTAGAGATTGCAACCTGGTATGTGTCTCAACTCATTCGTCGCCATTCGGGCCCAGCAGACCCGTCCGGGTTGTGTGTTAGCAATGAAACCTTTTAAGTATTTTATGAAAATTTTCTATACAAGAATGGAAAAAGAATGGTTCAAGGTTAATTAATTTATTTCAAACTGGCTTATGAACAATTATCACAATAATCAGTCTCACTCAAGTCTCAAAATCACACAATACAGAATTGATTACTTTTACTTATGGGTGGAAAAGTAACATTAGTATTAGTAATTATTCATTTTTATAAGTTGGTCTTTCTGTTTATTCCATGTAGTGTCTATTCGAAAACATATTAAAATAAGAAACTAATAACACAGCTTAAAAGTACATACTAAATGTGCATAACAACTTTGATTAGATAGATAGATAAACTTTGGTATAAACAAAACCAATTTACTTACCGGTAAGAATGGCCAGGCCCGGTTTGCAATCTCTAATCAGAAGGTTGCAGGTTGAATTCCCATGGGGTCTAACTTAGTAACACTCATTTTGCTTGGTGGTAGGGCTTTTTTTAAGCCGGCAACCACCATCTTATCTAAGTCTTTCCGCCAAACATCAATGTCAACAGTATTGATGTGTTCCAACATAATAAGATAGCCAGTTCCCCATTGCGTTGGGGAATTTTGTAAGCCCACTTCTATCTTCGGCATCATAGTCACGCCATCAGGTGAGATGATGCGAAGGGCTTGAAGTTGAAGTTGAAGTTAGGGGTGGGCTGATTTCCGCAACCAGGCGACCACTGCGCCCATTTTGCGTGATTGGCCGGCATCACTGCCAGCCCAGCTCCTCCAAGAAGCCCAGTAGCCCCCGTAGGTTGCCGACGACTTCCTGGAGTGACCTCGGGTCACCGAGGTGCACGACCCTGTACTGTGCTAGCCCCTCGCAATCCAGTAGGATGTGGGCAGCAGTCTCCTCAGCCTCCATACACGCTCTGCATAGGGGGCTGTCGGTGATACCTAGAGCGAATAGGTGTTTGTTAAAATGGCCATGTCCAGTAATAGCGGCTGTTACCTTGCGGAGCTGAGCTCTCCCAAGTCTCAGAAGCTTTCTGGACAGACCAGGGTTAGTAGCCGGAAGGGCCATCCTTGCTTGCATGCAGGTTTCCAGACCGGACCAGTACAAATTGTGTTCATTTCTTGTGCGATTCCTCAGGGTGGACCGTAGCCAGCCATATGGGAGGGGTATTATAGGTTCCGGTCCCACGGCCATTAGCTCTGAATCTCTCCTGGCAAGCTCATCCGCCGCATCGTTGCCGCGTGAGTTGCTGTGCCCTTTAATCCACTGCAGAGTTACGCCGCCGTGGTTACATACCTCTGTCAGTTTTTGTTGGCACTCCAGTATGAGCCCCGATGTGATCATGCTGCTCTGCAGGGCCTGTAATACGGCTCTGCTGTCAGAGAGGATGCGGATGGGGTACTCACGCACCTCCCTTGCAGCAATCGCCTCAGCTGCCTTGATGATGCCCATACACTCAGCCTGAAAGACCGTATTATGCGCACCCAGGGGATTGGCTATCCTGATGTTCAGATCCTCGGAGAAGACCCCATACCCGGTGCCAGTGCCTGTTTTGGAACCATCGGTAAATACCCGAAGTTCTTTCAGGTTCTGACCCTGAGTAAGCAAAGGGCTTACTAATTGTGGATAAAAATTATCTGCTTTTCAAAAGGCTAATAAAGGTTATAAAAAAATGCAATATACCAAAATTATGTAATAAATCAATAAAAGGGTACATCAGGTCCCAACAACTCCCATACAAATTTAAATTTAACGATTTTTTCATTTCCAAGATTTATCACGCCTTTTTTATGATCAGATGGTGACTCTCTAGTGTCATTTAATATCCTTAATTTGAAAGCTTATCAAAAAATAAGAACCTATGTGTTTTCATACAAAAATGTATGAGTATTGCTTGATACATAATTATGTATATTCTGGAAATTCCCATTTATTTTTTGATTTAATCTCTATTACTTTTTGGAAAGCAAATAAAATGAGGTTTTTTTTTTATTTTGCTGGATTATTTTGTTGTAAGATGATTTTAAAAAAAATTTTTGATACAAAATCCAAAAATCGAAACTTGTGGAATTTCGCGAAACGTTTACACATAGGTGTGATTTGGATACCCCCAGAGGTGCTCTATCTCTGGACACCATCGCTTGACACTATGAGACACCTGTATAAACCACACAAGTAATTATAATGTGTAATTTGTCACACACACACACACACACACACACAGTGTAATTTGGTTTATTACTTTGTACATAACTTTATTTTGGATCATTCTCAGTAGATCCATTGACTAGATCCATAATGTATCTACTGAGACATTTTTTTCTCGATTGATCCAATTTTCAAAAGTGTGGATCTACTGAATAGTATCATTCTCAGTAGATCCATTGACTAGATCCATAATGTATCTATTGAGACATTTTTTTCTCGATTGATCTGCTGTTTAATTAAATGGATCTAATGAGAACATTTAGTCTTAATAGATATATTATCAAAATATTTTAATTAATTAATTTGTATTAATTAATGTTACATAATTTGTCATCGTGACTTATGTTCTGTCTGATTAATTAATTGATTTTTATTACTTAAAAGTGAAAAAAATGTCGGGGCACATTCATTTTAACCAGAGCGGATTACTGAGAACGCCTGAATTTGAAGGAACCTGTGTTTTTCCGGGATGCCCCCGTAAAGACTTTGGCGAAGTTCCGAGCATTGTAAAAATAAATTTCCTTTGTAGACTTAACTTTTTGATATCTCGCGGGACTCATGTCTGCAGATATCACTGCACAGCTGGGGAGGACGAGTGGAGTCAAGTTATAGAGTCGCCAAACAACTCTACGGATTTCGATATTAGCCACTCAGAAATGATCACTGACCTGCTCCGTTTTTCATTGAACATGGTTCAAGGTGTGGTGGCGGAAATGTTTACCAATATTGTGGAACGAACGAACTGACGTAGCAACGGAACAATTGCAAATAGATAGAAACAGACAATTTAATCGTGCTCTATTAATCGTCATTTAAAAATCCATCTCACCGGCAATTCTACGTAAATAATTTTCAAGAAAGAATATTCGTTCTACGGACAACAATCACTCACCGAGTTCAAAAATACTGATCCAGTACAATTCAATTTTGACTTTTTATAGTATTCGCAACGCCAGACGCTCTTGCCATTTTTATTTTGAACATGTTTGTGAAATCTGTAGCCCTCAAATAATAGAACAGTTCCACGTCCACTTTTAATAAATTTCATTCCTTCGTCACTCATTTTTCGCCGCTATAGTTTAAAACTATGCAATTTTAGCAAAATAAAATATTCAGTTATTACATTCGTTGAACAATGACATTGCAATGTCAGGATGACAAGTATATCATATTAATTATTACTTATAATAGTTATAATATAAAGGTCATAGACGATTATCAGTAAAAGGTTGGATCATTCTCAGTAGATCTAAATAGCAAATCAGCATAATATTCATACTTAGATCCGTACTTGGATTTAAAAGGAATGGATTTTCTCAGTAAATCAATATTTTTTAATCTTTCCAGTTAACGAATCTAGTGAGAAAAGTACTATTCAGTAGATCCACACTTTTGAAAATAGGATCAATCGAGACAAAAATGTCTCGGTAGATACATTATGGATCTAGTCAATGGTTCTACTGAGAATGATACTATTCAGTAGATCCACACTTTTGAAATTTGGATCAATCGAGAAAAAAATGTCTCAGTAGATACATTATGGATCTAGTCAATGGATCTACTGAGAATGATTGTGATAAGTTAATGGAATAAATATGAAAACAAATGTGAAATAGTTTATATTTTTAATTAAAAACAAACAAATTCCCTTATTTTTTAAATTTAACTTATTTTAATTCTGCTGGCATAGAAGTTCCTTTCAGAGCAGCTATTATATTGTTTGCTGTTAATTCACTCATCCCATTTCTAGTTTCTATTGTTGCACTGCCTATGTGAGGCAACACTACACAATTTTCTAATTTAAAGAGCGGGCTGTCTAAAGGCAACGGCTCTGGAGTGGTCACATCCAACCCAGCTGCTCTTATTGTATTATTTTTTAATGCTTCTATTAGAGCATCTTGATCCACAATGCCTCCACGACTTGTATTAACAAAAATGGCATTACGTTTCATTTTCTCAAATGCAGCTTTGTTGAACATCTCTTTAGTTTCTGCCACTAGAGCAGTACAGCAAATAACAAAGTCACTTTGAGTGAGAAGCTCGTTGAAAGTGACTTTGACAGCCCCTGTCTCTTTAGCCTCTGGCTTTTCGCTGCGATTGAAGTAAATTATTCGGCCAGTGTTGAATGCTTTAACACGTCTAGCAACGGCTTGTGCAATCCTGCCAAAGCCGACAATGCCAACAGTAGCCCCTGCTAAGCCCGGTCCAGTCATCCAAGTTGGTGCCCAGGAGACCCAGCCTCCACACCTAGCTTCGTGCATAGCTTCTGGAATACGTCGTGATGTTGCTAGTAAGAGAGCCATCTGAAATCAAATTATAACTGAATTTAGCTTAGCTTTAACTTTTTGAAGAAAGTTACCTTGACCTGATATGGTTTTAGCATTATTTGTGGGCATAGTTAAGGTGGTTCGATTAGCACATTAGCGCCACCAATAGAAATTTACTCACTCTTATGGACTTTAATCGAAATCATTGAGTATTTTAGGGCAACAACTATTGTTGGTTATTGTATAACTGTAAATATTAGCAACAAGTTAATTTTTGTAAAACTGCTAAAAGTGGCCACTTTTGACAATATCAACAAACATACCTTGTTGCTAATTTGGTAAAATTTTACAACAATCAAAAAACACCTTCACAAGAATGAATAAATAATTTATTTCTATTGGTGGTGCTAGTGTGCTTATTAATCATACTGCATAAAACAGTTGAATGGAATTTTATATTTAATTTTATTAATAAACAATGTCACTTTAAAATATTTTTCTATAGTTTTTAAGATTTATATAAGTTTTAGGTTCTATTCATATGAAGTTATTGATATGTATGCTTTCACAAAGTAGATTATAGGTGTCATAGGAAATTTTGTCAGGATTTGTAACTTGAGTTTTACAAAGAATTTTTGAATTTTGTTAGCTCATTTCAAATAAAAACTCAGTTTATTTGTCTGGACGCTTTTTAAAGAGTTGATCCTAATTCTACTTTGCGTAAAGTACAAACTTACAGTCAATTCAGCAGTAGCATCAGTCAACACATCAGGAGTATATCCAATTCTGACTCCTCTGTTCTTACACTCAGCCACGTCAATATGATCATAGCCAACCGACATAGTACCTACAACCTTCAGTGTTGGTCCCGCAGCATTCAAGCAATCACGGTCTATTTTGTCTGTGAGAGAACAGAAAATTCCGCTAACTCCTTGGATTGCTTTAAGTAGTTCATCACGAGGGACTGGCGATGGTTTATCCCAGAATTTTACTTCGTGCCTAGAAAGTAGAAAAACAAGATTTTACTACACTAATAATCTGATGTTAGTAATGTAGTATGTAAGCAATGTTTAAATCTTTTACAGAACTGTTAAAAATTTATCATTAGCAAGTGGTAGGTACTATGTGCTAGAAAACACTAAAAAGTTGATTTAAAAGTTGATCTTGCTAAAAGGAGTATTATATGCATCTTTTGTGTATATGACTGCTCTATTGATATTAGGTGAAGGTTATTGGTAGGTCGGGGCTGCTTTCTGTAACAGGCGACTACGCTCATTATGGCTGAATGAAAGTAACTTAGTGAAATAACTTACTCTTTTTTCAGCAAGTCCACACCACACTCTGGCATATCGGAGCGGGTGATATACACCACAGACTTCTTCGTACAGCTCATATTTCTTATTAGCGGCGACGGATCACGGCGAAATGAGCCAGACAGCGCCGTAACTGCTCTATAAATCATTTATTTGGGCAGGCAGTAGTTTTACAGATTCATTTGTGCGACAGCAGTTCCGTGTTTCTTGCGATAACCTTGCCAAGGTCGCTAGTTCTCCGGCAAGTATTGAGGCGGCGAGGCCTGCGTCTTTTTGCTTGAATCGCCCTTGAAAAGCGAGGGTTTCGCCAAATAGATGGTGACGTGTAAAGCTGCCGCTGTAGCCAGTATAACCTTGCCCTTCGTGGACTTTATGAAAGATAATGCACTCATACTACGGCAACCTTCAATTATAAAACAGAAATTCTATAAGAAAATTGTGCGATATGCGGATTTTTGAAAAACATCTGTTATTACGGACGGAGGTCACTGTCACACACACACACCAAAGCAAATATAATACACAAACACACACGGGCCTATTTAGACAAAGTAAAACAAAACCATAGATGAACTAGAACCACAGATCTACATCTGTGACTAGAACAAAACAACATTTTACGTTCGATCAGCTGGTTAGTTAGAATATATTAACGTCTCTAGGTACAAGCCCTTTTTAGACAGTCTTCCTTTCTTTTTTGATTTGAAATGCGAGTGCCAGTGTATTAGAAATCTTCTCTGAAGTTCATGACAGTATTTGCAAAAGCCTCATAATGAGGTGGAACACCCAGTCACAGTCACAGTCTACAAAACTGCAGTGCAAATCGGGTCTACGCGTCCTTCTTCATTTTATTCTTTTGTTTTCCACATTGTTCACGTGCACCAGACGATTTTCTTCAAACGCAGCACTTTTTGAAACAAAACTCTAGCAGTAAACAATGCAAAAACAAAATAAAACTACGAATACGTTCACCATTTGTCCCGTCAAACATCTCTCCCGATCAGTGTTGCCAGGTCTATTTTAATAAAATCAGAGGATATGACAAGAAAAAAATCAGGAGATGTATGGGGATATTTATCAAAAAATCAGAAGATAGAATTTTGTTAAATAAAACAATGTTAGGCATAGAAATAACAAAAAAATCTTAGGAATTAAAATTACATTACATTTAATTAACTCACTCAACGACAAACAAAACAAATTCATTCCCATCCAATATTTTTCATACAATTCCTTTGAAGTAATACGCTTAAGTGAAATAGAGATTGTATCGCTTATTATAATCATCTTAGCAGGGTGTACTCGTATGCTAACCGGTTTATTTCGCTGACTGTGGAGCATGATTCAAGTTTCAATATAAAACCATGTGTTCATCAAGTTAAGTCCATTTTACGATGACAATTTTGTTGTGCCAACCTAAATATGTGAGATAATGTTGTGTTTCATTTCACGCAGGTTTTTTTTATTACTTAACATGTTTTAAAGAAACTAGTAACTGAAAAAAAATTAGTAAACTTTCTGTTTAATGTAGATCAATAGGATTAAGCGAAAATAGACAGAATTTGCAGCAGCCTCATTCTAAGGTGGAACATTCGGTTGTAGCAGGTCTTTAAAACTGCACCCAGTGCAATCTAATTTTCACGTCATCCTTCATTTTATTTTCTTGTCCTTCACATTGCTCACTGGCACTAGACAACTTTCTCCAAAACGCACCAATTTTTTTTAAAAATCTAGCAGGACACAAAAAAAAACAACTAATAATGCGTTCACCACAAACCCCGCTAAAAAACTTCCCATTCCAGTGTTGCCAGGTCTAGTTTTCACTTTACCCCGGGCTTAGTCTTAATTTTTCATAGATTCAGTAAATTAATTCCCTAAATTCAGTTTTTCATACTTAAACGCATTCATTTCATACCAACACTGAACTAGACGACGATACCATTATAATCTGAAAGTACAACTAAAGTTCAACGACATTAAGTTGGTGCTTTAAAAAAATCAATTGGTAAGTAAGCCCTTGGCATCATATCACCTGAAGATAAGTGACGATGATGCCGAAGATGGAAGCGGGTTTACCAAAATTCCCCAACCAAGCCGGAACATATCAATGTTGTTAACATTGATGTTTGGCGGCAAGACTTAGATAAGATTGTAGTTAGCTAGAAAGGTGGGCTTAAAATGCCCTTCCACCAACCAAACCGAGTCTTACAAAGTTAGACTCCGCCGGGAATTGAACCTGCGACCTCCTGATGTGAAGCGAATGGACGTCATTCTATGTCATTACGCCACGGAGGTGGTTGAGGCGTTCACGAAACCAACTAATACTAAATTTACTCACACGTAATATTTGTATTACAAACAAGTTAATATGGAAAGCATAAATTCAATCGAAACAAAAAATGCAAAAAATAGGTATACTCGTACATTACAAGTTTTGAATCTAAAATAATAATTCTTTAGCATATAATTGAAATCTAAAACCCTTCATAGATGCTTAATTTATTTGCTTATTGTTTTTGCCTGTATATTTGGAAACACTTCGTGTATTCCGAATCACGATAATATAGTAAAGTAATGTTAGTCTTGTATTCCAACATACCTTAATTATTAGGGTAGAGATCGACTTTGGGATGGGAAACGAGTGGAAGTGAGATTGAGTATTATTTTTTTATTATTTGAATAAGGCACACCAACGACATAAATATTACACCTTTCCATAACATTGTTAGGTTTTATTCCAATACAAATGCTTATTATAGTCGTACACAACATTGACATAAAATTATTATTAAAACAACATGAAAAATACTAACTAAGAAACTAATGAAACATTACTTTTAAATTTTGGCGAGGAGTTAGAAAATATATATCAATTTTAGCAAGTTTTGAGTTAATGGTGTTTTAATCCATACACATTCTACAGAAAAGAGAATTCTTACCTATATTGGTTCTGAAGAAGGGAAAGTGAAAGACTCTTGACATGGGATATCTCGGATAATTGCTCGGAACAGACAAAACTATATATTCAAATACCTCTTCACACTTAATCATGCCCCTAATGCATTTATAAAGTAAGACAAGACCAAGACGTTTACGACGCTCAGATAGAGCATCAAGCTTGAAGTGTTTTAAACGTAGGCTGTATGGAGTCCTGTGCGAAATGCCCTGTGGGCTGTGATACAAAAGCTAGATGCCTGGTGAAAGCCCTCAAGGAGTATTGGATAGAAAGATCAAAGAAATTGAACATAGAAGTTGGATGAGTGGAATACTTGGAGTGAAATAACTCATTCGATCAGCAGATATGATGTCTTCTTTAGATAATTACCCCAAAAAAGACCCCAAATAAATGAATTAACCTAAAAAATACCCTAAGAAAATTCTTACGCTAAAAATTAAAATACCAAGCCGTACAATAAAATACGAGACAAGTTAAATACAAAAAAATACAAAGAACTAGATGGGTAGGTACCAAGTTCTATAGTAGTTTCTTAAATCATAGCTACGGCAATTCAAATTGAAATATTTATCTTAGACTTCACCCAATATAAGAGAATGTACAGCGGTTTTCAGTTGTTTAGAAGACAATTTGTCATGTTCTGTGTGGTTCTGTGCTACTAATGGTGTAGCTTGGCAAGTTTTCACTATCCAATTATCTATATCAATACTTAATAGTTATACTTAATAATATTTTAAAGAGGAAAGATTTGATTGTTTGTTTAGAATAGGCTCCGAAACTACTGGACCGATTTGAAAAATTCTTTCACCGTTGGGAAGCTACACTAGCCGCGGTTGCTATAGGCTATAATAAAAAAAATTAGGGATTCTTACTAAAACTCAAATAATGTAACCCAAGGCTAATATATATACTGTGCCCAAGGTGTAAAAAAGACCTAAAAATTCCTGCAATATCTACAAAAAGTAGTGTAGTGTAGTGATAGTGTAGTGGTAGTGTAGTGGTAGTGGTAGTGTTGTGGTAGTGTAGTGGTAGTGTAGTGGTAGTGTAGCAGTAGTGTAGTGTAGTGGTAGTGTAGAGTGTAGCGAGAGAAAATGATAACGGATACCATCATAGAATTCGCCACATGATACGTAGAATTTCGAAGGCCTGCCTAATAGAGGAAATTAGCAAAGAAAAATATTTTGGGGTAAATCGGAATTAATGTAGCGAAAATAAATGATAACGGGCTAAAATACCATCATGGAATTCGCTACATGATACGTAGAATTTGGAAGGCCTGTAATAGAGAAAATTAGCAAAGAAAAATATTTTGGAGTAAATCGGAATACTTTTTAATTTGTAAATATTTTAAAGAAAAAAGGGGGTAAACATACTAAAAAAGATGACGGTGTGGATACAAAGACTAAAAATAACATATAACTTGGCATGTCACAGGAAAAATACCTAGATGGACAATTTTTATATAAGTAAAAAACACTAAATTGACAAATTTCAATTAGAAAGCCGGTTAGGCAACGATCGTCGCCCTCCCCCCCCCCCCCCCCCTTATATTAAATATGGCTACCAAAATGTTAATGATATTAAATTAAACAGTTGGCCGGAATTACCCTAAGTTTGTTAATATCACTAAAAGTGCAGAATACGCTCAATTACTTTAAAAATTTATAGATAGTTTGCTAAAATAAACGGAGGCAAAGAAATTTTGTAGGACGGCAGTAGCGCTCGATGAAAATAAATTAGAATCTCGCTGGGCAGCAACAGAGCTCGATAACGAAAGCCCAGAGACTAGCTCAGGAGAAAGAAATTAGAAGTATAGAGTCCACTTCCCTTTGGGCGTACTGCCGGAGGAGCGGCGCAGCAAAAAGGCCGGCTAGCATATGGCCTGCTCCGCCCCACTTTCCTTTGGGCGTACTGCCGGAGGAGCAGCGCAACAAAAGGCCGGCTGGCGTATGGCACGGCTCCGTCCCAGGTACAGCCTTGGAGTGAAGGAGGCTCGGGACTTCAAACCCGAGGGCGGAGTAAAAAGGCCCTACGAACATAAGTAACACTTGTTCGCAGCAGCACCAAAAACATATACAAAGCGGAATCCTTACACAAATCTTACCTCAGATAATTATTGGGGGCCTCAAAGAAACACACAACAATTGAATTTTTTACAACACAAAATATAACATCCACATCACACATATTTTTTCTCGCTCTTGTCAAAAGGTAACAGTTATTTATTTCAAAATCAATACTACAACAGAGAATCAAAAATAATTTTATATGAAGCGGAAAGCAAGAAGAATGACATTGAAGCGTTATTAAGGGCTTCAAGAGGTAGTATTGTGGTAGTGGTAGTGTAGCGGTAGTGTACTGTTTAGTACTAATATATATACTGTGGTACTGTAGTGTAGTGTAGTGTGAGGCAGTACGAAGTTCGCCGGGACAGGTACTCGTAGTATTCTATATTTTAAAAAGTAAGCTAATTTAACTTGCCAAGTTACACCACTTAGCCACACCCCGGACACTGCATACAACGGTAGTGAAATGATATTTTTAAAAACAAATGACGGAGTAACCGTTGTACATTCTATAATATTTGGCGAAGTCTAAAATACATATTTCAATTCGAAGTACTGTAGTTATGATTTAAAAAAAACTACTATAGAACTTGGTACCTTACCTACCCATCTAGATCTCTATAGTTTTTTTGTCTTTAACTTAGCTAAAATGGTTCAGACGCATAGTGGCAGAAACGCAAATTACCTTAAACGCGAATGACCAGATGTGTATTTCGTAAATTACCAGATACGCAGATGACCAGATTCTGTTTCGCAAATTACCAGGGGTCATCTTCCGATGATTTCTTCCGCTGCGAATTATTTTGGTACCCAGGGTGGGGAGCCTCGCTTCGCGAGGCTCTTTGACTGTTAAATCAATCAAACCTGACCGAACCTAACATTGCTCGCTTCGATCGCTCATTTATTTAGTGTTACATAGATCTGGTAATTTGCGAAACAGAATCTGGTCATCTGCGTGTCTGGTAATTTACGAAATGCACATCTGGTCATTCGCGTACAAGGTAATTTGCGTTTCTGCCACTATGCGTAGCATAGTCCGATTCAAATCCTGAGGGACCTGAAAAATTATTATTTTCTTTGTTAATTTCTTAACATCGCAACGGAACAAGTAATTGTTGTGATTTTTTGCACAACCATCTCTGTTGAGAGGATGGGAAATTACATATTAATTTACTAATTCGGCATCGTAACGGAGCAGTGGATTGTTGTGATTTTTTGTATAGAATTTGTTGAGGGGGTGGGAAGTGATATAGTTTCAGGGGGTGTTTAGTGGGTAGTACGGTCTTTGGGCCTGTGTATACATATTCAGTTATACCTTATGTGTATAACGGGTACGTATGCATATAGGCGCAAAGCTGTGAATCCCACATAACCAGTGCAGCCTTAGGCTGCACAGGTATGCGTAAATGTATTCACCTCCTCCCCTCCTTCACAGTCCGAGAAAAAAAAAAAGAGATATAGACTGTTAATCAGAATAGATCGATATAGTTCCTAAAGGGCGGGCGAAGCCGAGGGCAAAAACTAGTAAACAATAAAGTACGCGAGTACCTAGTTCTGATTTCTGAAGTTCTTAATTCAAATTGATAAATGTAATAGTTTATTGGACATGGATATTAATATACGGTTGCATTCGGAAATGCGATGATTGCCGAGAGACATTAAGAAAAAAGAAACACTTGTATATGTCGCAGCCATCTGGTTAAATCCGCCATTTGATTGAAAGGCTAGCCCGTTTTTTTAAAAAATTTTAAAATTTGTTTATTAAATATTTGAGTGCGTTTGACTATATCTCACCTGATTGTAAGTGACGATGTAGTCAAGGATGGTACACGCAAACTCAAATAATGCCTATTCACTCTCGCCTTGAAGTTCCCCAAATTGAAGGAGTCGGGAAACTCCATCGCTGTCCGCATATAAATGAGTAAGCGTAACGCTTCGTGCGAAAAGGCTGAATATCAACAACAAAGGGGTGGAACCTCCCCCTGCGTCTCGTTGACCGAAGGTGGAATGGAGCTGGGGGAATGAGGTCGTGAAGTTCTTGAGCACACTCTCCAAAATGAATTCGAAAGAAAACCGAAAGACAGGCAACTATGCGGCGATGCTCAAGACTGAAGCTTGTTTTTGACAAGCTCATCATCGAAAATGAGTCTCCGGGCGTTTCGGTCGATAGCGTCCAAGGTATCCAGCTGATAGCGGGCTGGTCCATCCCATAGGTGAGAACAGTACTCAATACAAGATCGGACTTGTGTCGAAGAAAAAAGAAGCTGTCCAGGTGTAAAGTACCGTCTCACCTTAGAGAGAATACCCAGCTTCATTGCAGCAACTTTGACCTTGGACTCATGTATCTACCGAAATTGAGATTGGGTGTTATTTCCACGCCAAGAAGCTCAAGGTGGTCAGATATCTGAATGAATTCATTCCGGAAAGTAGGAGTCAAGTTAAAAGCACTCCTTTTAGCGAAAAAGAGACACGCCTGTGTCTTAGAGGCATTGAACCTTACGAGGTTAGAATCACCCCAATCAGACATTGCCTGAAGCTATAGGTTCATGTGCTCGATCATGGCCTCTCTCAAAGACAGTTCGCTCGTGCACTGGATAGGTATTTTTCCACAACTGTGCTATCGTCTATGACATTGTAAAATATTCATAGATTTTCCATACAAAATGTTCTATTCCGAACTGTAAAAACATATTTTTTAAAATATACATATTTCATTTTTGAAAGGGCTACGCTACCCTTAATAAGTATAGCGCGATTCCGACTCGCACTTGGCCGGTTTTATTAAATACAAAATGCTGGAGAAAATGTCTGGGACTGGATACATCCTGGATAGTTCCACGTTTTATTTTGTTTTTTCTATTTGTTTTAATTTGTATAGCCTTTTTGAAAAGCTGGCAAAATGAACAAGTTTTTCTTTTGTTTGGCTAGCTTCGCATAATGTTTTGTTTCCACAAACTGATGTCAAAGTCCAGCAAAGATATTTTTCATACAAAATCTGAAAATGTAAATAGCATTTACATATCAGCTCATATACGTCCCCACTGAGGGGCTCGAGCCTACCCTGAATTAGGGCGAAAACCATAAACATAAATGCTAATATGTCGAAAACCATAGGCTTTCGTGGAACATACATGGGGTGGTTTTTTAATAGCCCTCGAGGTACTTTATCCATGAAACCCGATACGCTGTAGGTATCACGCACCCACACCCTTCCCTAAAGGTATGGCTCGCTCCGATGAAGGATTTTACAGGTCTTGATTGACCTAAATCCACGCGGGGAGTTTTAGTGGGTAGGTTCAGCCTTCTGCTGTGAGTTCCACATAACCAGTACAGCCGGGCTGTATTGGTATGCATGATGCATCTCTCCCCCTCCTTCCGAATAAGGGGAAAAAATCTGTAGGTATACCACATTCGGGGGCCCAGTCCGGATTGGTGGAGGTTGTAAAGCTAGGGAGAGGCGAACTACACAGTTAGATGTTTTCAAGCCACCTTTAATCCCTCTGACACGGCTTAACGACTGCCATACAGTGATAGCAAATGGCACTAACGGCTCCACGCTTCACGATGCACGGAAACGGTAGATATAAATGCCCCTAACAGTCAAACATATCCAAGTAATGACCGTGCCTTAGGTTACTTAACCTGCGTTGATCAACCCAAACATACAAGTAGCACTGAGCTACGAACGTTACCGATGTACCCAATAGGAAGTGGTTACTACCGTCTATAGGCATTTGCACATCAAAGCAAAACATCAAGAATCAATCTATAATAATCTCTCTTATTAGTGTCTTACTTAAGGGTCCCCAGGAGGCTCGAGTTTCCATACACACGTAGTTCCGCTTTAATATAAAAACTACATGCCGGTTTGAATCCAAACTTTGCAAATATATATTGAATAGACACATATCGATCTTTGTAATTAGTTTTCATCGTAGTAAACCCCCTGGGGACCCCCCAGGAGGCTCGAGTTTCCATACACACGTAGTTCCGCTTTAATACAAAAACTGCATGCCGTATTGAACCCAAACAGTAGAAACGCTATCAATGTTTGTAATTAGTTTTCGGTGTACTAATATAAAACGGAAAAAATAAAAGAAATTTTAAAATTTCAGTACAAAACTAATTTAAGTAGCAGTCGTTTAGTTATGTTTCAATTTACTGCGATGAAAACTAATTACAAACATCGATTATGTGTCTATTCAATATATATTTGCAAAGGTTGGATTCAATCCGGCACGTAGTTTTTATATTAAAGCGGAACTACGTTTGTATGGAAACTCGATCCACTTGATGGGGACCCTTAACTAATATATATACTGTGCCTTAAGTGTAGGTAAATCAGAAAGCCGACTGTAATATAGGAGCCGTACATTAACGACTACAGACGACAAATTTCAATATGATAATAACACTTATTTCATTACTTAACCAAAGTATATAAGGTCTAACAAAATTAGTTGAAACTATTTTAACTGGTGCTTCTAACCATGAAACTGAACAACTTTCCCCATGAAACCCATAGTCAAATCTCAAAAAAAATTTTGAACTTCCCATACTAAGTTGGCTGATCAGCTGATCGAGTTAGTATGGGAGAGCCAAATTTTTTTTTGCGATTTGACTATGGTTTCCATGGGGAAAGTTGTTCAGTTTCATAGGTAGAAGCACTTTTTAAAATAGTTTCAGCTAATTTTGTTACACCTAGTAACATACAGTACACTCTCTGCCGCCCTCTAGATTCCGACCTCACCCCCTCGTCACCCAGATTGATACAGATTGGTTACAGTTTGGAAGTCGAACGTATAGGATTTCGCAGCCATTTTGTTTGTTGTTTGTCATTCCTTTTTTGAAATGTCATTTCTGGCCCGTTTGTCTATGGTGTACATAACACAACATTTACGGTAAACTTAGTAAATACATCATTTAATTTTACTTCTTGCTGTCTTCCAGTTTCAACCTTTGTTTAACGTGTAATTTGAATTTATGTTATGGCAAGCGAAACGCGAAGAAAGATGTTTAAAAACATGGGTGGAGAATTATGTTTTATATCACGAAGACAGCATATCTCTGGTTCCACAGCGTCTGTTATGTCTCTTAATTAAAACAATGCAGTCGTAAAGCATATCGCGATCGTATGCGCATAGGCATCCAATCTAACAAATTAGTGCTAGTGCGCTGAACTTTCTTCGTTTGAACGCGAAATATTCACTCTCCGTTCGACCACCGCTGAAGGAATGCAACGGAATCCGTTAAAAAGTGCGATCAAATTACGATCGGACTTTCATCTCTTGTTAGTGTGTATGAAACCACTAAAAATATAATAATATGCGATGCACAAAAATCGCAGCAAAGACGTTCGGGTGGTGCAAAATAGCGAATCGGCTGAAAAAAGGCCACATCGTTGACTTTCTACAATGCAATTAGAAGATTCGCACACGAAAGTGCAGTGGGTTTAGTTGGCACGACAACACGCTGGGAAATGCTAGATTAATGTCCGAAATGGATTAGATTGTGATATTTCTAGGTAATTTGTTTCTTTTTTAGATTCGCCAGAAGATTTGATTGGTTTATCTATTGGAAATGTCAGTATACTAGTGTAAAAGTTATTAAACAGCCTATTTTAATGGTGTATTATTAGATGATGTTAGTTTTTTGATGTGTAACATCTTTGCTCTCGCTTTCCTGCAATTTGTGGGAGTGATTTCGTGAAATGGGACGGAAATGTGTAACATGGGATGGAAATGTGTAACAGGAAGTCGCGAAAGCGCGGAATTCTACTTTACGAGAGTCCGACTCGCACTTGGTCGGTTTTTTTCGTTACTGTCAGATCCGCCACCCAGGTACAATATCGTCATCAAATCTAACTAACCTAAAGTATTTTGTCACACGTTACACATCATATGCGAGTACTGTAGGTCTCGCTCGATTTTTTTAAAATATTTATTTACAATTGGTGAACCCTTGACAAACATCTCACCTGATGGTAAGTGATGACGTTGCCGAAGATGGAAGCGGGTTCATCAAGATTCCCCAACGCAATGTACAGACAAGAACGGTCATAGACGTCCTATTTCATGAGAGTTGTTCGTTATCCAAAGTATTTGGAACCGTATGTAAATAAATCAAAATGTGGGTGTGTCCTTTAATGAATCGTTTAACAGGTTAAGCGACTGATTTCTACAACATTATAAATGAATCAAGGATCGATCAAATCAAGAATTACTTAACCAGTAGTAATAAGAACCAATTTATCATTAGGTAAACCGTCATGAATTTACAACCAAATCGACTGTTCAGGTTAAGGCGTGCCTCCACAGGGCAGTATTTTAGGACAAGTTTTGCATATCATTTGTTTCATGGTGCTGTTCGTTATTTTATTGCCTAATTAGCATAAGTGCCTACTATTCATGGCAAAACAGGTTTGTTTTAACTGTCTTGTCATCGTAATATTAGTTAAGAAAGTTATGTTAATATGTTACTCAATAAAAAAAAAGTTTAAAAAAACTGAAAAACGACTTCAAAATGAAATTTACTCAAAAGTATGAAATAATATTATTATACTTAACTTAAATATACGACATTAACCAACAATAACGAAATCAAAGGTGGGTACGAATTAAATTAGGGGCTTAATTTTTTTTGAGTTTGGTGTCAGCATACAACTACTTACGTATCAAATGTTTTAGATTCAATGGTTTGCTGACACCGATCTCAAAAAAAATGTAAGCCCCTAATTTAATTCGTACCCAGCTTTGATTTCGTTATTGTTGGTTAATGTCGTGTATTTAAGTATACTAATATTATTTCATACTATTGAGTAAATTTCATTTTGAAGTCGTTTTTCAGTTTTTTTTTTAACTTTTTTTTTATTTCCTTTATTTTTAGTGATAATGCTGTCTATCTAACAACGTTAAACCCCATCACCTACTCGCCAATAGGAATCATCAAATCATAATGTATGTGTTTCAAGAGTCCTGTGGCTTCCATCATCATCTCAGCAGCATGAGAGTTAAATCATCATCTCATCTGAATAACCCGAAAGAATACAACTATCGGTCTATGCGTACCTACGTATCTATCTATATTTGAAGAATTATCCACTAACTCATACCCGTTAATGAGTTGTACCTTTCTTAATCAGCTCATCATCATGAGATGATGACTGCCAAATGCAAATACTATAATAGCTTTAGAAAACGTATGAAACAGGTAATACTTGCCTATAAAATTTGAGAGTTGCCCTCGATTTCCCTAGGATTCCCTAGGATGATCCTGGTTTTTTTATCATGGTACCACACTTGGGATATCTTCTTTCCAACAAAAAAAGAATCATCAAAATCGGTTCATAAACGACGAAGTTATCCGCGAACAAACATAAAAAAAAAAATAATATATACGGTAGAATTGAGAAACTCCTCCTTTTTTGAAGTCGTTTAAAAATACCCTAATTCTTTAACGATTAATACACCTAATATTACCAAACTAGAATCACTTATTCTTATTATCATACAGTATGGACACTTCTGCCGCTCTCTAGATTCCGACCTCACCCCCTCGTCTCCCAGATGGATTCATATTGGTTACAGTTTGGTTGTCGAACGTATAGGGTTGCGCCGCCATTTTGTTTGTTACGTCATTCGTTTTTTGAAATGTCATTTCTGGCCCGTTGTATGAAGTGTCCAGGGTGTGACATAGGTAATTTAAAAATATGGTAACATTCATCATCTCATCTTATATAAGGTGTAACAAAATTTGCTGAAACTATTTTAACTGGTGTTTCTACCCATGAAACTGAACAACTTTCCCCATGAAACCCATAGTCAAATCTCTATAAAAAATTTGAACTTCCCATACTAAGTTGGTTGATCAGCTGATCGAGTTAGTATGGGTGAGATAATTATTTTTTTTGCGATTTGACTATGGGTTCCATGGGGTAAGTTGTTCAGTTTCATGGGTAGAAGCACCAATTAAAATAGTTTCAGCTAATTTTGTTACACCTTATATATAACAAACACATTTGTACCCATAAGTATATTATATTTTTTCTTGTAAGTTCATTCTAAACTGTCTAGGTTTGTCCACTCCGCTTGTTGACTACAGTCTACAACCACACCCTGGACACTTCATACAACGGGCCATAAATGACATTTCAAAAAAGGAATGACGGAGCAAACAAAATGGCGGCGAAATCCTATACGTTCGACAACCAAACTGTAACCAATCTGTATCAATCTGGATGACGAGGGGGTGAGGTCGCAATCTAGAGAGCGGCAGGGAGTGTCCATACTGTAAGTTAGTACTAATATATATACTTTGCTGCAACGCCCCATCCCAATAGCATCACTAATCATCAGGGAATCACTTTCATATCCCGCAGCGGTTCCCACGAACAGATAAACCGTTCCGATTCGCTCGGACGGCCAACTGCACGTGCCAGCCAACTCAATGGCAAGTAGTAACGGGTCTAGATTACGGTTAGTTAAACCTAGATGCTATGGGTATCTACAGGTAAACAGTAAAAAATGTTTATTTGTGTCGGCAAATAGCTATATTGTCGTGTTTAGGCCGCAACGTGATCAGCACTGCACCATGGAAAAGTTAATTAATGTTATAAATGCGAAAGTGTATGTATGTTACCTCTTAACGCAAAATTTGATAGATAGACAGATTAGTACCAGGATTAACAAATAGGCTACTTTTAAGCTTTTTTAACGCGAACGTAGTCGCGAGCAACAGCTAGTAAATTATAAATTTATAGATAACTTAACAAACACCCTCCCCTTCAAGAAATCCGGATAAGTTTTAAATTATAATCCGTTTTCAATTTACTAAAATACTGTTGTCCGCGATTACTTTTATCACACTTCTTCCTATTTATAAGACCCAAAACAAAATACTTCTGGCTCGCTTTGCTTAATTTAGAGTCATACATTAGTTAGACTCGCATTACGGAGATAAATCAATGGTGGACGTGGATCTGTCGCTTCCGAATTGTAAATTGACTTTTGCAAAATGTCGCGCCGCTTTATTAACTACTGAGTATAAAAGTCGGAATAAACCGAATCGGATGACGGTCGGGCCGACGGTTAGGTTAAAGTTAGCAGGCTTGCCCTGTCGTGAAAACGAGCCCCGGCATGGCCCAGGCCTACTTGGTTTTATTCGGAGTTTTTTACTTAGTAGGCATATAAAGCGGCGCGCCGCTTTGTAAAACGGCTACTTCTACAGCAGCTAATTCTATATGGTAGCGACAGATGCACCTCTAAACGTAGGTACCTATCAAATAAAATAACTGCCAAAGAAATGTCGATTTGTGAAAAGTTGTTCAGCACCTATCTAATGTTTATGAGTAATACTTAATATATGTACTATACAGATGATGCAGTGAATTGTAGTGTTATTAATTTATTTATTACTATAGTTATAGGGTGCTTTTCAATTCGCTGTTTACAGCGGCAAATGGTAGATTCTACGCATGACACTTTCGCCAAGGAACGTATACAATCTGAGCAATTATTATAACGTCCTTTGCTACTTTTTAGTCACCTTGTGTATAGATTTTGCCATGCTTGAATTACGTTATCAAGACAATTAATTTTATTTGTAAACATTTCTCTTTTATCACTAAATAAAGTAAGGCTCTGTTTCCGTGTCGCGGGAACTGTGTTAGCGATATAAATATTACCCTAACGTGCGTGTGTACAATTTTATTTATTAGAATTGGTATTTCATAGTTTGCCTAAATTGTAGCCTTTGTAGGCCAACCGGTATTTCCATCGTTCACACAGATTATTCGATCGTTCTTTCCTTTTGTGAGAACTCAACTAAATGTTTTCTTTTGACCGAAACTTTCAAGTAAATTGCTGAATGGGACTTTAAAAGTAACAAAGATTGGTCGCGTTTCGGCCCCAGAGATTTATGGTAAACGACTTTAATTAGTCGCGTTTTTGTTGTGTTTCGGAATCTTTTTAGTTTGGATGATGTGATGATGATGATCACCAAATCGAAAAAAGCCGTCTACTGCTGGACGTAGACCATAAGTTAGGGGGTTTTGCCATATTCTCCACGCTTGGTGTGGTTTGGCGATCACAGTGTGTAGTGTGCAGCGTGGTGGTACAGTAGGTACGCGGAAAAGACGCTGCTGCCCATCCTCCGACATTTACGACACGCTGACGAAGAGATGAGGTGGTTCTATTATCGGGCCGCACCACAGGCAGAAAGGTGTTTATAATCACGAGTACATGCATATCTTTTGTTATAAAGAACTAATTAAAAGTAACCCTGTATATATAAACTTCTTGTTTCTGAATCTAAATAAACTTTGGTGTTCCGCATTTTTAAGGGATCCGTAGGTACCTCAAAAGGTAAAAACGGAACCATCGCGTGCCTGTCTGTCCGTCCGTTCCTCTGTCACAGCCAATTTGCTCCGATATACTTCCGGACCTATTGAGTTAAAATTTGGTGTCTCGATGTTTAATAGGAGCGAACGAAGCGAGTGAAATTCTCCAAGTTTTTAATGATATTGCCTCCTTGCTTACCTCCCATGTAATGTGAAAATGTGTGTTTGTTTGTTGCCTCTTCACGCTTTAACACCTCAACTAATCTTGGCGAAATTTGTCACGCACGTATTCTGTGTCATGGAGAAGGACATAAGGTACTTTTTATCCCGTTAAAATAGCAAGTCTGATGCAGTTCCTGAGGGAACTGGAAAAAAGGCCTCTTTTTTGGTTAATTTCTTTAACATCGCAATGGACCAACGGATTGTTTTGATTTTTTGCACAGACATGGCTGTGGGGATGGGAAATTACTTAGACTATTTATTAGCATAGCCCGACATAGGTCCCATAGGTCACTTCGGCGCCGCAACTGACGTATTTTTTTGCATAGAGAAGTTGAAGGGGTAGGAAGTGAGATAAACTGCTAATCAGAATAGCCCGACATGGTTCCCGAGGGTTCTGGAGAAAACTCATGTCTACGCTTGCGAGCCGAATTAAAAACGAAGTCCACGCGAGCGAAGCTGCGGACAAAAGCTAGTAAACTATAGACTTGTTTGTCATTCGCTAGAGGTTGATTGATTTGACCTAATATTCGCGCGTGACCACAAGACCACACACGGTCAGATGACCATGTGAAGTGTTGTCATCTATAATTATTCCTCGTTTATCAATAGCGTACTGTATCATCATATCAGAGTAAGTGCTCTGCAAATCGTTATCACGGGTTTCGTTAATATTGCCTTACAATAGTTTTTTAATTACTCTTGCGTTACATTGACACAAATTTATGTGTAGTCTATTATTTCATGGATAAATCTTTGTTTGACATCTAAATTATATATATTTACTGATTATCTTAATAATCAAATTGATCTGTCATTCCATTGAATTATAGACAATCGTGTCGATTCGGTGTAACACTATTTATCACAATATTATTTGACAGGACTAAACTTAATTTAAACATTCTGTGCTTGTCTTTTGGATACAGAAAGAAAAAGACACTGCGTAAGTTTAGTTAAAAAAGTTAAATCATCGAATTGATGCCCATACCGAACTAGTGTCATTTTTTATCCTTTAAAATGAGTAGGTACTTATTTCAAACTCTGTTTTTTTTATTTAAAATTTGAGTGCGTTTGGCTGCACCTCACCTGATGGTAAGTGCCGATGCAGCCGAGGATGTGACACGCAAAGTCAAAAAGTGCCTATTCACTCTCGTCTGTGCAATATTTTGACGTTCCTGATTAGTTATTTCATAGGAACACAGGAATACGTTTGCTTAAACTAAAACGGCTTACACTTTTTAGGGTTCCATACCTTAAAAGGAAAAAACGGAACGTAATTTAAAGTAAATAGATGAATTTTAAGGAAGAGGGCATCTTTTAGAGGTTAAAATAGAATACTTATTAAAAAAAAGTTTTTTTAATCTATATCGTGTCACATATCAAATGAAAGGACTTGTTGTGAGAATCTCAAATATACTTTTAATAATTATTATAAATTTATAAGATAAATAGTTTTGAAGTTATTTAAGAAAATAGGCGAAAAATAACCATTCCCCCTTATCGATCGATATACCGATAGCGATGTTTTACACGTTATGTGTAAGGCATTCGTACTTACCAGATGAGTGTATGAAAACGGTGGTTGTACCAATAATTAAAAAACAAAACTAGTGATCCCTATGATAAGCACAACTACAGGCCCATATCATTGGCTGCCACGCAAACATTTTTTCTTATCTGTGGCTGCCACGTTAGTGAAGGTGTTGGACAGTTTGCTTGATAGTATTTTAAACAGCCATCTGCAGTTAAATGACGCTCAATTTGGTATCCGAGCTGGGCTGTCTACAGAGAATGCAAAACTGTGCCTCAAGCATTCTGTCCCATATTACACAGTTAGGAAGACTCCGGTCTACGCGTGCTTTCTGGAACTTCCTAAAGCCTTTAATTTGGGGACCTATGATGTGCTCTGGCACAAAATGTGGACAGAAACTGGCCTCCCAGTAGAGATAGTCAAACTTTTTGATTATTGGTATAATAACCAAATAAATGTTGTAAAGTGGGCAGATACGAGTAATGTCCTTTATACGTACAGGCTGAAGTCTGGTGTGAGGCAAGGGGGTTTAACCTCTCCTCGACTCTTTAGCCTGTACGTAAATGGACTTGTTGTGGAGCTGAGCAACACCGGAGTCGGCTGTTTCATAGATGGAAAATTTATCAACAAAATTAGCTACGCTGACGATATGGTGTTGCTGAGTCCCTCAATAAGCGCTCTACGTAAATAATTACGGGTATGTGAGAGGTACGCCGGGGCCTGTGGCCTTAGGCACAGATTACTAAATAGTTACCTTAGGTACAATGTAAAGAAGAGCGAACTTTTGGTGTTTCAATCTCGTGGTCATAAAATCACTACAGTGCCACCCGTTTTTCTAGACGGCGTCGCTTTGCCGAGAGTTTCTCGTTTTAAGTACCTGGGTCACTGGGTCTCGGAGGATTACTCTGACAATGAGGATATAGAGAGGGAGCGCCGGGCGTTGGATGTCAGATGCAATATGATGGCTTGCGGATTTGCACGTTGCACGAAAGCTGTTAAAGCTTTCTGCCAGTCTTTTTATACGTGCAGTCTGTGGGTCAACTACACGCAGAAGACAATCAACGCCTTGCGCGTTCAGGATAACAACGCATTCAGGATGCTGTTGGGGCTGCTGAGGTACTGCAGCGCATCAGGCATGTTTACTGAAGCTCGTACTGATGGCTTTCATACCATCTTAAGAAAGAGAGTCGCTTCGTTGCTGAACCGTGTCCGTGGCAGCACCAACGGCATCCCGAGCGTTATGGCTAGCCGATCCTATCTTGTAGCGATTGGACACGGCTGCATGTTAAATAATAATAATTTATATGTAACCGTAATAACCCAAATGTCTTTATGTCTTTATAAAATGTTCTCGTACTAACACTCTATGGATTATGTTGTCTGAAATAAATGATTTGAATTGATTATCTCTGAAACTACTGGGCCTTAATTTAAAAAAAAAAACTGAAAATAGTTATTTATGTATAGATTACAGGATAGTCTATGGCCTATAGTATTTAAAGTAACAGTAAATTTCTCAATCAACGTACGGAATCCTCTCAACACGAGTTTGACTCGCACTTGTCCGGTTTTTTTTATAAGAATCCTACTAATATTATAAACGCGAAAGTTTGTAAGAATGTATTGATGTATGTTTGTTACTCTTTCACTCAAAAACTACTCAACGAATCTGGCTGAAATTTAGTACCCAGATAGACAGATTAGGACCTGGATTAACATATAGGCTAATAATAATAATAATTTATATGTAACCGGAATAACCCAAATGTGTTTATAGGGTTTACCAATAGTGAATAAAAAAAAATAGGGTACTTTTCTCCATGCTCGCGAGCCGCTTGCGGTTCGCGCACTGCGCACCCTCGAAAAGTCGTAGAAACGTTGTCCACGCGGGTGAAGCCGCAGGAAACAGCTAGTTAAGTAATAAACTTCTCATTTTAATATGTAGAGCTAAAACAATTCCGAGGAACAAACGAAACAATACGAGGAGATCCGCAAGAGAACCAAAGTAATCGACATAGCTCACAGAATCGCTAAACTGAAGTGGCAGTGGGCAGGGCACATAATTCGTAGAACTGATGGTCGTTGGGGTAGTTAAGTTCTCGAGTGGCGACCGCGCACCGGAAAACGTAGCGTAGACAGGCCTCCCACGCGGTGGACCTACGACCTGGTGAAGATCGCGGGAAGCCGATGGATGCAGTCAGCGCAGGACCGGTCGTCGTGGAAATCCTCGGGGGAGGCCTTTGTCCAACAGTGGACGTTTTTCGACTGATATGATGATGATGAAAACAATTCCAACCAAGATTGTGTGCATGAGAAGCCAAATCTCTGTTTGGCAACAAGTTTTCTTGGAAAAAGTAGTTCAGGAAATTAACGAGAAGAAACCTCAGTCACAGATAACGATAAGACACGGTTTTATCGTCCTCAGTTTACAGGTCCTATATCCTAAATACAGGATGTTAAAAACATTGGTGTACGTACGTCCCGTTAACTGGGGGTTCTACTCATCATATTAACCAACTTTTGTTCTATGACTTATATATGTCGCCGGGATATTGTCAAAACCGCGATATTACAATCTCACTACACTTTATTCATTTAGATTATAATATGACGGTTTAATTTATTGTCAATCGGCTTACAATTTCACGGTCCATTCTTGTATCTCTGAATAAAACCGATGATTTTTTCTTCTGCGAGGTATTCTGCTACCCAGGGGGGGGGGGGGGAGCCTCGTTTCGCGAGGCTCTTTGACTGTTAAATCAATCATACCTGACTAAACCTAACATCGCTCGCTTCGCTCGCTCATTTATTTAATGTTATTCACTTCGCTCAGTGTTATGTCACTAGTGAGATTACAATGACACTAGGGAAATTTTAAGCAGTATGTTACGGTTCACAATCTTTCGACAGTTCACAATCTCGCGAGATAGATCCCGTTAAATTACAATCTAACGGCTTTCACAATTTTACGGTGACATATATAAATCTTCATACAAATTGATTATCTGATCGACCACATGTGCATTGGTGTATGGAGAGTCCCTTGTGGAAACTTGTTCTGTATGAAGAGTAGAAGTTACGAAGTAACTAGTATCTCATCTGTGGTAGAAGCCCCAGTTAACGGGTCCTAGGTACACCAATTTCATTACACCCCGTAGGTATAGCTAAACATAACACATATAACTTATTACAGGTAGTTCTGAAAACGCACCAAAACAACTGGTGACAGCTTTTTTCTCGTAGTGTAAAATAAGTCATTATACTGACATGATTTCATAAACAGATAGGTATACTTAGTATGCTTCGTTCGTCACATGCGCACGCGACTTCCCATGTCAATACTCGACGACGATGATATAATAGTTTATTGTATGTAGATAAGCAATTTCTTCGTACAGAAGGGTATCGTTACTGAAACCAAACTTTCTGCCAAAGAGGGTAGGTTAGGAATACATTTGGAACAACTTTTTTGTCGCCGACGACGACGTGTGTGGTGTTTATTTTTAGTCAAATAATGCTTTATACGACTTGACGTTAGCTGTTTTAAATGGAAGTAAGGAGCAACGACCTTATGATGTGACGAAATTACTGTTTTTTTTTCTGGGACAAATCACACATGGTCATCTTGCCCCAAAGTAGGATTCCCTGTGTTATGGGAACTAGAGACTGATATACATACTTATATACGTTTAAATACTTACATATATAGAGATATTTAACACCCAGATACAGAGCAAACAAATCTGCTACCTATACCTACTCGATCATAAATTGCTTTATATCGTCCCTCAGCACTTCAGCAGTAATGCAGCAGGCTGCCCAAGCGGCACTGGCGAACAACCTGAAATTTAATCTTATCAATGATTATTAAAGATTATTATTTAAGATGATTCTTTACAGTAGAATTTCGCGTGATAAACGCGACCTACGTCCTTTCGGGCGTAAATGCACATTTTCGTTTAATGTGAGCTAACATAATATTCTAAAAAAGTTTCGTTTTAGCCGTTTTATTAATAACTTTATCTGTCGGTATTTATTTCATGCGCCTAACGTAGGTATGTGATGTAGAAGAAAAATCCAATAATCACTCAACACTATATAGTTTTACCAAAAAAAACCGACTTCAAACATGAAACTAAGGTTCCCCTAGATTTCTCTGGGATGCCATCATCAGATCTTGGTTTCCTTATCATCGTAATACCCTTGGGATATCTCCTTTCCAACAAAAAAAGAATCATCAAAATCGGTTCATAAACGACGAAGTTATCCGCGAACACACATAAATATATATATCGGTCGAATTGAGAAACCTCGTCCTTTTTTTGAAGTCAGTTAAAAATAAAAAGTATCCAGCCAATAAATCGTGTTTTTGTTTAAACTTTAAAGCCATACGAGAGAAGATTCAAAAAATCTGCTGTGTAGTTTTTAAGTTCAGCAATCTCGCGGCCGACTTAACATATTCTTTCAAAAAAACCGACTTCAAACAGGAAACTAAGGTTCCCCTCGATTTCTCTGGGATGCCCTCATCGGGTCCTGGTTTCCTTATCATGGTACCACCCTTGGGATATCTCCTTTCTAAAAAATAAAAAATATATATACGATCGAATTGAGAAACCTCCTCCTTTTTTTGAAGTCGGTCAATAAAAATACACTAATTTCGCAGCCAGCTCCAGTCGTCACCTAAAATGACAAGCTGTGTGAAGCATTACGTATATATAGCTTCTATTATATTCAGGTTTAAGTACAATACTCTTTTCTTTATCTAGACTTGGAGTTATGTGATTAATGTCTTGCTATACGAGTTGTGGTTTTATAACACCTCGTTAATCTAGTTATGTTATTTAACATTCTGACTTTTTAATGGTCACTTAGAGAATACATTTTTTACAATCTTTTTATTACAATGGTGGAAAGAAAGATGACGCTTTGAAGTCTTAGTTGTTACAAGAATACGCATTAGAAGATAAACTTGCAGTAAATAGATAGAGCGCAAGATACGATCCGTCAGCCATTTATGTCATCCTGGAATGATCGTAACAACATTATGTATATGTAGAGTCGGGTTATGGCTGGTCAGTTTCCTTAATTCGTCAGTTTCCTCAACTCGTCAGTTTCCAACACTCGTCAGTTTCACCAACTTGCCAGTTTACAGAACTCGCCAGTTTCCATAAGTAATCAGTTTCCACACATGAAACTGGCGAGGGAAACTGACGAATTAAGGAAACTGACGAGTCAGGAAATTGACCAGTCATACATAACCCTAGATATAAGTACATGTATTATACATGTTTATTAGAAATTAAACTAGCGACCTGCCCCGGCTTCGCACGGATAGTAGAGCATATTATGCCTACATGTTTTGTCTGTCGTAGTCGCAGGATCGCATCAGCTTGAACTCCTAAGATTAGATGAATATCTATATATATATATATATACATAATCTGAATCTCGGAAACGGCATATCTCTGACTGTATTCGTCTAAATAGCTTTCCAATTACAATTTACAAAGGGATACGGCAGCGTTTTCAATAAAAGCTCCCAGGCGGCTTGACTTTTTCCGGCACGTTCAACAATTATCGTTATATTTTGACCAATTTACACAAAACCTTGACAAATTATATTCTTAAACCTTCCTCATGAATCACTCTATCTATTGGTGAAAACTGCATGAAAATCCGTTCACTAGTTTTTTAGTTTATCTCGATAGACGCGGCGGAGGACTTTGTTTTATAATATTATTATTACGTAGTGCAAAGTGATAGTGCTTCTTGTGTGCGTGTGTTCGTAATTATTTTCCTCCTAAACAGATTGACCGATTTTAATGGTTTTTTTCTTATGAGTTCACCTGAATGTTTCTTAGTTGGTCGCTGTTGTCGAGATCCATATTTTTTTTAAGCGGGAATCAAGTTGCTTAAATCCAGTAGTAGAGAGGCCAGCAGATGGAGCTAGACACTTTGGACTTGTACCGTTCGCCATACGCGTATGGATCAGAATTGCACGACGAGTGTCTAGCTTGATGTGCTGGCCTCTGTACCTAGCTAATAAAGTTGAAACAGTGAGGTAGTTTAATTTTAGGCTTTAAGTAGGATGGATATTTGACTGACTCGGTGGCTCAGTGGTTAGTGCTCTTAATTGCTGATCCGAGAGTTGTGGGTTCGATCCCCACACAGGGCAAACATTTGTGTGTTGAGCAGATTTGTTTGTTCTGTGTCTGGGTGTTAAATATCTATATATGTATGTATTTAATTATATCAGTCTCTGGTTCCCATAACACAGGGAATCCTACTTTGGGGCCAGATGACCATGTGTGATTTGTCCCAGAATATTTCTTATTATTTCTTATTTGAACAGCGGTGGTTCGTTTTAAACCAAATTCTAAAGTAAAGAACTGTTTATTATCTTAGGTCGACTTCTACTCATATACCTAGAGGTCAAGTTAGATAACTAGATCAGTCAGAGATTAAATAATAAAACGCTCTGTCTACGCCATACAAGTTACACTACCAGCTTATGTCAAAGTGCATCAAAAACTGCATCGTAACGTAACCAAGGAAGGCACGTTACAGCGAAAGTATGAAATAATGGATTACGCAATGAATACTGTAATTAACTAATTGCAGTTACCTTATCTGCATGTTGTTACAGTAAAGAGATGGTATTGTAAATACCTATTACTTAATCAGTATTAATTGCTATTAAGTACTATCTACGAGCGTCGGTGGCGTAAAGACTGGGGCTGCTGCCTCCTGTCTGGTTAGAATCCTGCCACGTACCAATGTGATTTCAAATTTCGATTTCATATGTACGTTTATCCGACGCTCTTGTACGGTGAAGGAAAACATCGCGAGGAAACCTGCACACGCCTGCGGAGAAACTCGCGGGTTGTGTGTGAAGTCGACCAACCCGCACTGGGCCCGCGTGGTCGACTAAGGCCCGATCGCCCTAATTCAGGGTAGGCTCGAGTCCCTCGGTGGGGACGTATATCAGCTGATATGATGACTATCTATCTGGATGCGGGCAGCGCAGGAAAGGGCTCGTGGAAATCCTTAGTATGGCCTTTGGCCAGCAGTGGACGTCTTTCGGCTGATATGATTATGATAATAACTATCTATTTTGAACTTCTTACAGGGTTACTGGTACATAGCTGAAAACGAAAACGACTTTGATAAAAAACCGTAAATTTAAGGATTGCTCATACCTTTCATCGTTGTCGTAGAAAGTTACAAAAATCTTTTTTTTATTTTTTTTTTATTAAGAATTTCAGTGCGTTTGACTGCAAATCACCTGATGGTAAGTCGTGATAAGGCTTTGGAGCTTGTCATTTTAATTTAAAAGGGGAGAATAGCACGCACTCTCCATACAAAAAAGCGGACGATTTTCCACCTCTGAATATGATCCGATCATAATGATTTTTAAATATTTTTTTGACACAGTAAAAGACTAGATATAAAGGTTTTTCTTTTTTCAATACAAATATACCTGGGCGACCGCGTGATGCTCGTAGTCTCCTAGTCCTAGGCATGTGAACTAAAAATATTAAGTATAACGGATTTGCTGAATTCATATCAGCCGAGTGACGTCCACTGCTGGAAAAATACCGCCCCCAGGAATCTTCCCGTTGACCGGTCCTGCGCTGCCCGTATCCTGTGGCTTCCCGAGATCCTAACCACGCTACGTTTTCCTGTGCGCGGTCACTACTCAAGAATTTTACTGTCCCAACGGCCATCTGTTCTAAGAGCTCTGTACCCCGCCCACTGCCTCTTAAGTTTTAGCGATTCCGAGGGCTATGTAGGATATTTTGGTTCTCCTACGGATCTCCTTCTTTCCGATTCGATCACGCAGGAAAATACCGAGCATACCACGCTCCATTGCCTTTAACTGACTTTGAGCTATGACCTTGAGCCTTCTTATGAGGCCCAATAGTTCCGTATGTCATCACTGGCAACAAACACTGGTCGAAGACATTTGTATTACTTAAGTAAGACACAGCGGTATATGGGACGGACGTAAAGAACCCGAACGCTTCCCAGCCGAGTTGGATTCGACGATTGATCTATCTTTCTCGAAGTTGGACCTACCCAACTGGACAGTTGGTCCCAAGTATAGGAACATATTCGTCAACAACTTCGAATGTAGAGCCTCCAAACTTCAGAGGAGTAAGTGCTACACGAACATTTGAGATATTTTCTTTGGTTACTCCTTTACAATTGATTTATTTATAGAGTGCGGTATGAAACATGCACGGAGGAGTGAAATTGAGTGTAATTACGTATTTTGCTGGAAAAAGTTGAGAAGTTCTACGGACAATTGTACACAACCACACGTCTGCCTGTCAACGATCTGGCTAAAGACTCAAGAGCCAGACTAACCCGACACCATGCCGAAGATATCCCGCACGTCAGCCTGTAAGAGATTAGAATGGCTTTCAAACGGCAGCGGGTGATGATGGTATGACGGCTGAACTTCTGAAAGCAGGTGAACACCGGTACTTTAAGCTCTTCTGAAGTTATTTGGTTCCGTTATACTCGAAGGACAAATACCTAAGGCACGACACAGAAGTGTGATCGTGCTTTTCTTTAAAAAAGGCGACAATACCCTGCTGAAGAACTATAGACACATCTCACTTCTGAGCAATGTCTACAAGATGTTTTCGAGAGTCATTGCCATTATTACGAATCGTCTCGCACGCAGGTTTGACGACTTCCAGCCTCACGAACAAGCTGGTCTTCAAAAGGCTTCAGTATTATAGACCACATACATACTGATGGGCCTGCGTGGTCGATTAAGGCCCGATCGGCCCTAATTCAGAGTAGGCTCGAGCCCCTCGGCGGGAACGTATATATGAGCTGATATGATGATGATGATCGGATAATATTTAGAGGTGGAAAAATATTTTCTCTTTTTTATGGTGAGTGAATGCTATTCTTCCCTCTTAGTGCTGGTTTTTACGACGGTGAAGTAAAAGAGGATAGTGGCAAAACTGGGACCCTTGCTTTGTTTGTTTCCCTTTCTTTTTTCTAACAATCGTAGCCTACTTTCTTAAAAAAGAATTTAATTTTGCGTTGACCTCGGTCGGCGTGTCATTAAATCGATCAAAAGCGGTGTTTACCGGAAACAGCACTCGATCACTGCCTGCGTCCGCGCAGGCCGGAAAGATAACGAGATGACACAGTTTCCGTGCTCCATATGTACTCGTAAATTTTACCGTAGAGACTTTATGCATACTTAATTGATTTTAAATGTATAATTGCTAACCACGAGCGAAGATTTCAATTATATTTCACCTGCGAAATCAAACATCTTGAATTACTATGTACTTGCTACTTACGACGTGGAAAACCACCTGGAAGACACTTGAATAAAATATCTACTTGCTACCTACGACATGGAAACCACCTGGAAGACACTTGAATAAAATATCTACTTGCTACTTATGACGTGGGAAACCACCTGGAAGACACTTGAATAAAATATCAACTTGCTACCTACGACGTGGGAAACCACCTGGAAGACACTTGAATAAAATATCTATTTGCTACCTACGACGTGGGAAACCACCTGGAAGACACTTGAATAAAATATCTCTTGCTACCTACGACGTGGGAAACCACCTGGACGATATGTAAGTAACCCTTCTGAAAAAAAATTGGAAAGTGTATTTTATACCATCATTTTCATTTTTGACATAAAATAATTTGACAACTTTTTTGGCAACTTCATTTAATATATTAATTTTAATCAGATTTGGTTTTATATTTTATTTCATTCATTTGTTTTTAAGATAACATTTTGTTTTACCCAATTTATTATTAAATGAATGTGATCTTTTTATATTTTTTATGAAATGCGATTTTTAAATTTTGTAAGTTATGGATTTTTACAGTCTGACAATAGATGAATTATTTTTTTATTTTATTTATTTATAAAAGAAAATGAAACCGCGTGGTTGATTAAGGCCCAAGAGCCCTAATTCAGGGTAGGTTCGAGCCCCTCGGTGGGAACGTATATAAGCTGATATGATGATGAGAAAAACTTCCGATTTTAAAAAAAGGGGCTTTTCATACAAAGTTAATCTACTAAGTACCATTCCTTCCCCACTACTCGACTAAGCCGTACTACTGGTAGAGACGTGGGTAATTTTTTGTCCCTTCTGCTCTACTGATCCGGTAGTACTGAAATGAAATGAAATGATAATTTATTTGCATCAAACATGGTAGTAGGATGTTTAATATAATTTTTAGTGCAATCATGTTTCGCCTGTGCAAGGCATGCAAATGTTTAACATAGATTATAATTATTTTGTCACGTAAACTTTAAAAATTCAAATGTCAATAAGTTTATTTTTGTCACAGAGGTATTCATTAACGCTATAATATTTTTTGTCAATAAGCCATTTCAACAATTTTGTCTTAAAGGTTTTCGATTCAAGCTTTCGCAGTTCAATTGGTAGGTTATTATATATTCTAACGCTCATACACACACAATTTCGGCTATACATTTCAGTCAATGGGATTTCGTTAAAAACTAGCCTGTATGGATCTCTAAGGGTTCTTGTGGTTTTGTCACTGGCTTTTTTAAATAATTACTGTAGGTAATAATACTGTAGGTATTTGTAAAATAAATATATATGCATTCCCTATTACACTGCCAAACAAAACTCCAAATTACATAAAACCTCTTTAGTTAATTTTCCTTATAAATAGTGCCTGTCAAAATACATCAAACAAAAAGATACAGATTACTTACCTAGTATCAGAAGCTCATTTTTTTGCACCTGCTCTATAAGTTCCTTAAAGAAAGTTGTTAAGCTTCAAGAGTAGATGATTAGTCTAAAATTTGACCAATGATTTCAATTTGACACTTTTTTTATTGAAGCCGATTATAATATCATCCTATAAGTACCTTTTCAGTATGTAATGTAATGAATGACCCTCCCTCACGTCACCGGGTGCAAATAGATGATCCCAATAACCACCTCTGTGGCTTAATGGTTAGTGTATTCGCTTCACACCAGGAGGTCGCGGGTTCAATTCCCGATGGGGTCAACTTGTAAGACACGGTTTGCTTGGTGGTAGGGCATTTTCTAAGCCGGCCTGGTTAGCTACCACCATCTTATCTAAGTCTTGCCGTCAAACATCAGTGTTAACAACATTGCTGTGTTCCGGCTTGAAGATAAGATAGCCAGTTCTCCAATGCTTTAAAATGACTTGTAATTTGCTTTAAATTATTAATAAATATTGAAATTGAAATTGCTTTGGGCAATCTTGTTAAGCCCGCTTCCATCTTCGGCATCATCGTCACTTACCATCAGGTGAGTTGATGCCAAGGGCTTTCCAATGGTGAATAATAAAAAAAACTCAATCATAATGAAATAACCAAATAAGGCGGCTGTAGGCAAACATATATTTTTTGACATAACAGTCACTATACCGTGAGTTGACGCTAATAAATTAGTTGCAGCGTCATCAACAATATCAAGTCGATAGGAGAAAGTGTTATTAGATGTGAAATTACTTCAAACGGCGATGTGCGAAGAGAGACGGACAAACAGAACTACGTAAATCTCTAGACTCTCGAAGCATTAGGAAAGTGTTTGCTTAATTACAAGCACTTAGTAGTAGCGCATAAAAGTGCTTAGACGCGATCATTTTTAGGGATCCGTACCCAAAGTTTAAAAACGGGACCCTATTACTAAGACCGTTTGTCACCAGGCTGTATTATTATTATTTTATTCATGCCGGAACACACCAATGATATCAACATTGATATTTGGCGGCAAGACTTAAACAAATTTAAATAATAATGGTGGTAGCCTAGCCAGGCGGCCTTAGAAAATGCCCTACCACCAACCCGCCGGGAATCGAACCCGCGACCTACTGTGTAAAGCCAGTGAAATTTGCCTCTGAGCTACGGAGGCGGTTTAAATTTCATGAACCGTGATAGCTAGACAGTTGAAATTTTCACAGATGATGTATTTCTGTTGCCGCTATAACAACAAATACAAAAAATTGAAAAAAATAATTAAAACAAGGGGTCTTCATACAAAAAAAACGTGGTTTTTTTTAAAACAAAGAAACTAGCGCCATCTAGTATGATGGTACGGAACCCTTTGTGTGCGGTTCTGACTCCCACTTGGCCGGTTAACTTTTTTTATGGATCGTTTACCTACATACGAGTATCTCGTGTCTCGAAACGTCGGGTCCTATTCTTTGACCAACGTGGGCAGTACCTACCGTCCTTCAGGTGAGTAGTTCCTACTAAAAAACCTATTTGTTTGGAAATGGCCAGACATGTAAATAAACAATTTTATCATTATTTTTTTGAAGTGAAAACTTCTTTAGCGGCGTTGTGCACTTTTTTTGTAATGGGTAAAAAATGTTAAACTCGCGTCAAGACACGTGACCTGATCGAAAATTCGTAAGACGGATGGAGTTGATTTTTTGTTGATTTTTCTGAGATATAAACTTTTTAATGTAATATAAATTGTCATGTTTGTGTACGATAGCGCAATAAATAAATATTGTATTCTACCACATAAATGATAGTACTTTTATACTGATAATCAAAGCAATTCGTGCAAAATTATTCCCTAACCATTCCAAAATATCAAAAATGCACAACGTTAATATTCAAGTTTTCACTTCTGCCGGCACTCCCGGAGTGCAACCCGTCGTTTTTTTTTATTCACAATTGGTAAACCCTTAACAACATCTCACCTAGTAGTAAGTGACTATGTTGCCGAAGATGGAAGCGGGCTTACCAAGATTCCCCAACGCAATGGGGAACTGGCTATCTTATCTTCATGCCGGAACACACCAATGATATCAACATTGATATTTTGGCGGCAAGAGTTGTGGTAGCTGACCAGGGCGGGCTTAGAAAATGCCCTACCACCAACCAAACCGAGTCTTACAATTGACCCCGCCGGGAATCGAACACGTGTAAAGCCAGTGAACTTTGCCTCTGGGCTACGGAGGCGGTTAATTTCTCGCGGTTAATCTTCGAGTATGTTCCTACAAACATTTTATTCACTTAATCACTGTGTTTTAGTTCACTGTAGACTTAAATACCAGTTGAAACTAGTTTATTTCTAAGAAAATACCTCACGTTTTGTTAACATGTTTGACCATTTCCAAACAAATAGACTTTAGCTGACTCGGTGGCTCAGTGGTTAGTGCTCTTGACTACTGATCCGAGAGTTGTGGGTTCGATCCCCACCCAGGGCAAACATTTGTGTGATGAGCAGATTTGTTTGCTCTGTGTCTGGGTGTTAAATATCTATATATGTATGTATTTAAACGTATATAAGTATGTATATCAGTCTCTGGTTCCCATAACACACAGGGAATCCTACTTTGGGGCCAGATGACCATATGTGATTTGTCCCAGAATATTTATTTATTTATTTATATTTAGCGCTAGCAACATTAATAAGAGTTTTTTTAGAGTTAATATCAGAGATATATGCTATATGTAACGGAAGGTAGATAGGTTACATGCGTCTAAAAAGTGAAGCAAAAAAATGATGCCAATTGGCATCTCTTTTCTTACATTCGGTGCAATAGAAGGGAACTACTTACCTATAATAATGTGTGTATGGCTTCGATTTTCAAATGTTGTTTGTTTGTTAATAACCCATCTATAGATAGGTTACATGCGTCTAAAAAGTTAAGCAAAAAAATGATGCCAATTGGCATCTCTTTTCTTAGTAACATTCCGTGCAATAGAAGGGGACTACCTATAATAATGTGTGTGTAAATGGCTTCGATTTACAAATGTTGTTTGTTAGCTAATAACCCATCTATGGTAACAAATCTCTGGTTAATATAGCATTCCTTAACATTGCTATTGTTTAAGTGAACTTCTTGTCACCCAAAGGGCAATGGAGCGTGCTATGCTCGGAGTTTCTCTACGTGATCGAATCAGAAACGAGGAGATCCGTAGGAGAACCAAAGTAACCGACATAGCTTTTAGAATTGCTAAACTTAAGTGGCAGTGGGCGGGGCACATTGTTCGTAGAACAGATGGCCGTTGGGGCAGTAAAGTTCTCGAGTGGCGACCACGCACCGGAAAGCGTAGTATAGGCAGGCCTCCCACTCGGTGGACCGATGACCTGGTGAAGGTCGCGGGAAGCCGCTGGATGCAGGCAGCGCAGAACCGGTCGTCGTGGAGATCCTTGGGGGAGGCCTATGTCCAGCAGTGGACGTCCTTCGGCTGCTATGATGATGGTTTATACTTTTGAATTGATAGTTTTAAAATGTCACAAGATCATGTGTTAAGTGGCGCCCCTCCGCTCTTGACCGAGTAGCGCCGGGCGCCGGTCAGCTAGTTTTGTTAGCATTCGAACCAGTGGCAGTTTTTTTTTCGAAAGGACGAGCTTGTTGGTGACCGTGGGGGCTTTACAACTTGTAAAGCCCCCACGTTGCTAGTCTGTGGGGAATTCCCCAAACTGTGGGGAATTTCAGTCCGAGTGGGTAATGTGTGGAGAGAGCGTTAATGTGGGGAAAATTCGGGGAACTTAGAAATATTTGTTTATTTGTGATAGACACATAACTGGTAATTAAATATTCAGGTGACTATTATTTAAAAGAAGACAACCCTAACGTATTCAGAAGAGATACGAGTTACGCGATAGAAAGAGAGTGTAGGTGAATATAACTGTAGGTAAATAGCGGTGTGCGACCTGAATTGCACTTTATTGTGTCGCAGCAAGAGTCGCTATTTATTTAAATGATTTTGCGGAGTGAATCTTCTTTTTCGTAGTAAATTGTCTTTATTCTTTGGAATCGTGAAGTTTAATCCTTCAAATGATATTGGTATAGTAATGAAAAAAATTGGCACAGTTAAGAGATTCGAAAAAAAGACTATACATATTGAATAACTGTAATTAATGTTATAAATATGGTAATTTCTATCAAAAGTAAGTACTTCTATGTCATTGGAAAATATAATGGGGAAAATGTCGGGAATATTGATATTATTTTCCCCAAATTTGGGGAATTTCAACTAGGTTTTCGGGTAATCCAGACCGTGGACATCGGCATCCCTCAACTACACCGGACAAAGAAGGCTAGTACGGAGGACACTCAACTTATAATGCTCAGTGGCAGTGTATACAATGATAATATACACTATCTGTGATTCGAACAGTAAGTTTGTCTAATAAATAAGTACCCACCTAAAGTAAACTCTGTCTATCCGTGAAGTTGCCGACATTACCTACTCATTTTAAAGAGCCAAACCAGTTAGGTAGCACCTTATAGGTACAATAATATAATAAAATAACCAAAACATGGTGTTCGATCTACTGGAATCCCGATCTAATGACGCAACGATCTATACTAAGCTTTCGATTATTGGAATCCGATCTATTGGCATTCGATAAACATACACACAAGCTTTCAATATGGCACAGGAAACCCTTTTGGAATGGCATAGTGTGAGTGCTAAGGAAGAGAAGGGAAAAAGATTGTGGAGTCAGGGGCCATGACATTGTCATGTTACCTCATCTATGGCCCCTGACTCCACAATCTTTTTCCCTTCTCTTCCTTAGCACTCACACTATGCCATTCCAAAAGGGTTTCCTGTGCCATATTGAAAGCTTGTGTGTATGTTTATCGAATGCCAATAGATCGGATTCCAATTAAGTTTATAAAATAAATAACAATAATGAATGTTGATAAGGACGGTGAGCATTTTACAATATCGGCGTGAATTAAATGCAAAAACCATCTCTCACTGCTTTACATGTTCCTTTTTTCTTCTTTGGTTTACGGGAAAGTTGTCTAAAGGCATAGAGCTCAATTTTTCTCTGATTAAAGTAATCACACTAATATTATTTAAGTTTGTGAGTGTGTATGATTGTTACTTCTTCACGCAAAAAACTACTGAACGGATCTGGCTGAAATTTGGTAAGTAGACAGATTAGGACCTGGATTAACACATACGATACTTGTTTCACGCTCGCGAGCCGCTTGCGGGTCGCGCACTGCGCACCCTCGAAAAGTCATAGAAACGTTGTCCGCGCTTGTGAAGCCGCGGGAAACCGCTAGTACATAGATATAACTATTCCGAACGCGATCACAATAGGATAGAATTTCTTCCTTGCAATTACACAGTTACGTGGTTTAAATAAAGCTCTATCTAATTCTGATAGCGCGAGGATTGTATATTTACTTGCTTTAATTTTTGTTCAATTTAAAAGCCGAGTTCTAGTCGGTGGAGTAGTCTCCATTGGCCTCGGTCTTTCACCAACATCTTCATCACCTCTTGCTTCGACATGACACGATACCGACCTTCGTTCTACTAAGACTTGTTTTGTGAAGTTTCGTCTTGGTCTACCCCTTTCTCGTCTTCACTCTAATTTGCCTTCCAGGATGGTATTCAGGAAGCTGTCTTGTCTTATTAATAAGTGTCCCAACATCGTCCTCTTCTGTCTTTTGGGTTCCGTAACAACGGGACTCTATTACTGAGACTTCGCTGTCCGTCTGTCTGTCTGTTCGTCCGTCCGTCTGTCACCAGGCTGTATTTCATGAACCGTGATAGCTAGACAGTTAATTTTTTTTACAGATGATGTATTTCTGTTGCCGCTATAACAGAAAATACTAAAAATTAGAATTTTTTTATAAATAACCGTGCGTCTCCATACAACAAACGTGATATTATTGCTCGTTTTTGCTCGATATTGATAACGGCAATAGGTAGACACTCGAAATATGCACAGCATATTTAGTTAAAATAAAACAAATATGTATGGGGGCTTTCATACAACAAACGTAATGTTTTTGCTCGTTTTTGCTTCATATTGATAACGGCAACAGGTAAAACGCTTGAAATATTCACAGAATATTGAGTTGTATTATTCACTTTAAAAATAAATAAATCAATTAAAATAAAATTAATATTTAAGGGGGGCTTCCATACAACAAACGTGATATTTATAGATAGATGGTACGGAACCCTTCATGCTCGAGTCCGACTTGCACTTGACCGTTTTTTTTTTCTATTATGTTTATTGGACTTTTCTTGTATCAGGTCTAATACATCAACATTTGTTTTTCATTCAAACCAACCCAACTAATTCCTTTCACTCACCTCCAACACCACATCTCAAAAAATTAAAATATTTCGCTATCTCTTTGTGTCATCATCGTCCACGTTTCGCACCCATACATCTTTATGATGAGTGATGAATGATGACATATAAATAATTCCTTAGTTAGGGGAAGCTTTAATACCCGCATAAACAATAGTTTTGTCTGTTGTTATCGTATGCGTGCGTGCGTATACTAAACATATTATCATCACCACTTGCCCGCATAACTTTGTAGAGCACATTCAGTTGTTAGACAAAGGAAACTCAATTGTTATCAGGGCTAGTTAAAATATTGTTAAAACACTTTGTCCTAGTATAAAAAAATGGTTAGATATTCTTTCTTCATTATTATCATCAGTATTTAGGACAAACCTCCATACACGGCTCGCTACTCAAATGCCCAAAATATAAAGGTCTGGTCTTGATCAACAACGCCAGATTCGGCGTTTATAACATAAATAATATACCCGGCATCACATAAAAATAGCACTTAATAGCAGGTATAAAGTAAAGTTAACATTTTAGAAATGATTTATATCTAAACTAGCTTTTTCCCGCGGCTTTGCTCGCGTGGACATCGTTTTTATGACTGTCTTTGAAGGTGAGTGGTGCGCGAAAAGAAAGATCCCTCGGGAACTGTCAGGCTATGCTAATTAGTAATCTGTCATTTCCCACCGTTGCTAAATTGCGATGTTAAAAAAATCGACCAAAAAGAAGTCTTTTTTTTTAGTTTCCTCAGGAACTGCATTTGACTATGCTATTTTCAAGGGATAAAAAGTAGCATATGTCCTTTCCCATGACACAGGCTACCACCATGCCAGTCAAGATTTGTTAAGGTGTTAAAGCGTGACAAAGTAACAAACAAACAAACATTTTCACATTTATAATATTAGTAAGAATTATGCTTGCAGCGCCTCGACAGGCCCTCCGTACCGCGCCCAAAGCTTGCATGAAGTCTTCGAGGGCGGGGCAGGGTCCAAATAAATATTTAAAATGATAGGATTCATCATCATATCAGCTCATGTACGTCCCTACCGAGGGGCTCGCGCCTACCCTGAATTAGGGCGATGATAGGATTACCACCAGAAAACTGTTATTTGATCGAAGCTGAATAAATAAATTGAGATATAAAACACTTTAATATTAGAAAATTTAAAAAATAAGTGGATGAAGGCAGAAGAGGAATACGATGACAGCACGGGGAAAGTCAAAAAATTCAAAACATAACAACAAATACTACCAATTAAAAAGAAGATAATGTAAAACAGATTTAAAACGAACCAAAAAGTATGTCTTCGTCACATGATGCTTTAGTTTATAAATTCTAATTCCGGCTTGAAGATAAGAAAGCCAGTTCCCCATTGCGTTGTGCCACCATATTGCACACTGTGATGGCCAACCCGCCTGCCAAGCGAGGCGATTACGACAAAATGGCCAACCCGCGGGAGGCCTATGTCCAGCAGTGGATGTCTTTTGGCTGATGTGATATCACATGCCAAAGCACGATGATTAGATTAGAATGCCAATTAATCAAGGACCAGCTAGAGCCATCGATGGAACAGCATTGTGGTGCACCCTCCGAGGTGTGCTAGACAAAACATTCAGGTATAATGGTGCTAGATGATTAATTGTTTTGTATTTTGTTTTGAAATTGGTAAATAAAAAAATAATAAAAAAAAAGTTTCCCACAGACTTCATATTTTCTTTGGGATCTTTGAACATTGCGTGTGCCCTAAGAAAGCCTGCATCCAATTTTCTACAATTTACTGCAGTAGGAGCCGTGTTTAGTAAAAGCTTGCAATAACTTAGGTCAAAGGCTAAGTGCATATTAGGGTTCCTGGTAAGGCCAGGCCACACAAAGGGTTCCGTCGTGCTCGCGATAAACGCTTGGTTCGTGATAGGCCGCTGCCGCGGAAGTGTGCCGCAGGGTTATTCTGCTGCGTCAAATTTTCGTAGATTTTGTTATGGCATTTAATATTAACCGGATTAACATTTGGTTATACAATTGATTAATTTATTTACGGTCCGTTACGCCACAGAGCGTCGGTGGCGTAACCGCTAGGGCCGCTACCTCCTGTCAGGGAAGGTCGTGTTTCGAATCCTGCCACGTGCCAATGTGTTTTCGAATTTCGATTTCATATATGCAGAGTCCAGCACATCAAGCTAGACACTTTGGACTTTGTACCGTTTTCTTATGCCGTATGCGTATGGATCAGAATCGCACTACGAGTGTCTAGCTTGATGTTCTGGCTCTGTACATTTATGAAAAAACTCGAAGATTGTATGTGAAGTCGACCAACCCGCACTGGGCCCGCTTGGTCGACTTAGGCCTAATTGCCCTAATTCAGGGTAGGCTCGAGCCTCTCAGTGGAGACGGGTTTGAGCTGATATGATGATTTATTTACAAAAATATTTACAAAATACAATTGATCAAAAAAATTAATTTAAGGCTTCACTAGTTGAAAAGCCCACCCCTAGACGATCCTGACGTAAAGGTGTACATTACGCTGAATAGGAATGGATAACCTTTGCATCAGGAAGACCTCGGAACAAGCGTTCAACCCACTCTGCCTGATGCAACTCCCTAGTGGAGTTGCTAATTGTTTTAAGTTCTACAAGATTGAACAATTTTATCCCTGTAAGAGTTTACTTCAAGAAAACTTTACAATGGTTTTATGTTATTATTTAATAGTGTTTTTGGGTAGTTATTTGTATATAGGGATATTTGGTTTGATAACATATTTTATGACTGTCGTCACGTGACTCATCACTGCCAAATTATCAAAATTTGGAATCACAAGGTGAAAACAAAACAAAATTCAAAGGTACTTACAATTTAAATTAAGTACGTTCTATTTTAATTTTTCTTTTATTAAAAAAAAATGTGCATTCGGCTGCACCTCACCTGTTGATAATTGCCAAATGCACGTAAAAACCTTATTATTAGTATCAGGTTGTTCACATTTAGGAGTTTTTTTCAATATTTTAAATTTTGTTAACAGTGACGCCCATCTGCTTAAATAAAATATGGTTATAACTAAAATAGTAGATACTTTATGTTACGTGTATGATAGCATAGTATAGTAGAATCACCCACAGAATCACACGCAGAAGGCAGTGGGCCGCGCACTTCCGAACATGCGCAAGCGCAGCTAACACGCCAGTCCACTCGCAGCCAGTTGGTCGAGAGCGCGAAGCCGTAGCACGCGTTGCGCTGCGCGCGCTTTCTTTATTCCAATTTCAAATTTTAAATTGGCGAAAAAGTTTTTATCTTCCACAAAAAGTTGAAATATTTGTCTCTGGTCGTTAAGTTTTATCTGTGAATGATAAACAGTGCAGTGTGCCTGGATTTTTCTCTCGCGTTTGCGTTAACTTAACTTTGATTGGTAAGTTGTGGTGATTTATTTTTTATGTATGCATCAAACTTAATCGAGATAAGTTTGAAATGTAACTAAGTGATAATTAACATTTTATTAATCATTATTTTGTTTGTGAACATTTTATTCAACTAACCTGAATTTGTAGACTGTATTTAACTTGCGTAATTTACAAGATAAAAGCTAACCTACAATTGGCGTTAAAGAAGGAATAAAGGAATTTCTTTGATAAGAACATTTTCAATAAACATTGAGTATAGTCACCTAGGATAAGTCACCTACTAACAAATTGTAAGTCTTTGTTACTTGAATAAATAAATAAATTATTATTAAATTATTATTCTTATAGTATTTTATATCAGTTCCGTACTAGGTAACCTGAACTTATTACCTACACTGTCGGTACGATAGTACTAATATATATACATACTTTGCAGTCGGTCTGTCTGTCTTTCTATCTAACCTTTAGAAGACTATAATATATTTGGAACCGTAATAGGTAGCTGGCTGATTTTTTTACAAAACATTGTATATTTACAAAAAAATAATTAAAAGAAAAAAAGGTCAAAATTAATATTACATACTACAAGAAACGTGTTTTTAAAAGTATTTTTGTTTTTGCTCTATCGTTAAAAAAGTAATACAATTTGGTTCAAATCGTTCTAAAGTTTTAAATAAACTTTTATTTATTATTATTAATTGATTATAAAGCTATCCTGTGTGATTGATTATAAAGCTAATCTTGAAGTAAAGAACCAATTATAAAAACCGGTCAAGTGTGAGTCGTACTCGCGCTAAGGAGTCCAAACTAAAAAAAACATTTTTTCTGTCGCTCGCGTTAATGTCCATTGTTTGTATTATTGTGTTCATCATTTATAATGTATTATGTATTGTATTGTGTATTTATTATTGCATGGTACGGAACCCTCAGCGCGCGAGTCCGACTCTCACTTGGCCGGTTTTTTAAATGTACAAGGCAGTTTCAATAAATCAAGTCAGTGAAAATAAATGTTCGCTAGGAGCGTTTATCAAAATAACTGACAATGGTTCCATCATCCATAGAAAGTGATTATCTACAATTGAAACAAGTTAATACAACAATAAAGAGAGACATAAAGATACACTGAACTAATGAAGGAAAGTGAGTAAATGAAATGAAGCTATTAGAACCCATTAGTGATGATTAATGTCCAGTATGAGTGGCGTCTTCTACATTTGTGTGAAGTTTGTATGCGTAATGTCGCGTGGCATGCGGTCTAACGGGAAACCAACGTTGTATTTGTTCATATTGTACACTTTCTGTATATGTATGGCTGTGAATTTTTATTTTATATTTTTAACTAGCTGTTTCCCGCGGCTTCACCCGCGTGGACCACGTTTCTATGACTTCTCGAGGGTGCGCAGTGCGCGAGCCGCAAGCGGATCGCGAGCGTGGTAAAAAGTAGCCTATGTCTTAATCCAGGTCCTAGTCTGTCTACCTACCAAATTTCAGCTAAATCCGTTCAGTAGTTTTTGTGGGAAAGCGTAACAGACAGACAGTTACTTTCGCCTTTATAATATTAGTAGGGATATTAGTAGGGATGATGAACATCAGTGTTCAGTAATCCCGCTTCCATCTGCGGCATCATCGTCCGTCACTTACGATAATTTTTTTTGGAAAACATACAGCTTAAACTAACATAAATACCCAGATTAAATGTTTATAGAAAGTTTCTAAAAGACATTTCAAAGTTTTCACAGAATAAGATTACACAAGAAATTGGAAATAAGTTGAAGAAAACCCTAAAATCATTTATTTACAAGGTTTTATTTGAAAATGGTTTTTATGCTCAAAAACCAAATGCTTTAATGAATATTTATACAATTATGAATTTAAAAAAAGGCGAGCATAGTAATTCCTACGATTCTATTGAAAATAAAAGACGATCCTGGGACCTTGATTCCACCTTCGAAGCTGATTATCAGATCAAGTTCAAAATACCAAAAGGATCAATTGTCACCGGGAATACGACTTCATACTAAATTGCATCTTAATCGGACCCCTGGAAGTCGTTCCAAAACGATCGAAAGATTGGATTGGACCATAACAAAGTAACATACATACATACAAACATTGCAATTTAAATGAAAACTTTTAAAAAGGAGTAAAAATGTAAATCTAGTTATGAGGATAGAAGTGGTAAAAGTTGTAGGGTGAATTCATGTTAATACGATGTGGGGTTCGCCCTGTAACCTCCACCAATACAGACAGTCGTCGTCGTGTGTCGAGTATTGCCTAGTCTTCCAGCGATAGGTAGAGAGGCCTGTACCTCAGTTGGGGACGCTACGGTTTGTTTACGAATTTGTGATGAAAAGAACACAGGGACTTTGCTGGAAGATCTTCTAAGCTAAGGTCGATAAAAAGTATATAATAATCAAGACACAGGAGAAGATCTTTTAAGCTAAGGTCCGAACTCGTTATACATATCTCGAGATAGTAAGCAACTAGACAAGACACAAAAGAAAATGAAGAAAGACCAACAAAAATAATCAAAACAAGATTAAACTACTCAAATGTTTTAATGTCCAATTAGGACTTTGATCCTGTCGTTGAAGACATGGACGGACTAGACCTTCCTATAATATGGGAAGAGGTACCAACTAAATATTAAAAACAAGATAATAATTAATGAACAATATGAGGACTTGTTAGTGGAATTGTCGGTGGCGTAACGGCTAGGGCCGCTGCCTTCTGTCCGGGAGGTCGTGGTTCGAATCCTGCCGCGTACCAATGTGTTTTCGAATTTAGATTTCATATGTACGTTTACCCGACGCTCTCAAGGTGAAGATAAAACATCGTGAGGAAACCTGCACACGCCTGCAAAAAAAACTCGAAAGTTGTGTGTGAAGTCGGCCAACCCGCACTGGGCCTGCGTGGTCGACTAAGGCCTGATCGCCCTAATTCAAGTAGGCTCAAGCCTCTCGGTGGGGACGTATGTGAGCTGATATGATGAGGATTTGTTGGCCCTCTATGTTGAAGGTGTGGAATATGGATAAACTTTCTACGACGAGAATAGGAGGCTCGTGTCCCGTGTCACTACATTTTGACTCATCAGACGAGCCAATCTTAGATTCAGAATATAATATTTTGAGTTATTTTAGTTAGTTTTTTCAGTGGAAATACCACCGATACTGATCATGTGCCCGATAAATAATACGCAGCAGTGACCCGAGTTAGATAAATTATTCAAACATAAACAAACCCTTCAAAAGATAACATCTATCAAAATTTAGATAGTAAAGTTACGTAGGATGAACATGACGATAGATTACAACGTACGTTGCTTGGAGACTGGAGACAGACTGACAGCGGTTACATTTGTTTTTCTAGAAATCCAAACCAAAACAGAAAATTTGTGTAACTATGCCAGTGATTTATGAAGGAAACTTTTTTTGGAATCCTTACTAATTGATTACTCTGAGCTACTGATATTATAAACGCGAAAGTCTGTATGTTTGTTACTCTTTTCAAAAACTACTGAACATATCTAACTCAAATTTGGTAGGTAGACAGATAAGGACCCGGATTAACATATAGGCTACTTTTTTTTGGACCCTCAAAGACCGTCATAGAAACTATGTTCACGCGAGCGAAGCCGCTGGCAAAATCTAGTGAAATTGTAAATGAGAAAATGTGTTCGTTTGTTTGTTTGTTACCTTTTCACGGTTCAACACCTTAACCAATCTTGACGAAATTTGGTATGCAGGTAGCCTGTGACATGGGGAAGGACATAGGCTACTTTTTATCCCGTAAAAATAGCAATATTCCGATACAGCTCCTGAGGGAACTGGAAAAAAGGCTTTTTTTTGGTTGATTTCTTTAACAGTGCCACGAAGCAACGGATTGTTATAGTTTTTTCACAAAGATGGTTGAAGAGGTGGGAAATGAAGTATACTACCAATTAGCACATAGCATGAGATAGTTTCCGTGGGTGTGAAAAAATAGTGTGAATAAAAAAAAACTCCTCTAAACGCTCGAGCACATCGGCGTCGCAACGGAGCAACGGATTGACGTGAATTTTGCACATAAATAGTTGAGGGAGTAGGACGTGACATAGGCTCCTAATCAGAATAGCCCGATATAGTTCCCGAGGGATCTGGAGTAAACTCCTGTCTACGTGCGGCTCCTACACCACTCAACCTCAAAGACGGTGCCCACGCCAGCGAAGCTGCAGGCACAAGCTATATTTTATATTAAAAAAGACAGACTCTGTAATTTTTAGACATCAAAAATCAAAAGGAGAACGATTCGTTTCAGCTAATCTTGAAGAAATTCAACACAATCTTAAAGGAAATATCAGAAAACTAAATCAAATTATATTTTGATTTTCTATATCGTCGGCGGTGTGCGAGCGAAGCCCTTTAAATCTAATTTTCAACCAATATTTTTTTTATTGTAAAAAGAAAGCAAACCTCTCAACTCACATTTCTAACTCGCCTGTATCCGATTCGGGCGAATGCAGTGCCATCTATCGCATTCAATAAAAACGTTGTCAAACTGGGAGTCCGCCATATAAAAAGGATAAACTCGGCAAGACGTGACAATAAATCTGACAATCTTTATATTATTTTTGGTGTACTATAAGTGTAATTAAACAAATATATTCTTACACTTTTTTAATTTGAAAAAGTGTGTTCAAAGTGCTTTTCGCGTTGTGAAAGGAATGTTTTAGAAAGAAGTATGGCTATGTTTCAGATTGTTTTAAATCATTATTAATGGCATTATTTAAAGCAAAGCGACTCGGTTATCGTGCTGTGAGGTTGCTATGCTGGTGATCTCCTGGATCTTTTAACTCTTACTAAAGATACAGCCCAATGGGTGAAGAATTTAGGTATAATATTGTAATTTTCATTATTATTATTATTCTGTTTTTAGAAAAGCTACTTGGAAAGCCATTCGAATAAAATGACATTTATTTATTGAAGACTAGCTAATTAACCTCGTATACTATGCATTTAAGTAGGATAACTCTGCAACTGATACCGCGAGTATTTAATATAACAATAATATCACTGAGAAATCCCATACGTTCGAGAACCAAACTATAACAAATCTGTATCAATCTGGGTGACGAGGGGTGAGGTTGGAATCTAGAGAGCGGCAGGGAGTATGTTAGTACCAATATTTAAACTTTGCCTACGTCAAGTTTGTATTCAGTCAGTAAGTACCTAGTTGGAATTCCTCCATTTCGTACTCTACTTCTAAGCGATCTGTTCAACTTTCGTTTTTCATTGTTTTGGGTTCAAGGCTTAAACAAGTTGGTAGTTTGGTGAGCGATAGTAAACCTTACTGTGGTAAAATAGAGTTGATATTATTCATAAGTAGTCAAATCTAGGTAAAATTCCATAGTTTGTTCAGCTTTGTTAATTGCCCTTGATATAAATTTAGCTACGTATATTAGTGGTATTTATGAGATACGTACTAACTAACGCATGTTTTAGGGTTCCGTACTCGAAGGGTGCCTACGGGACTAAGTCTCCGCCGTCCGTCCGTCTGTCTGTCAGCAGGCTATATTTCATGAACCGTAATAGGTAAACAGTTGAAATTTTCACAGAGTGTGTGTTTCTATTGCCGCTATAATAATACACATAATAAAAATAAAATGAAATTAAAAAATAAAGGGAAAGAATATAAAACATACAAGAAACGTATTTTTTTTTCTTGTACGGTGGTACACCAGGTGGTAACCCTTCTAGTGCGAGTCCGACGCGCACTTGCCGGTTGTTTTTTTGTGGTTTTTGCGTTCAGCTTCTATGTTTTATGTGGTTTTTGCGTTCAGCTTCTCTGTTTTTTGTGGTTTTTGCGTTCAGCTTCTATGTTTTTTGTGGTTTTTGCGTTCAGCTTCCATATTTTTTGTACTTTTTGCGTTCAGCTTCTATGTTTTTTGTAGTTTTTGCGTTCAGCTTCTATGTTTGATAGAACATTTTGTTATTGATGTTAGGATCCTTATGATTGTATTCACAAAATCGTTTCCGATACAAACTTAAAATTACTATTTCTTAAAAATGGATGGACCGATTCTAATGAAACTTAATACAAATATGCAAGTCAAGGACTTCTAGTTTATGGATAGATTACATTTTCGATGTACTTTATTTTAAAGACTATTAGTGAATTTTAACATGAGTATGAAAATCTTAAATCACTGTTATTTAGTGACAACACATTTTTTTGAAATTTTAATCTATTTACAAACTAGAATTTTGTGTTTTGCTTATGTGTATAAAGTCTCATTATAATCGGCCCATCCATTTTCGAGAAGTAGTAATTTTCAGTTTGTAAGAATTTTGTATCTTGCATACGTGTATAAAGTTATTAGAATCGGCCCATGGATTTTCAAGAAGTAGTAATTTTATCTAATGTAATCTAATTTTAATACCTTTAAACGAGCAATTCTTGTATATATAAATCAGAATCTCGGAAACGGCTCCAACGATTTACGTGAAAATTGGTATACATGGGTTCTTGGGGGCGAAAAGTCCATCTAAATAGGTCTCATCTGTGAGAAAACGCGTATTTCCGAACAAAGCTCGGCCGCCCAGGTAAGTACCATATAAAGCTTAAAAGTCTAAGCTTATATGAGAAACAATTTTAAGTTCTGCATTCGTTTTGACAGCTAAAGCACACCCTGGACACTTCATACAACAACGGCCAGAAATGACATTTCAGAAAAGGAATGATGGAACAAACAAATTGGCGGCGAAATCCTATACGTTCGACAACTAAACTGAAACCAATCTATTGCAATCTGGGTGACGAGCGGGTGAGGTCGCAATCTAGAGAGCGGCAAGGAGTGTCAATACTGTATTAGTACTACTTTGGATACAGTTACCTATTTCTTTTTTTGGCGAGTTAGATAACAGAGCATTACATTTTGTTACGTCGTCGCGTCGTAAACTATTGGATGTGCAAGCGCATTTTCTGCTTTCCTAGAACACAATACATGCGAACACGTACGAACGAACTCCTTTTTACTTGTGCACAATACATGCATTCTCCACGGGAAGTGCTCTCGTGGAATATTAACTAATTATTGAGAACGTTGACAGCATTATTCATTAGCATCTTATGTCATGGAGTTTCACATAAGAGTCGGGGTTCTGCATAAATTGTGGACTTCCGTAATCTTACGATTTAAACTTAGGTTTAAGGCGGTAATATTACAGATTTTCGTTATTTTTGACGTCAGTTACTCCTAAACGATAGAAAACCCAAGGTTTAAAAAAACCCCTTATTGTTGATGATGTTCCGTAAAGTCAAAAGCTATTAGAAACACGATTTAGCGGTTTTGGCTCGATAAAAAAAACCAAATATAGGTCTACACCGTTAATTTCAACTCTAGTTATGACTAATATTATTAAGTATAAATTAAACAAAAATATATATGTACTGATAATACAAAGTGAGTAATGTTATTATTTTTTATACTTTCATTGCAGTTTTTGATTCAAACGAAAAACCATTGAAAAAGTGAAAAAGTGTGGTTATTTTCTTTACTCTTTACATGTAAAGAAAAAGACAGAGCCAACTGTTCCAATCAATATCTCGCTTAAAAACAAGATGATATTAATGTTATTAATCGATTGTCGATGTTAACCCTCAGACCAAAAAAAATCAGATATAAAGCTGCTAACTGTCAATTGTTTAATATGTAATATCATTGTTGAAGTTCGATTGTTTGAAATGTTCGATTTCATATGTACGTATATCCGACGCTCTTACGGTGAAGGAAAACATCGTGAGGAAACCTGCACACGCCTGCGACAATCCTCAAGATGATCATTGTTGAAGCCACTTTTTGAAACGTGTGTGCGGTAACAGTGTGTTATGTGTTTGGGCGTGTCTTTGACTACGTCTTAGCACAAGGATTTCCACGACGACCGGTCCTGCGCTGCCCGCATCCAGCGGCTTCCCGCGACCTTCACTAAGTCGTCGGTCCACCGTGTGGGAGGCCTTCCTACGCTGTGTCTTCCGGTGCGCGGTCGCCACTTGAAATTTTACTTCCCCAACGGGCAAGGTTTAAGATAGGTACGATGATTTTACTGTTATTAATCGATTTGTCGATGTTAACCCTCAGACCAAAAAAGAGTTCAGATAGAATACTACAAACTATCAAGTTGAAGCCACATTTTGGAACAGTTGTGCGGTATCGGTGTGTTATGTGTGTGGGTATGTCTTTGACGACGTCTTAACACATGCTATCGAGTATTTTGCAGTGGTTTTGGTCTTATGTGTGCGTGGCAGTGTACGTACAGGTTTGGAATGATTTTGATTGGCTTCACAATGAATTTACGTGAGATTCTATCTGAACTTTTTTTTGAATATAACCCACGTTATTTTTCAAATAAATTATATTATTTACTTAGATGACAGTTGAAATTGTTCTCTTATTAAGTACATATTTAAGTATGAAGATACTGACTAGAACTTACTTCACTGACTCAGCAACCGAAAGAAGGTCTTGACCTCTGACATCAAATAACACCACTTTCTTCTGTCTGCAACACTTCGTTCACTTGGCTTTACTTTCTGCAGTACCTACATAGTAATCACTAATCAGTGCCAGTCATAGCTATTCGGACACCCCGGGCAGGAAGGTCTCCAGTGCTTTCCATTTAAGGTGGGGAACTGCTTATCTTCAAGCGGGGACACATTAATGCTGTTATCTGTTGATGATTAGCGCCAAGACTTAGATAAGATAGTGATCGTTAGCCAGGTGACTTAGAAAATGTCCTACCACCAACCAAATCGAGTCTTAAAAAGTTAGATTCCACCAGTAATTGAACCCGCGACCTGCTAGTGTGAACCATTATGAAACCATCACACAAAATCACTATCACCAACCAAAGCGAGTCTTAGAATAATTAGACCAAGCCGAGAGCGAAAGGACTTAGTATTACGCCACGGAGGCGGTGTATATGACAACTGAATGTGCCACAGAATTGATTTCGTTTTTAGCAAGATGATACAACTTGCATGTTTTGTCCAATTGTAGCCCTCGTTGAAGTCTTCAACTGGCTGTCCTGTTTAATGTATTAAAGGGAAATATGTACCTAAATAGCGCACGCTACCACAGATAAAATACTTGTTACTTACGCTACTTGTCATCAACTTAAAGAATAGTCTTTATTCTTTGCCTATAGTAAATACTGAAGAACAGCTCATTTTTACTTCAAGCGAATATACTCTCCTAAACCACAGTATTACTTAAGAAGTAACTATTTAGTAATCTGTGGTATTACGATATGGTTTGTAGCGCAACGCCTTTGATGCACGATGCGCCACCGGCGTAGGTACTAGCAGTACTAGCCTGTAGCAGAGTATATATTGTGACAAAAATAATGGGGAACTGGGGATAAAAACCCTCCCGGAATTTGCCACATATGATACGCAAGATTTAGAGGTTCAGGCCTAAATGGAGTTTGAAGAAAAAAATATTATGGGGTAAATTAGAATATATATATTTTATGATTTTTTTTTTGTAAAAAGAAGGAACAATAAACAATAAACTTCGGTTGACCGTGTAGACAATTAAAAAAAACAATGACCTAATATATTTATGGAGAATTTAGGGAAATAAATTTAAGGTTACAATTTATTTGTATATAAAATGGTTATTTTATAGTATGCCGGCAGGCAACGATCGTCGCCGTCCCTTTGGTACTTAAATAAGTTACTAAGTTTAAAATTTGAGTCTGATCTGAATTACCCAATCTTTTTAACAAAATATGTATCAGATACAAAACACTTTTAAAATTTGAAATAAAAAACTAATAGTTAGAAACTGGAAACAGGAAATCTTCCAGGTCGGCAGAAAGGTCACAGAGTCAGAGAGTCGCTCGGGATAAAAGACAAAACAAATTCACTTCCCTTATGGCGAGCAGCTGGGCGGGCAGTAGAAAGGACTGGCCGGTGATCAGCACTGCTCCAACCCAGGTTCAATCGTTTATCGGGCAAAACCTCGGAGACGTCAACCTCGCAGGGGCTGGATGAAACCCTACGGAGTTATATAAATGTAATTTGCCGCAGTACCAAAAATACACGCAAAGCGGTTTCCTTATACAAATTACTTACCACAGAATAAAATTGTGGGCCTCAACAATAACTTATAACACCATTTGTACAAAAAAATTTAAATTCACAACATTTTCGACGGGACCACGATCAACCTTTGTTTTTCTCTTGTCAAAAAAATAACAACTATTTTCAAATTCAAATAGCATAGAGCAACGACATCAAAAAAGAATTTAATTATGAAACGCGACAAAAGAGATCGGCTCGAAACGATAGTTAGCGTTTCAAAATCTTATCTTATCTTAATATATATAAATCTCGTGTCACAATGTTTGTCCTCAATGGACTCCTAAACCACTTAACCGATTATAGTAAAATTCGCACACCATGTGCAGTTCGATCCAACTTGAGAGATAGGATAGGGTAGGGTAGTGTAGGGTAGGGTAGGGTAGTGTAGTGTAGGGTAGTGTAGAGTAGTGTAGGGTAGGGTAGTGTAGTGTAGTGTATGTAGGGTAGGGTAGGGTAGTGTAGTGTAGTGTAGGGTAGTGTAGAGTAGGGCAGGGCAGTGTAATGTAATGTAAGGCGGTACGAAGTTCGCCGGGACAGGTAGTATATATTTTTCAGAAATGATAATACAAAATTGTACTAAGTTTTACTTGATCAGCTCTGGCGCACCCATTCGACCGCCCTGGTTGCTCGGCCCTAAAGCCGGCACTGGTAGTCATATCGCGCTTCTCGGAATCAACCTTGCAAACCTGACATAAAGGTTTCAATTAAACAGAAAATGTGATGTCACGTAACAGCAATACTTTCACGTAATTACTGTCAGCATATCACGTAAAAGGATAAGATGTAAGCGTAACGCTCGCAACAGTCGAGTTGCTTGCGTAATTGTCAAAATTTGCAAACTGGATTTTATGCCTTCTGCCTGCCTACTTAGCTGTGATGTAGGTATACATGTTTTTGAAGCAACGAGGACAGAGTAGCTGTTTACGAGAGAAAACAGTTATTTTACAAAGAACCCATTTAAAATGTAGTGACTAAAATTTAAATAAGAATAGATGGACAGTTATTTCGCAGAATTTGCGTAACCTAACAGTCACAGGCCTCCTGTAACTGTGTTTTTTATCTGTTACATTATTATTTACGCTAGACTTGACTAGACATCTTTAAAAAAAATCGACCACCTCCTTAGATAAGATAAGATAACATCATTTATTTGCCATAAACGTGGTAAAACATGTATAACATTTTTAGCTTCACTATCAGGAGGTCGCGGGTCCGATTCCCGGTGGAGACCTCTCGGGTAGCAGAATGCTTCTCTTAAGAAGAAATCATCGGTTTTATTCGGTTTTTTTTTCAGTACCTAGTTTACAAAACAGCGCAAAATCCGCCGTTTTGCAAAGCAGCTTATCTTAACGGCTGCGACATATACACAATCGATAACAACTAAGTGATCCTAATATTTCACATTCCAAATGCATTAGAGAATGTTTCTCTCATCTGATAAAACATAATGTTTTAAATTTCCGTCATTGCAAGTGTGAATGTCAAGCTGTCTTCTATTTACTATAGGCTAGTAGAACAACAAGGTAAGTCACATTCATAGAAACCGGAATAATGTTATTCTTGTAATTTTATATATCTACTAGCTTTTGCCCGCGGCTTCGCCCGCGTGGACATCGTTTTTATAAGTGTAAGAGGGTGCGCGTGGATATGAATTTTCTCCAGATCCATCGGGAACTATTGCAGGATATGCTTATTAGTAAATCATGTCATTTCCAACCCCCTTAACCATCTCTGTGCAAAAAATCACACAATCCATTGTTCCGTTGCGATGTTAAAAAAATTAACCAAAAAAGAGTATATTATTTTCAGTTCCCTCATGAAATGCATCGGGCTATGCTATTTTCACGGGTTAAAAAGTAGCCTATGTCCTTCCTCGTGACACAGGCTACCTGCATAACAAATTTCATTAAGATTGGTCAAGGCGTTGAAGCGTGAAAAGGTAACAAACAAACACATTTTTACATTTATAATATTTTATTAAGTAAGAATATACTGTTATCATAATACTTATACGAGTATAGCTAATGGATCATGCAGATTTTTATTGCAATGAACTACTTCTCACCCGATTGCTCTAAAAAAAAAATTAAATGTTTTTTTTGGTATATGTATGCATGTATGTGTTTCTTTGTGAGCCTATAGTCTTAATATGTCTTAATAATGGCTTGATGGATTTTAAAGTGCAAGGTGTGTGAAATAAGAAACATTTTAACCCGACTGCCCAAAAATAGAGGGTTAATGTAAAAACATAAAAATGTAGTCGGGTTCATAATTTTTATTAAATTGTTCGAACTGGTGTTTAGACGTGCAAGTGAACTCCTTGGTTAAATATGGGGCTATTTTGGAACTTCCGCCAAAACTTCACAGTGGCTTTATTGTAAGACATGCAGCTGTTAAGCCATCCGGGAGACAACTTGTATGGGAAGTTCATTTTTTTTAAAACTGACTAGTGGTTCTTCAGATTATTTAGAATCATGAAATGACGTTAAATGTCTATTTCGCTTTAAACACGGTAAGACATGATGTTTGCTTCTGCAATATAAAGTTTTTCACGTGTAGCCTAGAACAAACATAAGAAGAACCACAGATTTATTTATTTATTCACAATTGGTAAGCCCTTGGCATCATCTCACCTGATGGTAAGTGACGATGATGCCGAAGATGAAAGCGGGCTTACCAAGATTTCACAACGCAATGGAGAACTGGCTAACTTATCTTCAAGCCGGAACACATCAATGTTGTTAACAGATTAATATAAAAAGATGACAAATAAACTGGATTTAACAAAATTGGTTTAGGAGCCGTTAACTGGGGCTTCTTCTCATTATACTGAACAACTTTCCTTAGCAGACTCATAGTCAATCCCAAAAAAATGCTCTTCATGCATTTTTGTACGAAGCATCGAAGTTTTACTTTGAGATTTGACTATGGATGGGTTCCATGGTGAAAGTTGTTCAGTATGATGAGTCGAAGTCCCGCTAACGGGTCCTACACCAATTTTATTACACCCTGTCATCATAAAGACCTCGTCAGCTATTACAGACGGTATAAACAGCAGCTTAAAGTAAAATACTAATGGTTAAACCATTCGCTTCACACCAGGAGGTCGCGGGTTCGATTCCCGGTGGGGTCAACTTGTAAGACTCGGTTTGGTTGGTGGTAGGGCATTTTCTAAGCCCGCCTGGCTAGCTACCACCATCTTATCTAAGTCTTGCCGCCAAACATCAGTGTTAACAACATTCATGTTTTCCGGCTTGAAGATAAGATAGCCAGTTCTCCATTGCGTTGGGGAATCTTGGTAAGCCCGCTTCCATCTTTGGCATCATCGTCACTTACCATCAGGTGAGATAATGCCAAGAGCTTACCAATTATGAATAAAAAAAAATACGGTGTAAACTCTTTAAAGCCACACTCAAGGGACCGGGCATTTTGTGACGTTATTGAGAGTTTTCGTTATACAGAGATAAATTATCGTCAAAGTAAACCAACTGGAGCCAGAAAATTTTGACGTTTCAAAGAGTGAATCGTTATATCGAGTGACGTTTTACAGAGTTTACACTGTACTAGTGATTGATGGGTCAGATTTAACATTTCAAAGTTCAACTAACCATTTCGCAATTTGCGCAGTAGCAATACCTCTATCACATGTGACGCTTTGGCCGTATCAAGCGGCATAGCGTGGCAGTGAAAAGTCATCTGGCAGCAGCACCAGTTCATGCTCCAGTTAGGAAGTACAATTACCATTTATCGCGGTGGATCGACGATGTGCGCACGCGCAGCGCTCCGCTTGACATTACCTCGACTGAGCGGGTGAAGCACGGGTTACATGCAATCGAGTTTGATTTAGTTTGGTAATAATGTATAACATAATGTATTCTGAATATCTTGCCCTTCTGAATAAATTATAAAAATGAGGTATTGAAATTATAGCGCGGCCGTCTAGAGAATGCTGATTTAACACTTCAAGACAGCGATATAATGTAACATTCGATGAATCTCCGAAATTTTGAACAAATCAATCTTTAGTTTCTAAGCTTAAAAAAACATAAAAAAACGTTTTTTTTTACTAAATAATAGTAACATAATACATATATAGTTTTATGTTTATGTATAAAGACAGCAGAGTGTGTATTTTGTAATTGCATGAAACGTTAGTAAAACGTTTACGTTCTATGGTCATTTCTTCTTAATAATGGTGATGTCACCATATGTAACCATTGATAACGTATTTGTAACTGTTATGAATATACATATGAATAATTCATTACCACACAAACAATTATTTCTTGAAGCGTCAATCAACCAACCATAAAAGTTTCAGACATAAAAGTGATATGTTTAAGTAATAACAATAGTAGATTGTATAACAAGAGAATAAAACAAGCCATTTTACCCGAGACGTTCATTTAGCAAACCGAGCCGGTACGGCGAGGGTAGAATATAGTCACGTCGAGGGTAAAATGGGTTTCATGCTCGAGTTTTACACTCTGCTTTTCGCTTCGATTGCAAGGAAGTAATAAATATTCAACTCTATACAACAAATTTGCTTAATTTTGACGTATAATTAGTTTCCCGCCACACAATTTTTACTATTTTCCACCCCCTTCACCCATTACCACCCCTAAAATGGATGGTCCACAAAGTACACTTTAGCCTCGGGTTTAGAAACACTATTTTGGTAATGGTTATTTTATCTCATTATATGTTACATCTACATGATAGGTACAAAGTATTTACTATGGATGTGGACACAGTTAAGTCAACCTAGCATATGTCAAATCAGCATTCTCTGGACGGCCACAGTATAACATAGGGTTGCCAAGCGTCCTGTTTTCCCAGGACGTGTCCTGCTTTTGGGGTGTTCTGGATAGTTTTTAAGTAGTCTCCTGGGTTTTGGGTGAATTGTCTTTATTGAGAATCAAGTATATCTATACCCAGTAGAGTTGTAATAGACATTGAAGAGCATCAAAAAAGGCCAAACACAAGATACAGTCTTAGGCAGCGACTCCTAAAGCTTTAGACACTTTCCCTAAGAAATTGTCGAAAAATTACAAAACAGTACCTAGCTTATGTTGGGGCTGCAGCTTAATTTTAGCTAATAATTGAAATTCAATGATCCTATATTCATTGCGTAATTGCTATTAACTATTGTTGTTATATTGAGTCCTGTTTTTTAAACAGAAATGTCCTTGTAATACGAATTTGGGGATGGCAACCCTAGTATAACAAGTGAAATACGAACTACCTGTCTTTAAGATGGGGTATAAATAAACAACATTTTTATATTATTTCGTGTGGTAATTTTGCATGTAAACTAGCCTTTATATGAACATCATCACAACATGCATAGTCATAGGACTAATTTTTTATCGCAATTATTAGACAATGCCCAAATAGGTCACTGCGGTTGCTATTATGTTCATTTTTAGGGTTCCGTACCCAAGGGCAACGGGACCCTTTTACCGGTTGAAATTTTCAGAGAATTTGTGGAAAATATAAGATTATTTATTGCGAAAAACCAAACAAATAACAAAAATACTAAACAAATAATATAAATTAAGGGGGGGGGGTCCATGAAAATGTTTTTTAATTAATTTTTATTTTGCTCTATCATAAAAATGGTAACATATATATCTAGTAGCGTGAAACTTAGTGTAATGTGATTGGATATGGTGCAAAGAACAAATAATAAAATCATTATCATCATCATATTGGCCGAAAGACGCCCAATGCTGGACAAAGGCCTCCCCCTATGATTTCCACGACGACCGGTCCTGCGCTGCCCGCATCCAGCGACTTCCTAGTGACTGAGCAGCGTTTGGGAAGCTTCAAAATATCTTCAAGGGAATAAAAAAAAAGAAAAAAAAATATGTACCGCAGTGTATCAAGATAAGGTCTTTGACTGAGACATGGTCGCTTACTATGTGCCTCATAAGAAGGCTCAAGATCACCCAAAGGGCGATGGAACCAAATAATAAGAAATTATAAGAACCGGCCATGTGTGAGTTTTACAAATAATAATAACAAACAATAAGAACAAATAATAAATAAGGAGACCTAATAAGTTATTAATAATAAAAATAAATAATAAGAACCGGCCAAGTATGAGTTTTACAAATAATAAAAACAACATATAATAAATAAGGAGACCTAATAATTATTAATAATAAAAATAAATAATAAGAACCGGCCAACTATGAGTTTTACTAGGGCTAAGAATCACGAACTAAATGAAAATTTTTTTTTCTCGCTCTAGTTCATGTCTTTCAATTGAAATAAATATCATGGTTGACGCATTGATGTTTTTAAGGTTCCTTATGCAGAGGTGTAGTGGTACGGAACTCTCGATTTGCGAGTCTGGTCTGCACTTGGCCGATTTTTTATTATCATTATTTTATTGTTTCATAATTATGTGCATTATGGTTATTACACGTAGTGACGATTTTGAAATCAAACGAAAGTTCCAAGATCAAAGATCTGGAGTGGCGACCGCGTACCGGAATCCTTGGGGCAGGTTTTGAACAATGGATTATCTGAACGCAAAAGTTCCTATTGAACATTTTCCTATTGAATGTTGAAAGATAAGATAAATAATCAAAATACAATAGGTTATTGATAATATATAAAGTCCGCACGATATTTAAAATATTGCAGCCTTAGATTAGTGAATAAATTAAAAAAATTAATATAAATATTCTGGGACAAATCACACATGGTCATCTGGCCCCAAAGTAGGATTCCCTGTGTTATGGGAACCAGAGACTGATATAAATACTTATATATAATAGAGCAAACAAATCTGTTCATCACACAAATGCTTGCCCTGGGTGGGGATCGAACCCACAACTCTCGGATCAGCAGTCAAGAGCAGTAACCACTGAGCCAACGAGTCAGTCAATATTTTATTTTATTTTTATTTAACATATGAATAAATTGAAAAAATAAAAAGAGATTTTGGAAATTAATTAAGTATTACAATATGTACTGTGATATGTGTTTGTTTGTTTGTTCAAATTAAAGGGGAGGTGGGTTATGGGGTTCTTGTTAAAAGTACAATATTGTGTAGTGGTGGTCATAGAATTAATAATTTTCGAAAAACCTAAAAACTTTTAGGTACAAGCTTTTGATATCCCATTGTCACGCGATATAAATATGCATACAAAATTTCAGCTTAATCGGAAACCGGGAAGTAGGTTAAATTTAACCCGCAAGATTTCACCCGAACAAACATACATACATTGCAAGTTAATTAAGAGCTTGTAAAAAAGATACGAGACCAATCTAATTTTGTCGCCAGAATAAAAACCTTACTAATATTACAAATGTAAAAATGTGTTTGTTTGTTACCTTTTCACGCTTCAACACCTCGACCAATGGCTGCAGACAAGCGAGCTGGAGTTTTGTTCAGCTAGCTCATCTTGTTATCGATATCGTAATAAAATACATAAAAAAATATGCGTATAATCACTTTCAGACTTCATGTATTATATATGTATCATCATATCGGCTCACATACGTCCCCACCAGAGGGCTTGAACCTACCCCGGGTTTTAGTCGACCACGCGGGCTGAGTTCGGGTTGGTTGACTTTACAAACAACATTATTCGAGTTACTTCGCAGGCATGTGCACGTTTCCTATGATGTTTTCCTTCACCCTAAGATCGTCGGATCAACGTAAATATGAAATCAAAATTCGAAAACACATTGGTACGTGGCAGGTTTCGAACCACGACCTTCCGGACAGTAGGTAACGGCCCTAGCCGCTACGCCGCCGATGACGCTCTTATTATATGTATGATGAAATTATTTTTTTGTATAGTAAACTCCTGAACCAATGGATTTTATGTGACGCATGAGTGGGTTAAATTAACTTTCACGAGAAAATCTCAAGGGTATGTAGACAGATATTCTAGACTTCAGTCCTGCCGGTAATAATCTCCTCTATACACGCTCAAAAGTATACCAATTTCAATAAAATACTGTTTATTAATTTTCAATTTGTATCCTTTACAAAATAATAGAGATACGCGAGCGAAGTCACGATCAAAAGCTGCTACATACATAATATATTTAAGCGAATTGCATCGACTTTGCAACACAGCGACTATTGCGCAATAAACATTTTTTTAATCTAATTAATTTCTACCAACATGCATAATTTTGGCTATGATAATTAGTTTGTATTAATTACGAGTGTTTCGCAATTTCTTTAATTGGCCAAAAACGAAAGTCACTCTGCTAGGGATCATTCAACAATTACGTGATCACCGGAAGGGGGGGGGGGTCAGATGCTTGTATATACATCTGGATTATTTGGGGGGGGGGGGGAGGGAGAATCCATGATTACGTTATCATTTTATAATAAACTAAATATTTAAAATATTTACGTCCAATTTTGAAGTCTACTACTGGTAACACTAACTATTAGATAGATGGAACGGGATTTCCCCTGCTATAGACAAACTGTGGAACAGTGTGACCAGATTCAGTATTTTTATACTTTTTCGGCATATATTATCATACATTTTAAGCACGGACGAAGATTACGTAATCAAGGCGAGGGGGGGGGTTAAAAAACAAAAGATTACGCTGTGATCACATAGGGGGGGGGGGGGGTTAAAAAAACGGCCAAAAATGATCACGTAATTGTTGAACGATCCCCGTAGTGTTTAAATAACTAACTTTTTATCAGAATAAAATTGTAAAGAAAAGCGAAACGTGATAATAATATTATTTATGTATGATCCTCGAACTGTTAATGCGCACATTAACTGGTTATTGTGCAATGGCGAAATGCCTTAAACATTACTAAGTCATTACTAAGACACGGATCAAATTAAATCACTTAAAGTTGATAACATCAAAGAGTCTAAAGAGGCAGTCATAGCTTACATTTGAAATTGCAATAATTGCGGTAAACTTGCTTTTTTGATATCAGGTATAACGAGGTATCTACAAGGAAATTAATGGGAATTGAAGTCGTAGCAATTTTAATTATCTTCATTTGGAGATTAGGGATGTGTCTGTAGGCGTGATAGTTTGTTCGATGGCGACTATAAACCAAACAAACGAGTGTTACAATAAATACAATAAAATTACTAAACTTGTTCTCTGTTTATTATGCTAATCTAAATTAAATTTAAGTGAAAATAAGAAAAAAATATGCAAAATATCATTTAAAAAACCTTACATTGTTTTATATGTAACTAGGCTTGCCACCGCTGTTGGAATAAGTTAACCTACGCGTCTTCTTTGAGGGCCAAGGATTAGCAAGATCAACTTTGACGAGGGGGGAAATGTCGATAGGGACGTTGATGCCCATTTGAAGAGCAGGAAGGACATCAAACACTTCTTCAATAGTATCACCGGGGTCGACTCCATCTTCTTCTACATCCTCGATTGGTGGGACATTCGTGCAATCACTCCCCTTACAATATTTACAGAGTGTAGAGCACTTCATCCCAGCCTTCCTGCAAGAGCAAGACCCAGTACAACCTTCCTTGCACTTGTAGGATAGGCTTTTCGGAAGTAGTTAAGGGGCTGAGGTCATGGATGTCGTAGTTGGCATCAAACCCGAGTCTGTTCGATGCTATCACCAATCAGTAGGGGTCTTGTGCACCCACAACCACTTCTGAACCTGGTGGTAGCTCCTGAGTGAATGAAACTTGGTTGCGTCTTTGGTAGGTGGAAGGCGAGTTAAATTTATTTTGTTGCTTACCGGGGCCTTACAAATAGGCTCACAATAGTTACGCTAGTTACTCTTTATTGTACTGTGGTATAATGAAGAGTGTTGAGAGCTTCTCGGCTATCTTCGCCATACAGAGCAATTAAAAACGTCTCGCCTGCACTCTCGATCTCATCTGGAAGGAAATCTGGTTGCAGGAACACTTTCAGCTGGTGAACGAGGTCGGGGTTTTGTTTAAGGACATGAATGCATTTCTTTTTTCCATGCCCAAAGAGGTTTGAGGTGGTATCACATCCACTGAATCCATGGAGAAAAAGCAATTGCCCGGTGGAAGGCCATAAATCCTGCTATTGAATGAGGTGTAGGAGAACTGGGTGGGATCTGACCCTCCTCTGCCACTTTTGTGTAGACGTACATTATGGAATTGGTTTAAATGCTACAGTTTGTAAATCCATCGACCTGAAATCGTATTCTAGTAGGTACCTGAGTCAATTGATTTGTGTAACTTCCTCCTTAAAATCCAATTTGGGTTTTTGTTCGTGGTCGTGTATGAAGGTAATAAAATTTGCTATAACTATATGATTTTCCCCGTAGATACCTTATTATTATACCTAATTTTTTTGTCAAAAATTGACTATGTCCCATTTTCAATGTTTTTGAGAACAATAGCGAATATTGGGAACCCTGTATCTTGGTAGCTATTAAACCTAGAAATTTGAATTAAGGCTCAATATGTCGGAAATTTTGTCTACTTCAAAAAGGTAATAGTAATCTTTCGCGTTAGAGCCTTCCTGTGTTTTTTATTTGCAAAAAAGGTAAAAAAAATAGGGGGTTTAACTCAGCGCGCTCACATTTTAGAGTGCTGCAAATCTGGAAAAATGCTATCTAAGGGGACCCAAACAACATATCCAAAAAGCAAGTTTACCGCAATTATTGCTTTTTCATCAGTTTTTGTGTACGTTATGACTAGCCTAAAAGAGCGGAAAACACACTTTAGTTACTGTAATAATAGCAAAATGACATGATAATGACATGACGTAGCTTTGATAAACTGATGTTATCATCAGCGAATCAAAGAGAGCGGAAAACGTCGGGAAAACGGATTTTTTTGATTTTCGTTGCATAATTTTTAATTGAGGATACATCAAAAACTTTGAATCTACGAGTATATGCGCTATACAGAGTGTAAAAAAATTGGTATAGGACCCGTCAACTGGGTTCTACTCATCATACTGAACAACTTTCCCCAAGGAACCCATAGTTAACTCGCAAAAAAAAAATGGTCCCTCCATACAAAAATGCACAAAATTGGTCAATCAGCTAATCAATTTGTATGAATAGTATACTTTTTTTTGCGTTTTCAGCAATCTTGTAGAACAAAAGTTGTTCATTATGATAAGTAGAAACCCCAGTTAACGGGACCTACACCAATTTTGTTACACCTTGTATAGTTTTAAATAAATATTTAATTTGGACATTAGTTTAGTTACTAAAACAATTTCAGTTTCTCAAAGTATTATCTTCAAAACATGGCAAATGTAATTTTGAGTCCCTATTCAAATTAACTTCATAAAAATGATCATCATCATATTAGCTCATATACATTCCCCACCTAGGGGCTCGAGCCTACCCTGAATAAGGGCGATCGTGCCTCAGTCACACCACGCGAGCCCAGTGCGGGTTGGTCGACTTCACACACAACCTTCGAGTTTCTTTGCAGGCGTGTGCAAGTTTCCTCACGATGTTTTCCTTCACCGTAAGAGCGTCCGATAAACGTACATATGAAATCGAAATTCGAAAACATATTGGTACGTGGCAGGATTCGAACCACGAACTCCCAGACATGCCATTACACCACCGACGCTCCTCAAAATGATCAGTTATCTTTAATTTCTTTATTTTATAATCGTTTTATGTGGCAGAGAAAATTACTTGATCAGCTATTCGCTCAACTAAATTGTACTTACCTAGTGGTCAATTCAACAGTATTTTCTTTGGTCTTTCAATCTAAAGTAGTATTGGCTATGTTACTTTATAAGTAACGTCGGCTGAAGCAAATCTCGTACGATTAACATTCTGGCACACGAGAAAACCAGGCTAAGGAGGACAGCCTGATGAAGAAGCAACTATTTTCTCTCTATGACCATAAAATGAGGCGAGATTTCCCCGCTGTTTTCTATAGCTGAAGTATTATTTAGCCATTTGTCTATTGGGACCAGATCTTACTAGCATACAGCATTTTTGGATTTTACTCCTTTAAAATTGAATTATTTTTAGAGCGCTGTATGAAAAATATATAGGGAGTGAAATCGAGTGTTGATCGGTAACGCTACGTTTTTTCAATTACGAAGGCTAAGGAAATATGGCAATGCCGCCAAATGTGAGGCCGTAGGGTCAGGGCGAAGCTCCCTGCGAGGCTAGGAGGCCGGAGACTAAAAAAATAATCGTTTCATGAGTAAACTCCTGTCGCGCGTCGGAGCCGACACGCACACTTTTTTTTACATTTGTGTTTACTAAGGGGTTGTGCACAAATCACGCGAGGTTTTTTCGGCTACTTTTTGACCCCCCCTTTCCACCCTGGTGATATTTAGCGAGGTTCTTGGCTACCCCCCGCCCCCTTCCCCTCACAACATTACGTGTATTTTTTTAACTCAACCTAAGTATTGTACGAGTATATAGCGGGCGGGGTCAAGCGCGGTCAAGGCCACACGCGACAAAATTTAGTAAAATAGACTCGCTTTTTTGAAATTACAAGTGATGATTTATTTTTAATGAAACTGAGAAAAAGTATCTACTGATGTGGTAGATTTTTTGTTTTGTTCGTTCACTGTAGAAAAATTACACGTAAGGGCTCATTATGCTCATTATGACTCGCAAACAAACCTACCCTAATTTGTGCACAAGCCCTAATTTAATAATTAGTCTTACCTACCTCCTATTATACTAAATTTTAATTAACAGGATTTTTAGTTTAATTTCAGTCTTTTAGAAATTTGGAATTTATGTAGAGTTTGAGCGAACGTTGTTTGTTCGTGAACTCTTTATTGAACAACAGATTATAACAGGTAATAGGTACAGAATAGGAATAACATGTACCAAGGCGGACCTATCCCTTACAGGCATATCTTTTAGTCAAGCATTGATTACCGAAAGGACTTAAATGAGTTTACTACTTATCTTATATATAAGTGTAATTGTAAAAGTGAACACCAAGCAATCCTATCCCAGTAATATTATAAACGCGAAAGTTTGTAAGAATACATGGATGTATGTTTGTTACTCTGTCACGCAAAAACTGCTGAACGGATTTGGCTGAAATTTGGTAATGTTGCGCCCTGCGCACCCTCGAAAATCTATGACTTTTAACGTTGTCCACGCGGGTGAAGTCGCTGAAAACAGCAAGTGTAAAAATAATTCAGTTGTTGCCATTTATTTTATTGGTAAACAAATTGCACATTTAATTAAATACGCTTCTTTTGTCAGTTGACTTTTCTCTAATGCAGTTCATTTCTGTGCCTACTTGGAATTTATTTATTAAGTAGGTAAGTAGGTACGTACCGTAAGCTATAAATCTGTTTATGCCACAGATTAATATAGAAGTCATTGGTTTATGCAATCGTTTTAAATACACTACATCAATTTTAATAGTTAAGGCGACGCATTGGAAGCTTTGGTCGCAGGGATCTCGATTTTTCTCAGCAACTAAAAAACATATGAAAGTGATATTTTGTAAAATGATTCTTCATTTCAATGACTTCATTTTTTCAGTTGCAGAAACACGATTTGTTAACTTTTATAACAGAAAAAAATTGTCAAAGAAACGTCTTCTAAAACAGAGATTTGCATTGTACAGGCAAACCAGACCAAGTTAGTACTTTTTACTAAATTTTCTTAGTCGATTAGTCTAAAGCTAAACACACTTTTCAATATGCCAGTTGGATTATTAAAAAAATAATTGTAGTTTTTAATTGAAACAAAAAAAACATTGAAAAAGTGCAAAAGTGTGGTTATTTTCTTTACTCTTTACATGTAAAGAAAAAGACAGAGACAACTTGTTTCAATCAATGCCTCTCCTTAATCGAAAGGAAAACCATTAAACATTATATACAATGAAACACTACAATTTCTAAAGGTACCTAGTACAATCATCTTTCCTTAAAGATGTTTGCTTGTTTTCCTTATACTTAAAATCAAAAAGCAAAATTAAACAAAACTTCAATACCTATACATTGGTTTGTCCTATTAACGATTCAACGATTCAGATCTTTTTATTAAAATTAGAATACAGAAAAACGAAAAGTAGTTAATGAGTGTCGCTCACTTTAATTTCATTTTCGCTTTTTGCGTTGTTGCACAGTGACTGCGCGCGCAGAACGTTGACCTCGCTAATTCGAATTCTCCTAATTTAGAACTACTTGTAATAAGCCGCGTAAATTGCTTAGGTTCGTTCTGGATTTTTAAATTACTGAATTAAAATTTCTGCTTCTTTAGTGTGAATGGTTCTGGTGGTTATTATATTTTATGGAACTTGAGCCAACCCCCCCACCCCCCACTAGGGGGCGCGTCGAGGTCGCAGTTTTTCTATCCACAATTGGTAAGTCCTTGGCATCATCACACCTGATACCTACTTTTATTTAGGTTGCTAAAATCAATCATTATATATCTATCAGCCCAAAGGCGTCCAATACTGGACAAAGGCCGAGTGGGAGGCCTACCTACGCTACGAGTGGCAACCATGCACGTCCGGTGCATGGTTGCCACTCGATAACATTACTGCTCCAACGGCTATCTGTTCTACGAGCTATGTGCCAGGCCCTCTGCTTCTTAAGTTTAGCGATTCTGTAAGCTACATCGGTTACCTTGGTTCTCTTACGGATCTGCTCATTTCTGACTCCATGTCTTAGGGAAAATCATGCTAATAAAAACCGCCCAAGTGTGAGATGGACTCGCGCAACGAGGGTTCTGTACTATAATATTCTATGAAAGTTTCAGCCGACCAGGTGCATGGTTAAAAATTAAACCCTTTAAAATTCGGACGGATAGACGGACAGACGGACAGTTAGACGCAACGTCGTAGGCTTAGTACGTTACCTGGTAAAGAACCCAAAAAATAATAATAGGAGTTACAGTTCGTTCGCTAAATTAACTGCACCTTTGATGAATGCCGTTCGCCTCTGCCGGCTCGCGTCAAACACTCCGTCAAAGGGGCCGCCCTGAGATCAATCGTGGAGCCGACAACGTCGGTAGAGGGACGAAGTGTTTGACTGCATATTTTATCAAAGGTGCAGCTATTTAAGCGAACGAACTTTACCACATAAAATGAAACAACCTAGTAAGTATACCTACTTACAATGAGACTTATCACGATTATAAATATCCCACACATCACCGAAGCGAGCGTATTTTTTGTTCCATTGCCTCCATTGAAGTGTCGTTGAACTTAAAGCTGGCAAAGCTCAGCCTATTAAAGTACACCGTTCAACGTACACAAACATAATTATAAAAGGACCCTATTTTATAGTTGGTACTCGTACCTACTACTAACAAAATTAAAAATAGTTTATTTAGCACATACAAGGTACCAATGAGTTTTTCAAAAACTTACGTACATACTTACCGATTGCTTTAACGGTGAAGGAAAAACATCGTGAGGAAACCTGCACACGCCTGCGAGGAAACTCGAAGGTTGTGTGTGAAGTCGACCAACCCGCACTGGGCCCGCGTGGTCGACTAAGGCCTAATCGCCCTGATTCAGGGTAGGCTCGAGCCCCTCGGTGGGGACGTATATGTGCTGTAATGATGATACAAGGTACAAAACTTAATTAATGTAATGACAATTTAATGAATTGCTTTTTTTGACTTACATTGTTTGCTAACTTTATATTGTACGCCTGTTAAGGTATATCATAGTGAGCTTACCATACACAATAACATCTTATTTTATAACCAGTGATAAATGCAATAAATGATTTCTGATTTCTGAAAACATATTAAGGAGCCCTATAGTCGTCAGACTGTATGTTGGAAACTAGTTCCTTCCCGTTTTACCCCACTGCGCGACGCAAAGGAGGGTAATGTGACACGTTGGATACTTCATACTACGGGCACAGATGAGATACTAGTATTAGTTCATTTTCAAAAACAAATGACGGAACCAAAGACGTATACATCGATGGACAGAACAAACGAAATCACGGCTAAATCCTATACGTTCCAGAACCAAACTAGCACCAATCTGGGTGACGAGGGGGTGAGGTCTCAATCTAGAGAGCGGCAGGGAGTGTCAATACTGTATAGATACTTTACTACGGGCACATATAAGATATTAGAATTAGTACTTCTACGGGCGAGAAATGATATATCTAAAACAAATGACGGAACCAAGGACGTACATACATCGATGGACAGAACAAACAAAATCACGGCCAAATCCTATACGTTCGTGAACCAAACTAGCACCAATCTGGGTGACGAGGGGGTGAGGTCTCAATCTAGAGAGCGGCAGGGAGTGTCCATACTGTATAGATACTTTACTACGGGCACATATAAGATATTAGTATTAGTACTTCTACGGGCGAGAAATGACATATCTAAAACAAATGACGGAACCAAAGACGTACGCTTTTTGGAGGTAGGAATCTAGAGAGTGGCAGTCCATACTGTATGTTAGTACTTATACACATACTTTTTTACGATAATGTGTTAATTTGATATTGTGTTTATCAGTCACTCTTGTCAAAGGCATTAAAGACATTCATTGATTTTTATGTTAATAGCTTTTCGTGTCATATTTTTTTCATGTTCTAATGACATTGAAAGGATTGAATTTTGACCTTTCTTACTTGATTGTTTACTTCTTGATTTTTCACAAATGACATTGTTATTATTATTTTATGACTATCAGAAAGAGTGTAATTTGCACCTATTTTGAATAAATATCTTGAATCTTGAGCCTATGTATGTATGTTTGTTCCACATCTAATCCGTGGTTTGTTCCTTTGTGGCGGTGCAGAGACTAAACGCGTTGGCCGATTTTGATGATTCTTACGTCAATCGATTTGTCTTAACCTTGCAAGTGTCACTAAAGACATTATAGTAATCAAAATTCAATATGGCGACAACTAGACGCCATATTGTAAAAATGAATAAAATGAAAATCCACGGACTATGTTAAGTGGGGTATCATTGAATGGGTATTGGAAAATCATGTAAAGATGGTTTCTCTCATAGTTTTTCGTTTCGAATGGCCATTTAGGATCTATAACGATTATAATTGGTTCGCAACCATTCTCACTTAAATTTTTAATACTTACAATAAACCTGTGATGAAGTACTTAAAATATCATAATACGTCTTAACATAAAAAGTAATTAACGTAATAGAATTCTTGATGTGATGATAATGATGCGAGCGTCGGTGGCGTAACGGCTAGGGCCGTCGCCTCCTGTCCGGGAGGTCGTGGTTCGAATCCCGACACGTACCAATGTGATTTCGAATTTAGATTTTCATATGTACGTTTATGTGACGCTCTTACGGTGAAGGTAAACATCGTAAGGAAACCTGCGCATACCTGCGAAGAAACTCGTCAAAGAAGAAGTCGACCAACCCGCACTGGGCCCGCGTGGTCGAATAAGGCCCGATCGCCCTGATTCAGGGTAGACTCGAGCCCCTTGATGGGGACACGTATATGAGCTGATATAATGAATTCCTGCATCTGATTCCAGATGTGTACATGAAGGTCGCGTTGCACAAGTCCGTAAAAAGAAATTCTTGAAATACATAATTCTTAAAATCAAATGACAAACCCAAAATTTTACTGCTTTGAAAGATTGAATGTTAACCACGGTCTTGTTAAAACGCAGCCAATTAATAATCCCCAACGATATTACTTAACTAAATCAATTAAATGACACGATTACGAAATTTACCGTCTTATAATCCTGTAGGCAAAGATGATGTTGTAGCTGTACAATGTAAGCATATTTTTAGTAGGTTACTAGATTGCTAGGTTCGTATTTTATAAGCATTTATTTCTTACACAATATTAATTTTGTTGTTGTTAAAATTATACTATAATGTAGATATAATATCCAGAAAATATAAATCTTATTTATTCAGTGTATAACCTCGTCTCGCTGCATTTCACAATGTGTTCCAAAGATGAACATTGATGTGTTCCGGCTTGAAGATAAGATAGCCAGTTCTCCATTGCGTGGGGAATCTTGGTAAGCCTACTTGCATCTTCGGCATCATCGTCACTTACCATCGGGTGAGATGATGCCAAGGGCTTACCAATAGTGAATAAAAAAAAAGAAAAAATAAAAAGTGTAAAATAATAAATAAAAAAACCGACTGACTTGAACTTAAGATGACCTATATCTGTCTCCAATCCCACACCCCGTAAGTATATCCAACCATGCCCATTGATTGGCTAATTTTATTGTCCTTAAACTTATTCTGCAGAGAGAGAGTACATTAGTCACCCTCTCGCCAATTGAAGCAGTAAAGACCATCTGCTGCACAATCCCACATAAAAACATTGTTTAACTTGTATTTAAAATTACATGTAAAATTTTTGATCAAAATTTACAAAACCTTTACAACAATAATGGACCATTTACACGGAGTCAATGCTTAAGACAATCCACTAAGCCAGTCAACTAAGCCAGTGAAGTTTAAAAGCATTCTCATTCTGGGACAGTACATTGTACTTGATTGTCTCTATTTCATCATATCAGGTATATACGTCCCCACCAAGGGGCTCGAGCCTACCCTGAATTAGGGCGAACGGGCCGTAGTTGACCACGCGGGCTCAGTGCGGGTTGGTCGACTTTACACACAACCTGCGAGTTTCTCCGCAGGCGAGTGCAGGTTTCCTCACGATGTTTTCCTTCACCGTAAGAGCATCGGATAAACGTACATATGAAATTTAAATTCGAAATCACATTGGTACGTGGCAAGTTCGAACCACGACCTCCCGGGGACAGGAGGCGGCGGCCCTAGCCATTACGCCGCCGACGCTCTTGGACCATTTACACGGAGTCAATGCTTGAGACGATCCACTAAGCCAGTCAACTAAGCCAGTGAAATTTGAAAGCATTTTCATTCTGGGACAGTCCATTGTACTGGATTGTCTCTACACAATGCCAATGTTGGACTGGCTTAGTGGATTGTCTCGAGTAATGGCTCCGTGTAAATGGTCCATAATCTGCGTGCCCTTGACACCCTTGCTTGACACGCTCTTGGACCATTTACACGGAGTCAATGCTTGAGACAATCCACTAAGCCAGTGAAATTTGAAAGCATTCTCATTCTGGGACAGTCCATTGTACTGGATTGTCTCTACACAATGCCAATGTTGGACTGGCTTAGTGGATTGTCTCGAGTAATGGCTCCGTGTAAATGGTCCATAATCTGCGTGCCCTTGACACCCTTGCTTGACACGCTCTTGGACCATTTACACGGAGTCAATGCTTGAGACAATCCACTAAGCCAGTCAACTAAGCCAGTGAAATTTGAAAGCATTCTCATTCTGGGACAGTCCATTGTACTGGATTGTCTCTACACAATGCCAATGTTGGACTGGCTTAGTGGATTGTCTCGAGTAATGGCTCCGTGTAAATGGTCCATAATCTGCGTGCCCTTGACACCCTTGCTTGACACGCTCTTGGACCATTTACACGGAGTCAATGCTTGAGACAATTCACTAAGCCAGTCAACTAAGCCAGTGAAATTTGAAAGCATTCTCATTCTGGGACAGTCCATTGTACTGGATTGTCTCTACACAATGCCAATGTTGGACTGGCTTAGTGGATTGTCTCGAGTAATGGCTCCGTGTAAATGGTCCATAATTTGCGTGCCCTTGACACCCATGCTTGACACGCTCTTGGACCATTTACACGGAGTCAATGCTTGAGACAATCCACTAAGCCAGTCAACTAAGCCAGTGAAATTTGAAATCATTCTCATTCTGGGACAGTCCATTGTACTGGATTGTCTCTACACAATGCCAATGTTGGACTGGCTTAGTGGATTGTCTCGAGTAATGGCTCCGTGTAAATGGTCCATGATCTGCGTGCCCTTGACATCCTTGCAGGGTCACGCGTTCGCACTTTCTCCATCCATTGCACACGATTTGCAACGATCAACTTGATTTTACAACTGACGAAGGGACCAAATTTAATGATTTTAAACAAAAGAAGAAAAAAAAAGAAAGAAAGAAATAAATAAATAGTTTATTTTGACCTCTTTCACAATAGCCTATGGTATTGCTAACAATCTATATTACATTTCTAAAGTAATGTGTAATGTGTTTCGAAAAAACTTTAGGAACGAGCTTTTATTTGAAAATTATTTGTATGCTCAAAAACCCAAAAGCTCAGAGTTACAAAATGTGAATGTAAATAACGTTTCCAAATTAAAAAAAAAAGGTGAGCACAGTATTTCCTACAGTTCGATTGAAAATAAAAGACGATCCACCTCTAAAGTTCATCATCAGATCAACTTCAAAACACCAAAACGATCTTGACCGATCTTTTAACCGCCTCCGTGGCGTAATGGTTAGCCCATTCGCTTCACACCAGGAGGTCGCGGGTTCGATTCCCGGTGGGGTCAATTTGTAAGACTCGGTTTGGTTGGTGGTAGGGCATTTTCTAAGCCCGCCTGGCTAGCTACCACCATCTTATCTAAGTCTTGCCGCCAAACATCAGTGTTAACAACATTGATGTGTTCCGGCTTGAAGATAAAAGATAGCCAGTTCTCCATTGCGTTGGAGAATCTTGGTAAGCCCGCTTCCATCTTCGGCATCATCGTCACTTACCATCAGGTGAGATGATGCCAAGGGCTTACCAATTGTGAATAAAAAAAAAAGATCTATTGTCACCGGGAATACCGCTTCACGGGTCAATCGGATTTCTGGAAGTCGTTCTAAAATCGTTTGTAAGATTTAACCTAAACTACGAAGTAACTATACCTTATAGCAATCAAAATAAATGTAGTTATAGCGTGTTTTTTAGTTTTTTTAAACAACATTTATTTTTCAATTTTTAGTTCAGGATAAAGAGATAAACTTATGAAATTATTGCATTGTCACTAAATCTTGAAAAATGTACAAAGTTTGAATTAAATTTGTCCGTTTAAAGTGGGCCAAATCGAGTGCAAAGGAGTCGGTTACAAACATACATACAGGTGAAGCTAATAAAAGCGTGATAAAAAGGCACAATGTAAACAAACTTAGTAGGGATTTGACAGTTTGAAATGTCAATTCCATAGAACTTTTGTTTACCTTTTTTTTTTTTTTTGGTTGATAAGGATTAGTATCTTATCTGTGCCTAAACATACAGACATTGCAAGGTGTACAGCTTACACCCACCATTTTCTGATTTCGATGACTACAAAGCAATCCTACTAATATTATAAATGTGAAATTTTGCATGTATGGATGTTTGTTACTCTTTCACGCAAAAACTACTGAACATATCTAGCTGAAATTTGGTATTGAAGTTCACAAGTACACACTTGAAGTTTTCACAGAATGTGTAATTCTGTTGCCGCTATAACAACAAATACTTAAAATCTGAAAAAGTGAAAAAATAAGGGGGGGTCTCCATACAATAACATGTTTTTTTAAAGGTAGTTAAAAGTATTTTTGATTTAGCGCTATCGTAAAAACGGTAATCCATACAAGCACAGATTACTAAACAGTTACTTCGATACAAGCGTCAAACTTAGTGTGATTGAAGTACTAATATTGAAGTAAAACAGCATACCTACAATAAAAATCGGCCAAGTGCGAGTCGTACTCACGCTAAGAAGTCCGAAATATGAATGACAAAAAAAGCATATTTTTGTTGCTCGCGTTGATGTCTTTTGTTTGTAATGTGAATGTTAACATTTTTTGCAATTTTTTATTTTGAAGTTGCAGTATCTTTTATCATCTGTACTAATATTATTATAGAGGTAACTTATTTATATTTGTACGTAGGAGGTTATCTTCGAAACTACTCAGCCCCGACTTAAAAAATCTTTCACCAACAGTTAGAATGGAATTTAAGGGTGGACATTTTTCTCTCCGATCCTCCCACGTCCAAGCAACGACCTAAGCCGCGGCCCGTGCCCACCTGGGCGCCCTTAGACAGTTGCAACTTTTTGCTTTGCACTAGGTTGAGTGCCTTCCGTACTCGCCTCCCCTGCCCGGTGAAGTTGTGAAGGCCCCCTACGGCCAACAACAAGCTTGTCCTTTCGAAAAATAATAATAATAGGGTGGACATAGGATAAAAAAACCCTGCTCAGTCTCGATATCCACGGAGACGAAGCCGCGGGTAACAGCTAGTAGTTGTACGTAAGTAAACCACAATGTATAGCTTCGTTCCTTTTGTAAACTTTTCAGGGATCCATACATCTGATAAAAAAGGAACACTTATAAGATCACTCATTTGTCTGCCTGTCTGTCACACCCGATCCGCTTAACGTACAATGTTAAAACTTGGTACAACAGAATTTGATTCGTTTCAGGCGATTTTTTGATGTGTAACATCTTTGCTCTCGCTTTCCTGCAATTTGTGGGAGTGATTTCGTGAAATGGGACGGAAAAGTGTCCCATGGGACGGAAATGTGTCCCAGGGAGTCGCGTTTTTTCAGGCTTTAAAAGCGCGGAAAAGGCAATGGTATCTATGACCATACAGCCTAGTCTGCCGTATCTTTGCCGTCCTTTTATAAAGTATTTTGTCACATGTTACACATCATATGCGAGTACTGTAGGTCTCGCTCGAATTTTTTTTTTCGTTGACGTACTCTTATCGTGTGGGATACCGTTGAATAGGTCTATCAGAACTACTTAGGGTTTGCTTAAACCATTTTCGACTCATTGATCGTTTTGTGGAATCAATCAATCAATCATTCAAATATTCTTTAATGTACAATAAATTAAAAAAATATAGAGAATAGTACAGAATGCACAGTAAAAATTTAAATTGCACAATTTAGGCGGCCTTGTTGCTGAAATATTAAGCTTTAAAGTGCAATTTTTTGTTAGATTCAGGTCCCCCCCCCCTCTACTAGCTAAACCACTATTTAGGGACATCTGGAAAAAAATGTTACTAGTAGGACATATTATAATATATGATAACATTTATTCGACAAAAATACACAGACACAAGCGTAAAAAGCGTCGGTGGCTCAACCGGTAACGACACGGTCCTTTTTAATTTTTATTTAAAATTGGTGAACCCTTGACAACATCTCACCTGGTGGTAAGTGACGATGTTGCCGAAGATAGAAGCGGGCTTACCAAGATTCCCCAATGCAACGGGGAACTGGCTATCTTATCTTCATGCCGGAACACACCAATGATGTCAACATTGATATTTGGCGGCAAGTTAGATAAGATGGTGGTAGCTAGTCAGGCGGGCTTAGAAAATGCCCTACCACCAACCAAACCGAGTCTTACAATTGACCCCGCCGCGAATCGAACCCGCGACCTTCTGTGTAAAGTCAGTGAATTTTGCCTCTAGGCTACGGAGGCGGTTAAACTGGTTCTAACCAGAGGTACCGGGTTCAAATCTGGACGGCCAATGTACCAATGAGTTTTTCAAAAACTTACGTACATATACTTACCGATTGCTTTAACGGTGAAGGAAAACATCGGGAGGAAACCTGCACACGCCTGCGAAGAAACTCGAAGGTTGTGTGTGACGTCGACCAACCCGCACTGGGCCCGCGTAGTCGACTATGGCCTAATCGCCCTAATTCAGGGTAGGCTCGAGCCCCTCGGTGGGGATGTATATGAGCTGATGTGATGATGACACAGACACACCATAAAAATAACAAAAAATGTACAAATAACACAAAGAAAAAATAGAAAAATCACGATCATCATCATCATCATATCAGCCACAAATCGTCCACTGCTGGACAAAGGCCTCCCCCAAGGATTTCCACGACGACCGGTCCTGCGCTGCCCGCATCCATCGGCTTCCCGCGACCTTCACCAGGTCATCGGTCCACCGCGTGGGAGGCCTGCCTACGCTACGTTTTCCGGTGCGCGGTCGCCACTCGAGAACTTTACTGCCCCATCGGCCATCTGAAAAATCACGATACGATTAATTAATTTAAAAATAAAAATTATCAAGGCTAAGTAGACTTTATAAGTTGAGGAGTAATAGTCGACCAACTTAGGTGTGCAGTTGGATTTATAAAAAGTTCATAGATGTTCCTTACAAAATGTTTTATTACCAACTGCAAATATAATTCCGTATTCCGATTTCTGTGTTCCAGGTCCTACTATGACACCCAAAACAGATGAACCTTCGAAGTTACCTTCACATTTAGAACACCTACCATTATAATACTGTACAGTAAACCCTACCGCGTTTTACAACACAAGGCTCTACAGCTTGAACTGTGCTAACTTGTGTGGTTTATTGTAAAATCCTGTTTAGTATGTCGCAATTCTCGTCACGACTTTGAGCTTTGTTGTAGAACTTAACGATGTTTCTATTCTTAGAAATAAAGTGTTGTACAGAGTTGTTCCCTGGAAGATGAAGAATATGTAATGTGTTTTATGGCTCTTAATCATTATCGTCATTCATTTTAGGCTTTTAGCATCCATCTGTAATACTTACTTTCCAAATTACTTTTGTTTTGTTATGTACAGAGACTGTTACTTTGCTGGACGACATTCAAATTAAGGAATAGTTAACGACTCGTGTCCGAATTGTTAGGATTGGTATTTTTTTTTATTCACAATTGGTAAACCCTTGACAACAGCTCACCTGGTGGTAAGTGACGATGTTGCCGAAGATGGAAGCGGGCTTACCAAGATTCCCCAACGCAATGGGGAACTGGCTATCTTATCTTCATGCCGGAACACACCAATGATATCAACATTGATATTTGGCGGCAAGACTTAGATAAGATGGTGGTAGCTAGTAGCTAGCCAGGCGGGCCTAGAAAATGCCCTACCACCAACCAAACCGAGTCTTACAATTGACCCCGCTGGGAATCGAACCCGCGACCTCTTGTGTAAAGGCAGTGAACTTTGCCTCTGAGCTATGGAGGCCGTTAAAATTTTTCCGCAGTCATCAAAAGCGAGACATTGTATAGGATAAGAAATGCATTTAATTGTGTTTATCTCATTCGTCTAGGTGGTTAGCAGCGCTAACCTCCTAAAATCTACCGTTTTTCAAGCGACTTCCAAAAAGGAGGAGGTTCTCAATTCGTCTGTATGTTTTTTTTTTATGTTTGTTACCTCAGAACTTTTGACTGGGTGAACCGATTTTTATGATTCTTTTTTTATTTGAAAGCTAGTGCTTCCCGTGTGGTCCCATATAAATTTTATCAAAATCGGTGTAGTAATTTAGTAGAAAATTAACAAAAACCAAAAATAATAATGCAAAAATGTACTAATTTGTTGCGATGGAAGTCGGTTTTTTAACGTGTTTAGCGTTTTCAATTATTAAAAGCTTTTAATTAACTTGCAATGTATGTATGTTTGTTCGGGTGAAATCTTGCAAGTTAAATTTGACCCACTTCTCAATTTCCGATTAAGCTGAAAGTTTGCATGCATATGTAAGTATATCGCGTTACACTGCAATATTAAAAGCTTGTACCTGAAAGATTTAAGGTTCTTCGAAAATTATTTAACGTTTTATTTCAAAAGGCACATATAGAAGAAATAATTAATTTGAAAAAGTCCAAAAAAGTTAATTTAATATGTATTTCTGGCTACTATATTTTTTTATTATTATTTTTTTAGGTTTAGTTAGATGTTAAATAATATAAACCAAATTATGTCATTATCACTGCCAATAAAAATCCGTGACGCAGAGTTAAAAGAACACTGGTATTTATAGTGGCTGATCGCGGGAAGGTATTTAAAGTTTTTTTTTCTTTTCAAAAACAGTACCTGGGAGACCGAGCTAATATGGTGGTGTTTATACATAAACTTAAAAAGTAAAATGTGAACTCAAACATTAATTTTTTTTTTAAACTTGTCTAAAAACAATAAAAAATTTAAAAATTCTAAATAAACTTGAACATACAAAAGAGCCACCACCGGGAGGGATTCGAACCCGTAACACTCGTTTCTTGCCGTCCGCGTCTCAACCCGCTGGACCAGACGGACAGCCAGCAATTACCACGAAATTAGGGACCATATCCTGCGTGGAAAGAAAAACGCATGAAAACTCGAAAACACACGTTTTCCCAAACATAAGACTAATCTAGATCGATTGTTTACCCCCAAAAACGCCCAAATACCAAATTTCAGCGAAATCGTTAGAGCCGTTACCGAGATCACAGAAATATATACAAGAATTGCTCGTTTAAAGGTATAAGATAGTAATCTATTGAGATGATGTAGGAGCAAGGTATGTAACACTCCTCTTTCTACTAAGTACTTTAACAAGTTCTGTCTGTTGCGCAGTGTCATGCCATGCATTATTTATAAAATGCATAGTAGATCCCGTCGCGCCGTCGTTGCCGCGTGCGCACCAACAATATTGATATTCCAAGCGTGTCCCATAAGCACGATTGTCGTACTTTGTCATATTTATTCATATTTGATATTATGTTAGGAGTCTGGGAATGTACGAACAGCGACCATCAAGCTTTACAAAACCAGTATAAGCTGGCCGCGCGACGCCTTTGCGTTTCAATATACGCCAGGCCCGCATAAACTGGTTTTGTATAGCTTGATGTGGCGCCGTGTGTACTCGTTGTCGTCGCCAGCCCTTTTTATTTTCAAGCGACCGTGGAGTTAGTGTCACTGAGCGGCGAAGGAGTGAAGAAGGTATTGTCAAAGTATATATATTAGTACTAACATACAGTATGGACACTCCCTGCTGCTCTCTAGATTTCGATCTCACCTCCTCGTCATCCAGATTGATATAGATTGGTTACAGTTTGGTTGTCAAACGTATGGGATTTCGCCGCTATTTTGTTTGTTCCGTCATTCCTTTTTTGAACTGTCATTTCTGGCCTGTTGTATGAAGTGTCCAGTGTGTGGTATTGTGATGGCAAATAAATCAAAGTTGAGATTTTAAGGCGGTAATATTACAGATTTTCGTTATTTTTGATGTCAATTACTCCTAAAAGATAGATAACCCAAGGTTGAAAAAAATACCCTTGTTGTTGATGGTGTTCCCGTCAAAAGCTATTAGAAACACGATTGAGTAGTTTTGGCTCGATAGAAAAAATCCCAAAGATAGGTGTACCTACACCGTTACTTTCAAGTTTTCAACTCTAGATAAGACTAAATACAACTGGAAAAAAAATAATATACAACAATATTTGTTAAGATAATACAAAGTGAGTAATGTTATTATTTTTCATACTTACATTGTAGTTTTTGATTAAAACTTATAAAAAGTGAAAAAGTGTGGTTATTTTCTTTACTCTTTACACGTAAAGAATAAGACAGAGACAACTGTTCCAATCAATACCTCTTCTTAATGGGGATCGGACCGAGACGCGACGATGCTTGAAGAGGCCAGTTTTTTCGCGCTACGCAGCACGGCGCCGCGCGTGTCGCATCGCGACGACGCGACGCGAGGCGCATCCTAAAGCCGTTTAAATTAGCGGTGAAGCATACCGGCGAGGCAGCGCTGCGTCTAATACTTTAGCCGGGGCATATAATCATATCATATAATGAATGAAATGAATGAATATGATCACTTTTGGGGAACGCGCGGTGACGTTGTTACCAAAGAGAATATAACAAAATACGTTTTTAGCTCGTCCTTTACGTTCGGTAACCAGTCTAGTAACCAATCTGAGTGACGGAAGGGTGAGGTTGAAACTAGAGAGCGGCAGGGAGTGTCCATACTGTACGTTGGTACTAATATAATATAAGTACTTTGGCTGCGTCGAGATGCGTCGCGCTACGCCGCGATGCATCTCGAGGTGCAGCGCGACGTAGCGTGACGCTGCGGGGCATACCTCAATAAAATATGTATTTTATTATGTAGTAAATAAAGTTATATTTTGTACAACTATTTTAAAAATTGCGCGCCGCGTCGCGTCGGTCAGCCCTTACTAATAGAGTCTAAAAAATAAAAAGTGAATGTATGGATGCTCTAGCGCTTAGAGTCCTGGAAGGATTGGGGGTAAAAGGGTTAGAGCTTTTTTTTATATCTACAGCCGTTTTTTATTTTGATTCTTTTAGGGTTGCCACCATTATAAAAATGCATTTTCTTTCTCAAAAATGGAAATAATGATTTTGATGAAACTCTGTACGTTGTCAAAACTTTACGAGTATTTCTACATACCTTACTCTACGCATGCCGCAGTTTGTTATTCCAGGAAAAACCGGAATAATATACCTCTCATACAAACGCATTCGTAACTTTTTCTTAAATATGGTTATTTTGATAAGTAGCGTTGCGTTACACGCAGTGTTCTTGCTGCGTAGAGAGGAACGTTGATCATCCCTCTCGCTCGGTCAGGCAAATTTAAAAATTCTGTACGCAGATTTTAAAATGCCGAGCCAGGAAAATTTTAATAATTTGTCCGTCCGTATATAAACGTTTAGGCAAATTGTAAAATTCTGTAAACAGACTGCAAAATGCCGAGCCAGGCAAATTGTCAAAATGCCGTACGGTAGATTGTAAATGAGCGATGTTATAGGTTCGGTTAGGTTTGATTGATTTAACAGTCAAGGAGTCCCCCCCCCCTTGTCATTATTAAGATTTGCCTGATCGTTTGTAAAATGACGAATCATACATTGTGCCTGCGACAGATATACCTTCATTATTTGCCAGTAAGCGTATTGTTGATTTGTGTATATGTCACCGGAAAATAACAAGACACGTAAGTTGATCAATTTTCAAGGTAGTTGATCAACTCCCGGAAAATAATAAACAGCAGTTAAAATGTATTATTTAACGTATGTATTTTAGTAAATTGATTAATTTACGGCGCCTTGTCGTAAGATCATCCGACGAAGGCGAGGTGTACGTTGATTGGTTAAACGACTCACGTGCTTGCTTTTACACTGCTCCCCGCCCGCCACCCGGCCGCCACCTTCACCCGCAATTGCAATTGCAAAGACTTTAAAAATAAATAGTGTGTAACTAACAGGTGTAATTGCAAAAAAGCCAAAGTTTTGTGTAACTCTAGATGCCATAAATCATTAACATGTAGTAATAAATAAGTGAAATACGAATAAGTACAAATAATAGATATTCAGACTGATTGTACTTACTGATTAAACTAACTATAATACTTATTAGGTTAATAAGTGATAATATCTAAGCTCAAGTATCTTTTGTTATTTAAAATATTTTTCCTTTTATTATACTAAGTCATAAAACTGTATGGCTAAATAAGAATAAATATAAAATATAAAAAAAATATACATGATCTTTCAAATCTCATCATCGGTATTAAAATAACATATCTAAACTCTATGAATAAACACTAGCCAAATGCTTATAAAATGCCCTCGACCAATCAGAGAACAGTGTATTATGTGACGGGTAATAGTATACCGTTAAATAGTACACTGAGCAACGATTGGCCCGTTAGTGGATGATTTTACTTGTGGCACAATCGTAAATTATTAAATTACTGCCAGGTACTGTAAGTTGACCAATTAGCTAAAATGCACTGCGTTAAATAATACATTTCTACTAACGTTTGTTATTTTTCGTCAGTTAATCAACTAACTAGAAAATTGATCAACTTACGATTCTTGCTATTTATCGGTGACATATACATACTCGACTACGCCAGGCGGTGAAGGCTTCGTGTTGTTGGCTGTACAATTCAATTATTTTGTCTCGTTCTGAAACTAAGGTTTTGATGTTCTGTAACTTTACTGGGTTTTAACCTTTTCAGTTCTCAGATAGGTACGCCCAGTGACAGTGTAATATACAACTATCTGTGGGTACGGCGATCGCACCTATTTTAATTGTTTGTCCCTATTTTGCCTTCTATGAGCCCTAGAAGTGTGTAAGTAAAGACTAAAGAGGAATATTTTTAGCAGGTTCTTAAATGTACAGAAGCCAGCACATCAAGGTAGACACTCGTAGTGCGATTCTGATCCATACGCGTACGGCATAAGAACGCTACAAGTCCAAAGTGTCTAGCTTGATGTGCTGGCCTCTGTACAAGTCTTTGGCGGGTTTTATTAAATTCTTATTGCTTAACTTTATTTATAGGTATTGTTTGTTTGGCGAAATTCATCGACCTACGAATTTTCGGTGTCGAATTTTTAATACTTTGCTGCTTTACCATCTCTACTGTCTGTTAATGTGCAAAATAGGCGGTCATTATTTTTTAAACAACTTGAGAAAACCTGCATACTTACTTACAAAACAATAACAATAAATTCTCGAGTGGCGACCGCGCACCGGAAAACGTAGCGTAGGAAGGCCTTCTAAGCGGTGGACCGAATACCTGGTGAAAATCGTGGGAAGCCGCTGGATAAAGGCAGCTCAGGACCGGTCGTTGTGGAAATCCTTGGGGGAGGCCTATGTCCAGCTGTGGACGTCTTCCGCCTGATATGATGATGATGATGAATAAAACTGATGGACATAATGATAAACCTACTTAATTTACAATAGAAATTGATTGAATATTACAAAATTAGGAAACGTTAAATACAAATAAGTTAAAATATATGCAAAATACAATTATTTATTTATTTGAATAGATGTATAATTAATAAAATAATACAACAAAATTAGAGTTCTATTTGTAAGAAATTATAAAAGGTGTGGACACAGCTGAGCGGATTTTATAAACAGAATTAATTATAAGTATTTCCGGTTTCTGTAGGTAGAAACATTTTTTGTCGCCATTTTGTATTTCCATCTGTGGCGTCTACTTGCCTTATTGCTAGTGATATTCTATAGTGATTCTGTTCTTTATATTTTTGGGTTACAAGTAGGTACCTAGATTATTACTTTTTTTTTATTTTTTTTTTATTCACAATTGGTAAACCCTTGACAACATCTCACCTGGTGGTAAGTGACGATGTTGCCGAAGATGGAAGCGGGCTTACCAAGATTCCCCATCTCAATGGGGAACTGGCTATCTTATCTTCATGCCGGAACACAACAATGATATCAACATTGATATTTGGCGGCAAGACTTAGATAAGATGGTGGTAGCTAGCCAGGCGGGCTTAGAAAATGCCCTACCACCAACTAAACCGAGTCTTACAATTGACCCCGCCGGGAATCGAACCCGCGACCTCCTATGTAAAGCCAGTGAACTTTGCCTCTGAGCTACGGAGGTGGTTAAATAAAGTTAAATTAATAATTTAATAAAAACACGACTGCATAATAAACATTACCCTTCTTTTTTGGGAAGCCGGGTAAAATGTATCCATGTAAAATGTTACACACGGGATGAAGACGAATTAAACGATACCTCGCACTCTTAAATCTAAGCCGTTTAGAAGATATCATTTTATGAACGGCTGCCTGCCTCACTGCGGGAAATATCAGATGACAGAGCATTTAGGCGCCATTTGTAAAATTTCTTTTTGGATCATCACATCAGCTCATATACGTCCCCACCGAGAGGCTCGAGCCTACCCTGAATTAGGTCGATTGGGCTTTAGTCGACCACGCGGGTCCAGTGCGGGTTGGTCGACTTCACAGACAACCTTCGAGTTCCTTCGCAGGCGTATGCAGGTTTCCTCACGATGTTTTTCTTCGCCGTATAAGAGCGTTGGATAAACGTACATATGAAATCTAAATTCGAAAACACATTGGTACGTGGCAGGATCGAACCACGACCTCCCGGACAGGAGGTAGCGGCCCTTGCCAGTACGTGACTGACGCTGTCTTGTTGGATAAATAAAATAAATCAATTGACGTATGTATTTAAAAAAATGAAATACTGACATACTTCAATGTATTACTCAATGTTCAGTTTTCTTTTTGACATTTAAATTTTTGTAATTTGACATTTTGTGTTTGATCATATTTAAATTTATTTTCTGACCATCACCTGGCTATTGAAATTTTTAAAATTTGACATCTATATTTTATGAATTAGTAATGTGTGATAAATAAATCTAATCTAATCCAATCTATCGTGGAATAAAGATACATACACTCTTTTTTTGTGGGCAATCTTGTAATAATGATAAGATTACGAATTTGATTCGCCTAAATTGCGTGGTCATTTCATAAACCACGTTTTATACGTGTCGAAGTTTAATGCAACATGTTTTAGTACCTATATTGTATATTGCTGAATGAAAGTTTATGTTTAACATTGTTTCATTCCATCAGTGTAAGTTATTAAATCTAAGTGTCTATATGTGGTTTTCGAAAGCCAAAAGAAACTAGCTTTCACGGGTTAACCGCAACACAAACTATAATGAAAAGGTCAGAAAGAGTTCCTGTGAGCTGTTGTAATATGTTGCCGACTATGTTGCCTGGTACAAACAGCTGGACTTCGATTTTGGAATTAATCGGTCCAGTAACTAAAAAGTTAAAAATGGCGGCTACCTTTTTCAATTCTGACAAAGGATTCGTGATTGAGGAGTTCAAAGACTCTCAAATATCGATTATGGAAGCAATCGGTCTAGTAACTAAAAAGTTCAAAATGGCGGCTACTTTTTTCAATTCTGACAGAGGATTCGTTATTATAAACTTTAAGGACTCTCAGATATCGATTTTGGAAGTAAAAAAAAGTTGTATATGTATACCTGGGACAAACAGTCCAGCTAGGTAGGTCCAAGTTCAAGAAAGAGATCAATCGTCGAATGAAACTCGGCTGGGCAGTATCCCGGAAGTTCGCAATATCTTCACATGCCAAATACCGCAGTGTCTCAAAGCTAAGGTCACCCGAAGGGCAATGGAGCGTGCTAGCATAGTGTGTCGATGCGTGATCTAATCAGAAACGAGGAGATCCGTAGGAGAACCAAAGTAACCAACATAGCTCTCAGAATTGCCAAACTTAAGTAGCAGTGGGCGGGGCTCATAGCTCATAGAACAGATGGCTGTTGGGGCAGTAAAGTTCTCGAGTGGTGACCGCGCATCGGAAAACGTAGCGTAGGCAGGCCTCCCACTCGGTGGACCGATGACCTGGTGAAGATCGCGGGAAGCCACTGGATGCGGGCAGCGCAGAACCGGTCTTCGTGGAAATCCTTGGGGGAGGCCTGTATGTCCAGCAGTGGACGTCCATGGACTGATATGATGATGATGATAATTGTAATTTGTAATGTTGTATCATATTTACCTAATAAATAACACAAACATGTTTTACATTCGACTTGCTTATTCTGTTACGGTGACCGTTTGACCACAAATATCAATTCGCAGTAACTTAGTGATTATTTTTGCTGATAACATGGTTGTGGTTATGTCAGACTTAACTTTTGTAACAGTCACGTTTTGATGTGACATTACGTGACATTACGAGTGACATGTGACATTACGATAAGTATTTGATTTCGTATGTTACCTGTCTATTTCTGTCCCGTATAATTGCTTACGCAGCCCGTATCCAGCGTCTTCCCGCGACCTTCACCTGGTCATTAGTCCACCGTGCGGGAGGCCTGCGTACGCTACGTCTTCCGGTTCGCGTTCACCACTCTAGAATTTTACTGCCTCAACGGCCATCTGTTCTACGAGCTATGTGCAGGCAGGACTGATCTTCATGGTAATCCTCTTGGTCCAGCAGTGCACGTTTTTCGGCTGATATGATGATGATACTTGCTTGAGCCAAATCAATGAGCCGTTAAGGAGGAGATACACTGGCTTAAAGTCGTTTGACAGCGTTGACACTGTAACGCGGTTATTTAACCTTCTTCCTTTCGATCTATTTCTCATGCGCTGGCTCATAACAACTTATTATTATTATTATTATTTGGTTAATACACTAGCAGCTGATGCGTGTATATCACTGCACTTGTGTTTCAAAATGTTCATCAAGTCTGTTTTTAATACTGTTGACTGTTGGAGCACTTATGACTGTTTATGGGAGAGAGCTCCATATCTTCATCAGTCGAAATGGCAAAAAGTGTCACAATTTGAATAAAGTGTATGTAACATATAATTAAAATATCCGAATTTTCTTCAATCTTCAATATTTTCACTACTACTTGGATATAAATAACTAAAACTGTTGTATGTCAAAATAACGTAAAATAACAGAAACTGATACTTTATTAAGAGACTTATCTCGGGTAAGACATTATTATAAAGGGCGATGGAGCGAGCTATGCTTGGAGTTTACCCTAAGCGATCGAATTAGAAATGAGGAGATCCGTAGGAGAATCAAGGTAACCTATATAGCTCACAGAATTGCTAAATGTAAGTGACAGTGAGCAGGGCACATAACTCGTAGAACAGATTAAAGTTCTCGAGTGGCGACCGCGCACCGCAAGTTCTCTTTATGTGATTGTGTAGGGTGGCGATTTGTGTTCTGATAAAAGTTATTATCAAGCTATCATAAAAATATCAGCTCGCTCTCTTGTGGTGTGGCAGAATATTAACTGTGCTCACCAGGGAACAGCTATCAGCACCCACATTCATCATCATCATATCCGCCAAAAAAACGTCCACTGTTGGACAAAGGCCTCCCCCAAGGATTTCCACGATGACCGGTCCTGCGCTGCCCGCATCCATCGGCTTCCCGCGATCTTCAGCAGGTCATCGGTCCACCGAGTGGGATGCCTTCCTACGCTACGTATTCCGGTGCGCGGTCGCCACTCGAGAACTTTACTGCCCTAACGGCTACCTGTTCTACGAGCTATGTGCCCTAGTCACTGCCACTTCATTTTAGCAATTCTGTGAGCTATGTCGGTTTTACTTTGGTTCTCCAGCGGATCCCCTCGTTTCTGATTCGATCTCGCAGAGAAACTCCGAGCATGTTCACCGCCGCCCTAGAAGATGTTTTCAAGCTGCTGGACTGGGGTGAATTCGGCATCAATATCAACGGCGAGTACAGCACCCACTTCACCCTGAATTTTTTTTTTATTCTTTATAATTGCATGTGATATTTGTTATCTTTAACCTAACTTGGAAAAAGTATTTTAAACTTTAAAAAAAATTCAAGCAATTTTGATCGGTTAAATTATAGGTAAGTAGGGTATTCAATCTGACTTAAAACAGAACAGAAAAGTGCAGCCCGATATAAGTATTACGTAGCTAATCTATTAAAGTAGCATTTAACTCAATTCAATACCAATATGCTCTTTACTGATGACCTTACCCGACAAATACAATGTACAGTCATTACACATGAGGCCAACAACTTGACATCTATACTTCTACTGCATTCGCAACACGGAAGCAGTTTTATAGTCGGATAGAGCAGAAAATCACCAGGAAATCCTTTAATTAATTAGTAATTACATATATGTGTCTACAATTTAATTACAAGGATTTATTAAAGCATCGCCACTTTCACTAATCGAAGGGATTCGGAGAGTGCGTATCTTCCTTGAAGTTGTAGAGTTAGATGCAATAAATGCATACTTATCACCTATTTGTACGGTATAAGGTTCAAAATGGATATAATTCTAAGCGGGTTCCTAACCACAGGTAAAAAAATTTTAGTGTTCCCATTTACTAGTTCGCTTGCTAATGAAAAATACTCAGCGGTGAAGCAAAAATAAATAGTAGCACTACTGTAAAATACAGGGGGTAAAAAAATGGTAAAGGATCCGTTAACTGGGGATTCTACTCATCATACTGAAAAAAATATCCCAAGGGAACACATAGTTAGGTAATTCTCGAAAAAAATGGGACCCTCCCTAGAAAAAAAATGAAATAAGTCGATCATCTGATCGATTTGTATGAATAGATTTTTTTACGATATCATCAAAGGTTATAGACCCAAAGTTTTTTTAGTTTGATGAGTAGAAGCTCCAGTTAACGGGACCTACACCAATTTTGTTACACTCTGTATATCCATCGAGTATAAAAGAAGGCAGCACAGTATTACAACATAGCGGCTTACAGTAGCGCAACGAATAATACTTATACCATATATCAACCAAAAAGAAACAAAAGGTAAACAAAAGTACTATGGAACTGACATTTGAAACTGTCAAATCCCTACTAAGTTTGTTTACATTGTGCCTTTTTCTGGTTGATATAAGGTATACGCAGAGCAACGGAAGGGTACTTGCGGGGCAGCGGGCAGCGGGGCAGTTTGCCAGGCTGACTATAGGCTAGTATGGGCTAGTACCTACGCCGGTGGCGGCATCGTGCGACATCAAAGGCGTTGCGCTACAGTAAGTCATATCGTAATACTGTCACAGTATATATATTAGTACTAACGTAGAGTATGGACACTCCCTGCCGCTCTCTAAATTCGACCTCACCCCCCCGTCACTCAGATTGGATGTAGATTGGGTACCAAACGTAAAGGACGAGCTACGCAAGCGCGATAAACGTCACTTATATTCACTTTGCGCGCCGCTGTGATTTCGTACACCGGAATAAAAAGCAACTAGTTACCGAACGTAAAGGACGAACTACGCATGCGCGATTAACGTCACTTATATTTACTTTGCGCGCCGCTCACCGCTCGACGCCAATAGGCGGCCGCGGCGGGCGTCTCAGCATGCCTCGTATCATGATTGGCTGACCACCAATATTATACGACCAAATCTAAGAACAATCAGTTCCTATGAATCTTCATACTAGCTGTATCTTTTTTTTTTAGAAATGTAGTTCCTTTATGTTTTTCTTAAGTCAGATGTCAGTTTGTTAATGTGGCTTATTTTGTTCGTTTTATTTATTTAAAATGATGAATTTTTGTAATAATTTGATTAGATGGTGTGAAAGTATGAGTTGTATAGAAATATCTAGTGGTGTGATATTATAAAATGTGATCTCGGAATTATAGATTGGAATTGACTATTATTGTAGGTTGCTAAATGAGATTGTTTCACGGACAAAAGCTCCTGTGTTTGAAGAACAAATGAACAATGTTATCCATGTAAGTTACTTAATCATGTAAGATAACTGTTGATTGTTGCTTGCAGCACAGTATATATATCTTGCAGTGTGTATGCAGTAAATAACTAACAAACATTTCGTGACCAATACCGCCGGTGTGATTCAACCCTACCTGCATTGTTGCCTATAGATACGTCAGTTATAATTATGTATATCATTTCTCACTCGTTTGTATGGAGTGTCCGGGGTGTGATACTGTGAAGGCAGATATCTACTGAAGCATCTAATCGCAAAATCGAGACGTAGGTGTACTAATAAAATTCGTATTAGGTAACAATTTCGATATCTGCTATTAGTAACTCTTATATGCTCCAATACATGAATGTATACAGGCAAGTAGTTGACTTTGGAAATAATTAAAAATTAAAAACCCGACAAATTAAAAACTTAACCACCATATTTTGGCCAGTTGGGTAAAAATGTATGTCACTCACGAGATCAAGACAAATCTATCGACACCTTTACACGAGTGTTTTAAGACCAAATTAACTGCAGACTGCAGTTTCATACACTACTTTATCTCATCTCATACATTGGGATTGAATCAACTAAAATACAAAGATTAAAGTTAAGAGTAAGAAAAAAATCCCACGAAATTCAGTAAGTACCTACAACAAAACGTGTCATAGCGCTGATTCCCAGCGCATCACCGCGCTGAATCCCAGCGCATCACCGCGCTTGCACTGAAGCGGACGGTGTCACAGACAGGTAAAAACAATGCTTTCACTGATCTCAGACATTTTTAAACAAGAATGAAAATTATCCACGAAATTCAGTATCTACAACAAAATTCAATGAAAAACCAACACATCACCGCGCATGCGTTAAAGCGGGCGCTGTCACAGACAAGTAAAAATTGGAATGAAAACTTTTTGTATTGCTGTAAAAATGGCGCGAACCGCATGTGCATTCCAATAAAAAAAAATTGATATGGAACTTCGTTGGTGATATTATCTCTTTGATTTAACTTGTATCGTAAGGGAAAAAAAATACATTATAACATTATTTCTCTAACAAAATAATGTTATACTGTATTTTTTTTTAATTACGGTATTTTGTTTATAAAGTATGCCAATATAAACTCGTTTTGAAGTTGATAATGCGAACTTTACGATATGAGAGTAGATAAAAAAGTATTATTTACCAAAAAGAACCTAATAGGTTCCTGAATCTATAAGTTTCCATGGACATTATATTACATCAATACAATTACTGTTAAGTATTGTATGCTTGCGATAGTAGGTTCTTGGTGGAACACTGAACTGAACATATTTATTTTTTTAGTGCAAGAAAAAACCTAAATATGTTCAATTACTGTTAAGTTCGACATGCCAAGAAAAGTTCTTCCCTTTCTTTAGTCTTTTTCGAGCTTTTCATGCGATCGCGGTTACGTACGACAAAGAGTAAAAATATTACTTTAAAAAGTTAAGAGAGATATCTTTGTGATAGCAATCGTGCGAATTTAAACTTACTTACAACACGTTAACGTTCAATACCACCTTGTAAGGCACGGATGCGATGTAAGGCCTGGTTACGATGTGTATCTATTGTAATATTATTCTTCATTGTGCATTGGCTACGGACGATTGTGCGAGTGGAGTTTTAATTAATCTCCGCCATCTTGTAATTTTTTTAAGGTGGAACATTTTCGAACGTTTCGTTTTTTTTTTAATGATTTCGTGAATTGTTACCTCCCATTATTATTGAGGTTGTTTTTTCGTTCGCTCCGGTAGGGGGTTTTTCAACGAAAATGTGACATGGCGATTACTCTGAAAGTATTTGAGGTATCGTAATGATTTAAATGTCAAAATGTAGGTGTTTAATAATTAGGGCTTTAATAAAGAAAATATTAATTTTGAAATCAAAAGCTTTTTGAAAAATCTTTTTTGAAAGACCTGGAGGTCATCATCATCATATCAGCCGAAAGACGTCCACTGCTGATAAAGGCCTATCATTTCCACAAAGACCGGCTCTGCACTGCCCAAATCCAGCGGCTTCCCCGACCTTCACTGGGTGAGAGGTCTGTAAAGCTTCGTCTTCAGGTGCGCGGTCACCACTCGAGAATTTAGCTCTCTAAACCTAGATAATCACGGAGCCATACGGATAATGTATGTAATGTCACAGATTACTAAATAGTTACTTCGGTAATGTACCTATGTCTGGAAGAAATCGCTTTGAGCGATAAGACCGCCCAAATTGTACCGCTTATAAGATTTTGTTTTAAGTTGTGTTTTTGTTTAAATTTTTAAGTTATAGTTTTTAAGTTTTACATTGTGTTTTTTTTTATTTCATAGTTTTGGGTACAATAAAGAGTATTTATCTTATCTATCTTATCTATGTATTTAAAGTATATAAGCATATATGTATACCAGTCTCTAATCTTTAACAGGTGATTATGTTGACCATCATCAAATCGGCCTAAAGACACCCAGAAGCTGGACATAGGCCTCTCCGAGTTGAGGAGGGGGGGAGGGGGAAGAGAGGGGAGGCTTGCTGTAATCGCCACGCTTGGCTGGCGGGTTGACAATCGTAGTTCGAGATACAGCTACAGTCCTTCTACGATTTAGTCCCTTAGTCGTCTCTAACGACACCCACGAGAAGAGATAGGATGGCCCTATTCTAAGCCGGGAGCCATATTATGGCCCCAGCAACTTATTCTAATTCACGACCCAATGATAATCTTACATTTCTCTTGTTTTCAGAGCCGTCACCATGCTGCAGCAGATCCTGCGCGACATGTGGGTGGACCCCGAGATCCTGGCCGAACTCGATGAGACACAAAAACAGACACTCTTCTGCAAGATGCGAGAGGAACAGGTAGATATTGCCATCTCTTTATTGCAGCACAGTTGACTCCTTTCTGCGTCTCTTCATGACGTCACGTTTAGCAGGTTCCCATCGTCCATGTTAGCCCCTTAGTCGTCTCTTACGACACCCAAGTCACACCCTGGACACTTCATACAACGGGCCATCCTATACGTTCGACTACCAAACTGTGTCAATCTGGGTGACGAGGGGGTGAGGTCGCAATCTAGAGAGCGGCAGGGAGTGTCCATACTGTATGTTAGTACTAATTAGTACTAATATACAGGGTGTAACATAAAGGTGTGGTGATACTTTAAGGTGGGCTTGTACTCATCAAACTGAACCACTTTTGTTCTGCAACTTTGCTGAAATCACTTTTTTTATTTTTTTTGTACAAATCGGTCAGCCGATTCAACGGTTTTGTATGAAAAATCCAAAATTCGCGATTTCAGTAAAGTTGCAGAACAAAAGTTGTTAAGTTTGATGAGTACAAGCCCACCTTAAAGTATCACCACACCTTCATGTTACACCCTGTATATACTTTTCCCAAGTGAAGAGATGGGATGGCCCTATTCTAAGCCGAGAGCCATACGGATAATGTATGTAATGTCACAGATTACTAAATAGTTATTTCGGTAATGTACCTATGTATTTAAAGTATATAAGCATATATGTATAAAATAAATAAATAAATAAATATTCTAGGATAAATCACACATGGTCATCTGGCCCCAAAGTAGGATTCCCTGTGTTATGGGAACCAGAGACTGATATACATACTAATATACGTTTAAATACATACATATATAGATATTTAACACCCAGACACAGAGCAAACAAATCTGCTCATCACACAAATGTTTGACTTGTTATCAGGTATTGGAAATCACCTAAAAAGTTTTTGAGTGGCGACCACGCACCGGAAAACGTAGTGGAGGCAGACCTCCCACTCGGTGGACCGATGATGACCTGGTGAAGGTCGCGGGAAGCCGCTGGATGCGGGCAGCGCAGAACCGGTCGTCGTGGAAATCCTTGGGGGAGGCCTATGTCGAGCAGTGGACGTCCTTCGGCTGATATTAATAATGATGATGTATGCATAATTTTGTAACTAAGCATTGAAAATCACATAACTTTCTCAAATAAAAAAAAAAAAGATATGAAATCTATTTCGAGTACATTCAGCAGTTCTACAAAACCGATTTGCCTTTTTTTTAAATAAAAGGTATTGATGCACAGATATGACATCAAGAATTGAAAATCACCTAACTTTTGCCCTTCTCAAGTTATACACAAACGCGATTTCTTTGTCAATATCTCCGGTTCTAAATAAAGTACGCTGTTTGTTTTGGTCTTAAAACACTCGCTGGAATGAGCTCTTTCTTTTGAGCTATTACACACTTAAATTGGTTGGGTTGGAGATAATATTTATATCTATGTAGGTGTGTATATTTAACGCGCACATTCTCGCATACCGCGCACCATCAATGGCAAGCCACTTCCGGCTCATCCACCCTCGATGTGCATAATAACAAAAATACTACAGAGCCACACCCCCCAGCCCGTAATTCTAAATTTGCTAGAGTATTTCTTAGTTATTTCCTCGATATAAGCGTTTACGGAACTACTGATCAACCGTGACCGTCTTATAATTGTGGTCGGATCGTTTGCCACATCAAAGATTTCACGCGTATAGCACGATGGGTTTTTTTGTCTTATCAAGCGGGTATAGTTTAGTAGTGGTTTGGCGAAATTAACCTTGGATTGTGGTTTGTTTTGTTATGGTGCGGTAAAGGCAGGTGCAATGTTCATAAATATTGAATTGAAATAACATTTCATAATAAATTAAGTCAGGATTTAAATTAGATTTTTAATGATTACCCAATAAATTGAAACATCTATAGAAAATAATCAGTTTTTCATAAACTATATACAGATATGTATTTTCAATTGACTTTAAAAAAAATCTCAATTTGACCGTATTTTTTGTATGTTATACGATTTCTTTGCCAATTGTTAACCGATATTGACGAATCGTTTTTTAATTGATAGGTAGGTAATGCCTCCAAGGTGATTAAATTAGGTTACATATTAAAAAAAGGCTTTAGTGCTTTTTTAGAAAATTTACAAAAACAAAACAGTTCCAAAATTGTACTCGGCCTTTTCGATTTAAGTCGGTTTTTTTAACACGTTTAGCATGGTTAATTAATGACGAAACGAACGATAGGGGATAATAATATCAAACACTTTTAGATTAATCATTTTGGTTTGTTTTTAATTCAATAAATCAAGACATTTAAATACTAGATAAATAGATAATAGTCGTTACGAGTGCGTAGGTGAAAATCGAAAATGTGACCATGGTGGGTGATTTAAAGTACCAGGCATTAGCCGTCAATCCTGGCACAAACAACAGACATTAGCCGTCTATCCCGGTACAAACAACATGCATTAGCAGTCTATCCCGATACAAACAACAGACATTAGCCGTCTGTTCTGGTACAAACAACATGCATTAGCAGTCTATCCCGATACAAACAACAGACATTAGCCGTCTGTTCTGGTACAAACAACATGCATTAGCAGTCTATCCCGATACAAACAACAGACATTAGCCGTCTGTTCTGGTACAAACAACATGCATTAGCAGTCTATCCCGATACAAACAACAGACATTAGCCGTCTCTTCTGGTACAAACAACATGCATTAGCAGTCTATCCCGATACAAACAACAGACATTAGCCGTCTGTTCTGGTACAAACAACATGCATTAGCAGTCTATCCCGATACAAACAACAGACATTAGCCGTCTGTTCTGGTACAAACAACATGCATTAGCATTCTATCCCGATACAAACAACATGCATTAGCAGTCTATCCCGATACAAACAACAGACATTAGCCGTCTATCCCGGTACAAACAACATGCATTAGCAGTCTATCCCGATACAAACAACAGACATTAGCCGTCTGTTCTGGTACAAACAACAGACATTAGCCGCCTATCCCGGTACAAATAACATGCATTAGCAGTCTATCCCGATACAAACAACAGACATTAGCCGTCTGTTCTGGTACAAACAACAGACATTAGCAGTCTATCCCGATACAAACAACAGACATTAGCCGTCTGTTCTGGTACAAATAACAGACATTAGCAGTCTATCCCGGTACAAACAACAGACATTAGCCGTCTATCCCGGTACAAACAAGAAGCATTAGCCGTATATCCTAGTATAAACAACAGGCTTTAGCCGTCTATCTCGGCATATCCACATGTTATAGAAAGAGAAAATAGTCATGTCATCAACTGGAATTCAAACCTAATGATTAAAAAGAGAAAGCATTGAGTGAAGAGACATTGAAAGCCAAGAATAACAATAAAAGTCGCAACAGCCAAGGGATTAACATTTACATATTAATAGCACTACAATGTCTCTAAACAGAATAAAGTACATCAGGCACAAACGGTAATGTTCGTTGATGAACTTTCGGTTGTGGCACAACTCACAAGGTCAGTTTTTGCCCGTCTCCTTCTCCTGTGCAGGCGGATCTAACCTTTTTGTGAGATGAGAGGCGGCTCTAATATGTAGGTCGTGCAAAACAGCAAATTAAAGTCAGCTGTAGAAAATCTATTATAGTCAAAGAATAAAGACTATATTGCTGTAGTGACTTTCATAACCTTGTTAAGGCGCAATACTTTTTTGGCGTTTTAACATTTGTCGCCCAAGGTCCCACTTATAGGACTTTAAGTTAAGGGCTTTCCTCCAGCTAACTAGCTCCGCCATTATATAAAAAATAATTACTCGCTGAGTACATCGTTTATCGAAAATTTTCGACGAGGAATAAGTATCTACTGTAGTTGATTCAGAAACTACAATACATATTCTTCAAAATCATCGTCGAAAATTTTCGATAATTTATGTACTCAGCGAGTGATTGTTTTTAAGGCGACGCATTGGAAACTTTGGTCGCCTTTTTCAGCAATTACAAAACATGTGAAAATTATATTTTGTGGCCCGATTTTCCATTTCAATGACTTCGTTTTGTCAGTTGCAGAAACACAATTGGTTAACTTTTATAACAGAAACAATGTATCAAAGACACCTCTTTTATAAAAGGGATTTGCATTCTACATGCAAACCATACCGATTTAGTACCTCAAAATTTTCTTAGTCGATTATTCTAAACATACATTTCAATGTGCCAGTTGGATTTTTAAAAATTTATTGTAGTTTTTAATTGAAACGAAAAAACATTGAAAAAATTCAAAAGTGTGGTTATTTTCTTTACTCTTTACACGTAAAGAAAAAGACAGAGACAACTGTTTCAATCAATGCCTCGCCTTAACTGATGGCGGTGCTCACGTAGGGAATCTCCGAGCAAGGAGTGAGCTATGCTCGGAGTTTCCCGCGATTGTATCAGAAATAAGGAGATTCGTAGGAGAACCAAAGTAACCGATATAGCTCACAGAATCGCTAAAGTTAAGTGGCAGTGGGTAGTAAAGTTCTCGACTCGCGATCGCATACCGGAAGACGTAGCGTATGGACCGACGACCTGGTGAAGGTCGCGGGAAGCCGCTGGATGCGGGTAACGCAGGACCGGTCGTCGTCGTAGAAATCCTTGAGAATGGCCATTGTCCAGCAGTGGACGTCTTTCGGCTGATATGATGATGATGATGATGGCGGTACTAGTTATGAGTACTGCAATTTGGTCCTTCATGTAGGACTTCGAGCCTTACGAGAATATAGAACACAGAAAATGCATCTGTAATGTAAAGTTCTCGACTGGCGACCGCGCACCGGAAGACGTAGAGTAGGAAGGCCTCCCACACGGTGGACCGACGACCTGGTGAAGGTCGCGGGAAGCCGCTGGATGCTGGTAGCGCAGGACCGGTCGTCGTAGAAATCCTTGGGGGAGGTCTTTGTCCATCCTGGAGGCATAATCTACAAAACAAAATAATTAATTTCAATCAGTTAACAATCGGCGAAGAAATCGCTTAAAAAACATTTGATAATCTCTTCTTTTTTGAAGTCGGTTAAAACGTCAAGGTACGTGGGTGGGCGTTTGCTAAACATCTCGTAGGAGGCAGTCAATCATACAGACGCTTACCTACATCAAGTTGCTCCATGGTTCATGAACCATAATATATTATTGTCTGCCTGCACATATCAGTATGTTTACGTACGAGTATACATGTAGCAGGCAAATTGTATGATTAGTCATTTTACATATGGTCAGGCAAATCGTTTAATTCGTCCGAATGTAAACGGTCACGCAAAATGTAAAATGCTGTACGCCGATTCAGGCGATTTTTAATAAATGTAAACGATCAGGCAAAATATAAAATTCTGTACGCAAATTGTAAAATGCCGACCCAGGCAAATTGTTATAATTCGTCCGTATATAAACGGTCAATGCAGTCAGGCAAATTGTCAAAATGCCGTAGGGCAGATTGTACATGAGCCTGTTAAACTGTCAAAGAGCCTCGCGAAACGATCCGCCCCGCCCTCGCCAATATATACTTTGCCTAACTTTTGCCTGACCGTATGTATAATGACGAATGATACAGTATGCCTGCGACATACAGTATATCATTTAAATGAAGGATTCCTGTATACATGAGTCATATCCTGTCTTACTCAATGTCGCATCCAGACATATTACAAAACTAGCTTTTGCCCGCAGTTTCGCGCACGTGGTCATCGTTTTAATTGAAGTGAAAACTTCTTTAGGCGCGTTGGGCATTTTTGAGATGGGAGAAAACCATTGAACTCCCGACACTGTAACGTAACCGACACCGTACCAGGAACACTCGCAGGGTCAAAACTTTTTCAACCTAGTAGTTTGCCAGGAACACTCGGAGGATCAAAACTTATAAAACTGTAAAAAGTTTTCACTTCTGTCGGCATCCTCGAGTGGTTAGGTTTTTTATTTAAGGACTTTTTATGAGGATGAAGACATCCATTTTCTCCAGATCCCTCGGAAACTATATCGGGCTATTCTGATTATCTATCAAACTATGTCACTTCATAAGGAGGTGCCTTATCTATTTCTATGCAAAAAATCACTCAAAAGTCAAATGCGTTACTCCGTTGCGTGCGACGCTGATGTGCGCGAGCGTGGAAATGAGTTTTTCCCAGATCCCTCGGGAACTATGTCGGGCTATGCTAATAACTAGTAATCTATGTCATTTATCACCCCCTCAACCATCTCTGTGCAAAAAATCACAACATCCGTTGCTCCGTTGGGATTTTAAAGAAATCAACCAAAAAAGAGTTTTTGAATTGAAACTTCTATTTAGACGGACCGGTGGGGTATTAGGTTTTTTTCTGTCACGAAAAAGCGTTACGGCCGCGTGGAGGAGGTAGACGATACATCGCGTGGTGAGAGGCGGCGTGGCGGAGGGATGTATTTGTTCAATTTGATAACCTGCCCGTAAAACTTTAAGTTATTTTTTTTGCGATTCGTTTTGCCACTTGTTTGTTGCCATTCGTTTTTCACTTGTCTGTTGCCATTCGTTTTTCACTTGTCTCTTGACATTCGTTTTTCACTTGTCTCTTGACATTCGTTTTTCACTTGTCTGTTGCCATTCGTTTTTCCACTTGTCCGTTGAAGTTTTTTTAGTTTCCTCAGGAACTGTATCAGACGATGCTATTTTCATGGAATAAAAGTTAGCCTACTCATATGTTCTTCTCCATACCACACACTACGTGCGCGCCCGTCAAGATTGGTTGAGATGTTGAAGCGTGAAGAGGTAACAAACAAACAAACAAATACATTTTGACATTTATAATATTCAGCATATCAGCTCATATACATCCCCTCCGAGGGGCTCGAGCCTAATCGAATTAGGGCGATCGGGCCTTAGTCGATCACGCGGGCCCAGTGCGGGTTGGTCGACTTCACGCACAACCTTCGAGTTTTTTGGCAGGCGTGTGCAGGTTTCCTCACGATGTTTTCTTCACCGTAAGAGCGTCGGATAAACGTACTTAAGAAATCGAAATTCGAAAACACATTGGTACGTGCACCGATAAGATAAATTTAATAAATAAAGATAAATTTATATACGTTGCAGGATTCGAATCACGACCTCCCGGACTGGAGGTAGCGGCCTTTGCTATTGCTACACCGACGCTGTTTATTCATAATACTAGTTGTTTTCCGCAGCTTCATCCGCATGGACAACGTTTCTATGACTTTTCGAGGTTGCGCAGTGCGCGAGTAGCAAGCGGCACGCGAGCGTGGAAAAAAGTAGCTTATGTGTTAAACCAGGTGGTAATCTGTATATCTACCAAATTTCAGCCAGATCCGTTCAGTAGTTTTTGCGTGAAGTAGTATTCTTACAAACTTTCGTGTTTATAATATTAGGAGGATTAGTAAGGATTATTTGTATTTTTTTATTCATTCATATCAGCTCATATACGTTCCCACCGAGGGGCTCGAGCCTACCCTGAATTAGGGCGATCGGGCCTTAGTCGACCACGCGGGCCCAGTGCGGGTTGGTCGACTTCACACACAACCTGCGTGTTTCTTCGCAGGCGTTTGCAGGTTTCCTCACGATATTTTCCGTCACCGTAAGAGCGTCGGATAAACGTACATATGAAATCTAAATTCGAAATCACATTGGTACGTGGCAGGTTCGAACCACGACCTCCCGGACAGGAGTTAGCGGCCCTTGCCATTGCGCCAACGACACTCTATATTTATATATTTATAATATTAGTAAGGGTTATTTGTCTAAATGAAGTCATCCATACATACACTTTTAATACTATTAAAATAGGTGTAGGTTCGTTTTTACGCTAGTCTTTGCTGATATGATAACAAGAGAACCCCTTCATGCATTGTAAGTGATATTAGATAAGATATGAAAATTTCACTAAGATCATTCATAAGTTGAATTCAGATATAAAAGATAAATAAATAAATAAATAAGTAAATTGGTAACAAGACCTTTTTTACTGCAAAATTTTAGTTTTTCACACTCTAAAAAAAATATTAGGTCAAAACAGTTAGCCACAATAGTCGTCAATATAAACGTGACGTTGAATGATGTTTGTTACCAAATGTTCGGTGTTTATGAACTGTGCAAAATACAGCGTTTTGCAAACACTTCATTGTAAATGTAAGTATGTGGCTAACAGAGGCGTTTTATTTAACCACAAGTCATTGCGAGTCACAAGTTGCAACATTCTTGTGTAGCACGATTAAATAAAATAAATGTATAGAGAGTTTTAGTAGAAGCATACGCAGTGTCCGGCTGGACTCATCATATCAGCTCTTATACGTCCCCACCGTGGGGCTCGAGCCTATCCTGAATCAGGGCGATCGGGCCACGCGGGCGCAGTGCGGGTCGACTTCACACACAACTTCCTCACGATGTTTTCCTTCACCGTAAGAGCGTCGGATGAACGTTCATATGAAATGGAAATTCGAAAAACCATCGGCACGTGGCACGGTTCGAACCACGACCTCCCGGACAGGAGGTAGCGGCCATTACGTCACCGATGATCTTTCTTTCTTCATTCTTGTGTAGCACGGACTAAATAAATTAAGTCTAAGTATAGAGAATATTAGTAGAAGCATACGCAATGTCCGACTGGACTATCTAATATACATATAAAAATTAATCGCAAAATGTGTTGGTAAGCGCATAACTCGAGAACGGCTGGACCGATTACGCTAATTCTTCTTTTGTCGAGTTCGTTATTGTCAGGAGAAGGTTCTTATGTGGGGTAGGGTAGGGTAGGGTAGAGTAGTGTAGTGTAGTGTAGTGTATTATTATTATTATTATTGTTGGGTGGGACGCCTGCGGGGTACAGGCGGGTGTTCAAGTCACTAGGTGGACTCATTACACCCTATTCCCATAGTGGTACAATGGTTACTGTGACCCCGGTGGCGTCCCCCCCTCAAACCTTGAGCTCTTTCTACAATACTCCGCTATGTGACTGATTTCCAGGCTGCATAGTTCCTCTTCCCTGATCCTATCGGCGCCAAAAGTCTCCCACCTTAGCCTGCTGTAGAGTACACACTCAGCTAAATAGTGTTGGCTGGTCTCCGGTTGTAGTGTATAGTAGGGTAGTGTAGGGTAGGGTAGTGTAGTGTAGGGTAGGGTAGGGTAGTGTAGGGTAGGATAGGGTAGTGTAGGGTAGTGTAGTGTAGTGTATGTAGGGTAGGGTAGGGGAGTGTAGGGTAGGGTAGTGTAGTGTAGGGTAGAGTAATGGGGTAGAGTAGTGTAGGGTAGGGTAGTGTAGGGTAGGGTAGTGTAGTGTACGGTAGAGTAGTGTAGGGTAGGGTAGTGTAGGGTAGGGTAGTGTAGTGTAGGGTAGGGTAGTGTAGTGTAGTGTAGGGTAGGGTAGGGTAGGGCAGTGTAATGTAATGTAAGGCGGTACGTAGTTCGCCGGGACAGCTAGTATAATTATAAAAATAAAATACAGCATAATAAAATCTTACAGGTAACAAAAATATGCATACATTGAATATATTCGAAAAAAATCTACTAAGCGACTTAAAATCTTATTAACTCTAAGTGAGGAATTCTGGTATACATAATTGGTTTCTCGACAAGAACTATAACGATTTAGATGAAATTTTGTTTTTAGGTAATGGTTTACATTTCATGATAGTTATAACACAGAATTATGCAATATCGTAATACACTGTGGTTATGATTCCTGAGATAATCCGTTTACACGCAAAAAAAAATATATTTCAGTTTCTATTAAACAACTTTTTGCCATGCATACGAGTTGAAAAAGATGACGTATCTGAAGTTGATCTGCTGGAAGGACAAATATGATAGCAAATCAGGAGATAACCGGGCTTGCCAAGATTCCCCAACGCAATGGATAACTGGCTATCTTCAAGCTGTTAACGCTGTTAACGTTGATGTTTGGCAGCAACCAAGTAGCTAGCCAGGCGGGCTTAGAAAATGCCCTACCAACAACCAAACTGAGTCATACAATGTCAGATCCCGCCGGGAATCGAATAAGCGGTGGGTTATGCCCGAGATAAAACCGTAAATTATTTAAGTGGAAACTTTTTACTCCGGCCTTTTTACGCAGCAGCAGCATTGCAAGTTGAGAAACACCTATAAATGGACACATAAATTATTATTGAAGACTAGCTCAATAGGGCTTGATCCCAGAGCCGTAAGAGAAAATCGAGGTTTCGAAAGTTTCGAGGCGTGGAAGGAAAATAGTTTTGAGGTCATTTCATTTCAAAGCTTTATTAATTTGACCAAATAAACACTAATACAACATGAATTAATGGCAAAGCCAATAAATTCGAATCCACTTTCAGAACTCAATAAGTAAAAAACTTTCATGGTATAAACATAAAATATATTTCAATGAATTACCTAAATTTATTTTAACAATTTTGTTATCTATACTTAGTATTAAAATAGTTGTTATAAGATTTTATTGTTATTGTTTTGTAACTATGCAGGTTTAAAAATTTAGCAACTAGTTAGTATATGTTTTGGTATAATTTCACCTTTGACCTACTTCATCATCTTTAAACGTTTTTCAAACCCGTCACACGCAGCACGCACAGCTTCCATCGGTATTTACTCCCAAATGCGATGAATAACTTTCTTGAGCTGATCCAGATTTACAATTATTTATATGCCTCCAGCCGTTTGCTTTTGAAATTTCCCCCATCTTGATTTTTTAGGGTTGCCACCATGGTAAAAGATCGCCTATTATTTTTTGACGTGATAATGTCTTATAAATCGATGAACGTCGGGTTGCCTGCACGAAAAAGTGTCACGTTTCGCGTGCAAGCGAGAGCGCGGAACAAGCGATAGAGAGGCACAATCGGCCCAAGCGTTCGGCTTGTGATCAATGTTTTCTTATGACGTTATCACGTAAAATTATCGTCCGTAAACTGACTTTACAAGCAACCAGTTTTTTTTTTAGAATTCACAGTTTTTTGCTCAAGAATGGCTTAACCATTTTGATGAAACTCGGTTCGTTTCTATAGTTTTATATGGCCAGCAGCACGCGGTAGTTTTTTATTCCAATAAAAGCCGTAATAAGGTATCACCCACAAAAAACCAGTTTATTTTTTCTCAAAAATGGCTTTATGATTTTAATTAAAATTTTGTTAATAAATAGGACTTAATAAGGCTTCCTTCACTGAGTAGTTATTTATTCCAGAAAAAATCTGAGTAAGTTATTGTGGATGACTACGACAGACGGTGAAAGCTTTGTAAGAAAGTAAGCACAGCGTGTCTGTACAATATATTCAAAATATATGTATTATTACTGACATACAGTATGGACACTCCCTGCCGCTCTTAAGAATGCCACCTCACCCCCTCGTCACTCAGACTGATTTAGATTGGTTATAGTTTGGTTCTCGAACGTATGGGAATTCGCCGTGATTTTGTTTGCTCCGTCATTTGTTTTTAGACATGTCATTTCGCGACCATTTGTATGCAGTGTCCGGGGTGTGATATATTCTTACAAGCATATACACCTGACACCCAAGTTCTATTTTCGAAATATTATGCGCCGATCCCCTTAAAATTTTCAAATCAACCGCAACTTTTCTCAGAGAACAAGGCACGATGATATTCTCATCAAATCCGCTCCCTTACGATTATCACTACTCGGCTTCCATGCTGAACGCGGCCGACTACATCTTTGTTATCTCAATGAAGATGTATTATTGTCTCCTGATGAGCGTCGGTGGCGTAACGGCTAGGGCCGCCGCCTCCTATCCGGGTGGGAGGTCGTTGTTCGAATCCTCCCACGTACCAATGTGATTTCGAATTTAGATTTCATATGTACGTTTATCCGACGCTCTTACGGCGAAGGAAAACATCGTAAGGAAACCTGCACACGCCTGCGGAGATACTCGCAGGTTGTTTGTGAAGTCGACCAACCCGCACTGGGCCCGCGTGGCCGACTAAGAACCGATCGCCCTAATTTAGGGTATAGGTATATATGATGTCTCCTTGCACCTTTATAAAGTTTTGTCTCAGAAAGTTTTGTAAACAAAATCACGCTTGATCCCAATGCTTACAAAGCCTTGAAAATTGCACCCGGCAGTTCGCCATTCGGGATTTATTTTATTTCATTCCTGTTTTCAATTTTTGTCAAAAAACCAGGAAAATATATTATTTAAAGCATATCTTTGACGTAAGTAATAATTTATTTTATTTTTCTGTTTTAAACATAGACAATATATACTGTAAAAACGATTTTCTCGAAAAGTTTGTTTTATTCAGAATAAGTACGTGTAAATCAAATATGCTTTTTTACTGCAACTGGCTGAATATTTCACTGAAAAACATTGTTTTCTTCGAAGGTTTTTTTAATGTGTTCTAGACTCTATTGCAAAGAACTGTTATGTTTTTCACGCGTCCCACAATAGTATTATCAAAAAATTTCGTTAGATTTATCTATTGGACAAAGTTGTTCCGGCTGTGACATACATAATTCTAAACTGGCCCACCAGACCCTGAACAAAGAAGTATGCATTACAAAAAAGCTACTGAACGCCAGATGGCCAGATTATTTTTGATGTTTATTGTAAAAAAGGCGCGTATATATAATTTTCAATTTATTTTGGATTAATGTTCGCCTGTTTTACAACTATAGTGTAAACTCTGTAAAACGTCACTCGATATAACGATTCACTCTTTGAAACGTCAAAATTTTCTGACTCCAGTTGGTTGACTTTGACGCGAATTTCTCTGTATATAACGAAAACTCTCAATAACTTCACTAAATGGCCGGTCTCTTGAGTGTCGCTATATGGAGTTTACACTGTATTTAATTTTGAATAAGCGAACAGCTGATCGATTTTTATGAAGTCCAAAACATTTTTACACTTTTTTTTTATTGACAATTGGTAAGCCCTTGGTATCATCACACCTGATGGTAAGTGACGATGATGCCGAAGATGGAAGCGGGCTTACCAAGATTCCCCAACGCAATGGGGATTTGGCCAGTCTTATCTTCAAGTCGGAACACATCAATGCTGTTAACACTGACATTTGGCGGTAAGACTTAGATAAGATGGTGGTAAGATAGCCAGGCGGGCTATGAAAATTCCCTACCACCAACCAAACCGAGTCCTACAAAGTTGACCCCGCCGGGAATCGAACCCGCAACCTCCTGGTGTGAAGCGTTACGCCACGGAGGCGGTACACTTGGGGAAAGTTGTTTATGTGTTCATTGTGTAATGAGTAGAAGCCACAGTGAACGGGTCTTGTACTGCGTAAATATTTTGTTTACAGAAAACTCGAAAGAGACCGAGAAAACCTCAGTCGCCCAGGTACTAGCTCTTACGGCGAGGCATGTGTCAATCTGTTGTCTCTGTTTTTTTCTTTACGTGTAAAGAGTCAAGACAATAACCACACTTTTGCACTTTTTCAATGTTTTACGTTGTTATTTCTCTTAAGACTTCAATTTAAAAACTAAAATTTAGCAGAATCTCTTTAGTACTTAAAAAGAAATATCTCCACATAAAAACTATGTGCAAATTTAGACATTTTATTAATAAACAATTCGTTTTAGACTTTTTTTTAGACGTTTTAGACCTGTTTTTGGGTTTTTTAATGATCGAGTAAAGTACACACTATCATGTAACATATTAGCACATTCCTTAGATAATATCCTTATGTATGTCCAATATTTTTTGCAAGACCGATATTTATAGTAGTAATTACCCAAAAAAATTTGATCTACAAAAGGGTTTCTCCGCTTCTCCACCGGTGCCTCACCCTAATAGTCAGAGCAAAACTGCTGTGACATACCGACGGACAGGATTATTTATCATTGTTATACTTATCTATGTGGGGAGAGGTGTGGTGGTACGGAACGCTGAGATCGACACGCACTTAGCCGTTTTTTTAACAGCCTATATCTAGAACTACAATTAAAAGTAAGCACCTACTTACTTACATAAAGTTGAAGTCCCTTTATGTAGTTAAAATCAATTAACCATTTCCAGGTGCGCCGCTGGCAGGCCTGGGACAAGAAGGTGGGAACTGATGAGTCAAATCACGCCAAGTTCCAGAAGAACAGCAAGAAGCAAGTGCAGTTTCTCCAGGGGGAAGACGGTGAGCCTTGGGTGAGTATAGTTTAACTACGAGACATAGAGTCCATAATTATTATGGCTGAGGATTAGCAAGAAAATTTTTGAGCCAAATTGAGCTGAATCGCTTTGAAGAAAAGTGTGTTCCGTTATAAAGATTTAAAAGAAGACTATGTCAAGGGTAATCATGAAAGTTTATTTAACAATATATAATAAAAGATGACTCGAGACAACCTGAAAAAACCTGTCATACCTCTAAAAATTACACGCAAAATACTCGTATCATCATTACAGCTCATATACGTCCCCACCGAGGGGCTCGAGCCTACCCTGAATCAGGGCGATTAGGCCTTAGTCGACCACGCGGGCCCAGTGCGGGTTGGTCGACTTCACACACAACCTTCGAGTTTCTTCGCAGGCGTGTGCAGGTTTCCTCACGATGTTTTCCTTCACCGTTAAAGCAATCGGTAAGTATGTACGTAAGTTTTTGAAAAACTCATTGGTACATTGGCCGTCCAGATTTGAACCCGGTACCTCTGGTTAGATGTACCGAGTCGTTACCGGTTGACTCGTATATACCTGTCCAAAACGAAAGATTACACAATAAACACTTCTAACAACTATTAAATATTTTGAGTACCTAAGTCTACTTACGATAATTCAAAAATTTTGAAAGTTTACGCACACAACCAAGTAAAACTTTGAATTAACGTAGTATATTGGTTCGTGATTTGTTTACTCGTAAGCAAAGGTTTACAAAAAAAAAAGATTTTTGCGAAATCTAAGTAACAAATAACAATACTTAGGTACTACGTAAATCATAATTGTAGCGAAATAGTGTTTCAATAGATACAATCCGAAACAACAAAACCAGAATACCGTGTCGCGTAATTTCAATACTTAGTCAGTTTAAAATAAACAAAGGCTGTCCCATTTGTGACCATAAGACAATGCTGTAAACAATTTGGTTAAAGTTCAACTAGGCTAAAGCCTTCGAAGGCCGAATGTCTGACAAAGGAGATACACCTGGTTTAGCATAGCCAATTGCAACACTAAATGCAAGGATTATTTATTTTGGATCTAGGTGACCAAACTTACTAATTATAGTTACAAATTGGATTGTCAACGAAGTGAAAAATGAAGAGAACTTACTAAATAACTGAACAACAAAAGACATAATGGTACTTTAACAGAATATAAGAATGCGTATCAACCGCCCTGACATGGAAATCAGAAAAGGACAAGAACGACAAAACAGTCCACAGTCACCATCTCTTAACCTGAAAAAACAGCAGTGCCCCACCGGATTTCTAACAGAAGGTCATATACCAACTGAACAAAAGAAGAAAATAGGTACACCAGTTAGCCCAAAGTACTGTTGTCTTCAAGGCCTCAAGGTCTCTTTTGTTAGCACACACTGTTTGTTTGTTTGCGACCTTCCGGCGATTTACTTATTATAAGTAGGAACCTACCGTATTGTGTATTGGTATTTGTGCGCGCGACTAAGTTTTCGGGGTTTTGTCATACGAAGGTTGTCACAAATTGTTGAATTATACAAAAGATCTAGCTGAGGACAATGCGCAAATGTTTTCTTTGTGTTCACGTTTAGTTTGGTTTCAGGAATCAGAAGTTAGGTAATAAATATTAAATAAATAAATTTTATTCTACGCTGCTCTCACGCTGCACTCTTTCAACAATCTATAATCATCTTCATAAGATTTTATAAGTGTAAATAACAGATTCATGTGACTAGCCGCAACCCGACACTGACATTTTTCAAATTGAAATTGTCGCTGTTGCACTAGAATTTAAAATCAGTTTTCCGTTTGTGTTTAATATCGTATGAATTCAAATAAATTATATTTGCGCATGATTTTAAAAATTTGCCTCTCCTAGCAAGGTCTAATTTCTCTATTGTCAGTCACCACAATTGGTTGGGTGACGCAGAATCGCTTATTCATTTCGAAATGATTGTGTTCGCCGACAATGAACACATCACATGAAATCAATTTGCGTTGTTCAGTCAAACCATCACTTCATCACTCATACATCAGTCTGTTTACAAAATAATAAAAACATAGAATATAGATAGGTACCTATTGACTATTCTTTTAAGGTGGAATATGAAATAATACATGCCTTTGTGTTTTCTATTGAGACGTACATAAATATTTATCATCTGCCTTAGCATCTATTCATTTCAAAATAGGTATCAATCAGTAAGAATCAAAAGGCTTTAAGTTTGCTATATGTATATGGAAATTACATAAGTTAAAAATATTTTTATTTATCATCTTTGTTTTGTCATCACGCCTTTCACATGTTTGAGAATTTATTGTCACTTGACTTCACTTACTATTTCATCATTACCCACTACTGTTCTAAGTTTGTCGATTGTTGTGCAAACAATTTTATTTCTCGTGTAATTACCACATGGGTATTTATAGCTCTCAACGTATTTGAAGTTTGTGTACCCATATTTAACTTTAGATTTAGATCAATCAACTAATTACATCGTAGTTATTGAAGTATGCTTGGCCACCAACACCAAAACATGCCGCTCCTTCCTTCAACATTTTAATTTTACTACCAGACGTCCTGACTGGTCTTTGCAAATGTTTTTTATGACAATCCTCAATTGATTTGTGCCCAGGTATGGGTGATGGGAGAGCACCCCAGCGACAAGTCTATCGAGGCGATCCTCGCAGAAGAGGCGCGGGTGCGTGCGCTCACGCAGGCACGACAGGAGGCGCATCAGCTCCGCAAGTCCGTGGAGAAGGAACTCACGCAGCTGATTGATTACAAGCCTCTGGATAGCTTGGAACAGGTACGTGCAAGTATGCAACTTAGTGTGCAGGTGATGTGAGCTCATATACCTATACCGAGGGTCTTGAGCCTACCCTGAGTTAGGGTGATCGGGCCTTAATCAATCACGTGGGCCCAGTGCGGGTTGGTTGACTTCACACACAACCGTCGAGTTTCTTCGCAGACGTGTGCACGTTTCCTCGCGTATGTTTTCCTTCACCGTAAGTGCGTCGGATAAACGTGCATATGGAATCGAAATTCAAAAGCACATGGTACGTGGCAGGATTCGAACCACGACCTCCTGTACAGTGTCATGTGTTTATGTAATGTGCGACAAGTTAATTGAAGAAATTCGAAAGACAGGCATTGGCACAGATGCGTCAGAGAGCGCATATTAATTATGGAAGTAGATTGCGATTACTTTCTGGAGATAGAATAGTAAAAATAAGAGCGATAACATAACATCATCTTGTTATAAACTCTTAAATTCAGATATAATTCCCTTAACTCAGTTAGGTAGATACCTTTTATCTAAGATACAGTTAATGATTATATTAACAATAAAATATTTTTTGGTCGTTTAATTCATCTTTATTTCTGCCATGTTGATTTAAAAAAAAAAGCTATACGGGGTGTAAACCCGGAGATTCTACTCATCATACTGAACAACTTTTCTTAAGGAACCTATGGTCAATTCGCAAAAAAATACGGCTCTCCTTACAAAAATGCACAAAATTGGTCCATCGGCTGATCGTTTTGTATGAATTCAAAAATTTTTTTGCGATTTCAGCAAACTTGTAGAACAAAAGTAGATGAGTAGAAGCCCTAGTTAACGGGACCTACACCAATTTTGTTACACTCTGTATATCCTATGACACGCGGAGTGATGGCACGAATCCAAAGACAACACATTTGTCAAGATCGGTTAAGTGGTTTAGGAAATACGAGGGAACAGATGGATGAGCTGCGTCAACGCATCAAAGACCTGGAACCGCTGCAGCAGCGCTTCGAGGATCTGGAGCCGGAAGTGAAGCTAGAAACTGAGAAAGAGAAAGCCTATGACAACCTCAAGTTAGACATCTATACATACATAGCAGTCAAAAACATAAACCTCCTTTTATCGTAGTCGGGTAAAAATGCGGGTTTGATTTGATCCCAATATAATTATGTTGGATGCAGGTCCCCGAACTCATTGTTTTTCTCTTTTCATCTGTTACAGAAGTTCGACCTATCCCCCAAAAGCATAGAATCTATAGATGATAACCTGGAAATCTACTGTACGGTGGATGAGCTGCGTCAACGCATCAAAGACCTGGAACCGCTGCAGCAGCGCTTCGAGGATCTGGAGCCGGAAGTGAAGCTAGAAACTGAGAAAGAGAAAGCCTATGACAACCTCAAGTTAGACATGAATAAGAATACTCTGCACTTTAACTTTATTGAAGGGAAAAGAGATGTTTTGCAGGTAAGTTGGGATTTTTTTGTGTTAATTACAAAATATAATTTCTGTGGTTACCCAGAGAATTGTTTCCCCTTGCTTATCTACTGTAGTCATTATACAACTTCACCCCTTGTCTTATGTACTGTAGTCATTATACAACTTCACCCCTTGTCTTATCTACTGTAGTCATTATATAACTTCACCCCTTAACTTATCTACTGTAGTCATTATACATCTTCACCCCTTGTCTTATCTACTGTAGTCATTATACAACTTCACCCCTTGCCTTATCTACTGTAGTCATTATACAACTTCACCCCTTGCCTTATCTACTGTAGTCATTATACAACTTCACCCCTTGTCTTATCTACTGTAGTCATTACACAACTTCACCCCTTGTCTTATGTACTGTAGTCATTATACAACTTCACCCCTTGTCTTATCTATTAAAGTCATTATACATTGCACCCCCTCTTATCTTCTGTAGTCATTATACAACTTCACCCCTTGTCTTATCTATTGTAGTCATTATACAACTTCACCCCTTGTCTTATCTACTGTAGTCATTATATAACTTCACCCCTTGACTTATCTACTGTAGTCATTATACATCTTCACCCCTTGTCTTATCTACTGTAGTCATTATACAACTTCACCCCTTGCCTTATCTACTGTAGTCATTATACAACTTCACCCCTTGTCTTATCTACTGTAGTCATTACACAACTTCACCCCTTGTCTTATGTACTGTAGTCATTATACAACTTCACCCCTTGTATTATCTATTGTAGTCATTATACAACTGCACCCCCTCTTATCTTCTGTAGTCATTATACAACTTCACCTCTTGTCTTATCTACTGTAGTCATTATACAACTTCATATAATTTGGTCCTTTTTGAGGTTCTATACTTAAAGCTCAGCTTTCTATCAGCTGGATGCGGGCAGCGTAGGACCGGTCGTCGTGAAAATCCTTGGGGGCCTTTGTATAGCAGTGGACGTCTTTCGGCTGATATGATGATCCCTAAAGCTATCATTAAAGCTGATAGCTATAACACTATAAGGAGTAGGACGTCTTTCGGCTGATATGATGATCCCTAAAGCTATCATTAAAGCTGATAGCTATAACACTATAAGGAGTAACACCAGTGCTTTATTTATCATTTGTCCACAGTAGAAAAATGAATTTTATAGTGTATTTCTTTCACCCTACGTTTTAAATATATTCATGAAGAGTCTGTAACATGGCTGAACTCAGAATACCTGTATGATGATTGTGTTCATGTCTCTTTCCCATTTTCAGGAGCTAGGAATCCCCAAGAGTGGTGAAGCTGTCACCGCCCGAGTAGCTGCGTGGGAGAGACGCGTAGCTGCAGCGCGAGCTGGCGATATACTCCGCACATTAAGGGCAAGGCGAGCTAAGACCCTACGAGACGCGCAGTTGTATGCTAAAGACTGTGATGCTGCTTGGCGAGAGCAAGGTGAGTTCTAGAATGGAGTTTTTCATCAACCTTATTTCTTCAAGAACAAGTCCGATCTTGCATGGAATACTGTTCTCAGCAATGGGATGGATCAGCCTGCTATTAGCTGGATACCTTAGACGCCATCGATCGACGCGCCCGAAGACTTATTGAAGACGATGAGATTGCCAAAAAAAAGCTCCAAAGCCTGGAGCATTGCTGCAAAGTTGCCTTCGGAGAGTGTGCGCACGAACTACACGAACTCATTCCGGGGACAGGTTTCACTCCACCCCTTTGTTATTTATTTATTTATTATTACAAATATGAACTTACAGTTTAACCAAAACGTTCACTTTGTTACACAATAAAGTTAATATGAATTAAATAATACGAGAGTTAGACATGATTTGAGCTATATATGAAGTCAAGTATTTGCAAATTTGACAAAGCGGATCATAGTGCAAGTCGACATGTTGGACCTCGCCTACAAAGGCATTAAACTAAGCAGCACCAGAGCGCGCGCCGTATGTGCGTTGTGCGCGTAGTGCGTACGTAGCGCTGGAGATGCGAACAGCGGGTGCCGACGCAGGCCAGTGCGCGTATACCTTTGCGGTACAAAGTACTCAATGCTACTAAGAATTGGTGGGTTGTGTACTTTGTTCTTTAACAACAAACATTAATGTAGTCCCAGTAGTAGTTTACGTCGTAACTCTAGTGTGTCAATACCTACTACCGTGCCCGAAACAAACATTAAGGGTAAAGTAAAGGATAATAGCCGTATGTTCTCTTATACAGATACCTGGCGAATTTACGTTGGACTCTCTCTACCGTGACACTATACTTATCCTCTCTCGGATCCCACATTATGGCACCGAACTCTAGCAAGCTCCGGACGTACGCATTATAGAGCATTACTGCAGTCCTTCCATCATGGAACTGGACAGTCGTACGAACTATAAAACCAAGCGACCTACTAGCTCGCTTGCACGTGGCTGTAATGTGCTCACGGAAGTTAGGTTTATTGTCCATAATCAAGCCGAGGTCGCGAATCTGCTAAAACCTTTCTAAAACATCATTTCCTAAATTATAGGCAAAATATACCGATGCAGTGAATCGTGATAGAAAGATAATTTTGCATTTTTTAACATAAAATGCATATTATTATTTAGGCTCCATTTATACACTGCAATAATGTCACTTTGTACCTGTGCGCAGTCTGCGCTACAATACAACCCACGGCGCGGTAAAGTTTCAGATCATCTGCAAACATCAGGCACTTAGAGTTACTGATAACCTGTGGTAGATCATCAATCATTAAAAGAAACAGGGTAGGTCCAAGTGTACTGCCTAGGCTTACACCCGATCTGGTAATAGTCTTTGGATTGATAAGGGCTGAGCCGCACAAACTGCTTGCGGTCCTTCAGATAATTTGCAAAGAATTTTAATAATTTTAGGGAGAACCTCTAACGAGAGAGCTTCAATAGCAAGATGTTGTTGTCAACTACATCAAATGCTTTCGAAAATCTAAATAAACGGTGTCGACTTGCCTTCTAGCATCCATCTGGGCCGCATACATTTGTTGTTTATAGTCAGCCTATTGGCATGGAGCGTTATGTCATTTATTATACGGACAGCGATGGAGTGGAATCCTGCGATTTCCCGGCTCTTACAATTTCGGGATCTTCAGAGGCGAGAGTGAATAGCAATTATTTGAGTTTGCGTGTACCATCCTCGACTACACCGTCACTTACCATCAGTTAAAAGTAGTCAAACGTACTCAAATTTTTAATAAAAGAAAAACCAAATCCAGTCTATCCTATTTTGTGCCAAGTTTGACCATTCGGGCATTCCCAACTCTTTGAGGTCTAAATAGGATAGAGTGGCGCACTTTAATGTCGGAGTCCAAGATCCACTTCGGGCCGCTGAGCCAGCGAAGTAAGTAAGTAAATCGAGTCTTACAAAGATCGACCCTGCCGGAAATTGAACCCGCGACCTCCTGGGGTGTAAAGCGAAAGGACTAACCATTACGCCACGGATACGGTTAGAGTCTTTAAGGCAGCATAAAGTAAATGAAGCTGTCAATCATTCTGCACAAAGGCCAATGTGGTGCTGCTTGGTTAGAGTGAACTGAGGACTGTGCCCATATTGGGTCAGGAAAAAAAAATTAAGTAAAGGCTTAAATTATTTTATTTTTCGTCATTTCATTACATTAAAATATAGTAAACAGGGATCTTCAAGGCAAGAGTGAGTAGACATTGTTTAAGACTGCGTGTTCCACCTTCAACTCCATCGTCACTTTACATTAGGTTAGATTGCGGTTAAGGCTGCTACCTCCTGTCCGGGAGGTCGTGATTCGAATCCTGCCATGTACCAATGTGTTTGAGAATTTAGATTTTATATGTACGTTTATCCGACGCTCTTACGGTGAAGGAAAACGGTGAAAACATCGTGTGGAATCGTCTGCGAAAAAACTCGAAGGTTCTGTGTGAAGTCGGCCAACACGCACTGGGCCTACATGGTCGACTAAGGCCCGATCGCCCTAAGTCAGGGTAGGCTCTAGCCTAGTGGGGATGTATATGAGCTGATATGATAGTGAGGTCAATCGCTCCCAAATCACCCGTAAAATGGGTTTTCCAGTAGACTTAAGGACTGTTTCATAGACTTAATGTAAAGTGTAAACTGCTCAAAACAAAAGTGATAAGAGGCTATCATTTAAAGTTTCATGATTGATTAGACTAGACTTGACTGTGGGCAGTAAAATAACTAAAATGGACGGTAATATACCTAAATAGGGCGGTAAATTAACTGAAGTGGACGGTAAAGTATTCTCAAATGGTTACTAAAATTAACACCTTGGCAATAAAACATGGGTAGCAAATATTTCAAGCGAAGTTGTTCTGGCACTTCTCTGGCGGATGAAGCGGCACGCTTCGCTCACTCGTGTAGCACTTTGCTCCTCGCTACCTAACCAATAGCCAAAAATACCACCTTGAACCCCACCTTAACTCCCACCTAGATCAATTTAACCAACAACTGCCATATTCTACAATATTACTGCCATGTTACCGCCACTTCAAGATTGAATATCCACCCATATTGTATACAATGGTTGTATTACCCAAACATTTAAATTAAAGATTAAGCAATTACTTCCCTTTTTAAGCGACTTCCAAAAAGGAGGAGGTTCTCAATTCGACTGTATGTTTTTTTTATGTGTGTTACCTCAGAACTTTTGACTGAGTGAACCGATTTTGATTATTCCTTTTTTTATTCGAAAGCTAGTGCTTCCCGTGTGGTCCCATATAAATTTTATCAAAATCAGTGTAGTACTTTATTAGAAAATTAACAAAAACCAAATATAATAATGCTAAAATGTACTAAGTTGTTGCGATGAAAGTCGGTTTTTTAACGTGTTTATAAAACCTGTTTTTCTTTTGTTTTCAGAGCGCAAGGCGAAAGAGGCTGAGGCGGCGATGCGCGAGATTGCGCGGGCGGCTAGACAGGCGCATCGGATGAGTGCTGAAGTCGCTGGACCTGTGATACCCGCTCCACAGGGTTAGTTATCCATAGACAAAATGACATAATAAATTTATTTTTATTTCCTTACTAGCTTTTTCCCACGGCTCCGCCCGCGTGGGCATCGTTTTTATGACTGTCTTTAAGGGTGATTAGTAAATTAGTAAATTACGCCGTTTCCCACCTACTCAACCATCTCTGTGCAAAAAATCACAACAATCGAGTATTTTTTAGTTCCCTCAGGAACTGCATCAGATTATGCTGTTTTCCCGGGATAAAAAGGAGCCTATGTCCTTCCCCGTGACACGGGCTACCCGCATGCCAAATTTCATAAAGGTTGTTCAAGGCGTTGAAGCGTGAAAAGGTAACAAACAAACAAACAAACAAATTTTCACATTTATAATATTAGTAAGGATTTACTTATTGTCTTGTAATTAAAATAAAATGAACTCAACAACAGTATGCACAAGTTTCATTAAGTTCTGCGTGCCCTTGTCTAAGTATATCGTCGAGATAGATCAATAAGACTTAACTACAATATTATGTATGTCCACAGCTGGCAAGCCACCGAACAGAGAGGCTGTGGTGGAGTGGTTCCGGACGCAGGAGCTGAAGCGGGGGGTCGGCCTCGACGGAAACAACAAGCCTGTTGACTGGTTCCATGGTAAGCACTTCGCATTGTTATTTGTTAGGTACCTGATATAACGCAACTAAAGAGGAGAGTAGTACCACAGATGATTATAATAGTACAAGTAGTAGTAAACTTTTATTTGCCAACTTTAGTGCAATCATCAAAGGCAAACCACGGGAAGGCAGGGATAAGTCTTATCGTAAACTAGTTTGTAAAGTGCCTAAAGCGCCGGCGTCTGTTGGAAATAATTGAAAACGCTGAACACGTTAAAAAACCGACTTCCATCGCAACAACTTAGTACATATTTGCATTATTATTTTTGGTTTTTGTAAATTTTCTAATAAAGTACTACAACGATTTTGATAAAACTTATATGGGGCCACACGGGAAGCACTATATTTCAAATAAAAAAAGAATCATCACAATCGGTTTACCCAGTCAAAAGTTCTGAGGTAACACACTTAAAAAAACATACAGTCGATTTGAGAACCTCCTCCTTTTTGGAAGTCGGTTGATAAATAACAGCAGCGGCAATGAATCGGAAAGCATGTGTTCTCAGAATACAGAACAAACCAGAACCCGCGTACGGCGCTAAAAGTGAAGCAACTTGTACTTGTGTGAAACTACTCTCATTTTGAGTAGGTTTGACGTTTTGGATCCTCTGAATCTTGTATGCAGGTGGTTTATTTTAATCTGTAAACAAGCAGTGGTTCTTTCTAACTTACCTAATTCAAAAAGATTTAAAATTCGACCTAAACTATGGTATGTTCTTGTACTCTATGAGCCTTTACCAGCATCAAAAATACGGGTTTTTGATATATTTTTTTTGTGTCCCGTACAATTAAAACGGTTTTATTTTATAACAAAATCTTTAGTTTTTAAATTTAAAGGTACTTGTTGTTGCAGGAAACTCATTTTGTGAAGCTAATGTGTAAATGAGCTTTGTTTACTCCGTATTTAATTTTGATAATTACGTGTTCCTAAATTTTTGTAGCTCGTTGAACGGGGTAACCCATGAAATACGGGCAAGCCTAGTGATAAGCGTAAATTTTATTTTATAGTCCATGCCGATTGCCGGTGTAACAGTCGTTGCCCTCGGGGCCATAACCCTCTGCGTGATAGAGGTTGGAGCGCTTGCAGTTCGGGGGCCGCTTATCAATTCCCAGAAGAACGCATGAACACATGCGTCACCTGTTTGTCATACTGGTGTGATAATCTGGTGTGACTACGAGTCGGCAACGAACAAAAGTTGTTGTGGTCGCCTTGTTACCTTTTCTAGATTGTTACTGTGTAATTTTACAGTATTATCGATACGAGCATGGAGTGTCACTGTGCCTTACATACTGTGTGACAAGACACACTATTCTTTGCGACCTGCTCTCCCATTTTAATGCCCCGCGGGCAGCGACTTCCTAAAACCGGTTGAGTAGTTTTAAGGCGATTAAGGCACACGTCGGAAAACAAATGACAGCGTCTTATTGACAGCGTTACAGAATCAGTAAGTCAGCGATCAATGAGTCAGTGATGAACGTAAAATGGGTATAAGATGACCTAGCTCAATTAACTTAAAGTTTTACTTTAAATATTAAGATTTTCCTCGGAAACCCCCCAGGTCTTATCAGTAGATCAGAGGCGGAGCAGCTCCTCTGGGCGTGTCCGGCCGGCAGTTTCCTGGTGCGCGTTTCCGAGCGCGTGTGGGGGTACGCCATCTCCTACCGCGGGGCCTCCAGGCTCAAGCACTTCCTGGTGGAAACCGGCGCTGGCTACAGACTGTTGCCTGCGTCACACACCACACATGATACATTAGGTAACGTTCAAATCTTTGCACCCATTATTGAGACTATTATACCTAATCAGTACGCTATCTCTTAGTATAAACAGTGTATAACTTTGCTTTAAGTTTGCGTTGAAGAATAAAAAAATGTTGCTGACCCGTAGGCGTAGTGGTGAGCGCTCCTGTCTGCTAGGGTGAGGAGGGTCGTCATGGGTTCGATTCCCACCCAGGGAAAACATTCGTGTGGCGGACAAGTTTACGCTATATCCATATACATATTTATTTTTATTATAATATGTACTTGTATCTCCTGTCTGCTAGGGTCGTAGTGGGTTCGATTCCAACCCATGGCAATCATTTGTTTAACGGATATGTTTGTTTGTTCTGTACACGTTCACTCAAAATACAGAACAAACCAGAACCCGCGTACGGCGATAAAAGTGAAGCAACTAGTAATTGTATGAAACTAAGAATCCGCGTACGGCAATAAAAGTGAAGCAACTAGTAATTGTATGAAACTAAGAACCCGCGCACAGCGATAAAAGTGAAGAAACTAGTAATTGTATGAAACTAAGAACCCGCGTGCGGCAATAAGAGTGAAGCAACTAGTAATTGTATGAAACTAAGAACCCGCGTCCGGCGATAAAAGTGAAGCAACTTGTAATTGTATGAAACTAAGAACCCGCGTACAGCAATAAAAGTGAAGCAACTAGTAATTGTATGTAACTAAGAACCCGCGCACGGCGATAAAAGTGAAGCAACTTGTAATTGTATGAAACTACTCTAATGTAGAGAAGTTTTGACGTCTTGACCTTTTTAAAACAAATCCTGCATGCAGGCTGTTTATTTTTATGGGTTAACAAGGTCTTTCTAACTTACTTAACTCAAAAGTTTTAAAATAAGACTCAAAATAGCAGTATTACTGCCACGGGAATGAGGGTAGGCGCGGATATTTTGGCTCGCGCACGCATCATACTATTCTTAATGTACGCGGGTTCTGAACGTGGGTTCTGGTTCTGCAGACGCATCATACCCCTGGTGGTAAGGTGGATATTTTCAAATAAAACTGTACCACCAACTAATGATTCTGGTTTGTTTTGTATTCCGTCCGAATGCATTTATTATTAATATTTTAGGTACCTTCCCTTTGTATCTCTTGCAGTACCATTAGATAGTCTCCCGCTCAATATAAATTACCCGTTAAGGCGAGGTATTGATTGGAACAGTTGTCTGTCTTTTTCTTTACGTGAAAAGAGTAAAGAAAATAACCACACTTATTCACTTTTTCATTGGTTTTTCGTTTCAATCAAGAACTACAACAAAAGTATAAAAAATAATAACATTACTCGCTTTGTATTATCATAACAAATATCGCTGTATATTTTTTTTAATTTATACTTCAAAATATTAGTCATAATTAGAGTTGAAAGTAACGGTGTAGACCTATCTTTGTTTTTTTTTCTATCGAGCCAAAACTGCTCAATCGTGTTTCTAATAGCTTTTGACTAGAAGGAACATCATCAACAATAAGAGTATTTTTTTATCAACCTTGGGTTTTCTATCGTTTAGGAGTAATTGACGTCAAAAATAACGAAGATCTGTAATATTACCGCATTAATTTACTTACCCGTATGTCTCTAGGTACCTACTTAATTAAAATTAATAGATAATCAAGCATAATTACAAGATACGTAATCACAGAGTATTTGTTTTTCTTTGCAGCTGATCTCATAAACCACCACAAAACGGTGCCCATCACGGAGTCCGGTGGCGAGCTGCTCCTCACTGCGTGTCCTCCCGCCAAGCCTTGTGTTATGGACTAGCAATAAATATTACTTTAATAATAAGTATACTATTCCTAAGAAAAAGACGTCAAGGTGTTCCTGGCAACGATATCTATGTACAGAGGCCAGCACATCAAGTTATACACTCGTAGTGCGATTCTGATCCATATGCATTCGGCATAAGAACGGTACAAAGTCCAAAGTGTGTAACTTGATGTGCTGGCCTGTGTACCCACAGAACTAGATGAGGCGATCAATTAGAACCACATGCTATACTGAGTTGCGGTTCCGGAACCGCACTGAGATGTTGTTTGCTACCTGCAAAAGACAGCGCCTTTGATTATTTACTCTCTAGATAGAGCGTCACCCTGTAATCACTGCGATAAAAAAGTAAATTTAAAAAATCAAAAATCAACCTGCGTAAAAAATGAACTATAAAAAAGATGGAAACAAGATGACCTATTTCTGACTCCAATCCCACACCCCGTAAGTACACCCTAAGCCGAGATGCATGCCCATAGGCTAGTTGTCCCTAAATTTATTCTGCAGAGAGTATCATTGGTAGTGGCCAACAGAATTTACATGATCTGTAAGAATTTCCTGTATCAATGATGTAAATGTGATTCACGTCACTTTTAACGTATTTTTAATTTGCATTGTTTTAATTCCTTGGATTTTTATGCATTTTTTTGCATTATTATAAATAAAAATTACACTAACACGTAATAATAACGTATAATACGTGATAACTCACAGTGACGTGAAAAAAGTTTATTCAGAAGTTTATTATAGATACAGAAATGCAAGGAATTTAAAATAATGCATATAAAAAATTGCCTACGTCACAGATGAGATACTAGTTACTTCGTAACAGATATTGCACTTCCTTATAAAATGAAAATACCTACGCATTTATTCACCTACTCCTCCCACCCTACGTGTTATCACAGCATTATCCTACGAATATATAAAATAATGTGAAAAGTAATTCAAGGTCGAATATGAGTTTGAAGCCCGAGCCGCAGAGAAGGACTTCAATTAATAAATCTTAATCTTTCTATCAATTTTTTTAACATGACTCGCTTGAACTGGCAATTTAAGGTCTCGTTTTAATTAAAGTCCTTCTCTGCGGCTCATATTCGACCTCGAATTACTTCTTTTATTTCCTCAGAAATAATTTAATAATGTATTATTAATATTAGTAGCAGCTTTTACCAAAGCTTGTTACTTTCTATCAATTTTTGTTTCCACTGATTCCGGTCTCTTTGTAAAAGTCTGCTTCATCTAGGTCTTCCACATGTAATAGATATCATCGCGAACCTACAAAGCAACGCGTCTTATTTATAGCCGGCTGACGTTTGTCTATAAGCACTTATTACAAAGAAACAAGGTTCACCTTTTCAAATTTCCGGGAACATTCTCTGTTACGTAGTCATACTATAGAAAGTAATTTGAATACTCTACGCAATGATATAATGACGCTAAACGTATTATTGTAGTTTTAAGTACCGATACAGATAGTTGGTGTTTAGTCTTAAGATTTAATCGATGTTTGTGTTCTAAGCGCTCATTATTTGTGAGATTAAGGTAATTACTGCATAGAGAATGTTGTTAAGGTGATTCGTTTTGGTTATAGCGCGAATATCTAATTTTACAAGGTTTTTTGTGAATTATGACTCCATGTCAAACAAGTTTAATTTGTTTTGCGACCGTCTTACATTATTTTCTACCAATTTCAATAAATTTATCAGATGTGAAATTTATTATTTTGTATATTTTGACGATAATCTGATATTTTATGATTATTGATCGTAATTCACAAAAAACCTTGAAAAACTTAAAATTTGCGCTATAACCAAAACGAACCACTTTAAATCAATGGTTCTAATTCGAATACTTAATAATCGTTCTAAATTACATTAGATACAGAACGCGGCATACTACTTGAGAACGAATCGGCGTAGTTGGTATCTGTTGGCGCCTATAGGTACTTTTCTGCGCCCTGTGCATGTAAATATCTGCCTAAACCAATACGGTTTACAATAGAGAAGCAATGTCTAAAAGTGGAGTCATGTTACAGAAACTAAGAAGTAACTAAGAAAAATAAACCATGAAAATTACATATTTGTGTAGGTGGTGTAACGGCTAGGGCCGCTGCCTCCTCTCCGGGAGTTTATGGTTCGAACCCTACCACAGTACCAAAATGTTTTCGAATTTCGATTTCATATGTACGTTTATCCGACGCTCTTGCGGCGAAGGAAAAAATTGCGAGGAAACCTGCACACGCCTGCGAAAAAACTCGAAGGTTGGGTGTGGAGTCGGTCGACCCGCACTGGCCCGATCGCCCTAATTCAGGGTAGGCTCGAGCCCCTCGGTGGGGACGTATATGAGCTGATGATGATGATTTCTGTCACTCTCACTATGACTAAGAGAACTTATATGCCGTATACTTCACGTGAAGTGTGATAGATAACAGATGTAAATGACATAGAATTTTCCCCCTAGTCCTAGCCTATACAATCACGCTGTCATTGAGACATGCCGTTGAATGCAAGTGAATACGCAGGCGAATTAAGTAAACGGCGGGAATAATCCCATCGCTAAAGACTCAAGAAATAGTTATTTGTCGGGACCTATACCAGATCTCGTAATTTTGCGAAATTATCTATATCTAAGCAGTGGTATAAGAACAAAATGTATTTATTGTGATAATGTTAACACTTAAAATATTCAATGCTTCAGTATTAAATCGCTTTTCAAATTGGAAACATCTGATTCTGAAAAATATTGACCAAAGTTTAAAAATTGAAGTTTTCATAAAAACTTTACGTGTAATATTTTGAAGTGAATTTATGCCATTTGTATTGTAGCCTATTTTATTTTAACTATTTTATAGTCAACTGCCAATTAGAGAATAAATTCTACAAATAAATTAATGTCTTTCTTTTTTTGTTTACAACTTTTTAACCAACTTCCACAAAAGGAGGTGGTTCTCAATTGAACTGTATATTGTGTGTGTGTGTGTGTGGTGTGTGTGTGTGTGGTGTGTGTGTGTGTGGTGTGTGTGTGTGTGTGTGTTACGCAATATCTTCGCAGATTGTGAACCGATTTTCATGATTCTTTTTATTTATTTATAGGGGTGTGCTTCCGAATTGTCCTTTATAAATTATATCAGACTTGGTGTATTACTTATTTTAGAAAATTAACAAAAACCAAAAATAATAATGCAAAATTATATTAAGTGTTGCGATGGAAGTCGTTTTTTTTTAAACGTATTTGGTGTTTCCAATTATTTATTTTAGAATAAGACAACAGAGCTCCTTTAAAAAAAGTTTTAATTTTGAGTGTTATAAAATGTTAATACTATATAGTATTTACAAATACATAACAAGTTTTTCGCTTGTTTTCCAATCAAATCTGAAATATTACACAAAACTATATTCGAAATACATAACAAAATTCAAATACAAGTCTAAATTACATTTGGCGGTGTCAAAAACCTTTAAAATTTTACAAATAAGTATTATATCAGTATCACACTTGCATTAAGAATATGTATATAATGTTAACAAGCGTTACAATTACGATATTATTGTGCAATATTTTTATTTTTTTCAATTTTTTTTAGCAAAAGGAAGATTGACTAACCCAATGTTCCTCCTTGATTTTTTTATTTATTCCAGTCAAATTAGGTAGGATTTTTTTTATTACAATCAACACTGACTTAATCATGTTTTTCAACCTATTGTATTTCAATAATAGTACATTACTGCAGCGGCCAGCAATAGAGGCATTGATGAACGGACGTGTAAACGAGGGCCGAGGCGAAGACATTGTATACGTAAGTCCATCAATGCCTTGTTGTGGCCAAGGCTTGTATAGTACTTTTCTCAAGTAACGCGCGGAAATTGAAACTTCAATAATTACTTTTCAAAATCAATGACGAACAACGAACAACAATAATTTTTCACGTGCCAATATGATCATTTGTTTTTTTTTTTCAATAAACAGGGTTCTATTTGCAAGTCAGTTTGAAATTTAAATAAAACTTTTGATAAGTTACCTCCTTCCATTTTTAAATTACACGACAGATTTGGATTTTTATACAACTTTTGCAGGCCGCTGCTCGCAAGTACAGCAATTTTGATTTATCTCGAAGAAGTTTGTCAAAATAATGCTCAAATTTCCATGCATGTTTGAGAAAATGTATTTAATAGGTCTCTCTCCAACCAAGCCTAGAGGAGTCGAGAATTGTAATTAAGATTTGACCAAATTATAGAATCCTTCTGAAACACCCGATTTCACTCACTCATCGATCGTTTTGCTCTTTTCTCTTTATCACTTTGTTTCACTTATCACACTGAACCACTGATTCCTAAGACTTCCCATGTAAATCGATCTAGTATAAGCCAATATTTAAGGAGTCATTTAATTTCGCTAACGGTCAAGAACAGCTACCTTTAGAGAAATTGTCAGTGACATTATAAAAAAAAAACTCGAGTAAATTTATTTTTCAACTAGCTATTTCCGAAGCATTCTACGTTGGTTGCTTTTGTTTATAGCTCGACTTCGCTTTGCTTACAATAAGTATGACCTACTGTGATAATGGTCATATTGGTGATATAATTGTAAGTACAAAAAACTAATGAAATCACTAAAAAGACAGTCTTTTAAATACAGAACATATTATTTTAATGGACATAATATGTACTAATAAAGAAAAACTTACCAAGAGCAACAATCTAACAGTGACTGCTAGTACCTACCTACATGAATAAACAGGAAATTTGCAAAAGACGCCTTTACATACATCACTCACACACACCCTCATACATGAGCACGCATATAAATAAATATATAAGTTAAATAAATAAAAATACATAAACATAGTAGGTATATATATATAACACGCGCCCATTCAATCACAATCTGCACTATACGTTCTCAAAACATAAACAAAACGGACACAGGGAAAAAGAAAGCTTCATCGATGTCGGCAATTTGGCGTGATCCCTAGGACCCCTAGGACAAGAGTGATCCCTAGGACAAATGGGTAGATATTTAACGGTAAATCTGGGCAAAGTTAATTTTAGGAAAAGTTTTTGGTAGTTATCAGGCCTTACAGAAACGCGTTTTCCATACATATTCAAAATTAAAATTTCTTGAAAACGAAAAAGGCCGATTTCTACGATGTAAACAAGACACGAAATTCTAGGTAATGTATTGATATTTTTTTTAAATACTTTATTAAATTTGGATTACTAGAAAAACATTTAAGTCACTAATTATAATAAGTATCAACACCATTTTTCGAAAAAAGTATTCAATACACTCTCTACAACTTCGTGTGTTGCATACGTGTCTAAAGTTTCATTAGAATCGGTCCATTCATTTTTATGAAATTTTTATTTTGTTTTGGAAACGAGTTTCGGTACATATAGACACAGTGTTACAATATGGCTTACAGTAACGCCACACCTTTAATGTCGCACGATGCGCCACCAGCGTAGGTACTAGCCCATACTAGCCTGTAGTCAGCCTGGCAAACTCGCGGAGTTTGCCAAGCTGTGCCCCGCCGCCCGCTGCCCGCAATTGCCCTTCCGTTTGCTCTGATTAAGTACATTCGTTGCGCTACTGTAAGCCGCTATATTGTAATACTGTGATATAGATATGTCGTTTCCACAAGGTCCGTTGCAGGATAGAGCTACAAGACGGCAATAGGATTTATGGCATCTTATCTACCGCACATCAAAAAGTCTATTGCTTTGCAAGTTTTCCTTAAAGCAGCTACTTTAGCTACTAATAGTTGTATCAATCAGCTATTACTGCAAAACTTACAATTAAAACGGCAGGTTTTCGTTTGCACAGAAAAGCGCAGATCAATTTCCGGACACTAGCCGAATCGCAAATATATGAACAAATTATTTTGAGCTTTATTTGTACGCAATATCGGTATGTTATTTCTTGCTATCTTTGATTAAAGATTTGGTTTAATCTAAGCTTGCTATGCAATCCTAGTTCTGTCCGCTCACACGTACAAACTTCAGCTCACTATAATAATTATTGGTGGATTAAAACTTCCCGCACTATTGAAATTGGTCTACTGCGCAGATACATAAGGTAGATTTGTTTTCTGTGTACTATACTGGTAGTGTTTCAAATGACGTTTGGTTGCGGTTGACTGTACATACCTACTTTGTCGTTGCCTTACCTACAGCTCTGTCCTATAACGCACTGGCCCTACATGGTTTTCTATGAATTTGGTTAAGGAGAAAGCTGTCAAAATGCAATGATAGTTTCATAGTCCGCCATGATGGAATTTGTCAGTTCATTGTTTCTGCCGTATTCATGGAGAGTCATGTAAGACCTTGGTGTGTCCAGCGCCAGTGTAAAGTGAGTCAGGTCAGGGGTAGTAGCCGGCCCGCAGGCCGAGGCCGTACAGTCACATGTACGGCAAGTTGGTGGGCGTCCTCGCGCTGCCAGCAGTGCTCTCCATGCCGCCATTGCGCTGGGTATAGAGAAACAACACAAAATCACTCGAGGGAAGTCCGCTTGTTTATCATCACGCACAAGGATTAGCAGCCCTTAAAAAAAATGCATTTTTTTGCATGAGGAAAGAATGAAGGAGTTGAGATAGTGAGTGATAGGTACAATATGCTACTGTTTTCTCGTCAAAAATATTTGATAAAATTGATTTGAATAATCGTATGATAATATAATAATATGCATTAAAAAATAAAAAAACTGACTTCAAAAAAAAAGTTTACTCAAAGTATATGATAAATTATTTTAATATATACAGTGGTGGCCACATAATTAAGAACGATAAAAGATACAAGGCCAATTCAGTTTTGTCACCAGAATAAATTGTACAATAAGTTTATAAAAATTATTTATTATTGTTGTAGAATATTGCTATGACTATCCTGTTTTATTTAGTAGGTATCACAATATTGTCAAAACAGTTTGCATGTTTATTTACTTATTTATTAAATCACAAGAACTCATTTATTTACAGGAACACTAGCTGGACAAATAATTAAGAACGAAATATTTTTTTATTTTTTCATCAGATTTAAAATGGAATGCGATGCTCTTCTTTACTATTTTTCTTGCAGTTTTGCGCAGTTATTGTTTCCTTTCTCGTTTTTTGCAATTATTCGTCAAAAACCATTGGAAAAAATAAATTTTGCGACTCTGCTACTAGAAACTAATAATAAAGTTGCGTGGTCGTAATAGGTCTTACAAAAAAATTGTGGATCATTTGGCCTGCTCTAAAACGATGGTGTACCAGGCTGTGATACATTTTAATACCCATAAAGCTACTTCTAATAATCCCCGCAAACGAAAACAAAGAAAAATGTCTCCTCGACACGATTTAAGAATAGTTCACTTTGCTAAGCAGGACCCATTTAAAGGCTCTAATCAGATAAAAATGAAGTTTTTATTGAAATTAACCCTCAAACAGTGTCGGCGCGCACTGTTCAAAGACGTTTGGTGGAGGCACAGTTATTTGGGAGATGAACCAGAGAGGTACCCATGCTGACACCATGCCATAGACAGGCCCGAGTTGCGTTTGCAAGGAATTATGTAAACTGGACAGAACAACAATGGAAGAATGTACTTTTTTCTAACGAAAACAAAATAAATAGAATATGCTTTCATGGCAAGCAGTAGGTACGCCGACCTGCAAATAAGGAATTCGACCCAAAATACACAAAAATATGGTAAAGCATGGCGGTGGAAACGTCAAAATGTGGGGTTGCTTTGCCGGTTATGGCATGGGACCTTATACATGTCTGATACAAGGTAACATGGATCAATAGCAATGTAAACAGATTACTCGGAAGAATGTATGCTGCCATACGCTGACGATAACCTCCCGGTAATTTGGATATTCCAGCACGATTATGACTCAAACACACTGCCATGCCAACTCTGTAAAAACATTCCTCAATAGGCAAATGGTAACTGTATTAGACTGGCCACCAAATAGCCCAATCTTAATCCCATAGAAATTCTGTGGTATCAAGTTAAAAAGCAATTGTCGAACAGAGTGTGTGGTAACATGAATGAACTTTACAATGCATTTGTTTTTTAGTTGAAATCTGCCAAAGGTTCATAGCATAGCACATCAATTCCGCGCCGCCGCGGCTGTCAGGCAGTTATCCACGGTAGCAGACATGCAACTAAGTACTAACGTTACAAAACAAGTTGAATTCATCAATAAAAACGCTGTTACATTCACTTTAAATTAATAAATAACTTAAATTATAAAGTTATTGTTACTCTTATTATAAAGTTTTAACTCGTTCTTAATTATTTGTCCAGCCTCTCGCCTAATCCTATGTGAACAATACCTAAACAACAGCTAATTAAATTGAATATTAAATATTATTTCCTAGTTTTATTTTTTGATTATGTTGGCCTTATAAATGTACTAGCCAGCAGTATAGTCAATATTGTTCAATAAGGTTTGAATATCTTTATAATGACCATATACTTTTAAAGCGATGTCTGATTATGAAGCGTTCTTAATTATGTGGACACCACTGTAAATACACGAAATTAACCAACAATAACGAAATCAAAGGCAGTTTAGAATCAAATTAGGGGCCTACAATTTGTTGAGTTCGGCACCAGCATAAGTTACTTTATGGTACCAGAACAGCTATCTATCAAATGTTTTAGGTTCGATTTTTAAAACTTTTAATTTTATTTTGTTGTGATAATGCTATCTATAGGTTCTTTTGCTGAGTTAGCTGCACCTTTGACGGCTCGCGTCAAACACTCCGACAAAGGGGCCGCCCTGAGTTCATTCCGTGCCCCCGGCGTAGTCGGCTGAAGTTGTCGGCGCCTCTATTGAACTCGGGGCGGCCCCTTTGACAGAGCGTTTAACGCGAGCCGGCAGTGGCGAGCGGCATTTTTCAGATGTGTAGCTAATTAAGCGAATGAATTACTTCTAACAACGGTAAACCCAATCACCTACTCGCCAATAGGAATCATCAAATCATAATGCATGTGTAAGAAACACATACACACATATCAGAAGCATGAAAGTTAAAGAGTCAAACGTTCCATCATCAGCTCACCTGCATAACCTGAAAGAATACAACTATCGGTCTATACGAACCTACGTATCTACGTTTAATATTTAAAGAATTATCCTCCAACTCCTAACCGTTAAGGAGTTGGACCTTCCATCGTGAACTCATCAACATGAGATGATGACCACCAGACGCAAATACCTGAATAGCTTTAGAAAACACATGAAACACTTAATAGGTGCCTATAAAATTTGAGGGTTGGCCTCGATTTCAATTGTATCCCATCATCAGATCCTGACTTGGTGACAGTGGGACCACCTCGGAATTATACTCTTTAATGTGCACAAATTTAAAAACCAGCTACGTGCGAGTCAGAACCGCACATATAGGGTTCCGTACCCCCCTTATTTTTTCACTTTTTCTAATTTTTAGTATTTGTTGTTATAGCGGCAACAGAAATACAACATCTATGAAAATTTCAGCTGTCTAGCTATCACGGTTCATGAAATATAGCCTGGTGACAGACGGACAGCGGAGTCTTAGTAATAGGGTCCCGTTTTTACCCTTGAACCCTAAAAATGATCCTATAAGGGTTCCATTTTTTTCCTTTTGCGATACGGAATCCTAAAAGGTTAAAAATACAAACATTAACGGTGAAATAACTGAACTTACAAGAACATCCCACGTGTCATAGGATTTGGACGGATTGTACGCGTGTGGCTTCTTCACCTTCTTCATTGGGCTGTTGCTTGCTGGAAAAGAAATTGTGCGTTCACCGAAGAATAATGAATAAGTTTAAAGCTATGTATGTTCCCTCGTAGTCTACGAGGTCTACGGACACTTCGGGAACAAGAGGAATCCACATTTGTTAAAATCGAAATAAAAACAATTTGGATCTACATATACCCTAATGTGTCTTTCATCTTTGGCTAAAAGATGGATGTCATATCACAACTCTTAAGAAATGGAAGCGCCACTAGACATCATCTTTGGTTAGGATTATCTTCCGGATTTATAAACGGAATTACAACGGTATCACCATATTATCATATCAGCCAAAAATCGTCCACAGCTGGACAAAGGCCTCCCCCCAAGGATTTTCACGACGACCGGTCCTGCGCTGCCCGCATCTATCGACTTCCTGCGATCTTAACCAGGTCGTCGGTCCACCGCGTGGAAGGCCTGCCTATGCTACGTTTTCCCGTGCACGGTCGCCACTCGAGAACTTTACTGCCCCATCGGACATCTGTTCTACCTTTAGTGGGGTGGGTGCGACACGGACATTTATCATTACTTTTGTCTTGTCCATGTTCATTTTAAGGCCCACTTGTTGAGAGACTTTACTGAGGCCATCGAGCATTGTGCTTAGGTCTTCCATAGTCTCAGCCATGACCACGATATCGTCAGCGAATCGGAGGTGGGATATGTACTCGCCGTTGATATTGATGCCGAGTCCACTCCAGTCCAGAAGCTTAAAAACATCTTCCAGGGCGGCGGTGAACAGTTTCGGAGATATAACGTCTCCCTGTCTCACCCCTCTCTGCAACTGGATAGGTTTCGAGTTCTGATCCTGGAGGCGAACCGACATGGTGGCGTTTTCATACAGACACTTCAACACCATGGTATCACCATAGTAAAATGAAACAATTAGTAGGTTATCTTCATACTATGGTACATCGCGCTATTTGTATGTGTGCGCATCTCAGTAGGCACGCACGCATACAATATAACGTTGCAGTAGTCTTAAATCCATCTTAAATCATTGTTACTATTGTAGTGTGCGTGCGTGCCTACTGACGCGCACACAAACAAACCGCGCGATGTACCATGTATGAAGATAACCTACTAATTATTTCCTGTTACTATGGTATCATGGACAATCCCTCCCCCCTTCTTGTCACCCCTCCATCGCCACTTTTCACCTCCAAAATAAAACACCTCCACCTTAATTACTAATCCTTAAAAAATAACATCAAATCAAAAAAACAATATTTTATTTTACCACCATTTCGGTGTAATTATGTATACCCATGCCAAATTACAGCTTTCTAGTACTAAGAGTCTCCGAGTTAAACTGCAGACAGACGGACACACGGATATAATGATGAAACTATAAGGGTTCCTTGTTGTCTACGGTACCCTATAAAGATAGACACGAACCTCCCTGAACATAAGGCAGCGACAGCTCGGGTGCAGCTTTCTTTGTCGTCTTCTTGGTCACCGCTCGCCCTCGGAGCAACTCCTCGTCCAACACCAGCTTGTTGCTGACCCTGGTGTACGTCAACGATCGTTATTATTCTTAGCTATGGTTAGTGAGTGTTTTAGAAGTCTTCTAGGCATTGCTCTAGGTGAGTGGGAACACTACAAACACACAAAATACCGACTCTCTAGATTCCGACCTCACCCCCTCGTCACCCAGAATGATATAGATTGGTGTTAGTTTGGTTTCAAAAATAAAGGACTTCTGGGATGTGACACTATTTTACATAAACCGGATACTCTAAAGGTAGGTGTTAGTTTGGTTTCAAAAATAAAGGACTTCTGGGATGTGGCACTATTTTACATAAACCGGATACTCTAAAGGTAGGTGTTAGTTTGGTTTCAAAAATAAAGGACTTCTGGGATGTGACACTATTTTACATAAACCGGATACTCTAAAGGTAGGTGTTAGTTTGGTTTCAAAAATAAAGGACTTCTGGGATGTGACACTATTTTACATAAACCGGATACTCTAAAGGTAGGTGTTAGTTTGGTTTCAAAAATAAAGGACTTCTGGGATGTGACACTATTTTACATAAACCGGATACTCTAAAGGTAGGTGTTAGTTTGGTTTCAAAAATAAAGGACTTCTGGGATGTGACACTATTTTACATAAACCGGATACTCTAAAGGTAGGTGTTAGTTTGGTTTCAAAAATAAAGGACTTCTGGGATGTGACACTATTTTACATAAACCGGATACTCTAAAGGTAGGTGTTAGTTTGGTTTCAAAAATAAAGGACTTCTGGGATGTGACACTATTTTACATAAACCGGATACTCTAAAGGTAGACTCAGGTAGAATACGGTGGCTTAAAACTATTAAACAGAATGACCATAGCAAAGACATTAGATTTCCCTCCTCTAAATCTTTTTAACTCTGTGGGCCATAGATTTCGCGGAGGCGAGTTCTTTCCACCACAGTCGGCTCTCTAATAGACATAGGCAGACTCTTTGAAAAAGAAGCCGTTAATGTCAGTTGATCTCCCTTCCTGCAAATGCAGGCATCATCATATCAGCCGAAAGACGTCCACTGCTGGACAAAGGCCTCCCCAAGGACCGGTCCTGCGCTACCCGCATCCAGCGGCTTCCCGCAACCTTTACCAGGTCGTCGGTCCATCAAATAGGAAAAAGGCGGCCTTTTTTTATTAAGTATAGTAGTTGGTTCTCTGTTTTGAACAGAGCGTCGGTGGCGTAACGACTAGGGCCGCCGCCTCCTGTCCGGGAGTCGTGGTTCGAATCCTGCCACGTACCAATGTGATTTGAAATTTAGATTTCATATGTACGTTTATCCGACGCTCATACGGTGAAGGAAAACATCGTGAGGAAACCTGCACACGCCTGCGGAGTAACTCGCAGGTTGTGTATGAAGTCGACCAACCCGCACTGGGCACGCGTGGTCGACTAAGGCCCGATCGCCCTAATTTAGGGTAGGCTCGAGCCCCTGTGTGGGGATATGGATTCAACAGAAATAGCAAAGACATTTGTTGATCCAGTCACCTGTGACGGTGCTCCTGCCTGCTGAGCCGAAGGTTGTGGGATCGATTCCCTCTCAGAGCAAACATTCGTGTTTGCTCTGTGCCCTGGTGTTCAACATCTACATATTTATGTATTAAAAAGTATACAAGCCTATGTATATCAGTCTCTATACATCCCATAGTTCAAGTTTGAGGCCAGATGACCGTGTTTAACTTGTCCCTGAATTAAAGAACTAAGAATTTATACATTAAAGAAGAATTTGCTGAACAGTTAAATATTCCTGCTAAGTAATAGTTCGTTGCACTAAGCGCGTAAAAGACAATATTTTGTACCACAAATCTAATATTTTGCAGTCAGGTATTTGATTTGAGTAGTTCTATCTCGTGCATAAATGCGAGTGACTAAGCTGTTTAGATATAATAATAAAAGTAGGTAATTAAGCATAACGTTATAAAAGTTCACTCACTTCTTAATGTAGGGCGTTCTTGGATACGAATTAACAGGTACGGGGAAATTCTGAAAAGATTGGGAATCCTTTAACACAGAAGTGAAAATCGTCAAATAACACCTGAACAAACACGACAGCATGAAGCTGCTGTGCTTCCACCACAGATATTGGCTTCCACTTTCATTGACTAACTCGATAACGATAATTGAGTAGTTAAAATGTCATCTACATAAATAAGTACACTCACACTCTCTCTCAAATACACACACACACTCACACATGCATACATAGATAATTATACACATATATCCATACATACATACATACACACACTCGTTATTTATCGCGTTTTTGTATCGTTTCTCTTTTATATAATCTTTTAATTTACTAATTAGACCAATGAATACAATGAATATTCTGTATATACTTTGTACTTTATGGTATGGAACTTTGTTAATTATCGGGCATCCTGTCACAAGAACTTTTTTACTTAAAAGGATTCACTTAAAGTTACAAAATAATCAATTTCTGATATGATGTTTGATTTTAGGTATCTCGTTGAATGGGATTCCCTCTCGTATATATACCAGATACGCTAAAACTACCAGGTTTATGATCTAGCGTCCCCACTTACCTACCCGTGGGCATAACAGTGAGGGCCCGTTGAATGGGATGTGAACCTTTACCTGGAAGGTATCATTCAGTGCTCTGCCCAGGGAGTGGTGTCCTCTCGATTTAGTTCCGTCCGCCTCAGCCGCCGCGCGCCCCGCACCCTTCGAAGCATCCCCGCAAGTCGGACCCGCAGCTCCAGCCGCCGCTGGCAATACCCCACCACCACCATCTACCCTCCGGGGCTATCAAAAGAGAACGTCAATATGATTTATGTAGTATATGCAGAGTGGCCAGGGAAGACACGTCCAAAAAATATATTTTTTTGGATGCCTTTTTAAAAAAAAATTGGACCTTCCATACAAAAATGATCGTCACTTCCCATCAGGTGAGATGATGCAAGGGCTTACCAATTGAGAATAAAAAAAAGGTCGATGTGAAGAGTTTTTTTTTGCGATTTCAGCAAAGTCATAGAACAACAAATGTTCAGTAGGATGAGTTGAGCCCCCAGTTAACGGGGCCTACCCCAATTTTGTTACACCTTGTATATAGGGATATCCGAATCACCTCCATGTATGTTTTGCGAAATTCCAGTTTTTAATATATTCGGATTTAGATTTTCAGATTTTATATGAAAAGTAAAAAAAAAAAATTCTTTACTCGACTTTGACGCCATTTTGTACAAATAATCATACAATTAAGACAGTAAAATACAAGAAAACAAATTACGCACATAAATTTAACTTTCGCATTTCATCAGCTTTCCAAAAAGGTCTAAAGTTGAAACAAATTTAGAAAAAACGAACAGCAACTACTAAATAGAAAACTAAAAGACAAAACAAGCATTGTTTCAAGTGCCCAGTGACCTGCCTAGGTGAGTGAGCAATAGATTATTTTCCGACATGGTTATTCAGGATAATTGACGTATTTGATACCGTCGCCAATTTGTCATTTTGAATCATTCTGTTTTAATTAAGCAAAGATAATTAATGTGCGTAATAATCTTTTTTATGTTTTTTTATTCACAATTGGTAAACCCTTGACAACATCCACCTGGTGGTAAGTGACGATTTTTCCGAAGATGGAAGCGGGCTTACCAAGATTGCCCAACGCAATGGGGAACTGGCTATCTTATCTTCATGCCGGAACACACCAATGATATCATCGTTGATATTTGGGGGCAAGACTTAGATAATATGGTGGAAGGTAGCCAGGCGGGCTTGCCCTACCACCAACCAAACCGAGTCTTACAAATGACCCCGCCGGGAATCGAACCCGCTACCTCCTGTGTAAAGCCAGTGAATTTTTGCCTCTGGGCTACGGATCTCTACGGTGATCTGCTTCTATAGATACAGCCTTGATAGTAACAATCGACTTACCAGAACTGGAGTTTCGTTTGGTTGTTGTTTTTTATCTTCTGCACTTGAATCGGCATCTGTTGATGTAATTTCTTTATCAATGTCATATAAGCCGAGTCACGTCCACTGCTAGACATAGGTTTCCCTCCAAAGATTTCTACAATGACCGGTCTTGCACTGCCCGCATCCAGCGGCTTCCCATGGCCTTTACTGGGCAGGTAGAACTTAATATACATTCTTAAAAAGGTGACAAATCTAGGCAAAAAGTAACTCAGGTTATACTCACTAGGAGAATAGTTCAGGTCTATTAGATTCTCTCCAGCTACGCTGTCTGTTCGCGACCTGTTGGGGTCCTGCGGAGAGATAAAGATACATCATCACCATTAGCTCCCCCATTTCATCCTATCACTGGGGCGGCACAATGCTTCTTAAAAGCAAATACATATATACAAATTATATGTTCATGCACTTAATCACCATCATCATCATCCGAAAGATGTCCACTGCTAAAAAAGGCCTACTTACGGATTTTCATAACGACTGGTCCTGCGCTGCCCGTATCAAGCGGCTTCCCGCGACCTTTACCGGATCGTCGGTCCACCGAGTGGGAGCCCTTCCTACACTACGACTTCCGGTACGCTGTCGCCTCACGAGAAGTTTCCTGCCTTAAGTGGAAAAGAAATTACCAGTAGTTCAACTGCTAGGAGCATTCAGTAAGACTACAAGCGCGGTCTGCTCTAGTCTGCTCCTTGCCACTTGAGTTAAGCGATTCTTTGAGCTATGCCATTGAACTCGTACGGATCTCGTAAATTTCTGTTGTGTTGCGATCACGTAGGGGGGGGGGATACCGAGCATAGCTCACTATATCGCCTTTTAAATTACTTTGGTTATTCAATTAAGGAGAAAAAATTGGGCATACCGTAGAATTTATAAAATAGTTTACAAATTATTATTTTTTCTCCCATTTTCATCATTATCAACATCATTGTCGCCGCAGGACGTCCTTTATTATTATGATAAAGGCCTATGGGCCTACCCTATTAATTTTCTCTTAGCATTTCTCAAGCACAATCCTGGTATAAAGCCGCCCGGTACTACGTCTTCCGACCCGCTGTCGTTACTCGAAAACCTTTATTACCAATCAGTGATCTGTTCTGCTAGGTGATTTATTTAAATCATCTTATATTTTATACTTACTGGGATTATGTTCAGCGTCCACTGCTGGCGCGGTTTTGCCACTCGTGTAGTGCTACTTTGCCGTGGAGACTGAAAGGAGAAAGAAGAGAATTATTCTGATTATTTTTTACCGATGCAACTGAATGCTTTGATTATTTACTAACTATCATAGATAGAGCGCGGCGGCGCAGATCAGCTGACTGTAACCTATAACCACTCACCGCCTCTCAGTGTCCATAGCACAGTCTAGAGAAGATTTCAAACGGAGATGTTTAGACACGGCAATTGTGCGGGGGTTACCAATTGCCCTAGTTACCATTCAGGACAACTCATTGGAATCGCCAGCGCACCGCCAGCTTGCAGCGCCAAGCGCCAGAGGGACCAGTTACAGTAACATCAAAGGCATTGTATCACTATAGATTCTCAAGTGGTCCACAATGACTACGAAAGCAAGGGAAGGGATACGCACTCACACAAGTATACAAAACCTGGTGTATACAGGCGTTAATTAATAACAGCACACTCAGACTTTGTTCTTGATCAGCAGTTTTAAAATAGATACCTTGAGTTAGTACGTTATTTATTAGTAGTTATAAAGTTAGTAATAGAGGTAATTTACTGTCTGAACGTGTTAACAATGCGCTGCGGAAACATTCAGTGGTCAAATATTTTTTTTCGAAAGGACAAGCTTGTTGTTGGCCGTGGGGGGCCTTTACAACTTCACCGGGCAGGGGAGGCGAGTACGGAAGGCACTCAACCTAGTGCAAAGCAAAAAGATGCAACTGTCTAAGGGCGCCCAGGTAGGCACGGACCTCGGCTTAGGTCGTTGCTCGGATGTGGGAGGATCGGAGAGAAGCGGCCTGGTATATGCCGGTAGTGCTGGTAAGCGCCAGAAGCGGGGGGACGCCGCCCTCGCCGGCGAGGGCAGAATGTCGGTGCAGCGTTTCTCTGTGGGTTAGGGGGCGGGGTCAAGGCAGCTACGGCTATAGCGTGGTCGGGTCGTCGGGGTCAGTGAGTACATGTCTGGGGCGTCGGATTACGCGAATGGGATTCGCGGGTAGCTCGTAAACGGCGGCATTTACGAGTAGGGGGTCGGGGTGGTGTTCGGCAGACTTAAAGTATCGGATGGACCACGGATGGAGCACTGGTCTCATCCTGGGAAGTAAATTTATATAACCAAATAGAGAGACGTGTCCCATATCGTCTGAGAGATCTCTTTTTCTCCTAGACGATATTTTATAGGTCTCACGTTAACATCTCACTTTGCTATTGTTTTTTCCTTTAAATAATTCTTAATATTTACCATTAAATTAACAGCGCTTCGGCAAAGTATATATATTAGTATGGACATTTGCTGCCGTTCTCTAGATTCCGACCTCACCCCCTCGTCACCCAGATTGATACAGATTGGTTATAGTTTGGTTCTCGAACGTATAGGATGATTTTGTTTGCTCCGTCATTTGTTTTTAGAAATAAAATTGCGGTCAGTGGTCGTTTAAGATATTGGATAGTTGAAGATATAGTGGAGGGACCGATGAGTGGGTCTCCTCCCTCCCTGCTTATGCTCTGCTTAGGCTCGTGTGTAGCTGGCCTGTTTTATAGCAGTTATTGCAAGGTGACACCTAGGACCTAGGTAGTGAATAATTGAAGTGAAGGACTGATTTTCATATAAGTTCTCCCTAAAATGTATTACCTCTTCAACTTTGCCGAGTTTCCTTCTTAACTCCGCATTGAAGTTCTCCGTAAAATTATTTGCTATAAAGTAGCTGCAGTGATTGCAAGGTGACACCCAGGACCTAGGTAGTAAATAATAGAAGTCAAAGACTGCATGTTCATATAGGTTCTCCCTAAAATGTTATTACCTCTTCAACTTTGCCGAGTTTTTTTCTTAACTCTGCATTGAAGTTCTCCGTAAAATTATTTGCTAAAAAATATCTGAAAAAAGAAAAATAACAAGTGAGGAATGAAAATAATATCCAAGGCATCCCTTAAGGGAGGAGACAGAAATTAGAAATGTGATAGATTTTTAAACAGTTCCTATTTTTTGAAAACCCTAACTCTTCATGGCTCAAGGCTAGCTCCAATCAGAGAGCCGGAGTTTTCTTGAAATGTACAATGGAAAAAGAATAATCAAAGGGAAAAAGGTTCTGACTGCTTCAAAGTACGTGCTAAGCACAGAAAGTCGGTAAGCAAGCCTTATCTCAGTTACTGCCTTAACATGCTGCCAGGTTCTGGGCTGGTTAAGGGTTAGATAGTAGCAATCTTCTATCTAGATCAGTCATTTAAAAAACTAGATTTTCAAGAGGTGGATAGAACATGTTAAAGGCCTCTTACCTCTTGGCTGAGTTCCTAAACATGCCGAAAGCATATCTCTTGGCCAGGGAAATAACCATCTATTTGGCTGGGCTATCACTCAGACATATTTTCTACCTTACTGTGATGCAGATGCAATAGCATTCAAACGTCTTCCTATCTGGCACAAATGCTAACGCAGCCAACTCCCATAGTAAATCTAAGAAGCCTGTGTCCTATAAATATATATGCACACTTAAAAATGACCTTCATAGGTAGTGACACAGACGCTATAGCAGTCCTGTATTTATGAAATTTTGTGCAGTCCTGTCTACAGGACTCAAATCTGAGTAGATTTGTGTTTTTGTACTGACTTAAGTTCCACTATTTCGACAGCATCTCCAAATTTTTTATAGATATAAATAATTTGTGTCAAACAGGGGTGAATTACTGTCTGAACGTGTTAACAATGCTACTGTCGAAACTTTCACTCTTGGTTCTGATTATAAACACACTGTCATCAGATTACAAGGTCACATCCTGGGCAGTAAATTTGGCAGAGAAAAATATAGTGCCATATCAACTAGGAGAAAAAGAGAAGCATCTCACTTGTGCCTTAATAACGCAGCCGCTGAAGGTCTTGCTCTAGGCTCGGTTCGTAAGCAGACCGAGAGCAGATCCTTGGCTGGTCCTGTCCCGGGAAGCAGCCCTCGACCTGGCTGAGCCACGGTGAGAGCCGTGCCGCCAGCTAGCCGGGACACTACTTGTTGGTGGCGAGGGGCTAGTTTACCTGAAACACGTTATAATTGTCTATGTCATTATCAGCTGACATGTCAAGTCAAATATACAGCTGAACTACTCGTAGTCAACGGCAAAATACGTAGACAAATATTATAACGATAATAGATTAGATTAGATTATTTATTTCATGTCACCAGTCACATATTTATACAAAATATATTAAAAATGTCAAAGTGTAACATGATCGTCAAAAAATACAAAAAAAATAATGTCAAATATCAAACATGTCAATATCGTTTTATGACTGTCTTTGAGGGTGAGTGGTGCGCGAGCGCGATTAATTTTCTCCTTTCTGTTTCTTAGTCTATCTCTGTGCAAAAAATCGCAACAATCCACCGTTCCGTTGCGATGTTAAGGAAATGAACCAAAAAAAGACTATTTTTACAGTTCCCTCAGGAACTGCATCGGACTATGCTATTTTTACGAGATAAAAAATAGGCTATGACCTTCCCCCGTGACACAGGCTACCTGCACGCCAAATTGCATCAAGATTAGTCTAGGTGTTGAAGCGTGAAAAGGTAACAATCAAACAAACACATTTTCACATTTATAAAATTAGTAAGGATGTAGGGGAGGTACCTACCCAAAAAAAATATTACTATGTTTACAAGCACTTTCAGTCTCAAACCTGTAATAAAGCGTCTGTGAGATACCTACAGCAGACGGATGATGGACAGATGGACATGGCGTCACTATAAGGATTCCTAGTTTTACTATTTCTTCTTCGTCGTTCCCTCATGACTGAGGATCATTACCAATAACTATGTCCCTCCATTTGTCGCGATCAAGGGCGATGTGGGCAGCCCTAGGCATGGAACCACAAGCAAAGTATGTATATATATTAGTACTAACATACAGTATGGACACACCCTGCCGCTCTCTAGATTGCGACCTCACCCCCTCGTCACCCAGATTGATACAGATTGGTTACAGTTTGTTTGTCGAACGTATAGGATTTCGCCGCCATTTAGTTTGTTTCGTCATTCCTTTTTTGGAATATAATTTCTGGCCCGTTGTATGAAATGTCCAGGGTGTGCCACAATCTTGTTTAATGGAATCTGACCATCCTGTAGGAGCTGTTCCTCTAAATAGCCAGTTTTCAATTGCGTTGGGGAATCTTTGTAAGCCCTCTTCTATCTTTTACTACGGAATCCTTAAAAAACAAACTATAAGCAGTACATACCTACAGTCTTAACGATGAGTGCTAATTGGTCAATATCCGAGTCACCAGGAAACAGAGGGTCGCCGGTGAGCATCTCCGCGAATAGGCAGCCGATGGCCCAGATGTCCACTTCTGGACCATACCTGTGAACAAAAGTCTAAAATCAAAAAGTTTTAGTTTAAGTTTTAAGTTTTATCTGTCTACAGATGTTTGCAAATAAATCGCTTCCGCAGCATTGTGCTTAACTGGGGAGTCTACTCGCTTCATACCAGGAAGTCGTGGGTTCGATTCCTGGCGGGCTTTAATTTTCTAGACTTCAAGCTTGATGTGCTCCGGATGAAGATAAGGTAGCCAGTTCCCAATTGCGTTGGGGAATCTTTGTAAGCTCGCTTCTATCTTTGCCAGTATCGTTACTTATCATCAGATGAGATGATACCTACGAAGGGCTTACAAATTAATGTAAACAAATTAATGTAAATAAAAAAAAATTTAGGTATATCAATTTTATACTGTAGAAACCGGCCAAGTGCGAGTTGGACTCACGCACCGAGGGTTCCGTACCACCACCTCTCTCTACATAATTATAACAATGATACATATTCGTTACAAACAAAAGACATCAACGCGAGCGATAAAAAAATAGTTATTTTTAATCAGTTCGGACTCCTTAACGTGAGTACGACTCACACTTGGCTGGTTTATATTATTTGCTGTTTTACTACGCTTGTATGTACTACCTGCCACATAGTATGGCCTTCCACGCGGTGGACCGACGACCTGGTGAAGATCGCGGGAAGCCGATGGATGCGGGCACCGCAGGACCGGTCGTCGTGGAAATCCTTGGGGGAGGCCTTTGTCCAGCAGTGGACGTTTTTCGGCTGATATGACGATGATGATGTATTACCGTTTTTACAATAGAACAAAAACAAAAAACGTATAAAAAACACAATTCTTGTTTGGGTGGTTTTATATTTGTAAATAAATCCCCATAATAACACATATTTTGTATTAATTTCAGCCAGCTACCATTACGGTTTAAAAGATACAGCCTTTTGAGGGTTGGACTTACAAACAGACGGACCGACGGACAGCGAAGGCGTAGCAATCGGATCCCGTTACTTGGTACGGAACCCTAAAATGTTATTTAATAACACTAAATGAACAAATTTAATACTTAATCATCAACTGAAATAGTACGTAACTAAATACAAGGTATAATTTCTAGTACTTCAGCCCTGTAGCGCCAACCGACTTGCGACGTTGCTGGCACAACTAAATTACGAAGAGTTGGAGGGTTCATAAGAATATGGTTTTACCAGAGCTATTAATATTAAAAGATAACAGAAAAAATGGTAAATAACTAGGAATTTATTAAAAATTTAAAAAACGACTGTATAAAAACTTAACCCCTCTTTTTGGGCCAGTCGGGTAAAAAAATGTATCCTATGTCACTCACGGGATCAAGGCAAGACAAATCTAACGACGCCTCATACGTTCAAATCCTTCAAGCCGTCAGGCTGTAGCAGGGAACATAGAAATCTACATACATACATACACTCGAAAAACATAACCCTCCATCTGAGGCAGTCGGGTAATAAAATCAATAAATCAGAACGGTCGGTATAGCAGCAATAGGAAAAAGCAAAAACAAAAGTGAAAAGTCAAATGAAAACAAATTAAAAAGTATATGATATCAAAATTCCCAGGTCATTTGTATATGATAAAAGTTGCCTGACGATGTGTATTCGCATGTATAACAAAATACCACATGAAATTAAGGATCTAAACAATAAACAATTCAATATCAAATTACATAAGTGGCTGAATGACACAGACTGTTATAATATTAAAGACTTTTTAAATTTGTAGATTACTTTAGTTGAAGATTGACATTATTTTGTATGTTTGTGACTAAGATTAAAATATTTTGCATGCTATTTTAAATACTAGCTAAACATGAGTTCTATATACATATTTTAAGATCTTTTTATACCATGTTTAAGGCAAATAAATTATTATGAATTATGAATACATTTAAAATAATCCAAAAAATAAGACTTCGTTACAGTTCTAAACTGAGGGCGTTTTTTTATATTATTTGTGACTGTGATGTCACCACTTTTTAACATTTGAAAGATCATAAAAAAATAACCATTGATTACATTATCGAATATTCAAATTCGTTTCTTAAAATAGTCTGTACATTTACAAATTCAAAATTGAACAATACCAATTGCAGATAAAATAAATTGTAGAGCCATTCTATGCATACTTTCTCGCGAAGCGTTGCCCATCTGGCGTAAGTAGTCAAGATTATACAAAACAACAATGAAAATTACGCTTACCTAAAGTGGCAATATATAGAGGTGTATTAGATTTGATCAAAATACAAAATAGGATTTGGGTGTGCATGTACCATTATCAGATTTTTATCCGGATTAATGAATTGCCCATTAAGTCCTTGTTATGCAAAAATTTTCATCAAGATCTTTAAATCATTTTTGAAAAAAAGCAACGAATAACCTGGATTTGTATGGGAGGTACCTAAATCCGATTTTTCCCGGAATGACGGAACTACGTTGTATCGTAGGTTATATAAAGTTATAGTAATAAAAAGAGTTTCATCTAAATCGTTAGCGCCACTTAAAAAAAAATCATGTTTTTTTTATGATGGCAACCTTAAAAATAATCTTAACCTAATCGCCCTGATTCAGGGTAGGCTCGAGCCCCTCGGTGGGGACGTATATGAGCTGATATAATAATAATAATACACCTTAAAAAACAAGATGAGAGAAATTTGAAAAAAAATGGTTGATTCAAAGATTGATTTCGTCACAAAATGATACTTCCCACAAACACACGCACGTACGCACGCACGCACGCACGCACGCACGCACGCCACACACACAGACACACACACACGCTTCGTTGCTTGAAAGAAATCAGTTGGGTACATAATTTATACACAAACAACCATCCCCTGTCTTGAGAAATTTTTAGATTCAGAACAAGAATGCATGAAGAGTAGGTACATACAGGGTGTGAAAAATTGGTGGTTACTGGGGGTTTTACTCATCATACCAAAAAACTTTCCCCAAGAAACCCAATATAAATTCTCAAAAAAAAAATTGACCCTCCGTACAAAAATGCTCGAAATTCATTATTCAGCTGATCAATTTTTTTGCGATTTCAGAAAACCCACAGAAAAAAAGTGTTCAGTTTTATAAGTAGAAGCTTCAGTTAACGGGACCTACACCATATTTGTTACATCCCTGTATACCATGTTTGCTTTTTCTTTTTTAAAGCAGACAGACTGCGCTAAGTTAGCCTTCACCTGTATACCATATTTTTTTCTTTTTTAAAGCAGACAGACTGCGCTAAGTTAGCCTCCACCTGTGTACCATATTTCCTTTTTTCTTTTTTAAAGCAGACAGACTGCGCTAAGTTAGCCTCCACCTGTGTACCATATTTCCTTTTTTCTTTTTTAAAGCAGACATACTGCGCTAAGTTAGCCTCCACTTGTATACCATATTTTCTTTTTTCTTTTTTAAAGCAGACAGACTGCGCTTAGTTAGCCTCCAGTATTTACTTTAGCATCTACAGGGTGCTACAGGTAAATCAAGCAAATTGTCTTACAGTTTATGTTTTTTTTAGTCCAATGACTGACCTGTGTTCTGCGACTAACAGCTCCGGGGCTCTGTACCACCTGGTGGCCACATACTCCGTGTAGGGCTCGCCTGGCGCTGCCAGAGCCCTCGCAAAACCCAGGTCACACAGCTTCACTATGCCAGCGTTGGAGATCAGCACGTTCTCTGGCTTTACGTCTCTGTGGATTATCTGGAACAATTGAGGGTAGTTAAGATTATACAATACTATACAAAGTTCTTTATTGCATCACAACGAATATCCTGCATCAGGTCAAGGTGACCTTGTTCTATCTAACACTTGTTTATTGAGACTATTCAAATGAGCCCAAACACGATACCTTTACTGTAAGTTGGTGAGGAGTTGGGTATCCTGCAGATTCCAGAAGATGCTGCAGCATAAGGTTAACGATACCATGTTCTATCTAACACCTATTCATTGAGATTATTCCAATGAGCCCAAACACGATACCTTTGCTGTAAGTTCGTGAGGAGTTAAGTATCCTTCCGATTCCATGTGATGCTGCAGCATGACGTCATGGTTACCAAGTTCTTACTTTTTATAACAGCTCATATACGTCCCCACCGAGGGGCTCGAGCCTACCCTGAATCAGGGCGATTAGGCCTTAGTCGACCACGCGGGCCCAGTGCGGGTTGGTAAGTTCTTACTAACAACTATTAATTGAGACTAATCCAACGAGCCCAAACACGATACCTCTGCTGTAAGTTGGTGAGGAGTTGGGTATCCTGCAGATTCCAGGGAATGCTGAAGCATCAGGTCAAGGTGACCTTGTTCTATCTAACACTTGTTTATTGAGACTATTCAATTGAGACTATTCAATTGAGCCCAAACACGATACCTCTGCTGTTAGTTGGTAAGGAGTTGGGTATCCTGTAGATTCCAGAAGATGCAGCAGCATTAGTTTGAGGTTGCCATATTCTTGCAATATCATTAAAGTAACAGTACACCAAATTTTCGAATCAATCTGACAGGTGAAAGTTGACTACATCCCTTCATCACCTAGAAAAGAGCTGATGATATTCAAACGGCTGAACAGATCCTCATAAATTATGGCTAAGAACTATCACGTCAACCTTTAAACGAAAAAAAAAACCGCATCAATCTTCATCACCCACTTCTATCTTCTTCATCATCATAACTTACCATCAGGTGAGATGATGCCAAGGGCTTATAAATTGTGGATAAAAAAAAACAAATCGGTCCATTTGTTTAGAAACAACGATGCCACAGACAGACATATACACTGAAACTTATAACACCCTTGTTTTTACGATGCGTTGGGGGTTAAAAAACGGCTGTTTTCATTACGAAAGTTTTTTAAGGTTTGTAATAAGCATTTCTTGTATAATTACGTCCCTTTTCTGATTGATATCACACAGTCAAAAAGCGTCGGTGGCTCAACCGGTAACGACTCGGTCCATCAAACCAGAGGTACCGGGTTCAAATCTGGACGGCCAATGTACCAATGAGTTTTTCAAAACTTACGTACATACTTACCGATTGCTTTAACGGTGAAGGAAAACATCGTGAGGAAACCTGCACACGCCTGCGAAGAAACTCGAAGGTTGTGTGTGAAGTCGACCAACATGCACTGGGCCCGCGTGGTCGACTAAGGCCTAATCGCCCTGATTCAGGGTAGGCTCGAGCCCCTCGGTGGGGACGTATATGAGCTGTAATGATGATGATGATGATCACACAGTAGGAACCCCAATACTAAATAATTATTTATGACATATAATCCCTACTAATATTATAAATGTGAAAGTAACTCTGTCTGTCTGTTACGCTTTCCCGCAAAAACTACTGAACGGATTTGGCTGAAATTTGGTAGGTAGACAGATTAGGACCTGGGTTAAGACATAGGCTACTTTTTACCACGCTCGCGAGCCGCTTGCGGCTCGCGCACTGCGCACCCTCGAAAAGTCATAGAAATGTGGTCCACGCGGGTGAAGCCGCGGGAATCAGCTAGTATGATATAAAAAAATGGGACTTCCCATACAAAGCGATCAACTGACAAGCCAAGTTTTTGGGAATTCCGCAATTTTTTTTGAGAATTGACCATAGGTTTCTTGGGGAAACTTGTTCAGTTTCGACACACCTCGGACACTGCATACAACGGTCAAGATAGACTAGGAGGTCATGACAAATCTGGTAACGATAACGGAAATGGATAAACTTAGTTTGAGAGGATAATACCACCGATGACCTGGTGAAGGTCGCGGGAAGCCGCTGGATACGGGCAGCGCAAAACCGGTCGTCGTGGAGATCCTTGGGGGAGGCCTATGTCCAGCAGTGGACGTCCTTCGGCTGATATGATGATGATCATGAGAGGATAAATGGCAAATTAAATATGTCGGTCTGCCTGCGCAAAGTGGTTGCGTTATGTACTTATAGCGCCTGTCACGATAACTGGTATCGTGACCAAAAAAAACGATAAGGAAAATGGCTGAGTAAGATAGAAAATGAAAGTACTAGCACAGATGAGATACTAGTTATGTACTAGTTGTACTCATGACAATTATGGAAAAACTGACCAAATATTCGGTTGCGTTGTGGAGCAACGCCCATTAGTAGTAGGAATTCTGCACAAATACTACGAGACGTCTAAGATAAATATTTCAAATTGATGTGCCGTAGGTAACTATGATTTAAGAAACCACTATAGAACTTGGTACCTACCCATTTAGATCTCTGTATGTTTTGTATCGAACTTAGCTCCCTTTCAAAATTATTTTTTGTTGGGATCACACTTACCGAGTTCTGGTGGCAATAGTCGATGCCTTTGAGCAGCTGGAACAGGTGTTTCTTGGAGGTGTCCTCGCCAAGGCCGCCGGGCGAGGCCTCCAGCTCGTCCAGGAGCGTGTGGTCCAGGTACTCGAACACGAGGTAGAAGCGCCGCTTGCGACGGAACACCTCGATCATGTTCACTAGGTGGTCGTGTCGGAGTTTCTGCAAATATATTACATTCCGATATACAGGGTGTAACAAAATTGGTGTAGGTCCCGTTAACTGGGTCTTCTATTACATACCTACTGAACAACTTTTGTTCTGCGACTTTGCTGAAATCGCAAAAAAAAATTTTTATTCTTCATATAAATCGATTAGCTGATCGACCAATTTTGTGCATTTTAGTATGGAGAATCCAATTTTTTTTTTGAGAATTGAGTATGGGTTTCTTGGGGAAAGTTGTTCATTATGATGAGTACAACCCCCAGTTGACGGGTCCTACACCAATTTTTTTTTACTCTTCATATAAATCGATTAGCTGATCGACCAATTTTGTGCATTTTAGTATGGAGAATCCAATTTTTTTTTTGAGAATTGAGTATGGATTTCTTGGGGAAAGTTGTTCATTATGATGAGTACAACCCCCAGTTGACGGGTCCTACACCAATTTTTTTACACCCTGTATAGTTATGATAAGAATTCGGGAAACGGTTTGTTTTCCAAACTTGGGAAGGTTAGGCCATACTCCTACAGCACGGGGTATAAATTCCGTGTTGGTGGAGTTTGTAGGGATACTGGCAAGAAGTTTGAATCCTGCTTAGCGAGGAATTCAATATATTAGGTCGGGGAAAAAGTTTCTTCGTATTTTTTATACCATCTGCATCTTGAACAAAACGATCTGCATCTTGAACGTTAAGATTTCCAAACTGGATACGCTTGAACCAAGTTTGTGTAACTGACTGATACTACATTAGGCCAATAAACAGCACAAATTTTATTCCCGGCCTGTATTACATTTTTACCCTTTTTTTACATAAATATTCAAAATTTAGCGAATTTCTCGTTGCTTTCACTCATTTTCATAGACAGAAAAAAACAATTTCAAAATGACGGGATTTTTTTAAATTAAAATTTCAAAAGTTTACTATTTTAATTTTATTATAACCAGCCAGGTACAAATAATACAAGCAAAGAGATTTGAATACAAAATACGAAGAAACATTTTCCCCGACCTGTTACGTCGTCCGAGAATAAAATATTTTGGCCCTGATTGACACACACAATTTTTTTTTATCACAACCTATAACAAAAACAAATGAAAAGAAAGAAGAATGCACATGAGAAGACGGTTTTTTTTTAGCGCGCATTGCCGCCAAAAAAAAAATACTCTTTACATGTAACCTAAAATTATTTTTTTAAGATTTTATTGTACCACTTTGTCGGCGTGATTAATATGTATAACCATGCCAAATTACAGCTTTCTACGTAGTACTAATAGTCTTTGAGCTAAGCCGCGGACAGACAGACAGATAGACAAACATGGCGAAGCTGTAAGGGTTCCTTCTTGTTGTGTTTTTGGTGTATAACTCATTAAACTATTATTACTACTTAAAGAACAGCTAGTCAATGTAGTAGTACCCTAGTAATGAAATTAAATGCTATAACCCCAAAAATATACACATAAGCGACGCACGTAGGGGGTCAGGTGCACGAATTAGATTTTGAAAACCTACTAATACCACTTTACAGATATTTTTAGTTTTCTTCATTTGTGCTCATTTGGAGTCCATTTTTGTATAATAATGCAATTCACAAAAATAAGGTGGGCCGATTTTTATGATGTTTAGTGTCTTTCGAAAAAGTAATCAATAAACTCTCTAGAATTTTAGTGTCTTGCTTTAGTGTATAAAGTTGCATTACAATCAACCCTTCCGTTTCAAGAAATTTAAATCTGCTTCTGGCGCTTACCAGCGCTACCGGCACGTACCAGGCCGCTTCTCTCCGATCCTCCACCGTCCAAGCAACGACCTAAGCCGAGGTCCGTGCCCACCTGGGCGCCCTTAGGCAGTTGCATCTTTTTGCTTTGTATCAGGTTGAGTGCCCTCCGTACTCGCCTCCCCTGCCCGGTGAAGTTGTAAAGGCCCCCACTTACGAAGTACCGGAGTACTATTTAGTAATCTGTGCCCCCACGGCCAACAACAAGCTTACAACAAAACTTAACTCTTTGAGATAAGAGTAAACTTATTTTGTGAAGCTTTTTTTTATTATTTACAATTGGTAAACCCTTGACATCTCACCTGGTGGTAAGTGACGATGTTGCCGAAGATGGAAGCGGGCTTACCAAGATTCCCCAAAGCAATGGGGAACTGGCTCTTATCTTCATGCCGGAACACACCAATGATATCAACATTGATATTTGGCGGCAAGACTTAGATAAGATGGTGGTAGCCAGCCAGGCGGGCTTAGAAAATGCCCTACCACCAACCAAACCGAGTCTTACAATTGACCCCGCCGGGAATCGAACCCGCGACCTCCTGTGTAAAGCCAGTGAACTTTGCCTCTGGGCTACGGAGGCGGTTATAATAGTTGTCTTAGGCAATCGACTGTTCAACACAACAGGTCACCTTCAACATCCGTATCTCTCGGAGGGCCATCTTCCTGACGGCCGCATCCTCCTCAGTCTCCAGAAACTTCTTGATGGCGACGAGCTGACCCGTGTCGCGGCGCCGGCACTTCAGCACCACGCCGTACGAGCCCTCACCTACCTGCACACAACACCGCAAGCTATGACTTCATATGGATGTGGAACAACAAATAACAAATAAGTTAAATATAAGGTCTAACAAAATTAGCTGAAACTATTTTAACTGGTGCTTCTACCCATGAAACTGAACAACTTTACTTTCCCCATGGAACCCACAGTCAAATCTGAACTTCCCATACTAAGTTGGCTGATCGGCTGATCGAGTAAGTATGAGAGAGCCAATTTTTTTTTGCGATTTGACTACGGGTTCCATGGGGAAAGTTGTTCAGTTTTATGGGTAGAAGCACCAGTTAAAATAGTTTCAGCTACAGCTATAGTCACAGGACAGGCTTTGCTTAGTTTGGGTACGTTAGTACTAATAATAATATACATACTCTGTTTTGGGGGGGTCTATATACTAATATGTATTATAAAGAGGAAAGATTTGATTGTATGTTTGCATTGAATAGGCTCCGTAACTACTGTACCGATTTGAAAAGTATTCCACCTTTGGGATGCTACACTATCCGCGGTTGCTATAGGCTATATTATATTTTCAAAAAACTAGGGATTATTTACTAAAACTCAAATAATGTACCCCAAGATGTAAAAAATACCAAAAAATTACTGTAATATCTAAAGTAGTAGTGTAGTGTAGTGTAGTGTAACGTAGTGTAGTGTAGTATAGTATAAGGGGGTATGAAGTTCGCCGGTACAGCTAGTCTCATATAAAAATGTTTTAATGTGGAAATCAGAGAATAATATACAGAGACTATAGATTAATTGTATTGTGTAGATACTAAACATTGAAACACATGAAGAAAAAAACCTGTTGACCACACGAATGTTCGCCTTGAATGGGAAACGAATTCACGACCTTCGGCCCAGCAGGTAGATTTCTATAGATTAATTGTATTGTGTAGATACTAAACATTTAAACACATGAAGAAAAAAACCTGTTGACCACACGAATGTTCGCCTTGAATGGGAAACGAATCCACGACCTTCGGCCCAGCAGGTAGACTTCTGGGCCACTGGGTCAGTTAGGACAAAAAACGAATACATGAAGCACTTTTTGAAATTGCCTCAAAAATTTTGTATTTCAAACAAAAGCAATGAACCGTATGCTCCTTCATCTACAAATTAACGTAAAATTTATTCGCTGTCAGACAAAACAAAATGAGATGTAATTTTAGCAAACCTCTAACACAAATTATGTGCCTCTAACACAATATAGAAAAGTACTTTAATTGTTCACTGCAACTATGAAATTGGACCTGGATATGCGATAGTTGCGCTATGATATTTTAGATAGATGCGCTTCATGAAAAAACAAGCAAAAAAAATACAAAAGTTACTTTCATTCATTTATTTTTTATCCATAATTAGTAAGCCCTTGACATCATCTCACCTGATGGTAAGTGACGATGATGCCGAAGATGGAAGCGGGCTTACAAAGATTCCCCAATTCAATGGGGAACTGACTATCTTACCTACAAACCAGAAAACATCAATGCTGTTAACATTGATGCTTGGCGGCAAGACTGGTGGTAGCTAGCCAGGCGGGCTTAGAAAATGCTCTTCCACCAACCAAACCGAGTCATACAAAGCTGTTGTCAATGTAGTATTATGGAATGGGATAGATGGCTACTCGTTAAATCTCCGATCCTCCCCCGTTTTCTCTCCGATCCTCCCCCGTCCACCTCTCTCCGATCCTCCCCCGTTCAAGCAACGACCTAAGCCGAGGTCCGTGCCCACCTGGGCGCCCTTAGGCAGTTGCATCTTTTTGCTTTGCACTAGGATGAGTGCCTTCCGTACTCGCCTCCCCTGCCCGGTGAAGTTGTAAAGGCCCCCACGGCCAACAACAAGCTTGTCCTTTCGAAAATAATAATTATAGTAAATAAATGAGTGGTTTCTCTGTTTTGTGTCTAATGAGACTGTTGTACAATAGATAGAAACTTAATCAGGCATGTTTTAAAAGTCTTTATGTTTTGCAATTTGCGACGAAATATTAAGAAAAGACAATGAAAAATGCTATAAATTGTAAAAAAAGGTTTCTTCAGATTTTAGCAGAACTGAACTGAAGGATAGATGTCCCTTCAAATTATACCGAAGAATAGGAGAATGTTTTCGCCTAGCCGCAGCACGTTCAAGTATATACATTTTTAACGATTTTAAAATGTCCAATTCAAGGTTAAATATCAGTGTCAGTACCTGTGTCAAAACCCTATACTTACTCGTAGTATATAAATGAATAACGGATGGATGTTTCGATAAAGTTTAAACGCGTTTTGCATCTATACTTAAAAAAACACGAAATCCATCCGATTCGAAGTGGATATTTCGCAAGCATACTATATAATTCGTCATTGGCAATTGGTCAGGCAAATGTCAGGCAAATTATATAACAGCGAAGGCGGGTCGCGAGGCTCTTTCAGATCTATCAAACCTGACAACAATTTACAATTACAATCTGCCGTACGGCATTTTAACAATTGGCCTGACTCGACATTGACCGTTTATATACGGACGAATTATTACAATTGCCTGGCTGGGCATTGTACAATCTGCGTACAGAATTTTAAATTTTGCCTGACCGTATGTAAAATGACTAATCATACAATTTGCCTGCCACATATAAATCAGTACTATTATTTTTTAAAGGTAAAAATCCTTTGGACGATATTTCTATCATTCAAACAAAAAAAACAAACAAAACATTTGCTATATAATTTTGAACAAAAAAAACCGACTTTAAACAGTAAACTAAGGTTCCCCTCGATTTCTCTGGGATGCCATCATCAGATCCTGGTTTCATTAATTTCTATCATTCAATAATACAAACAAAATATTTGCCATAAAATTTTGAACAAAAAAACCGACTTCAAACAGGAAACGAATGTTCCCCTCGATTTCTCTGGGATGCCATCATCAGATCCTGGTCTCCTTATCATGTTACCACAGTGAGATGAAACATTATATTTCATTGTGTTACCACCCTTGGGATATCTCCTTTCCAATAAAAAAAATAATCATCAAAATCGGTTCATAAACGACGAAGTTATCCGCGAACACACATAAAAAATATATATACGGTCGAATTTATAAACTTCCTCCTTTTTTTAAACCGCCTCCGTGGCGTCGGTCAATTGTAAGACTCGGTTTGGTTGGTGGTAGGGCATTTTCTAAGCCCGCCTGGCTAGCTACCACCATCTTATCTAAGTCTTGCCGCCAAAAATCAGTGTTAACAACATTGATGTGTTCCGGCTTAAAGATAAGATAGCCAGTTCTCCATTGCATTGGGGAATCTTGGTAAGCCCGCTTCCATCTTCGGCATCATCGTCACTTACATCAGGTGAGATGATGCCACAGGCTTACCAATTGTGAATTTTAAAAAAAACACGCGGCATCAATCCCTCCGTAGTGTCTATCCGTGTTTTACCACAGACGTTTTTACCCTATTTAAATGTCCATTGTTTTGAGCAAAATCAGAAAAGAACCTTCTTTATGCTTTGTAACTACAATCAGCAAAAGGGCCGCCTGACCAGTTCCAAAAGTGGCTTGCATGTGGCGATCTCAGGTAGCCCCGACTTTTATTTTAAAACGTTTTTGTTTTTATGACTTTTTATGAAGTTTTCGTGTTCATCTGATTTCATCAGTCAGTTGCAGCTTGCTTTGTATTTCTTGGCTCTTGTATCTAAAACGTGTCAGCGAACCCTCAGTGTGCGAGTCCAACTCGTACTTGGCCGGTTTTTTATTTTTATCTTGGATTCTTTATGTTGCTAATGTCCGACTCTGATGCCAGATGAGCGCACGCGCAGTTCTCGCCGCGCTTTCTAATTTGTTCAATGGAGGAATTCTTTTTCGGCTCCCTAACTGTGCGTAAGCTTGTTCACTGGCTTTACACAGGAGGTCGCGGGTTCGATTCCCGGCGGGGTCAATTTTAAGACTCAGTTTGGTTGGTGGTAGGGCATTTTCTAAGCCCGCCTGGCTAGCTACCACCATCTTATCTTAGTCTTGCCGCCAAATATCAAAGTTGATATCATTGGTGTGTTCCGGCATGAAGATAAGATAGCCAGTTCCCCATTGCGATGGGGAATCTTGGTAAGCCCGCTTCCATCTTCGGCAACATCGTCACTTACCACCAGGTGAGATGTTGTCAAGGGTTTACCAATTGTGAATTAAAAAAAATGTATTTGTGCTTGTAAATTGAGTTTATTTTTGTGTTTCTTTTCTTTATTTTTTCATTTATTTTCTGTGTATTCAAAAAGCAAAAAGCTGGTTTGAAGCGGTTCGCTAACTGTGCGTAAGCTTGTAATTTATTTGTGCTTGTAACTTGAGTTTATTTTGTGTTTCTTTTATTATTATTTTATTTTCATTCATTTTCTGTATATTCACTTAACGACATGCAAGTATTTAGGCTTTTATATGCGAAAATATATAAGTGGTTTATAGTTATTGCAAATAGTCGTCACTAACTGATAAGTAATAACCGTTTGTTTTCCAAATAAAATGAAATAAAAATAAAATAAATAAAATACTTGTCCATGCCGCGGCTACTGGGCGTAGAAGGGGAGAGTGCGCGTCACTTGAATATCGCTGTTGGGGACCGCGCGAGACATCTTCAACGTACGGCATCAATATGATAACACCAACACTCACCACCGCTAACTGTTCATACTAGTCCATGCCGCGGCTACTGTGCGTAGAAGGGGAGAGCGCGCGTCGCTCGAACATCGCTGTTGGGGACCGCGCGAGACATCTTCAACGTACGACATCAATGTGATAACACCAACACTCACCACCGCTAACTGTTCATACTTGTCCATGCCGCGGCTACTGGGCGTAGAAGGGGAGAGCGCGCGTCGCTCGAACATCGCTGTTGGGGACCGCGCGAGACATCTTCAACGTACGACGTCAATATGATAACACCAACACTCACCACCGCTAACTGTTCATACTTGTCCATGCCGCGCCTACTGGGCGTAAGGGGAGAGCGCGCGTCGCTCGAACATCGCTGTTGGGGACCGCGCGAGACATCTTCAACGTACGACATCAATGTGATAACACCAACACTCACCACCGCTAACTGTTCATACTTGTCCATGCCGCGGCTACTGGGCGTAGAAGGGGAGAGTGCGCGTCACTTGAATATCGCTGTTGGGGACCGCGCGAGACATCTTCAACGTACGGCATCAATATGATAACACCAACACTCACCACCGCTAACTGTTCATACTTGTCCATGCCGCGGCTACTGGGTGTAGAAGGGGAGAGCGCGCGTCGCTCGAACATAGCTGTTGGGGACCGCGCGAGACATCTTCAACGTACGACATCAATGTGATAACACCAACACTCACCACCGCTAACTGTTCATACTTGCCCATGCCGCGGCTACTGGGCGTAGAAGGGGAGAGCGCGCGTCGCTCGAACATCGCTGTTGGGGACCGCGCGAGACATCTTCAACGTACGACATCAATGTGATAACACCAACACTCACCACCGCTAACTGTTCATACTTGTCCATGCCGCGGCTACTGGGCGTAGAAGGGGAGAGCGCGCGTCGCTCGAACATCGCTGTTGGGGACCGCGCGAGACATCTTCAACGTACGACGTCAATATGATAACACCAACACTCACCAACGCTAACTGTTCATACTTGTCCATGCCGCGCCTACTGGGCGTAAGGGGAGAGCGCGCGTCGCTCGAACATCGCTGTTGGGGACCGCGCGAGACATCTTCAACGTACGACATCAATGTGATAACACCAACACTCACCACCGCTAACTGTTCATACTTGTCCATGCCGCGGCTACTGGGCGTAGAAGGGGAGAGTGCGCGTCACTTGAATATCGCTGTTGGGGACCGCGCGAGACATCTTCAACGTACGGCATCAATATGATAACACCAACACTCACCACCGCTAACTGTTCATACTTGTCCATGCCGCGGCTACTGGGTGTAGAAGGGGAGAGCGCGCGTCGCTCGAACATAGCTGTTGGGGACCGCGCGAGACATCTTCAACGTACGACATCAATGTGATAACACCAACACTCACCACCGCTAACTGTTCATACTTGCCCATGCCGCGGCTACTGGGCGTAGAAGGGGAGAGCGCGCGTCGCTCGAACATCGCTGTTGGGGACCGCGCGAGACATCTTCAACGTACGACGTCAATATGATAACACCAACACTCACCACCGCTAACTGTTCATACTTGTCCATGCCGCGCCTACTGGGCGTAGAAGGGGAGAGCGCGCGTCGCTCGAACATCGCTGTTGGGGACCGCGCGAGACATCTTCAACGTACGACATCAATGTGATAACACCAACACTCACCACCGCTAATTGTTCATACTTGTCCATGCCGCGGCTACTGGGCGTAGAAGGGGAGAGTGCGCGTCGCTCGAACATCGCTGTTGGGGACCGCGCGAGACATCTTCAACGTACGACATCAATGTGATAACACCAACACTCACCACCGCTAACTGTTCATACTTGCCCTCCGGAACCATCGGTCTGTTATCCCTAATGGTCTACTTGTCCATGCCGCGGCTACTGGGCGTAGAAGGGGAGAGCGCGCGTCGCTCGAACATCGCTGTTGGGGACCGCGCGAGACATCTTCAACGTACGACATCAATGTGATAACACCAACACTCACCACCGCTAACTGTTCATACTTGTCCATGCCGCGGCTACTGGGCGTAGAAGGGGAGAGCGCGCGTCGCTCGAACATCGCTGTTGGGGACCGCGCGAGACATTTTCAACGATAACCCTTTGAATACCTGCAAAAAGAAAAAAACAGTTCATAAAGTAATAATTTTAGAAAAAACTAAAAGCTTGTTAGGATCAAAGTACTTGTCAATACGAATCAAACGAGCCCAAACTCGATAGGGTTGTGTCGTTTTATTGCGAAGTTCCTATCTATGGCCACCTTTTAGTACCATCATCAGATCAGCACCATGTCATCATAATATTGCATTGTCACGCGATTTACACATGTATGTAAAATTTCAGCTTATTAAGTAACCGGAAAGTGGATCAAATTTAATTTGCAAGATTTGATGACTAACATCGGGACAGGTGAAACTAAATAAAAGCTTGTAAAATGGAATAGGAAACGACCCTGATGAGAACGCTTAGACATTAGGTGACTTCGCTGCGCAAACGCCACGCCACATATGAATGTACTCTCTCTTTTCGTGTGGCACAATTAACGAGCTATCCAAAGGATAGACAACGGTTGCCTGGTGTTGCACTTTGCATCACGTGTAGGGCATTCAGATTTACACCTACGGACGGGACGTGTCCAACGTGACCTTCATATACACTTCTGGAATCAGATGTGCAGGTTTCCTCACGATGTTTTCTGTATCTGAGATTCTGTGGTTCTTTCTTTCTTTCTTTCTTTTAATAAGCAGTGAACCTCTGAGATCCGATCTAAGATTCTGTGGATTTTTCTGGGCAGTATCTAGCTAATTTTAAATTGTACCAGATTGGTAAGGTGGACTTCAAAATTTTACTGCCTAGCTATAAGCAGTGAACGTCTGAGATCCGATCTGAAGATCTATGGATTTTTCTGAGCAGTACCTAGTTAATATGGTAACAGATTAGTAAAGTCGACTTCAAAATTTCGCTGCCTGTAAGTATCTAATTTTGCTTCACGTGATTCTTATCCAACTTCCTGCACTTATCCAACATTTTTTGCCATCATTCGAACGAGGCGGAGACATTATTCACGACTGAAATTACAGGGCCAAGACACAACGATTCGATTGAATTTCATAAATGAAGCAAAGAATATTTCAAACTATACAGTCGCTTACTTACAATAACCTGTAATTACTTTTATTCAGAACCGAGGCCGAGGACAATTTTCAGAAATAAACGGTACCATTATCAAGCTTCATGACATTAAAATTTCATAGATTTGTGGCAAGGAACAAGACAGGGACAAGTAACATAGTGAGTTCTTACTCTACATTTCATAGCAACTTTTTGTATTTCGTATTGCGTTAGTATTTTTTAAGGTTTTGTTTTACTCTCCTACGTACGGGCTACAATACCTACTCGTACGTAACATAGGAGTAGGGTAAAACTAGGTAATACGCCCCACTTTTTTTAAAGTACTGTAAAACAACCAATATAGAAGGTATAATCTTTTTTTATTTATTTTGGATTATCACTTGGTTAATTGCCTTCAATTATAGCTAACATAATACTGTAATAAGAACTACATACATTGTAAAACAATTTTTGAAAATAAAATCGAGGTGGGGCGTTTTGCAAAGAGACCATTAGGTAATACGCCTCACACCTTTTAACCTTTTGTTGTCAAGTAGTTTCCGTTTTTCAATATTTTCAGGTGAAGTAAGGACGACGGCTTTTTGTTTTCTATTTGAAAATATTAATGAAAGTTTAGGCACTGGACGAATCTCAGTTAAAACCTTGGATGGTGTTTCTTTGGACTGAGATGAATCATTAATTTTTTGAGGGGTTTGTGTCTAATGGGACTCCGAAGGTTGTGAAGTCTCTGAAGGTTCCAAGTGAGGCTCGACATGTTGTAGTGATGTGCAGTTCACCTCGTAAACCACTGAGCTACAGAGACCGTTAAATACATATTGGGGCGTTTTACACAAAAAGCGGTAGGGCGTTTTATCAATTTCTATTTTTAAAATGCCCCACCGAGGTCAAAGCCACGGATTTAACTTTCGAAACACTAATAATTGATAGGTGTTTTTATCTATTTTATAACAATGAAAGTGCGTTTAATATAAAATTTATATACATCACTTTATAAAAAAAACCTGATACTTACCACAAATTGTTTGTATGCCAAAAAACTACTTTTTTCAATATTTTTTTAAGCGAACTCGTAATAACGTGCACCCTTGTCGGCCATGATGTTTCGCAACTGTGATCTGCTAGCGCGCTTCATATGCGCTGCGTATCTTTATTAGTGTGAGTGCTAGACATATGTGGCGTTTTGTCAACTGGGGCGTATTACCTAGTTTTACCCTATTGCAATGCTGAAAAAAATATTGCTAAATGAATATTTACTCTAATCTAAAGCATGAAATAGAGGAACTATAAAAATCGAAAAAGGTAATTTTTGACATTTAGTCGAAATCTGGATCCGAAAACAAGGTTGTTAATAGTAATATTGTTTGGCACCCAGCTTATCACCTGTACCGCTGGACCGATTCGGATGAGAAATTGGTTTTAGATTAGGGGAGGTCGAGCCCAAACCGCCATAGTCGCCATTAGGGACAATTCATTCAAAGAGGCGGCAGAGCAGATGAACGTGACCCGTTACTAGTAATAACGGCTTCGATGCAAAGTCAAAGGCGTATGAGATATTCGTTGATCTAGATAGATAGATAGATAACACGTTTATTTGTAACTGCAATCACAGCCATATTAATACATAATATAAAAACAAAACTTAGCAAATTAACCCTGCAGTGCTCGCGCGGATTACATATGTAATCCACGGTAATAAAAAATGAAATTATTCGTAAACAGTTTAAGTGTGTATACACAAGACTCCGTGTACTTTAAGTATATAACAATCCATACCCCAGCTCTGTTCATTCCAAATATGTATGTAGTTCCTGTTAATAAAATAATAGTTGATTTGTTTTCGCAATAAGCGTTAACGCGTATTAAGGTCTCATATACTTCAAAGTAAATTTTCAAAGACGATTTATACGAAGTTTGTGTTTTGGTTTTTTTCGACAAAAGTATTAATCGTTCTGTTTAATTTCTTATTATAATTTAATTTTAGATAAGGTTACTTGGCATTTATTAATAGAAAAATTATAACATAAATGAATTTTATTCAAAAAAATTGAATACAATTTGGCATACGTATGTAATCCACGCGACCACTCAAGAGACTTTTGGGGGCGCGACCACTGCAGGTTTAAAAAGAGCTAAAAAAAAGACAAAAACATATGTGTGTTGCAGTAGTACAAAAGGGCCTTGACTCAGTGCGTTGATTTTCCCCTGCTGCGAGCAATACACTAATAATTCTGCCACAGCCCTATATAGGACTGTGTCGATCACAAGAAATGTGAAATTTTAACGAGTAAACAAAACCAGATTTAACGTAACGAAAGTACAAATATGATCTCTCCTTCATCTTTAGTGAGATTACTAGCTGTTTCTCGCGGTTTCACACGCGTGAACAACGTTTATATGACATTTAGAGGGTGCGCAGTGCGCGAGCGTGGAAAAAAGTAGCTAATGTGTTAATCCAAGTCCTAATCTGTCTTCCCACCAAATTTCAGCCGTTCAGTAGTTATTGCGTGAATGAGTAACTTAGATAGATAAATGCTTTTATTCAATACACAGCATTATAAAAGGATAAAACAAAAATTAAAAATAAAAACTTAACCAAAAATAAGCGTACACAATGACATGCTGAAAGTTGTTGCTGTGCTTTGGAAAGGCGCCGGTTCAGCTTTATTGCTGCAAGTACAAACTTTCAACGCTGATTTTCTATCGTAACCTAAAGAACAAACATACACCCATACATTCTTAGAAAACTTTCGCGTTTATAATATTAGTAGGAAGGATAGGATTCCGACTTAACCTTCTCCATTTAACATCACGTAATATCAGTATAGGTACTTACTCTGCCGATCCATAAGGGTCGAATCGCAGAGACCCCTTACTGTGATAGTGATTAAGTAATGACAACGGTTACACACGTGTTACAAAAGCCAATAAGATTAATCCATTAGGCTAATTTTGATCAACGTTCAGACGTTAAACTGAAATGAAGGACAAATGAAGGACAAATAAAGGCTTTCTATTTCAAACAGGTGTTTGTTCACGACGAAATTATTTAGGTATGAAGCAATCGATGGAATAAAGTAACAATGAATGACGTAGGTAGTAAGTGTGCACAAAATAAGGAGTTTTATTGTGTTTTGTGGACGTACGGATCCATTTTAGTTGATGCTTCACATCAGGGGGTCGCGGGTTGTATTTCCGGCGGTGTGGGTGGTGGAATGGCGTTATCTAAGCCCGCCTGGCTTGCTACCACCATCTTATCTAAGTCTTGCCGCCATAACTCAATGCTAATAACATTGATGTGATGTCCGGTGAAGATAAGATAGCCAGTTCCACATTGCGTTGGGGAATCTTGGTAAGCCCGCTTCCATCTTCGACATCATCGTCACTGACCATCAGGTGAAATGATTCCAAGGGTTTATTGATTGTAAATTAAAAAAAAAATACAATTCTGAACTTCTGGATCAAGACGAATCTAGCGGAATCTGACATGTTGAAATTGTTTAAAAGACAAACCAATTTAATCAATTATAATGATGATTTAATAAACTAATATACCTATTTCAACAATTGTGATGATGATTTATTAAACTAATATATCTATTTCAATAATTATAGCGATGATATTAAACTAATATACCTATTTCAACAATTAAGATGAAGATTAAACTGCCTTACCTATACTATATTTAGTATATTTCAACAATTATGATGATGATTTATTAAACTAATGTACCTATTTATTAAACTAATACTAATATTAATATATATTTCAACAATCGTGATGATGATTTATTAAACTAATATATCTACTTCAACAAAACTTGTCAAAACTATATCATCAGATCATAGATAGGTACCGAATTATCGGAAAATTTGGTTTAGCTAACACCCCCCGAAACCCTTGCTAACCCCGATTTTATTTCCAGCATATTATCCTAACACCTGGGCCGCCACGCATGAGCGATAGGCCGCGATAAGTGCGATAAATTGGCATTTTGTATGAATATGGGTCAGTCGGGGCGATAAATATAGCGGTATACTAAGAGGTATGACAGCTTGATAGTGTTTTTACGTTCTACGACTTAGTTGTAGGAATTTTGAGAGCATAGCTTATCAGTTATTTATGGATATTTTATTTATAAGAGATTAGTTAATCGTGGAAATCCTTGAGTGAGGCCTTTGTCTAGCAGTGGACGTCCTTCGGCTGATATGATGATGATGATGAGGTAAAAAAATGAAAATTATACAATAGAAACAGCTATTCTAAAAGTTCCGATCTGGTTTTTAACAGACTTAAAAAATGATATTTTCAATTTGATCGTATGTTTTTTTGTATGTAGCGCTTATAAGCCTCGAACTCAAATAGCAAACAGGCTAATAGAGATTCAAAAAAACCAGCAAAGTGCGAGTTAGATCCGCGCACAAACGGTTCCGTACCATTATACTAAATAGCACTAGTTTCTTCACGTTAAAAAAAACACGTTTTTTGTATGGAGACTAACTTTTTCTAATTTTTAGTATTTGTTGTTATAGAAGCAACAGAAATAAATCATCTGTGAAAATTTTCAACTGTCTAGTTATCACGGTTCATGAAATACAGCCTGGTGACAGACGGACAGTCAGAGAGACGGACGGACAGCGGAGTCTTAGTAATAATAGGTTCCTATTTTTACTCTTTGGGTACGGAACCCTAAAAAGGATATTTTCAATTTGATCGTATGTTTTTTTGTATCTACAGAGGCCAGCACATGAAGCTGGACACTTTGGACTTTGTACCGTCCTTATGCCGTACGCGAATGGATCTAAATCGCACTACAAATGTCTAGCTAATGTGCTGGCCTTTGTACCTAGCGGCAATAAGCCTCTAGGTCAAATAGCAAACAGGCTAATAGAGATTAAAAAAAGCTCATTATGATGTGCAAAATGGTGTGTATGTTATGCGATTTCTTTGGAGATTATGAACCGATTTTAATTTTTCTTCAATTTTTATTTCACTTCAGGTTGGTCCCATATAAGTTTTGTCAAAATCGGTTTAGTATTTTTTTTAAATTATAAATACAAGAATAAAAATTTTGAAATTTTAGTTGTTGCGATGGGTCGCTTGTTTTTAATGTACCTACGAGTATTAAGATAGATTGATTCACGAAGAAACTATAGTAGGTAGTTAAAAACTGCCCTCGCTTCAAGTTTTCTTTTGATGTAGTTCGCGCAGTTTCCCTTTGTACTATGTATGCACTGACACGGTCAATTGGATCGATCATGCAGGTTAACTAGCTTGAATCATGGTCTTTAACTGGATGAGTTTGACTGATAATGGTATTTTTCTCCTACTATAGTTTCGTCGTGAATCAATCTATCTAAACACGTTAAAAAACAGCGACTTCCATTGCGACAACTAAAATTTTGACGGTTATTTCTTGTTTTTGTAAATTTTCTAAAAAATGTACTGAACCGATTGAGATTATATTTATATGGGACCCTGAAGGCATAATCCATCAAATATATTTTTTTAAAAGCATTAAAATCGGTTCACAATCGCCAAAGAAATCGCATAACATATACACCATTTTGCACATCATAATGAGATTTTTTTAAATCTCTATTATAGCCTGTTTGCTATTGAGCTAGAGTCTTATTTCCGCTACATACAAAAAAAACAGGATCAAATTGAAAAACAACATACATAACATACAAAAAAACACTCCAAGGTCAAAGTTACTTAACTTGCTTATTCTTCACTTCATACTGTACTTGCTTATCTCTAAATTATCATATCAGCCTAAGGACGTTCACTGCTGGACATAGGCCTCCCCCAAGAATTTCCACGACGGCTGGTTCTGCGCTACCCGCATCCAACGGCTTCCCGCGACCTTCATCCATGTCATCGGTTTACCGAGTGGGCGGCCTTCCTACGCTACGTTTTCCGTTTTCAGTCGAGAACTTCTCGGCTGGGCAGAGTTAGGGAAGCTTCGCAATATCTTCACGTCCCAAATACTGCAGTGCCTTATCTATAAATCCTTACTATAATATTATAAATGTGAAAATGTGTTTGTTTGTTTGTTACCTTTTCACGCTTCCACACCTTAACCAATCTTGATGAAATTTGGCATGCAGGTAGCCTGTGTCACTTTTTATCCCATGAGAATAGCATAGTCCGATGCAGTTTCTGGGGAACTGAATATATACTCTTTTTGGTTAGTTTCTTTAACATTACAATGAAACAATGGATTGCTGTGATTATTTGCACAGAGATGGCTGAGGGGGTGGGAAATGATATAATTTACTAATTATCATATCCTGCCATGGTTCCCGAGGAATCTGGGGAAAACTCATTTCCGCGCTCGCGCACGTCAGCGTCAGTTGTATCCTGCCATGGTTCCCGAGGAATCTGGGGAAAACTCATTTCTGCGCTCGCGCACGTCAGCGTCAGTTGTATAGAATATAGTTGAGGGGGTGGGAAGTGACATAGACTTGAATAGCCCGATATCGTTCCTGAGGGATCTGAGGAAAACTCACGTCCGCGCTCGCGAGCCGCTTGCGGATCGCGCATCACTCACCCTAAAAGCCGCTTGCGGATCGCGCACCACTCACCCTAAAAGACAGTCATAAAAACTCGGGCGAAGCCGCGGGCAAAAGCTAGTATTAAATTAAATACTATTGCCACAAAGTCTACTGTGCTATTGCGCTTGTCCGGAATCTGAAAACCGGACGATAAGAAACATCTGGTGTCTATTAAGGATGGCTGCAGGTACAAAAAGTATCGCTCCCACGCTGATCAGACAGTTTCGCCGCCTTTTGTCGTGCAAATTGCTAAAGCAATTAGATAATTTAGATAACAATATTTCTGTAATAAAAAGTAATTATGCAAAAAAACTAACAAACTACGCAGTTTTCAACCTACAGGATTTAAGATGCCTCAATCCGATCAGGTTGATATTCGTGCGTGTTAAAATAATATCGAACGTAAGTCTATTCAATTTAAGTTCAAATCAATGCGGGCTTCAATGCGGCTGTTACGTTGCAACCGAACGGCCAATTCTCAATTTTTACATGTTTTTATTACTTTCCAAGTTTTCAATACTTTTAAATAAGTTTATAAAAATGTGTTTGATAAAATGTTAAGTCTTAAAGTCACCGATTTTTGTGTGTCTTTCATTCAAAATTAACTCGGTTTTTAGGGTTGCGTACCCTAAGGGTAAAAACGGGACCCTATTACTAAGACTCTGCTGTCTGTTCGTCTGCCTTTCTGTCTGTCCGTCTGTCACCAGGCTGTATTTCATGAACCGTGATAGCTATACATTACAGTTGTCAGTTTGTCACAGATGATGTATTTATGTTGCCGCTATAACGGCTAATACAAATACTTTTTTTTTTTAATGTGAAGAAACTATGATGATACGGAACCCTTTGTGAGCGGTTCTGACTCGCACTTGGCCGGTATTTTCAAGATGTTTATCGTGGTCAATTATTAAAACTTTAAAATTAGACAGTCGTCTTTCAAAAATCTCAAAGTTTTAAACAAAAGACACTTTGATGTGAACTTAGTAGTAGCAGATATGGTAATCGATTATACGTAAATAGTTAGGCAAACTTGGGTTACTGAAAGCTAATGTTGTCGGGGTCCTGACGACAAGATGCCGATAATAGCTTGGGTCAATGTCGAACCGCCAACAATTGATTGTCAAACGCGGTCCAAGGTCGGATAATAATGAAATAGTCATTCATTCTCTGATGAGGTTAGCTAGAAGGTAGGTACCAGAATTTCTAAGGTTAGCTGTGCCATGACCTTCTCCGAGGATTTCTACAGCGATCAGTCCTTGCGCTACCCGTATTCAGCTGCCTCCCGTAACCTTAACCGGGTCGCTGGTGTACCAAGTGGAGACCTGCCTAAGCTACGTTTTCCGGTGAGCGGTAGCCACTCGGGAACATTTATGTTCTACTAGCTGTTTCCCGCGGCTTCACCCGCGTGGACAAAGTTGACTTTTCGAGGGTGCGCAGTGTTAGAGTCGCAAGCGGCTCGCGAACGTGGAAAAAAGTAGTCTATGTGTTAATCCAGGTCATAATCTGTGTACCTACCAAATTTCAGCCATATCCGTTCAGTAGTTTTTGCATGAACGAGTAACAAACAAACATCCATACATTCCTACAAACTTTAATGGTTATTTGGTTACAGGTTCTACTAAGAGTTCTACTATTTAATTTTCTGATTCGATCAAGTAAGGAAACTCCAAGCTTTGGGTGACCTTGAGCCTTCTTATAAGGCCCATAGTGAGCGACCATGTCTCAGTTCCGTATGTCATCATTGGCATCATACTCTGGTCAAAGACCTTGGTCTTGAGACTTGTTGGTGGTTGGTGTAAACTTTATGAATCATGATTTGATGTCTAAAGTTGTATGGGAAATCGTGTAAACATAATTAGATCAATTTTAGAGGGACTTAGTCTGCATGTGGTGATTCGTCTTTAGTCTAGTATAAAGCTATGTCAGACTTTTTATCCAAAATTGGTAAGCCCTTGGCATCATCTCACCTGATGGCAAGTGACGATGAATCTGAAGATGGAAGCGGCTTACCACATCGCAATAGGAAACTGGCTATTATATCTTCATGCCGGAATACATCTTGGCGGCAAGACTTAAATGGTGTTAGATAGCCTGGTGAGCTTACGAAATGCGCTACCACCAATCAAACCTAGTTTTAAAAAGTTAGACCCCGCCAGTAATCGAAACCGCTACCTTCTGGTATGAAGCGAATGGATTAACCGTGACGCTATGAAGCAAAATTCAGGAGATGGAGAGATACAAGGCAGATAATTTTTCAGAATCTTAGAAATTCTATGTACCTAATCGGACAGCTCTTGTTTATAAAATTATTTAATTTAAAAAAAACTAAAACTTTTGGCTTTTTATTTAACTCTTTGCGGCACAGATTTTTGTTACTGATAAAAGAAAAACAATTTTCAGGAAAATGTAGTATCTAGGCCTAAAATAAGTCAAACCTATATTTTTTTTTATTAAATTACCGTGGGGGTTTAATATGGGGTGGTTACCTAGGATGACCACTGTGAAATAAACGTACACAATTTTATGAAAATAAGCTCAAATAAGCTCACTTTTTACGAAAAGTACAGCAGCCGGACATTTAATTTTGCCCAACATGTATTAAAATAAATATACTGCACACAATAAAACATAAATTAGAATTTAAATTATAATATTTACTTACCAGCAAAAAAAAAACTCACACGCACTATTTAACCTCAAATACGACGATTTTGAATGAAAGTTTAGTACAGTAGATGACCGTGGCACTATTTACTACTAATTGTCTCTGTGCCGTTTAGGTTCCCTTGAACGATCGCAGTACACAGCACTTCCGTAAGATGGCGCCATTCTTAAATACGAGCCAAAATATAGGTGGTTCACTATGATGACCACCGTGAAGAAAAGAGTTAAAAGAGTTTCTTACCTATGCTTAGAAGTCAAAACATGCTCATTGTGCTAAATATGTGGCTACACGTTTTCAAATAAAAATATGCTCATTGTGCTAAATATGTGGCTACACGTTTCCAAATAAAAATATGCTCATTGTGCTAAATATGTGGCTACACGTTTCCAAATAAAAATATGCTCATTGTGCATCTATGTGGCTACACGTTTCCAAATAAAAATATGCTCATTGTGCTAAATATGTGGCTACACGTTTCCAAATAAAAACATGCTCATTGTGCTAAATATGTGGCTACACGTTTCCAAATAAAAACATGCTCATTGTGCTAAATATGTGGCTACACGTTTCCAAATAAAAAAAATACGAGCACAGTATTTCCTACGATCCTGTGATCTTCATTCCACCTTCAAAGTTCGTCATCAGATCAATTTCAAAACACTAAAAAGATCTATTAGCATTGGAAATACGGCTTCATACCAAATTTTAGCTCAATCGTTTTTTGGAAGTCGCTCTAAAATCGTTTGCAAGATTTGACCTACATACAATACAAACATTGCAAATTAAATAATAGTTATTTATGCGACTGCCATGTACGTTCGCTTCGTAGCACAAAATAACTCATGTTACAAAGGCTAATTAATTACGTGCAGATGGCATATAATACTTTTTTATGACCGTGAAATAAATAAAATGATTTAAAAATTTGTCATAATCATACATTGAATTTTTGAAGCCAAAGCCATAAAAATATTTAGAAAGTTTCATTGTAGTACAGTCCAGTTGCCTCCTTTTGAAATTATCATTGTAAAACGACTTGTAGGAATGAATACTTTTGTGATATGATTTGAGGTTAGATATGTATTATGCAAATTACCAAATGGGAGTAGAAAAAGCTTTTGAAATAGGAAATTACTTCGAACTTTTCATTTTCTAATCACGGTATAGGCACATGATCGCATAAACAAAGAAAACCTCCATGATTCATAAAAATAAGTATTTTCGATTGATCAATAAAAAAGTTGACACCTCAAATTAATATTCAAACCATGCTTTATCAAGTTCGAATAATTTTATAGCGGAAAAGAAATAAATTGAAAATGACAGCGACAGGTAATTGGTCCAATCGCGTTTTTGTCCTTGTATGACGGTGTACTTTCGTACCACGAATTGTGCGGTTCACAATACCACAATTTTGAATAAGATAATTTAAAATGCATACCAATTACACTATGTATACCCGATTGAGCCAGAAAGAGGATTATGTTTTTCAGGGGTATGTATTTATGTATGTATATTTCTTTACCTGAACAACTTGGATGGATTATGGAGTGCTAGGCGTCGTTAGATTCGTTTTGATCCAGTGAGTGATATTTTCACGCGACTGGTCTAAGTTTTTATGCAGTCGTGTTTTAAATTTTTAATTGATTATTACTGATTGTACTTTTTAATGTTTTCTTAGGGCTTTCAATTTTCCTCATTTCTTGTTCCTTGTTGTTCATTATTAAGTATTTGTATATTGTGGTGTTAAGGAATGAATAAATGTCAAAAAAAATCATAAACATTTTGCCTTATTTCAATTAATTATTGCCACTTTAAGAGGGGTGGGTGGTATAAAGCACAACATTTTAGAAATGATTCATCAAAATTGTGCTTTGGTAATAAATTCTTAAAAAAACATTAAGATAATATATGCTATCTGTATGGGGTCCCCGCTGTGTTTTTTTTCTAATAAGTTGTGCGACAGAAAGGAGAACCAACTTAAAGCTTATGTCAAAAAGCTGAAATCTCGAAACGTGTCCACGCGTGGCCCAGTGAGCGTGCGGCATGGCCACTATACGAAATGCCGACTGAACATTTGACCAAAAGGCCCCTAGGTACCAATTTTCACTTTGTGCCCCTACACTAATATCTGTCATTCCCTGACTGTGCGTGCATAAGATTTGTTACTTATTGCCACGGGTCACCCGCTGAGGGGGGGGGGGGAAGACGAAATAGATAGGTACCGCTATGGAACCGGGCCGGGGTTAATGTAACGGGGGACTTTAGTAAACACTTTGTGGTAAAATTACACTGTCAATTTTATATTTAAAATTGAAACTGTGTTATGCAGTTTATTTTTACATACTTTTTAATAGCTCTATTAATTACAATGTAGTAATTATAATATTTGGGGCATTCAACTCAATTTTTAAAGACAAAAAATACACATTTTAAATTTTAAAGCTCTACAGTTATCGCAGCAGTTTCGTCGCTATTTATGTCATATTTGGGAATAACCCGCATAAGATTCGATCACTTTCAGGAAAATTCAAGAAAATAAACTTCTTTAAAAAAAATGCCCCATCTGACCACTAAGATAACGCCTTTGTTCCATTCAATGGTACATAGCTCAAGGGATTGGAACATGAAACATATGCCACTAGTAACTAATTAAAGACCATAAGTAGTGTCACCATAAGGTCAATAATAAAAAAAACAATAGGTTCTATATTCCAATAAAAATTGGCATTGAACTTCAAAAACTGAATCGACAATTTCATACTTAAACCCCTATTACATACCTACGTACAAGTTAACATACATGGGCATTAAGCACCCAGACACAGCAGAGCAGACAAACTTATTTGTCACACAAATGTTTGCCCTGGGTAGGGATCGAACCCACGACCGCGCCGAGACCGAACGGGCAGGAGCACTGACCACTGGACAATCGGGTCAGTATTAACTGGCTTATGACATCTTTCGATTTGTCACACGAATGTTTTCCTTGGGTAGGGATCGAACCCACGACCGCGCCGAGACCTAGCAGTCAGGAGCACTAACCACTGGACAACCGGGTCAGTATTAACTGACTTATGACATTACTAGCTGTTTCCCGCGGTTTCACCCGCGTGGACAACGTTTCTATGACTTTTAGAGGGTGCGCAGTGCGCGAGCCGCAAGCAGCTCGCGAGCGTGGTAAAAAGTAGCCTATGTCTGAATCCAGGTCCTAATCTGTCTACCTACCACATTTCAGCCAAATCCGTTCAGTAGTTTTTGCGGGAAAGCGTAACAGACAGACAGAGTTACTTTCACATTTATAATATTAGTAGGGATTCGATTTGTTTAATGAATGTTTGCCCTGGGTAGGAATTGAACCCACCACCGCGCCGAGACCCAGCAAGCAGGAGCACTAACCACAGGACAACCGGGTCAGTATTAACTGACTTATGACATTATTCGATTTGTCTTATGAATGTTTTCCCTGGGTAGGGATCGAACCCACGACCACGCCGAGACCCAACAAGCAGAAGCACTGACCACAGGACAACCGGGTCAGTATTAACTGACTTATGAAATTCTTCGATTTGTCTTATGAATGTTTGCCCTGGGCAGGGATCGAACCCACGACCGCGCTGAGACCCAGCAAGCAGGAGCACTGACCACTGGACAACCGGGTCAGTATTAACTGACTTATGACATTTTTCAATTTGTTACACGAATGTTTACCCTGGGTAGGAATCGAACCCACGACCGCGTCGAGGCCCAGCAGGCAGGAGCACCGACCACTGGACAACCGGGTCAGTATTAACTGACTCATGACAGTTTTTGATTTGTCTTATGAATGTTTGCCCTGGGTAGGGATCTAACCCACGACCGCACCGAGGCCCAGCAGGCAGGAGCACCGACCACAGGATAACCGGGTCAGTATGAACTGACTTATGACATTTTTCGATTTGTCGTAAGAATGTTTGCCCTAGATAGGGATCGAACCCACGACCGCGCCGAGACCCAGCAAGCAGGAGCACTGACCACAGGACAACCGGGTAAGTATTAACTGACTTATGACATCATTCGATTTGTCTTATGAATGTTTTCCCTGGGTAGGGATCGAACCCACGACCACGCCGAGACCCAACAAGCAGGAGCACTGACCACAGGACAACCGGGTCAGTATCAACTGACTTATGAAATTCTTCAATTTGTCTTATGAATTTTGCCCTGGGCAGGGATCGAACCCACGACTGCGCCGAGACCCAGCAGTCAGGAGCACTGACCACTGGACAACCGGGTCAGTATTAACTGACTTATGACATTATTCGATTTGTCTTATGAATGTTTGCCCTGGGTAGGGATCGAACCCACGACTGCGCCGAGACCCAGCAAGCAGGAGCACTGACCACAGGACAACCGGGTCAGTATTAACTGACTTATGACATTATTCCATTTGTCTTATGAATGTTTTCCCTGGGTAGGGATCGCACCCACGACCACGCCGAGACCCAACAAGCAGGAGCACTGACCACAGGACAACCGGGTCAGTATTTACTGACTTATGAAATTCTTCGATTTGTCTTATGAATGTTTGCCCTGGGCAGGGATCGAACCCACGACCGCGCTGAGACCAAGCAAGCAGGAGCATTGACCACTGGAAAACCGGGTCAGTATTAACTGACTTATGACATTTTTCAATTTGTTACACGAATGTTTACCCTGGGTAGGAATCGAACCCACGACCGCGTCGAGGCCCAGCAGGCAGGAGCACCGACCACTGCACAACCGGGTCAGTATTAACTGACTCATGACAGTTTTTGATTTGTCTTATGAATGTTTGCCCTGGGTAGGGATCTAACCCACGACCGCGCCGAGGCCCAGCAGGCAGGAGCACCGACCACAGGATAACCGGGTCAGTATGAACTGACTTATGACATTTTACGATTTGTCTTAAGAATGTTTGCTCTGGATAGGGATCGAACCCACGACCGCGCCGAGACCCAGCAAGCAGGAGCACTGACCACAGGACAACCGGGTAAGTATTAACTGACTTATGACATCATTCGATTTGTCTTATGAATGTTTTCCCTGGGTAGGGATCGAACCCACGACCACGCCGAGACCCAACAAGCAGGAGCACTGACCACAGGACAACCGAGTCAGTATCAACTGACTTATGAAATTCTTCGATTTGTCTTATGAATTTTGCCCTGGGCAGGGATCGAACCCACGACTGCGCCGAGACCCAGCAGTCAGGAGCACTGACCACTGGACAACCGGGTCAGTATTAACTGACTTATGACATTATTCGATTTGTCTTATGAATGTTTGCCCTGGGTAGGGATTGAACCCACGACTGCGCCGAGACCCAGCAAGCAGGAGCACTGACCACAGGACAACCGGGTCAGTATTAACTGACTTATGACATTATTCGATTTGTCTTATGAATGTTTTCCCTGGGTAGGGATCGAACCCACGACCACGCCGAGACCCAACAAGCAGAAGCACTGACCACAGGACAACCGGGTCAGTATTAACTGACTTATGACATTTTTCGATTTGTCTTATGAATGTTTGCCCTGGGTAGGGACCGAACCCACGACCGCGTCGAGGCCCAGCAGGCAGGAGCACCGACCACTGGACAACCGGGTCAGTATTAAATGACTTATGACTTTTTTCTAGTACCCATAATCAATCATGTACCCTAGACCACAGTAGCACAATAAAGCGGCTTACAGCAGCGCAACGAATGTACTTACGCAGAGCAACGGAAGGGTACTTGCGGGGCAGCGGGCGGCGGGGCAAAGCCTACACTAAATCAAAATCAAAATCAAAAACAATTTATTTCAAATAGGTGTTTACACACACTTTTAAATAGTCGAAACAAAAAAAAAATACAATAAAAATAAAATTACAAATAATGTCATGATTCAGATTACAGTCTCAGGTAATGGTATTTGTTATAGAATCAACATATATATCTTTGTCATTTACATAATCTATTATTTTATAATATCCTCTAGAGCACAAAACTTTTTTGACATGAGTCTTGAATTTATTCTCTGACAAACTAGTTACATTTTCTGGAATTTTATTGTAGAATCTTATACACTGCCCCACAAATGACTTTTTAACCTTACTCAGTCTCGAAAAGGCTATGTCTATTTTATTTACATTTCTTAAATTCAAATTATGCCTGTCACTGTTTTTAGGAAATAAATGCAAATTCTTACGAACGTACATGATGTTTTCATATATAAATTGACTAGCAACAGTTAAAATATTGATTTCTTTGAACTTATTCTGTAACGAGTCACGTGATCGCATCTGATAGATTGCGCGGATAGCTCTTTTCTGCAGGATGAAAATAGTTTCTATATCAGCCGCATGCCCCCACAGTAATATGCCATAAGACATTATACTATGGAAGTAACTAAAATACACTAGTCTCGCAGTATCTACATCCGTTAACTGTCTTATTTTCTTAACGGCATAAGCAGCTGAACTAAGCCTTCCCGCTAAAGTTTCAATGTGTGGTCCCCATTGAAGTGAAACATCCAAAGTTATACCAAGGAACACCGTGGTATTTACAAATTGTAATTTATTACTGTCTAATATTACACTATTATTGACCTTTTTTTACATTTGGCAAACAAAATTTTATACATTTTGTTTTCTTAGCATTTAATAATAAGTTGTTCACAGTGAACCAGTTCAGTATCTTTGAAAGAGTGTTGTTTACTTCGTCAATTTCGTTTTCTTTCCTATTCACTTTAAAAATAAGAGAAGTATCATCCGCAATCAACACAATATTTGACAGATGTTGCACCATAAAAGGCAAATCATTAACGTAAGCAAGGAAAAGAAAAGGCCCTAATATGGAACCCTGGGGCACACCCATTTTCACTTAAGATCCAGATGAGTTCGTGCCATTCACTTGTACTTTTTGTATTCTGTTGTCTAAATACGAATTTAAAAGACTGAGAGCCCCTTCCTCTACACCATAATGCTTTAATTTCATAAGTAATGTTTGGTGTTCAACACAATCAAAAGCCTTAGATAAATCACAAAACACTCCAATTGCATTCTGCGATTCCTCGAAGGCATCATATATGTTTCGAATGAGTGCTACTCCTGCATCGGTTGTTGATCGTCCTTTAGTGAAACCGAATTGTTGGTTATGCAGTAGTTTGTTTTCTGTAAAATATTGTAGCATTTGGTTAAGCATAATCTTTTCAAACACTTTACTAAGAACTGGCAGCACAGAAACTGGTCTGTAGTTGCCTGGATCAGTTTTTGAACCAGATTTATATAAAGGTATCACTTTACTAAGCTTCATGAGATCTGGAAAGACGCCACTATCAATGCTAATATTAAAAAGACAAGCTAAATATGGCGCTAAAGTATCAATTACATTACTGATCAAGCTTACCGATAATCCCCAGAGGTCTTCAGTTCTTTTCACTTTAAGAGATTTAAAAGTTTTTACAATAGATTGTGGTTCAATTACTCTGAAGGAGAATTTTTGATCACAATTACTAACATTATCCTTTAGCAGTCTTTGAGCATACATGGGTGATGAGTTAAGGGCTTCAGTAGTCTTAAGTGGAATATTTGTGAAAAAAGTTTCGAATTCTTTGGCTACATCGGCATTCGAACTAATTTTACCTTGATCTGTTTGCAAAACATATTCTTTGTCGCGAGGTTTAACTTTACCTGTTTGTTTGCTAATGATATTCCAAACAGTTTTTATTTTATTATCTGAAAATTTTATTTTTCTAGCCAGATAATTAGATTTTGCTAACTAACTAACTACTTATACTTAGCCTGACTACAGGCTAGTACCTACGCCGGTGGCGTATCGTGCGACATCAAAGGCGTTGCCACAGTATATATATATATTAGTACTAACGTACAGTATGGACACTCCCTGCCGCTCTCTAGATTCGACCTCACCCACCCGTCACTCAGATTGGCTGTAGATTGGTTACCAAACGTAAAGGACGAGCTACGCAAGCATTTTTATTCACTATATTCACTTTGCGCGCCGCTGTGATTTCGTTCACAGGAATAAAAACCAACCAGTTACCGAACTTAAAGGCCCAACTGAACTCTTTTTTTTTTCATACTTGTCTTATGTTGTAAACAAACACCGCTCGAACAAAAAACACCACTTTCCAAATACACCATACACATTATGAGACTATAATACATTGTAAATGGTAACTGCGACGTGGACGTATGAATTAACACTGAAAACTGCTATTATTTTATACATCTTTTATCACATTTTCCATAAAATTGCGATATTGATAAAGGATTTTGTCACAGATTAAAAATCGACATGATAGTTTTGTTGCTTTGGTGTAGAGATGGGACGAAGTGAATGACTGAATGAATGATTTAGAACTGTTGTTGCGAGGAAAAATTCGGTCATCTTTGGGCTCACTGTACAATAGGGTACATCGATTTGGCAGTCCGCGATTTTTTAGGCTTTAGCTGAACATCCATACCAAATTTCAAGGTTAGAAAACCAGCGGTTTTTGAGATATGAATTTTTTTAAATTGTTTTTTTAGGTACTCTTTGGTCTTTGTATTGTGAGTTTATGTAGGACCAAAGATGACTTATTACTGATTGTATATGTCGGAGCGCAAGGACGTGGCGCCATCTATGCATGCGTCGAAGCACCGTGTGTTTTATCTTGAAACGTCAAGCGGTTAGCTAGGGTAGTAATAATAGTCATCTTTGGCCAAGGCGTGGTCTGTGCGAGACCGGAACCCGGAAGTTGGTAGTGTTGGTACTTGTTTGTTAGCCAATCAGAATCGTTGTGATTATCGGACCATTAAAGACAATGCAGCCTACCTACAGAGGCTACGACAGAGGCGCCAATTATTTTACGAGCACTTTTGATCGAGCAGCTGAACTGTCAACTTGGGAAGCCAGCCCCGTGCCGAACTCATCGCAGTCTATAAAATAATCGGTTTTCATCCGAATCATCGTGAAGCCTCGTGTTGCAAACGTGTATGAATATTGATTGTACACTCCAAAACTTCTCGAAGACGAGTTTATTTCTTAGATACGGCCAAAACCCTTCTGATGATCCGAAATATAATTTGATTCCAAAGATTCATAATATGGGGTTGAAACCCCCAACAAACCTTCGGGATCCGAGGGGGATGTGGGAGTATCAGGCCGGGAAAAGCACGCGGGGCCGACTTGAGGGCAGACAAACTTGGGGGCAATAAATCGAAAACCAGGGGGTAATCCGTCAAGGCCGAGGTCAATCAGTCAAGGTCATTTCAAGGTCAAGGTCTAAGTCAATTTGATCCCAAAGATTCATAATATGGGGTCCGCGAGTGAGGTACGGGGAGTTCTAAATAGAAGCGGGAGCGAACGAAGCGGGAGCCCAGCCCCCTCCACCCATTTAAAACCCCCAACAAACCTTCGGGATCCGAGGGGGATGTGGCAGTATCAGGGCGGGAAAAGCACGCGGGGCCCGGACCCCCAACGGGGGCGTAAGCCCCGCCACCCATTTAAAGCCTCCAACAAACCTTCGGGATCCGAAGGGGATGTGAGAGTATCAGGGCGGGGAAAGCAAGCGGGGCCCGAACCCCTAACGGGGGCGTAGCTCTCGCCACCCATTTTAGACCTCCAACAAATCTTCGGGATCCGGGGGGATGTAGGAGTATCAGGGCGGGGAAAGCACGCGGGGCGTAGCCCCCTCCACCCATTTAAAACCCCCAACAAACCTTCGGGATCCGAGGGGGATGTGGGAGTATCAGGGCGGGGAAAGCACGCGGGGCCCGGTCCCCTAACCTTGACCTTGACGGATTACCCCCTGGTTTTCGATTTGTTACCAAATTGTTGTAATAAGTTTGTCCGCCCTCAAGTCGGCCGCGCGTGCTTTCCCCGCCCTGATACTCCCACATCCCCCTTGGATCCCGAAGGTTTGTTGGGGGTCTTAAATGGGTGGCGGGGGCTACGCCCCCGTTAGGGGTCCGGGCCCCGCGTGCTTTTCCCGCCCTGATACTCCCACATACCCCTCAGGTTTGTTGGGGGTTTTAAATGGGTGGCGGACCCCTGGACCCCATATCATGAATCTTGGTGATCAAATCGACTTACACCTTTTTTTGGAATAAGCGGTAGCGATTTTCGCCGTCAGAGAAGTGGATGACCTTTTTTTTTTTATTAAGCGGCAGCGATTGTCGGCGTCATAGAAGTAGATGACTTTTTTTTAATAAGCGGTAGCGATTTGTCGGTCAAAGACTACCTAACAAAAAAGATTACCCCCTAGTTTTTGATTTGTCACCCCCAAGTTTGCCCGCCCTCAAGTCGGCCCAGCGTGCTTTTTCCGCTTCGCGGACCCAAATTATACAATCAGTAATAAGTCATCTTTGGTCCTACATAAACTCACAAAACAAAGACCAAAGAGTACCTAAAAATACAATTTTTAAAAATTCATAACTCAAAAACCGCTGATTTCCTAACCTTGAAATTTGGTATGGATGTTCAGCTAAAGCCTATATCTTACAAAAAAAATCGCCTATTGTACGGTTGAGCCAAAAATTATCAAAGATGACCCAATTTTTACCTCGCAACAACAGTTCAAAATCGTTCATTCAGTCATTCACTTCGTCCCATCTCTACACCAAAGCAACAAAACTATCATGTCGATTTTTAATCTGTGACAAAATCCTTTATCAATTTCGCAATTTTATGGAAAAAGTGTTTAAAGATGTACAAAATAATAGCAGTTTTCAGTGTTAATTCATACGTCCACATCGCAGTTACCATTTACAATGTTTTTTAGTCTCATAATGTGTATGGTGTATTCGGAAAGTGGTGTTTTTTGTTCGAGCGGTGTTTGTTTACAACTTATGAAAAGTATGAAAAAAAAGAGTTTAGTATTCACACTGTTGCATTCAGTAAATAACTAACAAACATTTCGTGACCAATACCGCCGGTGTGATACAACCCTACCTGCATTCTTGCCTATAGATACGTCAGTTATATATATGTATATCATTTCTCGCTCGTTTGTATGGAGTGTCCGGGGTGTGGCGTTGCGCTACTGTAAGCCATATCGCAATACTGTGCCTAGACCTACTCGGACCTAATCGACTTCTATTCAAGTTTCTTGTATGAGTGGTCTTTCATGCGCATGCAATATGATGATTATGAAAATAGGGTACCTACTTACAAGTCAAAGAGTTCATTTTATTACAAGCTTTATATTAACTTGCAGTGTTAATTAGTTAGTTTGGGACAAATCTTGGAAGCTAAAGTAGAACCACTTATCGGTTTCCGATTGAGCTGAAACTTTTTGCATACACGTTAAGTTTGGAGAACAATGCATGGTTTGATCAGTAACGTCATTCTAAATCCAATAATAGCGGTCTCCCAAAGATGGCGGACTAGATATGTTAATAAACACCCCCATGATATGGGAATCAAATGAGAAGAATACGAAATACTTAATTAAAATTATTTTCAAATTAAAGCTTGTGCCTTAAACTTTTTAGGATTTTCAAAAATTATTTTTATTTTCAAATAATTTTCGAAAAGCCTAAAAAATTTTCACGCGATATACATATACATGCAAAATTTCAGCTCAATCGACAACCGGAAAGTGGGTCAAATTTGACTGCAAGATTTCACCCTAACAAACATACCTACATACATAAATAAACGAACCCTTTGTTAGCCACTTATATAATTGTGTACATATTATTACCTGTACTACATAATAAACAATAAAATATAATAAATTTGCGACTATTTGGTAGTAATAAAAAAATACTCATTTTTTTTTCTTTTATTCACAATTGGTAAGCCCTTGACAACATCTCACCTGATGGTAAGTGACGATGTAGCCGAATATGGAAGCGGGCTTTCCAAGATTGCCCAACGCAATGGGGGAACTGGCTATCTTATCTTCATGCCGGAACACACCAATGATATCGACATTGATATTTGGCTGCAAGACTTAGATAAGATGGTGGTAGCTAGCCAGGCGGGCTTAGAAAATGCCCTACCACCAAGTCAAACCGAGTCTTACAATTGACCCCGCCGGGAATCGAACCCGCGACCTCCTGTGTAAAGCCAGTGAACTTTGCCTCTGAGCTACGGAGGCGGTTAAATTTTAAGGGCTCCGTAACGTAAGAGTATCAACGGGACCATATTTAAGCCTAAGCCAAACTAATTAGTAATCTGTGCCTAAGCCATCCGTCGGTCTATCTGTTGGTCTGTCCGACCTTCAAAGGGTTGTATATTCTGAACCGTAATAGGTAGAAAGTTGAAATAATACAGCATGTTTGTTATTTCCTAAAAATTAAGAAAAACACAAAATTTCAAATTAAAAACGTGTTTTAAAGGTTTTTTTTTATTCTAATCTATTTTTTTCTTTTTTTACACTTATGCGATAAACTTTGTGTCATTATAGGAAAATGCCTAAAGTGAAGTAACAAATACCTACATAACAAAAAACCGGCCAAGTGGGAGTAGTATTAATTCGCTGTTAGCACAGGTTACTAAATAGTTACTTCGTGTTGTTAGGAAGCAACAAAGCTCAGGGACAGACGCTTGAAGTGGAGGTGGACATTTAGAAAAAAAAATGTTTTTCCCATGGGCTCTACGTGGCGTGCTCACTAGTATCAAACCCACAAAACAAAATATCGTTTGTGACAGATGACAAAAAGTATACCAAATGACTAGCAGTCATCATTCCTATTCGCCGATTATTATTGCGATCAAGCTCACGGTCAGTTTAATCACCGATTAGACTTAGCCTTTTGTATAAATACTTTTTTTATCCACTTTGTTGAGCCCTTGGCATCATCTCACCTGATGGTAAGTGACGATGATGCCGAAGATGGAAGCGGGCTTACCAAGATTTCCCAATGCAATGGGAAATTGGCTATCTTAACTAGAAGCTGGAATACATCAATGCAGTTAAGCTTGATGTTTGGCGGCAAGACTTAGATAAGATGGTGGTTGCTTATAAAATGCCCTTCCAGTAAATACAAAATATGACTCCGCCGGGAGTCTAACCCACGACCTCCTGATGTCAAGCTAATGGACGTAACCATTACGCCACGAAGGCAGTTTAAATATAAGTAAAAATTATAATATAAAAGCTCCCATAATTTTTCCATTTTAGTTTTCGTGTCGACTTTGTGTGGCGAACTACAGGGTCAAATTTAAATCATTGGCCTTTTGAACTAAGCATTTCCTTACGAAACTGAACCACTTTCCCCAAAGAACCTATACAAATGGAGCAAACAAATTTTGGATTTCCCATCACAGAAGAGTGAAGGAGTTTAAAGTTGCCACATGAGAAGTCTAAAATGTTTTATTGCTCAGATTATTATTTGTTCTTTGGAAAAAGTTATTCAGTTTCCGAGTTTAATCACAGAAAAAACAGGAGTACAGTAATATCCTGCATAACGTGACCCCGCTATGCGCGGAATCGCCATTAAAAAATTTGAGTTTGATTGTTCGTCATTACTCATTAGTCATTACTATTGTAACTGTGTTTTCTAGGGTTTAGGATAGTATTGAGTTATAGATTTTGTTAAATTTAGAAGAATAGTTAGTATGTCCTGTATACTTGCAAATAAATGATATTTTATATAATGTATGAAAATTGTAACAAGAAATAAAATAAGTTGAAGAAAAACCTAAAAACTTCGATTTTTTTATACTCAAAAGCCAAACGCTCAGTGCCAAATGTATATTATGTATTTGTATATTATTTACGTTGCATAATTGTATGTATATTATTTACGTCTCCAAATTTTAGAAAAAGGCGAGCACTGTTTTTACGATATTATCTATCTATATGTCGGAGGGTCATTGAAAACGCGACCAATACCAGCTCGAGATAAGTTTACATAGTTACACTTTGTTTGGATCAAACGTCAGGTATTAGTACCTGGGTGAAACCGGTGGTGGCGTGACGATCGCTTGTACTCGTGAGACGATCGTTTGTGGTAGCAAAGATGATGTATTAACGGAAGGCTGTTTGTGCTGCCACACTGAGTTGAGAATTTATGAGATCTGTGGAGAAGCCAGATTAGCTGGACGTCAGTCTCGGAGCAGACACTTTTTGACGGAGCGTCGAGCAGAACACATGCAGTGGTGATCTGTGAGAAAAATGGACGTGTCACGCCATCGCTGTGATCACCGCGTTTGCATCCATTGTTATCCAAGGCATCCTGTACAATTTCGATTACCAAATGATCAAGACTATTGAAGAAGGACCTCTGTGATATAGCTGCATTGTTATTTCGACACCTACAACCGAAATAGTTAAGGAGTGAACCACGAGGCCATCCATAACCTAACCATCACCCTCTTCCTTCGACATCAGAAGTGGGATACTTCCCTGCGCTCGCAACAAGTGGACAACGACGGGAAAATGTGAAAATTGATGATGGAGCAGCGAAATAAAAACCACTGGCAACAATTCTTCGTGCTACAGAACCAGAACATGCTGCGATTGATTGAGGTTATGCAAGCACCATCGACTACATCTGCTGCAATCATATTGCCAGCATTCAACCGGAATATACCGGAAGTTAATCCACGTGCACGGCGCTCAACTGTCGATATCTCCCTTACGGAACGACCATTGGAATGAGGTGACAGCGTGGGCTGTGCTGGCAGCAGCGGAGATCCACGCAAGCGGCGCGTGCAGCTTCAGCGAAGTGCGTGATGTACGCGGAGCTATGAAAATCCGGTGAGTCGTACCCCTTTTGTTTTGATAGTTGTGGTACGAGTACTATTACCTAATCTGTGGTGGTACCGAGTGTTCTCTCGTTAAAGAAAGTTTCGTGTATAGACTTTCGGGAGTGTGTTCAATACTAACGCACTATTGACTTTTGTAGGCAACTCTTAAGTTTACTGTACAGAACAAATATCGAGTGAGGGTAATATTGACGGGCATCGTTCAGAATGGTCATATCCTGTTATGCCAGACGAGTACGAACGATATTATGATCGACTCAGATATTTTAAATCTAGGATTGACGGTATTCTTAAACGAGTCTGTCAATAACAATACAGCTTGACTGTCGGTAAGGATGCGAATAGAGTAGTTAGTCCCTTACCCTTCTAGTAGTGATTGCATTAGCAGCTAAAATGATGCCTTATGGAAAGTACTCTTTCACATGCTTTCGGATTTTTACTTGTGACACAACGTCGTGATTGAACGGAAGATTTAAAAAGAGGACTCATTGTAAATATGATGATTGATTTAGTTAACTAGTTTCGGTTATACAAACCTAAACCAAGATTGAAAGTATTGAAACCCCTTAAAGCTTTTATAATATTGAGACTGACATTTTTACATGGAGTAAAAAAAAACCTTTATTAGCTTTCGTAGTATTGGGACTGATATTCTCATTGATCATAGGCCAAAGTTGTTGCCTATTTTTAATAGCTTTCGTGATGAATTTGTCGAGGGCATCCTTAATGCCCCGCTATCGTATAGACCCTATGTAGGTAGATGAGTTTCGGGGACCCCAATAAAATATTTTGTTTACCAATTGTAAAAAAAAAAAGAATAATAACAGGGTAGTATGCGGAGTGCAGTGATGGACGTCTTACGGCTGATGTGATGATGATACAGGATTCATGGGCTGGAGGCTGCGAATGTCATAAGCCCCGAAGCTTTCCCTTTTTGACGGCCTTATCATGCTGGTAAAGAAAAAGGATAGCATAGAACGCAAGTGTTGATAACCGTGAAAAAAAATGATAACAACATGCCTGAACGGAAATTGCTTCCTCTGATAGCTTGGAACATCGATTGACTTCATAGGTGGTCACTATTTAACCACGTCAGGCATAGCTAGTGGTTACATCAGGTGCATTCTTTACCTATTAAATCGAAATGACTGATTTTGTAACCTCTGTTCAAATACGTCCACGTGTCATTCTATCTACGTAATGCCCCCTTGTATTTGAACTTACGTTCATAAACGCTTTAGGCGCGTGGCAACGGTCAGGTGAATCTTAGCACGTTTAAACGTTGGTACTCTTAGTTAAGTGTCCTTTAAAATATGCTCACTTCCTTCGAGTATAGTAATGAGATTTCAATGTTACAAGTCCTTCCATGATGATCATTTGGCAGCAACCAAACTGTTGGGTTAACCGAGTTACGAGGTACAGCCTCCTGGAGTTGCTTCTAGGTACGAGTAAAGTAGCCTAACCTCTAAATGTCATGTTTGTCGATTACACACACAGGCTGTAATTTTATCTAAGTGAAGCACGACAACATACTAGTGATAATACGGAGAGTAACGCATCCTATTACAGGAGTTGTTAATCAGCTTGCTGCTGATGTGATAATAGACATGGGCCTCCCCCATGTTGGAGCGGTTTTACCAATTGTAAAAAAAAAAAAAAAAAACGCTACACTTGGCGGTTAGTTTGGCGGTACAGTATAGGCGTGATGGACGGTGCTGCTCATCCTCAGTTTTTTTTGGTCACTTAGTCACTTCTAGTGGAGCCCTTGGGAAGAGATGGGTGGTGTATTGCTCTGAGGCAGCGCCACTGGCTGATTTCTAGACAAAAGCTTAGTTTCACAAGTTACCTAACTTTGTGTTGTTACAAATGGAGAAGCGTTACCTACCACTTTAGATATCAAATACCGTCAGTTATTGAGGACAGACTACGTTAAATGCCCGATAGTGACAGTATTATTGACTTGGACAGAATTGATGATGGAGAGACTGAACCTCGACCATCTACTAGTGCAGATTAAGGACTTTTGTACTTGACCGTGATTTTAACGTTCACTAGTTTGTATTTTGAACCTTAGACGCAAACAATTTTTCGCAACTGGATGCCAATAGCCTCAGCCATTCGTAGACGTAGGCGTAAAACACCGAGTTGATTTTCTCGTTGCTGTGCGGCCACAACTGTGTGTGGCGTGCGTTTGGCTCGCAGGCGTATCACCGGGGAGGTGATGTTGGCAATGACCAGAAAGAGGTGATGTTTGAGATCGCCGCATGGAAGCGATAGTGTGGTTGGACACCGGAGGGAGGTTGTCCAAGAGTCGCCAGGTAGGGTGACTGTGTTTTTGGGCGGACACCTGAGAGGTTGTCTGAGAGTCGCCAGGTCGAGTGACTGTGTGTTTGGGCGGGCACCGGATGGAGGTGTCTGAGAGTCGCCAGGTTGGGTGACTGTTGTTTGTTTGGGCACCGGATGGAGGTGGCCCAGAGTTGCCAAGATGGGTGACTGTTGTGGTGATACAAAATAAGGAGCGTAACCAAACCAAGTTAGATCCCAAATACCGAGGGCCGTTCAGGGTCGTAGAGGTCTTAGAAGGTGACAGATACAAATTACAAGCTTTGAATTTGAGACGAAGTTACAAGTATGCCCATGACCGTTTACGTAGTATGTCCGAAGGTTATTTGCCTCCGGATGTTGACGATGAATCTGGTGCAGAGGCGTCTACCTTTCAATGTTAATTGTATTGACAGATCGTAACTCAATCAATTGTGTACAGTTGTAATTTTTTTCTTTATCGTTTATTTTTGTGTGTAGTACTGAAGTATTCCAACATGTTTCAGCGGTAAATGAAGAGTGCTGAATGGCGCTATATGTTTGCATGAATTGGCTGCTGCTTGTTTTGTCAGACTCGTTCTGTCATGATGTGTAGCAGGTACATTCGTGTTTTTGTAAAAAAGAAGTATCCCGTTTGCCGGCTAAAACTGTTGATGGTATTCCGTCGCCTGTACTGGCGATGATGGTATTCCGTCGCCTGTATTGGTGATGATGGTATTCCGTCGCCTGTATTGGTGATGATGGTGTTCCATTGCCTGTATTGGTGATGATGGTGTTCCATTGCCTGGACTGGTGATGATGGTGTTCCACTGCCTAGATTGGTGGTGATGGTGTTCCGTCACCTGGACTGGTGATGATGACTGATTGGTATTCCGTCGCTTGGCGTTAGTGATGATGATTCTTTGTGGTGTCCCGCCACCCGGATGTGGTGATGTTTAGTTCCGGTGTTCCGTCGCTTGTGATTTGCGATGATGATTATGTTCCGTTCTATGTGCCCCTAAAAGTTGTAAATGGTTGTAAGGTTTCAAGCCTTGCAGCTGTGATTTACCTTGGAGACCTAAACTGATTTGAGATTGTTTGAGTTACGATGCTAATGCTGAGGTTTATTTAGTTTACGAGAGTGAAATTATTTTGGTTTTTTGAGGCTGTTAAAATGTGTTGTCACCATGATTGTAGTCTTGAATTAAAGCTTCACATTATTAGCGTTGCTTTTATTCCTTGAGCTGTGGACCTTCCTAATGAAGGTCAGGATTGGCCGAACGAAATGGAATCTACTGGCTACCCTTTTCTTTTTCAGGTTAGTCACCCGAGGACGTGTGACTCGCAGGATGGCCGTGTCGGAGGGTCATTGAAAACGCGACCAATACCAGCTCGAGATAAGTTTACATAGTTACACTTTGTTTGGATCAAACGTCAGGTATTAGTACCTGGGTGAAACCGGTGGTGGCGTGACGATCGCTTGTACTCGTGAGACGATCGTTTGTGGTAGCAAAGATGATGTATTAACGGAAGGCTGTTTGTGCTGCCACACTGAGTTGAGAATTTATGAGATCTGTGGAGAAGCCAGATTAGCTGGACGTCAGTCTCGGAGCAGACACTTTTTGACGGAGCGTCGAGCAGAACACATGCAGTGGTGATCTGTGAGAAAAATGGACGTGTCACGCCATCGCTGTGATCACCGCGTTTGCATCCATTGTTATCCAAGGCATCCTGTACAATTTCGATTACCAAATGATCAAGACTATTGAAGAAGGACCTCTGTGATATAGCTGCATTGTTATTTCGACACCTACAACCGAAATAGTTAAGGAGTGAACCACGAGGCCATCCATAACCTAACCATCACCCTCTTCCTTCGACATATATATATTAATATAATAAAACTGTAACGGGGCCGTGTCTGTACATGAAATATTTTTGGAAAATAATAACTGTGGTGGACATTACTAACGGTACAGAGGCCAAAACAACAACTTTTGGAATTTTTGTCTGTCTGTCTGTCTGTCTGTCTGTCTGTATGTTCGCGCATCACGCAAAAACTACCAGGCCGATTTTGATGAAATTTTGTATGGTGGTTCCTTATAGCCCGGGTTAACATATAGGATACTTTTTATCCCAGAAAATTCAAGAGTTCCCGTGGGAAAATCAAAAGTATTCATTTATAGAGTGGCTCACCACGGAAATGTGGCTTGACCTATTACAATCAAATTTTACACGTTGGTACCCTTATCGCAAACTAAAACTGGGACATTGTAAATCCCAAAAAAATTAGGGTTCCTACAGGAATGCAAAAAATTGCATCTTTAGAATGACTCAACGTAACAATATGAAACCTTTACATTGGGATGGGGTGTTTTGACCATCATTGTATAGTCGGGTAGTCTTTATCCCGGAATACTAAAGAGGTCCCGTGGGAAATTATCTATCGATACTTCCAATAATAACAATAGAGTACTTTTTTCTATATATTAGCTACACATACCAAACAATATAATCATAGTAGCAGAATGTCAATAGATGGCACTGCAGGGATAATAAAACGCGCTTAAATTGTATTAAAACATTAAAATATTATTTCATACTTTTGAGTGGATTTCTTTTATGTATTTTTCAGCTGCTACTTTAAACTCTGGAACTATGGTACGTAGCGATGTGTTTCATAGACGAACAGAGAGGTATTTTTTACAGATTCCAATCGTGTACAAAAATAAAAACACAAATCGAGTTTAGCATCTTTTAACAGGAGGCACAGATATGGGAACTCTCCTGACGGCGACTATTTGCGTGTGGCAGTTGCTCTCCGCCTGCAATATCAATATATGTGAACCTCATCAATGTATTTGCGAGTCCGCGGTGGAGGCAATTGGCCATCACTCACTGAGTTGCAGTCGTGTTTGTGAAGATTCCCACGTCACCAATTCCTTAATGACCTCACTCGGAGGGCACTGGTCTCGGCCAGATGGAATATTCCATCTTTGATGCAGCCGCCGGCCGGGCTTTAGTCGATCTGATGGCAAAAGGCCGGAGGGTTTAAACAGGTGCTATGGCAGAGAGGAACGTGTCTGCTTTGAGAAGCCACTTTTTCTGCCTCACTCCTCACCCGTACGGTACTGCTGCTCAATTTGCGGTGAGAAAGAAGCATAATAAGTACTCGGTCTTGGAGGCAAATTACTGCTTTGTGCCGCTGGTCTGTGAGACAACCGGCTGCTGAACCCTCAGAGACCTTTGCCTTCACGAAGGAGATTGGCCTTCGCCTTCGAAAGAGGAGATGTGACGTGAGGTCCTACCTGCTGCTAAGGTTGTCTATTGCCATCTAGCGCGGCAACGAGAAGTGCGTCTTGGGCTCCTTTGGAGCTGACACGACTCGAGGATTTGACCCATAATATTAATATTGTTAGGAAATTTTATTACTAGATTGATACCTATAATGATTTGAATTAGTTTTTTGATAATATAGTTATATGTGTTATTTCATCATATCAGTTTATATACGTCCCCACCAAGGGGCTCGACCTGCCCTGAGTTAGGGCGATCTGGCCTTAGACGATCACGCGGGCCCATTGCGGGTTGATTGACTTCACACATAAGCTTCGGATTTCTTCGCAGGCGTGTGCAGGTTTCCTCACGATGATTTTCTCACCATAAGAGCGTCGGATAAACGTACATACCAGTATGAAATCGGTATTCGTATAGATTCAAACCACGGCCTTCCGGACAGGAGGTAGTGGCCCTAACCGTTTTGCCACCGACGCTCTATATTTTATTTAAGATTTAGAAATCCTTACTTATATAATATTATAAATGTGAAAATGAGTTTGTTTGTTTGTTACCTATTCACACTTCAACACCTCTACCAATCTTGATGAAATTTGGCATGCAGGTAGCCTGTATCACTGGAAATAAAATAGTCAACCTTTTATCTGTGGAAATTATCACAGCCCGATGCAGTTCCTGAGGAAACTTAAACAATACTCTTTGTTCGTTTTATTTAAAATCGTAACGAAAAAATGGATTGGTGTGATTTTTAGCACAGAGATGAGGTGGAAAATGATATAATCTATAATATAATAAAACTGTAACGGGGCCGTGTCTGTACATGAAATATTTTTGGAAAATAATAACTGTGGTGGACATTACTAACGGTACAGAGGCCAAAACAACAACTTTTGGAATTTTTGTCTGTCTGTCTGTCTGTCTGTCTGTCTGTATGTTCGCGCATCACGCAAAAACTACCAGGCCGATTTTGATGAAATTTTGTATGGTGGTTCCTTATAGCCCGGGTTAACATATAGGATACTTTTTATCCCAGAAAATTCAAGAGTTCCCGTGGGAAAATCAAAAGTATTCATTTATAGAGTGGCTCACCACGGAAATGTGGCTTGACCTATTACAATCAAATTTTACACGTTGGTACCCTTATCGCAAACTAAAACTGGGACATTGTAAATCCCAAAAAAATTAGGGTTCCTACAGGAATGCAAAAAATTGCATCTTTAGAATGACTCAACGTAACAATATGAAACCTTTACATTGGGATGGGGTGTTTTGACCATCATTGTATAGTCGGGTAGTCTTTATCCCGGAATACTAAAGAGGTCCCGTGGGAAATTATCTATCGATACTTCCAATAATAACAATAGAGTACTTTTTTCTATATATTAGCTACACATACCAAACAATATAATCATAGTAGCAGAATGTCAATAGATGGCACTGCAGGGATAATAAAACGCGCTTAAATTGTATTAAAACATTAAAATATTATTTCATACTTTTGAGTGGATTTCTTTTATGTATTTTTCAGCTGCTACTTTAAACTCTGGAACTATGGTACGTAGCGATGTGTTTCATAGACGAACAGAGAGGTATTTTTTACAGATTCCAATCGTGTACAAAAATAAAAACACAAATCGAGTTTAGCATCTTTTAACAGGAGGCACAGATATGGGAACTCTCCTGACGGCGACTATTTGCGTGTGGCAGTTGCTCTCCGCCTGCAATATCAATATATGTGAACCTCATCAATGTATTTGCGAGTCCGCGGTGGAGGCAATTGGCCATCACTCACTGAGTTGCAGTCGTGTTTGTGAAGATTCCCACGTCACCAATTCCTTAATGACCTCACTCGGAGGGCACTGGTCTCGGCCAGATGGAATATTCCATCTTTGATGCAGCCGCCGGCCGGGCTTTAGTCGATCTGATGGCAAAAGGCCGGAGGGTTTAAACAGGTGCTATGGCAGAGAGGAACGTGTCTGCTTTGAGAAGCCACTTTTTCTGCCTCACTCCTCACCCGTACGGTACTGCTGCTCAATTTGCGGTGAGAAAGAAGCATAATAAGTACTCGGTCTTGGAGGCAAATTACTGCTTTGTGCCGCTGGTCTGTGAGACAACCGGCTGCTGAACCCTCAGAGACCTTTGCCTTCACGAAGGAGATTGGCCTTCGCCTTCGAAAGAGGAGATGTGACGTGAGGTCCTACCTGCTGCTAAGGTTGTCTATTGCCATCTAGCGCGGCAACGAGAAGTGCGTCTTGGGCTCCTTTGGAGCTGACACGACTCGAGGATTTGACCCATAATATTAATATTGTTAGGAAATTTTATTACTAGATTGATACCTATAATGATTTGAATTAGTTTTTTGATAATATAGTTATATGTGTTATTTCATCATATCAGTTTATATACGTCCCCACCAAGGGGCTCGACCTGCCCTGAGTTAGGGCGATCTGGCCTTAGACGATCACGCGGGCCCATTGCGGGTTGATTGACTTCACACATAAGCTTCGGATTTCTTCGCAGGCGTGTGCAGGTTTCCTCACGATGATTTTCTCACCATAAGAGCGTCGGATAAACGTACATACCAGTATGAAATCGGTATTCGTATAGATTCAAACCACGGCCTTCCGGACAGGAGGTAGTGGCCCTAACCGTTTTGCCACCGACGCTCTATATTTTATTTAAGATTTAGAAATCCTTACTTATATAATATTATAAATGTGAAAATGAGTTTGTTTGTTTGTTACCTATTCACACTTTAACACCTCTACCAATCTTGATGAAATTTGGCATGCAGGTAGCCTGTATCACTGGAAATAAAATAGTCAACCTTTTATCTGTGGAAATTATCACAGCCCGATGCAGTTCCTGAGGAAACTTAAACAATACTCTTTGTTCGTTTTATTTAAAATCGTAACGAAAAAATGGATTGGTGTGATTTTTAGCACAGAGATGAGGTGGAAAATGATATAATTTACTAATAAGTATATCCTGACATCGTTCCCGAGGGATCTGGGGACAACTGTTTTCTACGCTCGCGCACGTCGGACGGAGCAACGGATTAAAGTGATTTTTTGTATAGAATTTGTTGAGGGGGTGGGAAGTGACGAAGACTGCTAATCCGAATAGCCCGATACAGTTCCTGAGGTACCTGGAGAAAACTCATGTCCACGCTTGCGAGCTGATTGCGGCTCGCGCACCACTCACCCTCAAAAAGAGTCATATAGGCTATGTCCACGTGGGCGAAGCCGCGGGCAAAAGCTAGTTGAAAATAAAAGACGATCCTCGGACCTTGATTCCACCTCCAAAGTCCATCCAAAAAAGTCAAATTTCAGCTCGATCGGATCTCTGGAAGTCGCTCTAGAATCGTTTGGTATCGTTTTAACAGCACGGGATGGGATATAGGCTAACTTTTATCGCGAAAAAAAGGCGTTGAATAGGGGATGAAAGTTTGTATGTAAGTTCGTCATTTTTTTTTATTCACTAAACCCTTGATAACATCTCACCTGGTGGTAAGAGACGATGTTGCCGAAGATGAAAGCGGTCATTGTCGAAGATAAAACAATGAAACCATGATACCACAATAGTTTGCAAGATTTAACATTTAAAAACTAATAAACATACAAATAATAAAAACTAAATTTTGTAAAAGCTTTTAAATACCAACTTCCACCGAATCTAATTGACGACGCAAAAAAGCTCCCGATATGACTCATCTGACATTTGAGCCAGCTCGTAATACAGGCTGCATATTGATTACTATGAGCTATAGCTACAGGCTGGAGCAAATTGTGCTCGGCACGCAATGGGATGCGACCTGCGAATGTGACAGTAGGATGGAAACTTTGCTGCCTATTAGAAAGTTATTTTGCGACCCGATTAATAAATAATAAATTCGGAACATTATTTTGTTGTAGACAGCACACCTTGGACATTTCATACAACGAGCCAGAAATGACATTTATAAAAAAGGAATGACGGAACAAACAAAGGAATGACGGAAATCCTATACGTTCGACAACCAAACTGTAACCAATCTGTATCAATCTGGGTGACGAGGGGATGAGGTCGCAAACTAGAGAGCGGCAGGAAGTGTCCATACTGTATGTTGATACTAATATATAGACTTTGCCTAAAGAAATAAATTACAAACATCGATATGTGTCTACTCTATATACAATTTAAACTCTGTATAACGTCACTCGATATAACGATTCACTCTCTGAAACGCCAAAATTTTCTGGCTCCAGTTGGTTTATTTTAACACTAATTTCTCTCTTTATATCGAAAACTCTCAATAACGTCACAAAATGGCCGGTCCCTTGAGTGTCGCTATGTAGACTTTACATTGTATTTTCAAAGTTTCGATTCAATCCGTCATGTAGTTTTTATATTAAAGCGGAACTACGTTTGTATGGAAACTCGAGCCTCCTGGGGACCGTGAAAGGCTAATGTTAGTACTTATATCGAACATAGCACCAGTAATGCGCGTGGCTCGTGTATAATTGCGCTTCTGAAAACATCCCCGATGCGCTGCAGAAGCGAAGCAGCCGCAACTGTACACGGATTGCATTGTTGTATTACATTACACACGAAGGGCTTTAAATGACATACTTTTGCGGATAATAAGCCTTATATATTAAAAAATTTGAGAGGGCCATGGCAAATCAAGTTAATATATTCCTTGACAAATTTCAGCTGTTAAGTAGATTCATTTTAGCTTCTGAACAAATCTAACGACAACAAATGTAGTTATCCTACTAATATTTAAAAATAAAAGTTTGTATGTGTGGATGTATGTATGGATGTTTTTACTCTTTCACGTAAAAGCTACTGAACGTTTGAAATTTGGTAGGTAGACAGATTAGGACCTGGATTACATATAGACTTCTTTTTCCACGCTCGCGAGCCGCTTGCGACTTGCGCACTGCGCACCCTGGAAGACAGTCATAGAAACTACGTTCAAGCGAGCGAAGCGAAATATAGTAATAATAATAATAATAGTAATAATTGTGAATAAAAAAAAAGTAAGCAGGCACTAGAATACATTCGAAAAAAATGTTATAGGGTAGGTCTTTTGTTGGACATGTTTAAGGCTTATGAAAAAGTCTGTCATATTATTTGCCTAGACAAGCTGTACGGGATGGTCGTCCGTGGAAAAGCATTTCTGGCAGGAAACAGCAGAAGTAGACCATCACATGATGAACACCGGTGAGGTAAGAAAGGCACACTCCAAGTAGCGTGATGTAATATATTTCATTCCGCAGGGCAGTGTACTCAGATCTTGTAATAATCTCTACCTCTTTGCTCGGGTGCGCATTGATCCTTATTTACTATAAGATTAACGATTTGTCAGAAATAATGAACCCAATATGCATTAAGTTTCCGGTTGATCTGGCCTTACTATTACTACTATTTATAATGCGGAAATAACAGTGAGACAAACAGAACAAACTTTTCAGGACGTCAAAACAGTAACAGACCGAAACAGACTGTAAATTGAAAATAGGGATGACGACAGCATCAGAAATAAATTATGAACTCTTGTGATCACTAAATTGCCCTTCTACTTAAACTTCGAAAAACCTTACTCGTTTTGTTTTCCATCAATTTTTCGATTTTTAATTCACCAAAATCACAAAATGAGTACATATATGACGCTGCTAAACTATAACGTGACGCCTATGTATTTCTAACATTTTTAGAACAAAATGTCGTTTTTGACGGATGATAAAAAGGAACTCAGATGACTAGCATTAGTCATCCCTAAAAACTAATGTTATTCAGTTTCAGCCTTATCAAAGAAAAGTTCTAGCTGGACCTTAAACTATTATCCGATAAATAAATTCATCATCATCATATCAGCCGAAGGACGTCAACTGCTGGACATAGGCCTCCCCCAAGGATTTCCACGACGACCGGTTCTGCGCTACCCGCATCTAGCGGCTTCCTGCGACCTTTACCAGGTCATTGGTCCACCGAGTGGGAGGCCTGCCTACGCTACGTTTTCCGGTGTGCGGTCACCACTCGAGAACTTTATTGACCCAACGCAACGGCCATCTGTTCTACGAGCTATTTGCTCCACCCACTGCCACTTAAGTTTAAGTTGCCGATAAATAAATAAATTAATTAATTAATAAAAACTCTAGTCTCCAAAATTGATATACATATTAAGTGACTCTGGCAAAAATATAAAAGTAATATTTCTTTAAAGTCTCAATTATTATTTTATCTATGTTGTTTTAATAACAACTATAGGTACTTCGATGTTGTTTACACCTATAAGTAAACATTCGGTGGCTCAACCGGTCCTCCTAACCAGAGGTGCCGGGTTCAAATCCGGACGGCCAATGTACCAGAGTTTTTCGAAACTTACGTCACAGATAAGATACTAGTTACTTCGTCTTACGTACATATTCTTACCTATTGCTTTAACGGTGAAGGAAGACATCGTGAGGAAAACTGCACATCTGATTCCAGATGTGTATGAAGGTCGCGTTGCACTTTTTCGTAGGTGTAAATCTAAATGCCCTACACGTGACCCCGGGTGATGCTAAGCTAAGTGCATCACCAGGCAACCCCATCTATCCCTTGGATAGCACGGTTAATTGTGCCACACGATAAAATAGAAAGAGAGCAAGCATTTGTATTAGCATTAGATCTGACTATGTTTTGGAAAAGTGTCATCATCATCATCATATCAGCTCATATACGTCCCCGTCCCCACCGAGGGGCTCGAGCCTACACGGAATTAGGGCGATCGGGGCTTAGCTGACCACGCGGGCCCAGTGCGGGTTGGTCGACTTCATGTGTAATGAATGGCACAGATTTATGTAATATAGTTACTACTAGGAAATAGGACCTATGCTGTTGGTATGCCTTATTTAAATTTATATACTTATATATATAAGTATATAAATTTAAATATATATAGCTGTATAGTATGTATAGCTGAAACTTCAGCATTAGAGAATTTAAGTTATTGTGAATTACCGTAGATACATTTATGGATTAGAAAAGCCATATAGAAAAATTAAAAAGTAAACTGCCACCGTATTTTATATACGCGTTGGCAATCCTTAAAAGAAAAACTCACCCAGCTTGATTCTGCTCGTGCGACCAATTACGCGTATGCAAATGTCTGGCTCCGGTATCGAATAATCATTTGGGAAAGAGTGCGAAATACAAGAGCACATGATATATTTTTCCTCCAGAAAAATGCGTCCAATGTTTCTTAAAAAAGTGCTAGACCATTCTGGGAAAAAAATCCTACCCTTGCCGTGCATAAGGATGTGGGTGTGTATCCAGGAAATTGCTAATTCCGTACGAAAAAATCCAAAGCCGTATAAGTTTTGCTCGCCGGAGACACCAGCTAGCTCCACAAAAATTACAAATCTATTACAAACCAAAAGCAAAATGTTATAAATTACCTCCTCAACATATAAAATCTGAAAATAAAGATAAGATAAAACAAAATTATGATAAAACAATTTCAACTTATCATGTGTTATTACTGAAATAATGAATTTATGAAAAAGTATAATTTTAAATGAATTTTCATTTCTTGTATTTAGTTACTTTTGTTTTTTTCCATTTTCATTATTTTTAACATTTAAAATGATACTAAGTAATCTTTCGGACTGCTCTTCCTCTTTTATCTTTCATGCACCTAAATTACAAATCTATAAAAATGGACCCTATTGCGAACAAATAGCAATATGTAAAACCTCCTCCTCAACATTAAAACCTCCTACCTCCTCAACATGTAAAAAGTAAAGATAAGATAAAACAACTTCAACTTATCAAGTTTTATTTATTACTCAAATAATGAATTTATGACAAAGTATAATTTCAATTTAATTTTCATTTCTTGTATGTAGTTACTTTTGTTTTTCTTCCATTTACATTATTTTTAACATTTAAAATGATACTACATAATCTTTCGGATTGCTCTTCTTTTATCTTTTAATATTTGATTATGAGAGTAATTATTCAAAGCTTTTAATGCTCTAACATGGCTCACGTACCTATCCTAACTAACTCTAGATTAAGACCTTTATTTATGTACATGGAAGCAACTCCGTGGGGTAATGGTTAGTCTATTCGCTTCACACCAGGAGGTCGCGGGTTCGATTCCCAGCGGGGTCGACTTTGTAAGACTCGGTTTGGTTAGTGGTAGGCCATTTTCATAGCCCGCCTGGCTAGCTACCACCATCTTATCTAAATCTTACCACCAAACATCAGTGTTAACAGCATTAATGTGTTCCGACTTGAAGATAAGATAGCCAGTTCCCCATTGCGTTGAGGAACCTTGGTAAGCCCGCTTCTATCTTCGGCATCATCGTCACTTACCATCAGGTGAGATGATGTCAAGGGCTTATCAATTGTGGTTAAAAAAACTGAATAAATAATAATAATAACAGTACGCTTTGAATAAGGTTATCTTTGTTTATTTTGTACAACGAGGGATAATTAATTAAGTTTATGGAAAATTGCATTGCAAGGTTCAGAACTCAGCAACGTGATTAAGTTTTTGTGACGTTGCGGTCGATTGATGTATTACATAGTTGAAGGATCAAAAATCTAAAATAAATTGCTTATCATTTTCTAAATTAATTTATTTCGAAAATGATAATTTTAATAATTAATGATAATACAATTGACATCCGTTCCGTCCGTCCAATTGACTGCTTTTTATGAGTGTTATAAGAAGATTAGGCAAAAATAGAACACCCATATTTTTAAAATAATTGAAAATTTCTTTAGATAATTATTTTTGTTGAACTCACATTGTCCAAAAAAATATATCAGGTATTATCTTTAGGGGAGGCCTGGACGTTTTTTGGCTGATAATATGATGATGATTATCATTTTTTAATGAAACTTATTTGAATACTTTAAGTTTTTTTTTACTAATAGTTATGTTAGCTTGTATGATTTTTAAATAATCAAAATTTACGACGTCACAGGCTCAAATACTGAAAAAAAAACTATTATTATAATTTTAGTTTTGACATTATATTAAAAATAATAAACATTTTATTAATGCTTTTAAAAAATACAGTACAAATAAGTGCTTTTAAGGCTGTGTAGCCTTAGCTTTAAGTCGAACTAAGACGCGATAGATTTGTATGATAGTATGTTTCTATCCATGTCAGTGTAAGATAAGATAAAGATAAATACTCTTTATTGTACACACTAGTTAAAAAAATAAACATTATAAAAATTTAAAAACCTTAACTCAAAAAAAAATAAAAAAAATAAACACAATAAAAAAAAGAAACTGCAAAAATGTACTGCAAATTTTTACAATTCAAAACATTGTAAATGTACTGATTACATCAACACTCATTCATTAATTATTTATGTGTATAAGTTTATGTAAACATTTATAAAACCAATTTTTTCAATCGCAATACAAGAGGAAAAAACACAAATATAAATCACCAAGTCGTAAAGTTAAACACAAATAATAAAAACAAACCGTAAACCGAATCGGATTGGCCACGCCAACGAAATAAATCAAGCACTGACAATGCCTTGCATGAAACAAATAACTCACCGCATTTTCGCTGTTTAAAAATAACACACACACCCTGTGAAGTTCACTCCATAATTTTGAAATGTTAAAAAACAGGGAAAAAATCTAGTGTTTATAAAAGTGAGCCGAATATTCGTAGTTACGCAGCTACGCGGCGTAGTGTGCTACGAGCGGGTGGCTACGAAGGCTGTGCGTAACTTACTGAGGAGTGAAATATGATAGGGGAGAACCGCGATTGCAATATCGATAGTTAGGTTCGACCATGCCACAGAATAGAAATTAAGGATAAAGGGATAGTACACTAAATATTAAGCGGTCTAAGCGCAGTGTAATTTGCGTGGTTGAGTCGATCACGCAGGGTAACTGGCCAGAAGCACGGTCATTTCCTGGATAGGTTAAACTATTAGTGACATATCGAACGTTTCCGTACTTTGCAAGCCACGTAAGGCATTAGTGCTGATTTTACATTGCCGACTTATTCGCTAAGTCCTTTAATTTCAGTTTCTGTCGTCGTTAACAACCCGCAATATCCCCAATGCTACAAGTAGAGCACGGGTTTCTTCCCAGACTCGGGTTAGGTTAGGCCGCATTCCACACACGGGGGCCAAGGGCGTATTGGTGGAGATTGTAGGAATAATGGCGAAACCACACTATCAGAACTTATTAAGCCGCTTTCTGACACTGCTTAACGGCTGTCATCTAGTGATAGCAACCGGTACCAATGACTTAACGTTACACGCGAAGCAAGGAATCGGTTGAAAGGTTACGATAGTAACATTATATATCATTGGTTGAAAGCAATGCCATTAACGGAGAAACCCCTCCAGGTAATGACCGTGGTTCAGGTCAGTTAACACTTGTGATTGACCCAACCACGCAAGTCGCAATGACCTACGAGCGCTCCAGTAAGTAAAACACCTATCTAGACAAAGTGGTTTAAAATGTTTTTTTTGTTTGTTTGTTACGCGATATCTTTAAGATTCAAGGTATTTATTCAAAATAGGTGAAAATCACACACTGTGATAGTCATAAAATAATGATCACAATGTTATTTGTAACAATCATTAGTTAATAACGTCGAAATCCAATCGTTGGTATAAACCAGATTATGTCATTAGAACATGAAAACAATATGAGACGAAAAGTTATTATATGAAAATCATTGAATGTCATTAATGCCTTTGACAAGAGTAGGCCAGTTCACACGGGCAGCACCCGGTCACGAGTATAACGCGAGAGTCAGCCATCGCTCCTATCAACCAAATTAGAGGGAAAGTAACGAACCGGCTCCCGATGCGCCACCACGCATAAACATTTAAGCGAGCATGCACCATCCACTCATGTCAATGCTAAGATAAAAATATTAATTAAAAGAAGTACTAGACTTGTCATGTCTTGTCGCTTCCACGTCAATTCGCAGATTGTGAATCGATTTTCATGATTCTTTTTTTATTTAGTAATGTTATACTGCCAGGAATCCCATATAAATTTTATTAAAAACGGGATAGCACTTTTCCTTAAAAATTAACATAAACTAAACATTAAAAAAAAATTAAATCAAATTAGGGGCCTACAATTTTTATTGAGGTCGATGCCAAAAAAGCCATCGAATCTAAAACCTTTGATAGGTAAGTAGCTGTGTGCTGGCACCAACCTCGAAAAAAAAATTTTTAGGCACCTTATTTGATTCGTAACTACCTTTGATTTCGTTATTGTTGGTTAATTTCTTGTATTCGTTTATAAAAATATTATTATATACTTTTGAGTGAATTTCTTTTTGAAGTCGGTTTTTAGGTTTTTTAAACTTTATTTTTATTTTTAAATTTTTAGTGGTAATGCTATGTAAGAACATTAAACCCAATCACCTACTCACCAATAGGAATCATCATATCACAATGCATGTGTTTCATTCACCGATACAGAGTTCTGTGGATTCCATCATCTCAGCAGCATGAAAGTTAAGGAGCTCACCTGAATAATTTGATACAATACAACTATCGGTCTATACGTAAAATCCAAATAAAACATTTAAAGAATTATCATCCAACTCCTAACCGTTAAGGAGTTGTACCTTCCATCATCAGCTCATCAACATGAGATGATGACTATCAGACGTAAATACCCTAATAAATAAATAATAAATAAGTATTGTTTATTTCTTCATTCAGTTTACAAATAGTATACAGTTTCTGAATACTTCTTTTAAGCAATGTTAAACTGCTTGTTTCAGAAGTATTCGCTCTTCTTTAAAAAACAAGGGTACATAAATAGTTACTCCAAGACAGATTCAAAGAAATAATAATAATAATAAATGAAAAAAAAAATTACATTTAAAATTAGTAGTTTATAGAAAATATATGAAACTTGTTTTACGTGCCTATTAAATTTGAGAGTTGCCCTCGATTGCCCTGGAATCCCGTCATCAGATCCTGATTTGGTGACAATGGGACCACCTCGGGATTATACTGTTTCGAACATAAAAAGAATTTTGAAAATTGGTCCACAATTTCCGGAGAAATCGGTGAACATGCATAAAAAAATATATACAGTCGAACATAGAACCTCCTCCTTTTTTGAAGTCGGTTAAAAATCATGCAAAATTGTTCAAGTTGTTGAGATGGAAGTCAGTTTTTTTTACGTGTTCAGCGTTTCAAACTATTCATTAGCTCTTCATTAAAAATTAACAGTTGCATATTCTTTTGTCGCCATAAAAGCTAATAAAAGCACCAAATTACATTCATTCCAAGCTAATAACAGCGTAATAAGCGTAACGTCAATTAAAGCTAAGCCTGCGGTCACGTGAACACGCCGGGCTTCGAACCCGAGACCTCGCGTGTGCTTCGGTCAAGGGGGTGGTCAGCTGATGTAGTACCTACAGGGTGATGCTAAAACACCGTTTATCTTTAAGTTGTCATATAACTAAGAAGTCACTCAAGAAAGGGTATATTTATTTGTTTATTTTGAGCTCACATTGTTAGATTATTAATCGATTTAGCACGAGAATAAACCAACGAAACCACACCCTACCACAGGATGTCTTTTTATAGACTAGGAGGTCATGACAAATTTAGTAACGATAACGTAAATGGATAAACTTAGGTTGAGAGGATAAATGCCAATTTTTGCATAATTGTTATGAGTACAACTAGTACTTTCAATCTCTATCTTACTCAGCCATTTCCCTTATCGCTTTTTTTTTTTGGTCACGATAACTAGTTTTTCAGGCGATAACTAGTTTTTCGACTAATTTAACATAAGAGGGTTGCCATTTATCCTCTCAACCTAAGTTTATCCATTTCCGTTATCACCAAATTTGTCGTTACCTCCTAGTATATTAAAGCACTGTCAGTGGCACGCAACTGGTAACACTGCCAGAGTAAGCTGAACTACGCTTTGAAGAAACTTTACACAAAGCGAGACCGGCTCAAGTTACAAGTGGTCTCAATCTCATCTGTGGATTCTGTGGTAATAAGTACTAGCCACATGGAGATTGACTGATCGGAGAAAAAGAGCCGGCCAAATGCAAGTCGGAATCCCGCAAAGCAGGGTTCGTAGTCTTTTCAAAAATAAACGTATATTTTAATAAACAAAATTATATTTGCAGTTGGTAATAGAACATTTTGTATGGAAAATCTATGAAATATTTACAAATTCAACTGCACATCTTAAGTTGGTCGACCTATTACTCCTAAACTTAGAAAGCCTACTAAGCTGTGATTATTTTTCTTTTAAATTGATTGTATTTTCTCGTATTAAAAACATCAGATATCCTGAAATAGCGGTTTAGCTGGTACACTTGCCACTAAAATAAAATAGTAATTTAAAGCTTAATAATTCTCAAAACAATTCCTTAATTAAAAATAGTCTTAGTACACCCTTCGTAATTTTTAAAGACCTATTCAACGATAACCCTAAGGTGTAAACTCTTCGTAATTTTGAAAGACCTATTCAACGATAACCCTAAAGTGTAAGCCCTTCGTAATTTTGAAAGACCTACTCAACGATAACCCTAAGGCACAGTATATATATTAGTACTAACGTACAGTATGGACACTCCCTGCCCCTCTCTAAATTCGACCTCACCCCCCCGTCACTCAGATTGGGTGTAGATTGGGTACCAAACGTAAAGGACGAGCTACGCAAGCACTTTTATTCACTATATTCACTTTGCGCGCCGCTGTGATTTCGTTCACAAGCATAAAAACCAACCAGTTACCGAACGTAAAGGCCCAACTGAAATCTTTTTTTTTCATACTTGTCTTATGTTGTAAACAACCACCGCTCGAACAAAAAACACCACTTTCCGAATACACCATACACAGTATGAGACTATAAAACATTGTAAATGGTAACTGCGACGTGGACGTATGAATTAACACTGAAAACTGCTATTATTTTATACGGTCATCTTCTAACACTTTACACTTTTTCCATAAAATTTGGGGGTTTTAAATGGGCGGAGGGGGCTGGGCCCCCTGGACTAGTCGCTTCCCTTAGTGTCATATAGGACCCGAAAGGTTCTTTTGATGAAACCAGCACCATGTTTTAGTATGTTGTTAAGCATGTTATTCTGACTAAAAAACCACCGGGAGACAGTTTCTAACGTGGTTGAGTCACCAGCTATGACGTCATCAAAATGGCCGCTGCCGCGTTCAGAATATTGCGTATACAACACAAAGTATGTCACTTGTAAGCTTGTGCGGGGTGTCATAAAAATCAAAATTAAATGCGCTATAATATTGTTTCTACATTTGACCTTGTAAATACCATAGTTTGTGAGAAATTTCAAGTTTTATTTAAATTTTTCCAAAAAAACTTTCGTTTTTTGTTTTTATCAACTTTACTAGGAACTTTACAGTAAAACATTGTCTCAAGATATGAATGCTACATTAATAAGCTATAAAACGCCATTAAAATTTTGAAAATCGGTTTATAAACAAGCAGAATACATTAGTTTTGTTCCATATCGGATGTCACCTCCAAGACTCGATTTATTTTTTGTAACATTCAATTTGTATAAAAAAAGGCAATCACACATTTTTTTATTTATTTTTCCTAAAAAGATTTTTTTCGATGTAAATACAAAATCTTTCTACCTTGCGCAAGGTAATTATTTGCGCAGCGTCTGGCAACCCTGTTCGCGAAAACGGGTGGGGGCGCGCGCCGCTGGCGCATCCGTGTCAGTGGCCAATTGGCCATTCTTTATTGGCGCGCGGTTAACCTGTAGCCATGTCATTGCTTCATTTAAGTATCTGACGTTTTTTTAACAAATAAGATAATTAGTCCGTGATAACGATAAACGGTGTGTTCTGGGATTCTCATCAACTTTTCCACAGAACGGCATCAACTCTTAAAATTGGATCAGATATTCACCGACATGCAGTTTTGGTACAAGATGAAATTATTTTAAAGAACTTGAACTCTACCGCTTTAGTTGCCATGGAAGCCAAGTATCACAAATCGTGTTATATTAAGCTACTAAACAAAGTTCGCAGTATTAAAAGTCAGCAGTCAGTACCTGAACCAGAAGTATCAGTTCAAACAGCATACGGTTCTACGTTGAGTGAGTTAGTAACGTACATTCAAGAGTGTTACTTGTACAGTGCTGAAGCTCCGGTTTTTTTTCTTGTTAATCTAAACACAATGTTTAAGAAAATGATGCAAGAGCAGGGTTTGCAAAACTTTGAATTCAACAGAACGAAACTGAAACAACAGCTTCTCGAGTTCATTCCTAGTCTTCGTGAGAATAAAGTTGGTCGAGAAGTTTTACTCAGTTTTGAAGATAATGTTCGAAGCGTTGTAGAAATTGCTTGCCAAAACAATGCAATGAGCGATGGTATGTGCTTAGCTCGTGCTGCTAAAATTATTCGTGACCAAATGTTCAATGAATAACCGAAATTCAACGGATCTTTTCAAGATTCTTTTGCTGGTGAAAACTGTCTTCCTAACCAATGCGTTCTGCTTTGCCGAATGGTACTACTTGGCGGCGCATTCACTGAAAATTTTGAAAAAAAAGAGAAGAATCGCAAAGGGACATAAACTTGGTCGCGACAAACATTGCCCAACTGATCAGATTTAACTGCAAAAAGAAAGTCGCCCAAACTAGGACCAGTCAGCTCCACTCACTAGACCGAGAAACACCGTTACCTTTATATATTGGTATTAAACTGTACAACGACAATGTGCGAAAAGAAGTGATTGACAACATGTGCGACCTGGGTTTGAGCGTATCATATAAAAGGGTAGTTCAAGTGTCTGAAATAGTGGCTAGTAATGCGTGTGATCAGGGGTTTGTTTGTCCCAAAAGCATACTACAAAACGTATTTACATGTGCGGCTATCGAAAACATTGATCAGAATACTTCTTCCAACACTTCAATGAAATAGTGGCTAGTAATGCGTGTACGTTGAGCGCTGCTACAGTAACCTCGTGTGCATAGCGGCTTTGTTTTACATGAGACGATTTAAGCATCCTTTCGACTCTGCCTTGTGTAGTTATACCGGCCTCCACTAAATAATCAGTCCAGCCACTGTCTTTCAACCAAGTGCCAATCATAAATATTACTGCCATTTCAATATACATTGGGCCTAGCATAAAAATCGGTTTATCTTCCCCATATATTTCAGGATGTGACCATTGGATTTGTTTAGCGATGGCGTATAATGGTTGATGAGTAGTAATGACCGGTATATGTCCTGGATTAGTTTTTTTCGTAATTTTCATAATAATATTCATAGTATGGCGAACCATAGCGTGGGAGTTAATGCTTTCTCGCAATATGGGCAATACATGTGAATGACATTTGATTTTTCAGGATTATCCTTGCGTGCATGGTATACAGCCCATAGCAGAGTTTCTTCATCATTTTCTAGCGCTATTTTAGTATGATCTAGTTATTCTTTCAATTCTGCAGTAGGACTTATTGCACTGCAATCTCCGAAATTGTAGTTTACTGTTTGCATGGAAACATCCGACTGCTTTTTTGGTGTGGGTAGTATATTAGTATACGAATCGGGAAGAGAAATTTCGTATTAGTCTTTATTCGTTAGGTTTAAAGGCGGCTTTGCATTGCTGTTTTCTTCTGGGTGTAAAATAACGGATATAGTTGTACCGTGAAAGGAGTCCATTGAAGTGTTGGAAGAAGTATTCTGATCAATGTTTTCGATAGCCGCACATGTAAATATGTTTTGTAGTATATTTTTGGGACAAACAAACCCCTGCTCCTTATATAGATCACACGCATTACTAGCCACTATTTCAGACACTTGAACTACCCTTTTATATGATACGCTCAAACCCAGGTCGCACATGTTGTCAATCACTTCTTTTCGCACATTGTCGTTGTACAGTTTGATACTAATATATAAAGGTAACGGTGTTTCTCGGTCTAGTGAGTGGAGCTGACTGGTCCTAGTTTGGGAGACTTTCTTTTTGCAGTTAAATCTGATCAGTTGGGCAATGTTTGTCGCGACCAAGTTTATGTCCCTTTGCGATTCTTCTCCTTTTTTTAAAAAATTTACAGTGAATGCGCCGCTAAGTAGTACCATTCGGCAAAGCAAAATGCATTGGTTAGGAACACAGTTTTCACCAGCAAAAGAATCTTGAAAAGATCCGTTGAATTTAGGTTATCCATTGAACATTTGGTCACGAATAATTTTAGCAGCACGAGCTAAGCACATACCATCGCTCATTGCATTGTTTTGGCAAGCAATTTCTACAACGCTTCGAACATTATCTTCAAAACTAAGTAAAACTTCTCGACCAACTTTATTCTCACGAAGACTAGGAATGAACTCGAGAAGCTGTTGTTTCAGTTTCGTTCTGTTGAATTCAAAGTTTTGCAAACCCTGCTCTTGCATCATTTTCTTAAACATTGTGGTTAGATTAACAAGACGAAAAACCAGAGCTTCAGCACTGTACAAGTAACACTCTTGAATGTACGTTACTAACTCACTCAACGTAGAACCGTATGCTGTTTGAACTGATACTTCTGGTTCAGGTACTGACTGCTGACTTTTAATACTGCGAACTTTGTTTAGTAGCTTAATATAACACGATTTGTGATACTTGGCTTCCATGGCAACTAAAGCGGTAGAGTGCAAGTTCTTTAAAATAATTTCATCTTGTACCAAAACTGCATGTCGGTGAATATCTGATCAAATTTTAAGAGTTGATGCCGTTCTGTGGAAAAGTTGATGAGGATCCTAGAACACACCGTTTATCGTTATCACGGACTAATTATCTTATTTGTTAAAAAAACGTCAGATACTTAATTTTTTTATTTTTTTTTATTCACAATTGGTAAACCCTTGACAACATCTCACCTGGTGGTAAGTGACGATGTTGCCGAAGATGGAAGCGGGCTTACCAAGATTCCCCAACGCAATGACATGGCTACAGGTTGACCGCGCGCCAACAAATAATGGCCACTGACACGGATGCGACAGCGGCGCGCGCCCCCACCCGTTTTCGCGAACAGGGTTGCCAGACGCTGCGCAAATAATTACCTTGCGCAAGGTAGAAAGATTTTGTATTTACATCGAAAAAAATCTTTATAGGAAAAATAAATTTAAAAATGTGTGAGTGCCTTTTTTATACAAATTGAATGTTACAAAAAAATAAATCGAGTCTTGGTGGTGACATCCGATATGGAACAAAACTAATGTATTCTGCTTGTTTATAAACCGATTTTCAAAATTTTAATGGCGTTTTATAGCTTATTAATGTAGCATTCATATCTTGAGACAATGTTTTACTGTAAAGTTACTAGTAAAGTTGATATAAACAAAAAATGAAAGTTTTTATTGGAAAAATTTAAATAAAACTTGAAATTTCTCACAAACTATGGTATTTACAAGGTCAAATGTAGGAACAATATTATAGCGCATTTAATTTTGCTTTTTATGACACCCCGCACAAGCTTACAAGTGACATACTTTGTGTTTTATACGCAATATTCTGAACGCGGCAGCGGCCATTTTGATGACGTCATAGCTGGTGACTCAACCACGTTAGAAACTGTCTCCCGATGGTTTTTTAGTCAAAATAACATGCTTAACAACATACTAAAACATGGTGCTGGTTTCATCAAAAAAACCTTTTTTCCGCTAAGGGAAGAGACTAGACCCCATGTCATGAATCTTGGTGATCAAATTGACTTCACTTTTTTTGGAATAAGCTGTAGCGATTTTCGCCGTCATAGAAGTGGAGGACCTTTTTTAATAAGCGGCAGCGATTTTCGGCGTCATAGAAGTAGATGACCTTTTTTTAATAAGCGGTAGCGATTTGTCGGTCAAGGAAAAAGTGTTTAAAGAAATAGCAGGTTTCAGTGTTAATTCGTACGTCCACATCGCAGTTACCATTTACATTTAGTCTCATAATGTGTATGGTGTATGCGGAAAGTGGTGTTTTTTTTTTCGAACGGTGTTTGTTTACAGTATGAAAAAAAAAGAGTTTAGTATTCACACAGCATTCAGTAAATAACCTAACAAACATTTTGTGACCAATACCGCCGGTGTGATTCAACCCTACCTGCATTCTTGCCTATAGATACGTCAGTTATAATTATGTATATCATTTCTCGCTCGTTTGTATGGAGTGTCCGGGGTGTGCCTAAGGTGTAAACCCTTCGTAATTTTGAAAGACCTATTCAACGATACCCCATAAGGTAGAATACGTCAAGAAAAAAATCACCACCTCTTTACATGTAGGGGAGGTACCCTTTAATTATTATTTTTTTTTCAGATTTTAACGGACCACTTTGTCGGCGTTATTAATATGTATACCAGTGCCAAATTACAGCTGTCTAGTACTTATAGTCTCTGAGCTAAGCCACGGACAGACAGACAGACAGGCATGGCGATACTACACGGTTTCCTAGTCGACTTCGGAATCCTAATAGACATGATTTCAAAATTACAGGCAGCTATATTTCAAGAAACTCGAAGGTTGTGTGTGAAGTCGACCAACCCGCACTTGGCCCGCGTGGTCGACTAAGGCCCGATCGTCCTAATTCAGGGTGGGCTCGAGCCCCTCGATGGGGACGTATGTATATGAGCTGATAAGATAAGATGAAGATATTTCAATAAGTATACATATTTACTTGCTGTTATAATCACGAAATGCTGAGTAGAAGTCTAGAAGTATGAAGTAGAAGTACTAAGGAAGGATTTTTGGAAAATTAGAAAGAAACAATGTTGAACCACCCGCGACTCCTGCACTGCAAACACAAGGACTTATAGATTAAAAACTATATCAAAGTAGGCGAAAAACCCGGAAAAAGGCATGTATTTGAAAAGGAACTTAAAGTTTTCCAAAAATTTGCCACCAGACAACTAGGCGATTGCTGAATTAACTACTTAAACCAATGTACTCGTAGAATAAAATAATTATGTACGTCCATGAGTACATATTTACTTCTAGAAACTTCAAACTTCAACTATGAGTACCTACCAATAAGTATACCGGTTGTCTCACGGATCAGAAGACCATGAAAATATTTACACTAGACACCATAATATATAAGCCTCTATTAAACGTGACGTAAATAGGGATGACGACAGTATCAGAAATAAATTATGAACTCTTGATCACTAAATTGCCCTTCTACTTAAACTTCGGAAAACCTTACTCGTTTTGTTTTTCATCAAGTCTTCGCTTTGAATTCACCAAAATCACAAAATGACTATATACATGACGCTGCTAAACTATGACGTCACGCCTATGTATTTCTAACATTTTTAGAACAAAATTTCGTTTTTAACAGATAATAAAAAGTAACTCAGACGACTAGCATTCGTCATCCCTATAATTGCGAACTGCGAAGTTGGCACTTGAGTCTGCCCTGTACTTGGTGAAGTGCTTGCAATTTGTGCCGGCGATTATGATGGAGCGATAACCAATGGACGCGAGTACAGTGCAACGACCGTGGAAACCTAGGCCTTAAAGGAAAACATTGGAAAACATTATAAGTACTCACTATGTCCTGGTGGTTATGAAAGTATGGCGAGAACAAGAGAAAGCATAGGCTGGTTATATTTAAATAAAATAAAATAAAGAATTCAATTTGCTCTATAAACCCTTCTCTTTTGGGCAGTCGGGTAAAAATGTATCCTATCACACTTAAGTCACACCCTGGACACTTCAAACAACGGGTCAGAAATGACATTTCAAAAAAGGAGTGACGGGACAAACAAAATGGCGGCGAAATCGTATACGTTCGACAACCAAACCCAAACCAACCAAAACCAAAGAACCCAGCGGAGAGCATCGGGCATCGTTCGAACGGAGCTATGGTATTTCTCACACACTACTCAATACATAACCGGTTACGAAGGGGTGAGGTCGCAATCTAGAGAACGGCAGGGAGTGTCCATACTGTATGTTAATACTAATACACTCGAGAGCGATGAATCCGGGTCACTTAAAGAATCCTAAAAATCTGGGAAACTAAGAAGGCTAGCTTAATGAAATAAATTGTGTTTAATAGAAACTTTAATACCCCTTAAATGAAAGTAATAAAATTTACGAGTCACTACATTTTATTTACAAAAAATTACATAAATAAAAAAAAACTGCTGATCTCGCCTTAAAACAAAAATAGGAAACATGACATTTTTGAACAACATTACGATTTATTTGAATTTTAATACTTCGTATTGCCTCCTCGTGCTTCCATCACTGTGTTTACGCGGTTTGGCATGCTGTACACCAAGTTCCTTATACGATTTTGGGGAATATTCTCCCATTCTTCTGTGAGAGCAATTTTGAGCTCACGAAGCGTGATTGGGGGAGGGCTTCTTTGTTTTACGTATCTCCCTAGCTCGTCCTAAGCATGCTCGATCGGGTTGATATCCGGGCTGCGTGCTGGCCACTCCATACGAGTAATGTTCATCTCTTGAAGGTAGTCATTCACAATCCAACCCGTTGAGGCCGGGCATTGTCATGCATAAAAATAGCATCCTCACCCAAATTGACCATAAATGGACCAACGTGTTCATTGAGGATTTCTTCCACATATCTTTCGCTAGTTAAAGAGCCGTTTTCTATGAACACCAGTTCTGTGCGACTCTCAGAAGAAATTCCGGCCCACACATGTACAGACCCACCACTGTAGGCTACTTTTTCTTCGATGCATGCTTGCTTGAATCTTTCCCCTGGTCTTCTATACACTCTGTGTCTTCCATCGTGCTTGTAGAGCATAAATTTTGATTCGTCGGAGAACATAACTTTTGACCAATCTCCAATACTCCAATTTAAGTGGTTCTGGGCATATCTTAGTCTTGAAATACGATGCCCACGCTCCAGTTTAGGGCCGTTTGCAGGTCTAAGTGGTTTTAAGTTAGCTTCAGCAAGTCGTCGCCTTACTGTCCATGCGCTTGGGTTACTTCCTCCGAGGCGTCGAAACTGATTTGTAAGTTCAGTTCCTGTGAGAAAACGATTACGAAGCATTGTGTTCACCAAGTATCGATCTTCTCGTGCTGTGGTACACCTGGTTCTGCCTGTTCCTGGTCTGCAGGTTAGAGCCAGTTTCCTCGTAACGTTGGAGAACTCTCTGTACTGTTGAGAGCGACACACCGACAGTCGTGGCTGTATCGCGCTGACCCCGGCCGTTTTCCAGCATTGTGAGTATTCTGGTGCATTCTTCAGGTGTAAGCGACATGATTACTGCTTGAATAATTAATATTGAACACTAACAACATGGTTTATGTACCCACTTAAATGACAGATTAGAAACAAAAGCAAAAACAAATGTAGTAATTTCGTAGTTCCATCTTCAAAAGTCTCCCTTTTTCAAATTTGATTTTTTTATGACATAACTTTACAATAACTAAGAAGTTTTAATGACTTCATTTAAGGAGTATTAAATTGTCTATTAAACACAATTTATTTCATTAAGCTAGCCTTCTTAGTTTCCGAGATTTTTCGGATTAATCGCTCTCGAGTGTATATATACTTTGCTTATTAAGTGATCAAGATGAATCTAACGCACCTGGCTCAGCTCAGCCAAAGACCTGCATACACCCGAAAAATGTTAGGACAGACACACAGACGGACATGGTAAAACTATAAGGGTTCCTTGTTTAAAAAAACTATATTGCAATGTGATAACGTGGACTATGCGAACAAGATTTACACTTCTTTTGGGCAGTCAGTTGGGAAAAACGCAAAATAGGGATAACGAGAAAATCAGAAATAAATTATGAACTCTTGATCACTAAATTGCTCTCCTACTTAAACTTCGAAAAACCTTACTCGTTTGGTTTTCCATCAAGTCTTCGATTTTTATTTCATTAAAATCACAAAATGAGTACATAAATGACGCTGCAAAACTATGACGTCACGCCTAGGTATTTCAAACAGTTTTGGAACAAAATCTCGTTTTTATAGATGATAAAAAGTAAATCAAATAACTAGCATTCGTCATCCCTATTGTCCCGGATGAAATCGGCATATTTAACTACCTTTTTTCAACCCTGCATAGCTGCAGGGTTGTTGGGACTACAGAGAAGTACCTTAGAAAGATAGGAAAAGATAAGTTTTGTTGGGTTCCTGGGTCATCAAGAAACAGCCTCTTAGTACTAGAAAGCTGAAGTTTAGCATGGGTACAAATTTTAATTACGTCGACAAAGTGCTGAAATAAAATCTTGAAAAAAATTTAAGGCTATGTGAAGGGGATTGTGAAGTTGCGACTTTTCATACAAACGATTTTCACCTCTTAAATGTAACCGATTTGGATCATTTTTTAATAGATTGTTAGCCAGAACAAACGCTAGGCTTATACGTTTTTGTTTTTTCGATGAAGTCAATAACTTAAATTTTATTGTCGTTCACGTGTTTTCATACAAAACTAATTTTGGCGATTATAGATTTTTTATAATCAGTAATTTAAAAAAACGAAACTTATAAGCCTAGCTTTTGTTCTGACTGACAATCTATCAAAAAATTGGTCCAAATCGGTTAATATTTAAGAGATGAAAATCGTTAACGCTGTTTGTATGAAAAGTCGCAGCTTTACAATCCTCTTAAAGCAAGGTGATTTTTTTTTCATCTATCGATTCAAGGATCTGATTGGGAAATATTAAGCCTTAAAGTGCAAATTCAGGTGCCAGCTAAACCATTATTTCAGAATTTCTGATAAAAAATGAAATAGTAGGGCATTATAATCTATTTAAAAGAAAAATTTTTACGCCAAGTAGGCTTTCTTAGTTTAGGAGTAATAATCGACCAACTTTAAATGTATAGTTGAATTTGTAAGAAGTTCTTAGATTTTCCATACAAAATTTTATTTGCCAACTGCAAGACTATTACAGCTCATATACGTCCCCACCGAGGGGCTCGAGCCTACCCTGAATCAGGGCGATTAGGCCTTAGTCGACCACGCGGGCCCAGTGCGGGTTGGTCGACTTCACACACAACCTTCGAGTTTCTTCGCAGGCGTGTGCAGGTTTCCTCACGATGTTTTCCTTCACCGTTAAAGCAATCGGTAAGTATGTACGTAAGTTTTTTAAAAACTCATTGGTACATTGGCCGTCCAGATTTGAACCCGGTACCTCTGGTTAGATGGACCGAGTCGTTACCGGTTGAGCCACCGACGCTTCTATAACTTTGTTTTTAAAAATATACATTTATTTATTTAAATGACTACGGAACCCTACTTTGCGCGTGGTTTGTCACGCACTTGGCAACTTTTTATGCAAATATTGATTAGTTTAGGAAACTAATTTGAATGTAACATAATGTTTTAATCACTGGTTATTTTTTATGGTTTTTTTTATGGTTCGCTAGCTGACGTCACAAGCTCAGAACGAACAGTAAATTGACAATTTCGTAATGAATCTACTTAGTTACATTTACACAGTATAAAACTGAAATAGGTACATATATCTGCAAATAGTTCTGTAGACTTTTATGCCTTTTAAAAATACCTAACTGATGAAAACGGACGAACTTCACTAAAGAAACTGTTATTCTTCCTCTTTGAGACGACAGGGAAAGGAACCACTTGTAGCAGATTTTAAATAGTTTCCCTCTTATACATAGTGTATCAAAAGTGGTGTAGGACCCGTTAACTGGGGCAAGGCCTACTTATTGTACTTGAGACGACAGAGAAGGAACCACTAGTAACAGATTTTCAATAGTTTCCCTCTTATACATAGTGTATCAAAAGTGGTGTAGGACCCGTTAACTGGGGGCAAGGCCTACTTATTGTACTTGAGACGACAGAGAAGGAACCACTAGTAACAGATTTTCAATAGTTTCCCTCTTATACATAGTGTATCAAAAGTGGTGTAGGACCCGTTAACTGGGGCAAGGCCTACTTATTGTACTTGAGACGACAGAGAAGGAACCACTAGTAACAGATTTTCAATAGTTTCCCTCTTATACATAGTGTATCAAAAGTGGTGTAGGACCCGTCAACTGGGGCAATACCTCGGCAAGGCCTACTTATTGTACTTGAGACGACAATGAAAGGAACCACTTGTAGCAGATTTTCAATAGTTTCCCTCTTATACATAGTGTAGCAAAAGTGGTGTAGGACCCATTAACTGGGGCAAGGCCTACTTATTGTACTTGAGACGACAATGAAAGGAACCACTTGTAGCAGATTTTCAAAAGTTTCCCTCTTATACATAGTTTATCAAAAGTGGTGTAGGACCCGTTAACTGGGGCAAGGCCTACTTATCGTACTTGAGACGACAGGGAAAGGAGCCACTTGAAGCAGATTTTCAATAGTTTCCCTCTTATACATAGTGTATCAAAAGTGGTGTAGGACCCGTCAACTGGGGCAAAACCTCGGCAAGGCCTACTTATTGTACTTGAGACGACAGGGAAAGGAACCACTTGTAGCAGATTTTCAATAGTTTTCCTCTTATACATAATGTAACAAATGTTGTGTAGGAGCCGTTAACTGGGGGCAGGGCTTACTTATTGTACTCGAGACGACACGACAGGGAAAATAACCACTTGTAGCAGATTTTCAATAGTTTTCCTCTTATACATAGTGTAACAAATGTTGTGTAAGAGCCGTTAACTGGGGGCAGGGCTTACTTATTGTACTCGAGACGACACGACAGGGAAAATAACCACTTGTAGCAGATTTTCAAAAGCTTCCCTCTTATACATAGTGTAACAAAAGTGGTGTAGGACTCGTTAACTGGGGCAAGGCCTACTTATTGTACTGATAAATTTTTCCAAGTGTAAGGATACCCATAGACAATTCGCCAAATATTTTTAGACTCTAAAGGCCATTTAAATTGTTGAAAGAATATTACATGTTATGTTACATTATTAATTTGTAACATTTTACATTAATAACTAAAAACATTGGTATCAGAATTGTTTTATAAAGAAAAAAAACAAGTGTTCTTTAGACCACACGACTGAAGTAAAACTTAATCACCGTTCGCGTAACGCATTCACCAGCTTACTCCCTAAGTCAAGCATGCTGTTGGCCTCGCCCGATTACACTTTTCGTAACGCTAGAAATCACTGTTCGCGTAACGCATTTACCAGCTTACTCCCCAAGTCAAGCGTGCGTAAAGAAGTTTTACCTTAATTATTTAATTTTTAGGTTAGGTTATTGTTTACATTGTTGGAAAATTCTATTAAAAGGTACTTTACGTACTTGCCTTAAATTCTGTAGTAAGCACAACCTTTTAAATAACCGTTTGTTATTTGATACATTGTTTAGTCTTACGTTTAGCTGGCACGAGAATAACATAGTTTGTTACTGTTCGGACACAATGTTGCTATCAGTTCTTTGAATTGAGCCATGTATTGTAAGCAATTAATAGCCTGGATGGATCCGATAACGCTTTCTATATGAACTCTATCGAACTCGAATATAAATTATTTAAATGCAGTTAACTAGGCATTAAGAGAGCGTCGGTGGCGTAACGGCTAAGGCTGCCGTCTCCTGTCCGGGAGGTGTTGGTTCGAATCCTGCCACGTACCAATGTGATTTCGAACTTCGATTTCATATGTACGTTTATCCGACGCTCTTACGGTGAAGGAAAACATCGTGAGGAAACCTGCACATACCTACTAAGAAACTCGAAGGTTGTGTGTGAATTCGACCAACCCTCACTGGGCCCGCGTGGTCGACTAAGGCCCGGTCGCCCTAATTCAGGGTAGGCTCGAGCCCCTCGGTGGGGACGTATATGAGCTGATATGAGAGGCATTAACAATTAATTTATTACTTACTTTTTATTTCTGTTTAATCTAGTATCACTGTAAGTACATTAAGGTTTGTGTTTTCCTAATATACTTACAGGTGAGTTTTTTTAAGGGTTAGTATGGGGAAATTCTAAACAATAAGAGATAGAGAAAACCGCTCTTAGGAATCGTGATCTCAGTTTTAGAGAAAAAAAATTGGCGTTTCAAAAAATAATAAAATCTTAATATGTTAAGATAGGTATATGGCTCTTTTGATAAAAAACATTTTTTTTGTTATTTCGATTGTATATCACTAAGCAAACCAAAAAATGTATAGACTACTCTACACTACACTACCCTACAGTACCCTACCCTACATAAGAACCTTCTCCTGACAATAACGAATTCAACAAAAAAAGAATTAGCGAAATCGGTCTAGCCGTTCACGTGTGATGCGATGACCGGAAGAAATAGGGGTTCATTTTTATAAATATAAAGATTAATATATTTTTTTGAGAATTGTCTATGGATTCCTTGGAAAAAAATATTTTAATACCTATTTGTTTTATTTTATTCAACCGACCAGTTATAAAAAACTCATACTCAAACTTATTAATATCAATAAAATTAATTTTGTATTATAATAAGCATATAAGGAAAAATTCCAAACAAAAGCGGAAAGAGACTACAGTTCATGCCTCGTTTACAAGGAAATAGAAACAAGAGGCTCGTTTACATTACTTTTTAAAGCGCGAGTTGAGTTGTAGTTGATCGGCAATAAAAATATCGCCGATGATGCCGATATATCGGCAAACCCAAAATATCGCCGATGATGCCGATATATCGGCAGACCCAGAATGTCGTCGATATATTAGTATCGGTAACGGATGCATCCCTGAGTAGAACGATTCAATTGGGTGAAGTTGGTGCACATTATGGTAGGTGTTGAAGTGATTATTGGTCGCTGTCATAGGTATGGAATCAATAAGTCATCAAAAGCCTTACCTCGAAGCATTTATGGCATTTTGTGATTTGTGAGAGCAGAGCAGAATGCCTGAATCCTCACTCAGGATCATCTCAGGAGAGAGGTGATACATTGAGATAAAAAAAACATACGCACGCACTCACACACACACAAACACACAAAGTCAAAATCAAAGCATTTATTTGCCAGAAAATTTTTCTTTAACTTTTTCCCGAAGCTCATCAAGCAAACATGTATAATATTCTGCATTCATAGTAGTGTTTTTGGGCATCATTAAAATTCCATCGACATACCAAAAAATGGTAGCCATCAATTTGCCTGCTGATGGCCGGACCTTAAATTTCCTTGGCGGCTTTTCTCCTTTGAATTTCCATTGCATCGACTTTTGTTTGTTTTCGGGGTTCAATTGGTGAATCCCTATTCTCTAAATAGTTTACTCTTCGTTATCCTTCACCAAGTCTAAAAAAAAACCTCAACATTCCACGCATGTTCCACGCGCCTTTGCTTCTCAAACATTGTCAACCTTGGACATCCCCAAATGCTCATGAATAATTTAATGAACCCATTCCTTGCTAATGCCAACATCCCTAGCCACCCCCCACTGCTTGATTCATCCATGGGCAAGGATTATTTTTCAACATTATCGGCGATAATTGCTGAAACAGGCCGTCCACTACGGAGATCGTCTTCTAAGCCCTCACGGCCATGTCGGAGCTGATTCGACCAACACTTTATTATGAATTCGGAAGGACATGAATCCACAAACACCTTCAACATGCGCTATCGGATCTGCCTTCGAGTATTTCCTTCTGTACTGAGAAATTTAATCACATCACTGTGCTCAATTTTAATCATTTTGCTTTTTTCGTCTGACATGAGAAAAACAACGACGCGGCAAAAATTTCATAAAATTAAAAAACCGGTACAGTGCGAGTCAGAACCGCGTACAAAGGGTTCCGAACGTACCATCATACTAGATGGCACTAGTTTCTTAAAGAAAAACTTCTTCACGTTTAAAAAAAACACGTTTTTTTGTATGGAGACTCACTTTTCTATTTTTTTGTTATAGCGGCAACATAAATACATCATCTGTAAAAATTTCAACTGTCTACCTAGTTCATGAAATACAGCGAGGTGACAGACGGACAGACAGCGGAGTCTTAGTAATAGAGTCCCGTTTTTACCCTTTGGGTACGGAACCCTAAAGAAGAATGAACTAATAATATAAAAATGTAGTAGCCAGTACAATTTTTACTAAGATAAACAACGACACGGCAAAAACTTTTGAATGAATGCCATAAAATTCAAAAAAGTAAAAAAAACACCGACTTTGAAAATTGGTTCACAATCTGCGGAGATATCGCGTAACAAACATACAGTCGAATTTAAAACCTCCTCCTTTTTTGAAGTCGGTTGAAAAGAATAAATGAAGACTATGAAAATGTAATGGCCAGTACATATTATTTTTTTTAACAAAGTAGATTTTTATATCAGCCACCCCTCGTACATTGATTGTTAAACTACATTGGCTGCATTCTTTATTATAACAATCTTACTTCCTATTTTTTTGTTGGACCTACCACGGGATTAAGACGAATCTAATGTCACATCGCACTCCAAAATCTATCAAGCCGTTTAGGCTATAGAGCATGCCAAAAAAAAACCTCTTTTTTTGGCTAGTCGGGTAAACATATATCCTACGTCACTCAAGGGATTAAGACAAACCTCGAACTCCAAAATCCATAAAGCCGTTTAGGATACAAAGCGAGCCAAATAAATAAATCAACATTCATACATACATGGCGCAGTCGGGTAAAAAGTAAAAAGACTGTTATACAATAGTTCAACAACATGGCAACCCGAGCACCGGAAGTGTCAACGTCGTGGTAGACGACACACTACTTCCGGTGCCGCCTTCCTGAACACTGACTGGACGTTTTATGGTAAAACAAACCGTAAGCTGTAGTACTTATAATTATTAACCTAGAATCTAGGTTGTAGCATTTACTATTCCCTAGTATCAACCTATCTAGGTTGTTTACTACTCGATGGTCCAGTGGTTCGATTCCAACTCAGGACAAATATTTATGTGATGAACAGATTTGTTTGTGGGTGTTTTATATCTATACAGGAAGTAACAAAATTGGTGCAGGTCCCGTTAACGGGGCTTCTACTCATCAAACTGAACAACTTTTGTTCTACAAGCTACTCTGCTCATTTGGCACGAATCGAAGGGACAGGAGCACCTCCAGCGGAAGCACAGTCTCCTGGAGTTCAACGCGACGACGGGGAGAGAAAGCGTCGGACTATCCGGGCATCGTAGAGGAGGGCTGCTTCTTGCATTGCATTGCCGTATTTCTTTTGAATAATCAAAGCCGTAATTATACGTCTACCTCAGAGTTCCAGCCGCCTTAGATGTCGTTCAAGGTCAGCTGAGATTAGCTCGTTCACGAATAGGACTACGGGGACGATTTCAGTGGATTCCACTTGCTACATGTCAGTAACCTCGGGCGCCAGGTCCAGGAATTTGGTCCTTTTTTCGGCATCAGCCTGCACGAGGTTTTCCTCGTAAGGGATAGTGACATCCACTAAAATCACCCTTGACTGCGCTCGATCGATCAACACGATATTAGGCTTATTCGAAGGAATCGTCCTGTCCGTGATGATGGGTCGGTCCCAGTAGAGCTTGGCGCGGTAGTTCTCGAGAACCGGCTCCGGCGTGACCGGCGGCGTAGTATGGAAACTGCCTAGACCATGAGGCCATAATTTCATTGCGAGCTCTTGATTTAGGATCCTGCTCAGATCACAGCATGTTTGCTGTGATCTGAGGGATCCTGGCTGCTTGTTTATGTCTGTGGTTGTTATTATTATTATTATTATTGTTTAAAAGGCAGGGAGAAGAAGGCAACTTTTAATAGGAATAATTTTAAAGTTTTGACGTGATAACGTCTTATAATTCGATGGAGCCGGCTGCACGCACGAAAAAATGCGTCGTTACCATGCGTCGTTACCTCGCTCTGAGGCGTTCCGAAAAATGCGTCGTTACCTCGCTCTGAGGCGTTCCGTTTAAGGCTTTTTTCTTATGACGTTGTCACGTTCAACTATCGTCAGTAAACCGACTTTACAGACAACCGTTTTTCGGTCAGTTTTAAATCCAGTTTTAATACTACATATACCTTTTTACTTGATAGATTTCTTCTGAATTCTTAGAAGACATGGCAGGATCTTAGTGACGGGAAAAAGTGTATCTGAGCAACATCTACCATGATTAAGAAAAAAATGCACTAAACCCTTTAATCACAGATCACTTTTAATCAATGACCAGTATGTAATCTAGATTTCGAAAATACACGTTAGATCTAAACATTAGGATGTTAAAAATCTAGACATTAAAAGGAATACAATGATTTATAAAACTTACCCAGTACAAAGCAAACGTCTCACGAAACTCTTTAAAGTAAATTCCTCCTCGTTTAACAATTATAAAACAATATTTTCACTGGAAAAAATCTTTTAACAAACACAAAAACGCACAATCAACAACAACTGCCAATTTCATCACATTTACAGCAAATGTCAAAAGTATTTTAAAGGTTTTATTTTTTTATGTGCCAAAGCGCGAAGTGTTGCTTAAAAAAGATTTAATGTACCTACTTAAGATGGTAAAAACCATAGATTTAGGATGGTAATTCTATATCTATGGTAAAAACATGCGGGTAATGTAAGTTTGTCCAACCAAGGAGATATTATATGTTGGTATTGAACATTGAAGCAGTCTTAGCTCAGTGTGACTTGCGTGGTTGGTTGATCTGATCACGCAGGTTAACTAACATGAAGCGCGGTCAGTACCCGGATGGGTTTGACTTTTATAGTGGCAATTTAATCGACCGTTTTTTTTAAAGACACGTCAAGCCGTTGGTGCTGGTTGCTATCATTAGATGGAAGTCGTTAAACCGTGTGTGATGCATTATAGGCGGCTTGAAAATCTTCTGACAGTGGGGTTTGCCACTAGCCTACACTACACCCCCGTGTGGAGTACGGCTTGAGTACGGCCTAACCTTCCCAAGTTTGGAAAGAAACCCGTGCCAAAATTTATATACTATTACTAACATACAGTATGGACACTCCCTGCTGCTCTCTAGATTGCGACCTCACCCCCTCGTTACCCATATTGATACAGATTGGTTACAGTTTGGTTGTCGAACGTATGGGATTTCGCCGTGATTTTCTTCCATTGTTTCCGTCATTTGTTTTTAGAAATATCATTTCACGACCATTTGTATGCAGTGTCCGAGGTGTGCCCGTGCCGTGCCTCAGCAGAGGAGACGTTTAATGGCTGTTGTTGTTGGCTCTAGTGACAGTGAGGTAAATATATTTTCTCTTATTTTTATCGTTTTATATGTAGAACCTCATTGGTACTAAAGGAGTTTCGTGTTCTTTCTCTAATGCTATACTCTATGCTAATGCGAACGAATGTTTCCATACTTGAGGAACTACACATCAATAATCATCAATTAGTTTAAAAAACTAAAAAACACGCTTTTAGTAAACACGTTAAGTAGTTATCTTAGATGTCCGCCATGTTGGATTTAAGTCACGTGACTATTTTTTCGTATTCCTGACAGCAAACCCTTTCATTTGATACCCATATCATGGGGATGGATTTCAAACAGCCAGTCCGCCATCTTGGGGAGGCCGCCATATTGAATTTTGTAATTACGTTTCTTAGCTAGTCATGTATTGTCATCAGAACTCAGAGCGTGTGCAAAATTTCATCCTAATCGAAGACCAAAAAGTGGGTTAAAATAAAGATTCCAAGATTTTCTTACATACATACTCGTAGTTAGTTACAAGTGAAGCTAATAAAAGCATGTTAAAAACGGATCTCAACGATAAGCCAAGAACGCGTGCTGGGTTTTTTCGGTCACATAATGCGTTCTTTAAAGCATGATCTAGAAAGGACGATCATTTTGGGACAGATTGTAGGAAAACGCGCAAGAAGAAGAACACCAGTCAGATGGTCCGATGTCATAAAGGGCAAGGCGGGGGGCAGTCTACACCGGGCAGTCCACCTGGCCCAAAATCATGTCAAGTGGAGGACACTATGTGGTCACGATCCACAGCAGTGATGGAACGACGAACAAGAAGTGTGCTTACTATGGCGATTTAGTAAGTACTTAAAAAGGTCGAAAACATAGAAATAAAAAAATTCGCTACCCTGAAATTCAGTGTTCAGCTATTGTAATAGTGATGACACTCTCTTTGGTCTTAGTTGAAACATAGGTAATGCAATAATTGTACTACTTACGTTTTTGTACACCTGCATATTATGTTTAATTTTGTACCTTCATTACGGGATACGCATTTATTTATTGCAAAAAGGCCCAGCTTGCATACAATACAACAAATAAACTCTCCTTTCTTAACGGCCATAAAAATTAAGGTCCCATATTAAAATCCAAACTCCAAATGCTAACATAATAAACTCACAATAGACCAGATGTAGCAACTCCGGCAACTGTAATAATCTAATGAAACAAAAAACTGTGCGATAGTTTATTTGTGTTTGTTAGGACGGAACATTGTTTCGCGAACTCTCTCACGCGGTGTTCAAAGAAAGTTGTTTAGTGTTAAAAAAGAGAAAAAAATTAACAAAAAATATAAGAGAATGCGAACTTTTACTGCTTAATTGAAGACGATTCACGCTAGCAGCTGAATTTCGGTAATTAAAGTGACAAAGAAACTCAAAGAAGTAATATGACAACATAAATTTGACTATGAACAAAATAGATAGTTGGTTAGAACGTAATGACTTGAAGGTTAATTTAGATAAAACTAACTACATTCAGTTCTAAAATTACAACTCAGTGAAGACTAAATTAACTGTGAAATACCAGAATAGGACAATTGGTGAGACAAACCAAACCAAATTCATAGGTCTAGTAATGGATCAACATTGTAACTGGAAGTCACACGTAGAGAATGTCTGTAATCGACTACTAGAACGGTTTGTGTTTGCACTCAGGAAACTCAAAGCGGTAGCTGGCAAAGAAACAGCTCTCACAGCGTACCATGGCTATGTGGCATCGGTGTTAAGGTATGACCTTATTATATGGGGCAATTGCACTGATATGTACAAGCCTTCATTGTACAAAAAAAGTGCATCAGAGCTGTTTGTGGTTTGGGCCCAATGGATTCATGTAGACCTCATTTTCAGAAACTAAACACACTTACTTTGCCGTGCATGTATATTCTTGAAATTAGTATGTTTGTTATGCAAAATGCAACTTTTTTCAAAACGCCTGTGTTAGCCACAGACTGTAGTCCTACACTAAGAGCAATCCAGCTAGGTTACTAATACCAGCATGCAACAGTGCAGTGTTCGAAAAAAAATGTTTCTTCATGTCAATAAAGATATACACATACAGGTGTAACAAAATTGGTGTAGGTCCCGTTAACTGGGGGTTCTACTCATCATACTGACCAACTTTCCCCAAGAAAACCATAGTCAATTCTCAAAAAAAAAATTGGGACCCTCCATACTAAAATTCACAAAATTGGTCGATCAGCTGATCGATTTGTATGAAGAGTAAAATTTTTTTTTTTGCGATTTCAGCAAAGTCGTAGAACAAAAGTTGTTGAGTATGATGAGTAGAAGCCCCAGTTAACGGGACCTAAACCATTTTTTTACACCCTGTATATCCGATTGCCAAGTGACATAAGACACTCTCCATCTAAACTTTTTAGAAGCAAACTTTATAAATGGCTTTCAAAAAAATGCTTCTACTCAATAGAATTTTTTGACCATAATGCTTAATTTTACGACAAAATGTATTTTAATTTAATTAATGGTATGTAATAGTAACAAAAATGATATATGATGACATCGAAATATTAATATGACATTTTTTATATTATTATTATTATTATTTTTTTTTAAGTGTCAATTTTTGCATGCTTTGACAAAAGCGAATCATTTGATACATTATTGTTATATCTTTATTCCCACCCAATTTAATACCATGTATTCGAGCAAATAAATAATATTCATTCATTATTCATTCATTCAAAAAGTAGTAAAAAGTGCTATTGGTTTACTAAACCGTTTTTACAAGCTTTTATTTAACTTGCAATGTTTACCGTTATTTCATCGAATTTTACAACGTAATCTAACCTGTTTGTGTTGCCTAGCAACCTCGGTCCGCGCCTGCGCCCTTACCGCCCGCGTACTTAACGAATTATTGTTGCCTAAATATTACGTAAAAATCTCAGAAAAATCCTTTTTTTTTTCATTCTTTGACGCGAGTACAATTTTCACTTTTTCACTTTTTATTATTTTTGCTTTTACGTTAGAATTAGTACTGTAATCACACCAACTTTCATGCTTGTATGTACATATTACCGTTTTTACGATAGAGCTTAATCAAAAAGACCTCTTAAAACATTTTTTTGTATGGAGGAATTTATTTTTGAGGTCGGTACCAGCACAAGGTCGGTTTTAGATTCGATGGAATTGCTGACACCGACCTCAAAAAAAATTGTAGGCCCCTAATTTAATTCGTACCCACCTTTGATTTCGTTATTGTTGGTTAATGTTTTGTATTTAAGTATATTAATATTATTTCATACTTTTGAGTGAATTTCATTTTGAAGTCGGTTTTTAGTTTTTTAAATTTTTATTTTTATTTTCTTTATTTTTAGTGATAATGCTATTTATCTAATAACGTTACAGCCAATCTCCCACTCGCCAATAGGAACACTCAAATCATAATACATGTGTTTCATCAGATACTCATTCCTGTGGCTTCCATCATCATCTCAACAGTATGAAAGTTAAGGAGTTAAAACTTCCATCATCAGCTCATCTGAATAACCTGAAAAAATACAACTATCGGTCTTTCTATACGTATCTATGTAAAATATTTGTAGAATTATCCTCCAACTCCTAATCGTTAAGGAGTTGTACCTTCCTTCATCAGCTCATCAACATGAGATGATAACTACCAGACGAAAATACTTTCATTATTTTAGAAAACACAAGAAACATTTAAAACGTGCCTATAAATTTGAGGGTTGCCCTCGATTTCCCTGGGATCCCATTATCAGATCCTGACTTGGTGACAATGGGACCCCCTCGGGAGTATACTCTTTCAAATAAAAAAAGAATTTTGAAAATCGGTTCACAAACGGCGGAGATATCGCGTAACAAACATACAAAAAAAAAACATACCTACAGTCGAATTGAGAACCTCCTCCTTTTTGAAGTCGGTTGAAAAGGTAAAGTATACAAGTGTGAAACTGTGTAATTAGTAGTACTAATACTGAAGCAAAACAACAAATAATAAAAATCGGCCAAGTGTGAGACGTACTCGCACTAAGGAGTCCGAACTGAAAGACATAGAAAGCATATTTTTGTCGCTCGCGTTTATGTCTTTTGTTTGTAATGTGAATAGGTATCATTGTCCTTATTCTATGTAGTTGTGTGAAGAGGTGGTACGGAACTCTCGGAGTGCTAGTCCGATTCGCACTTGGCCGGCTTTTTTTAATTGCATGCCTTATATTATAACGAACAGAACATTCCCTCTCGTATATCTACCAGATACGCTAAACTACCAGGTTTATGATATAGCGTCCTCACTCACCGGCAGCGTAACCTAAACCTGGTAGTTTAGCGTATCTGGTAGATATACGAGAGGGAACGAACAGAACAATGGCAATCACATATTAAATTAAGAATCTTTGTTTTTACCAAAGTTTATATGCTAGTACTAACATACATTAAGGACACTCCCTGCCGCTCTCTAGATTGCGACCTCACACCCTCGTCACCCAGTTAGATACAGATTGGTTACAGTTTGGTTGTCGAACGTATAGGATTTCGCTGCCATTTTGTTTGTTCCGTCATTCGTTTTTCGAAATGTCATTTCTGGTCCGTTGTATGAAGTGTTCAGGGTGTGATTTTTACATGGTCTATTTTTTTTAATTGTTCAGTATGATAAGTAAAATCTCCAAGTTATGGTGTGCTTTTATTGCACTATACTATAGTCAACGAAGTAACTAGTGGGTATCTCATCTGTGCTATAGTTAGTTTATAGTTTTAAAATACCATTACTAAGTAAGCAAAGGCAAGTGCGCGAGTTCGAGGATCAGCGTAAAGCTGACCTTGATACTTCCACCTGCGACCGTTTCATACAATTACGACGGTGGCATACCTACTTAAATGCCCTCATTGCGCGAGGAGTTTCGCTGCGATGATTGGCTACATAAGCCATCTTCTAGCGCATGCGCGGCAAACCGACTACTAGTCGAAGTGGTCGCCATGGCCGAAATCGGTCGGATAAATCATCATCAGTAAGTAGTTGGCTTGTGGGTCGATAGTGATCCATAAACTTCCACTGCTACTGAGGCACGGGCTTTCTTCGCAAACTAGAGAAGGTTGCGCCTTACTGCAAACACGGGGGCCAGGCAGCTCCGAGTTTGTGGAGGTTGTAGGGCTAGTGGCAAACCCCCACCCCACTGTCAGAAGTTTTTCAAATCCATATATAAAGGCATCCAAGACGGCTTAACGACTGCCATCTAGAAATAGCCACCGGCACCAGAAAAATGCCAGTAACTTTCAAACCCGTCTAGGTAATGACCGTGCTACAGGTAAGTTAACCTGCGTGATCGACGCAACCATGCTACTTGCATGACCCCTCTTCAGTAGGTAGATACTATCAGTACTTTAAAACTCTTAACATTTGAAGCCCTGTTGTGGACCATTTAGTTACTTTACGTACACACACACTAACGTTGAAACCCATCTAGGTAATGACCGTGCTACAGGTAAGTTAACTTGCGTGATCGACGCAACCACGCTACTTGTATGACCCCGCTCCAGTAGGTAGATAGATACTATCAGTACTTTAAAACTCTTAACATTTGAAGCCCTGTTGTGGACCATTTAGTTACTTTACGTACACACTCACACACACACACACACACACACTAACGTTGAAACCCATCTAGGTAATGACCGTGCTACAGGTAAGTTAACTTGCGTGATCGACGCTACCACGCTACTATGACCCCGCTTCAGTAGGTGGATACTATCAGTACTTTAAAACTCTTAACATTTGAAGCCCTGTTGTAAATCATTTAGTTACGTACGTACACACACAACACAGTCGAGTAATGAACGTAATTGGTTGTCTGACGCTATTTAATTGAGCACAATGAGATGACAGACCAACACGAAACAATCCTGCGCAGTTTGAGATGCCACGGACCTCTTTGATACTGCATAGCAGGAGATGACTTCATAAATTGGTCGGGGAAGTTTTGATTTGCTAGCATTCAATAGATTTTGATTGCATTGGCTGATAGCATCCTAGTTCGGTGAATATTGAAAGGTCTATATTTCCGAAAATAATAGTGTCAAAGTAAAAACACATGTGCTGTAAAATCAATTTGGCGCATAGTAAAATAGCAAATACTTAATAAAGTAGGTACCACTTTTAGAACAACTGAATTGAAATAGTTATTTATGATACAAGGGTAGTAAAAAGGTCAATAACAAACGAGTGATATTTGTGAGCCCAAGCCGCAGAAAATTGCGCCATATTTAATTTAGATAGGCACACGTACGCATGCAAGTTTTTGCAACTACCTATCATAAATATACTTAGGGTAATATTATTATAAGCATTAAAAGGAAAAAATTACCTTTTCCTTGGTGTAACCTATGCGTGGCTTATGCGCTTCATTCATATTTATTTTCTTTTCTTCACAAAGATATAACCGAAAGACAATCTAATCAGCTAGCGCTATGTACTAACTTCACGGAGGAACAACCTATCTCTTTTAAAATGTTTATTTCAAAAGTCTTAAAGAAGATTATGTATCTTTGGTTATTATATTTTTTATTAGATAAAAATGTCTTGTTCCTCGGAGCTAGAAATTTAAAAAATGTGGTAAAGTAAAAGCATGCGTGCGGTAATATCAATTTTGCGCACACTTGTCTGGCATATAAAGGACCAGTTTTCGAGCAACTGTATTAAATAAATATGTATTTGAGCAATGATTAAGAATTAACCATTACAGTTCAGTGGGGTAATGGGTTTTATTCTGATACCTGGTTTGGTATCATAATCGTAACATTTGACTGACCTCTGCTGGGCCAAGGGTCGTGGGTTCGATTCCCACTCAGAGCAAACAATAGTATGACGAACAGATTTGTGTGGCTCTGTGGCTGGTGGGTTTGTATATAAACATATGTATGTATTTGCAAACCTATAAAAACCATGTATCAGTCTCTGAGCGTTGGTGGCGTAACGGTTAGAACCGCTTCCTCCTGTCCGGAAGGTCGTTGTTCGAATCCTGCCACGTGCCATCTATGGCGTAACGGTTAGGGCCGCTTTCTCCTGTCCGGTAGTCCCGGTAGTTCGTGGTTTTAGAATCCTGCCACGTACCAATGTGTTTTCGAATTTCGATTTCATATGTACGTTTTTCCGACGCTCTTACGGTAAAGGAAAACATCGTGAGGAAACCGCCATCCGCTGGGCCCAATCGCCAATTCGCTAATTCAGGGTAGGCTTTAGCCCCTCGGTGGGGACATGAATGATCTGATATGATGACCAGTCTCTGGTTCTAGGAGTACAGGGAATCCTAGTTTAGGGCCAGATGACCGTGTGTGATTTTCTCCTGTAAACATAACCCAGATCAAAGTATGTATTATCATGATGCATTTAAAAAAAAGCAAACTATGAAGTACCTACCAGATTTCAAATGTCTTATACAGCAATGCTATATATAGCATAATAAGGCCTAAGTTTTCTCAGTACATATATATTCATACAGAGAAGTTGTCCAAACAACCACGATTATAGTTTTTTCAAACGACTTTCAAAAAGGAGGAGGTTCTCAATTGACTGGGTAAACCGATTTTGATGATTCTTTTTTTATTTGAAAGCTAGTGTTTCCCGTGTGGTCCCATATATATTTTATCAAAATGGGTGTAGTAGTTTATTAGAAAATTAACAAAAACCAAAAATAATATTGTGAAATTGTACGAAGTTGTTGCGATGGAAGTCGGTTTTATAACGTGTTAACGTAACTTAGTTAAGGAAACATAAGGAAACTATGAAGTACTGTTATCGGGTTAGATCCCTGTCTACAAATGTGTCAAAGAGCACAACACTGCTGATCCTCAGGATTCAAGAACTAGTATTTAGGAGCTCAAAACAAAGAGCATGATTTCTTGTATGGAAAATTTGCCAATTTGCCGTGCGCTCTCATCTGAGCAGTCTACCGAGTTCCCGAGGATCAGTAAGATGTGATCGTAGATTACAAAACAACTCAATCAATCAAATATGCTTTATTGTACAATAACAAAAATATTTTTATAGATAATAAGTAGTACAGAATACACAGTAAAATTTTAAATTGTACAATGTAGGCGGCCTTATTGCTTAAAGCAATTTCTTCCAGTAAAACCCAGAGAATGGATACAATTAATAAAAAGTAAGGGCTGTGCAAAGCCAACATATGCAACAAAATTGAAAATACAAAAATTTACTATAACTACATATCTAAAATCTAAATCAGTAGGGAATACAACATGTACCTAATAAAAATGCTATACAACATATAAATAATAATAATATAAACTATACTTACATATAATAAAAATAAATACTAATATATAATATATTATATATAATTAGGGAAACGTTTTGGAGACGTTCAAGTTTGCTAGAGAGAACTCTCGGAGATCAGGATAGCAAATGTCAGCATAATCAAGGAGCGGAAGAAGAAGGGTTGTGCTAGTGTAATTTTTGTGGCTGTAGGAAGAAAGTTTCGCAAAGGACCTGACAAAACCAAATATTTTCCGGCTGACCAACCATTTTTTTCGATAAAAAAAAACCTTACTTATGGAAGTAAAAAATGTTTACAAAGTTGGTCTTTGGTGGCGATACCTACAAGCCTTAAGATTAACCTGACACACATATATAAAAAACAACATACATGAGCGTGTATCAGCTGTCAGCCAGTTTTAGGTAGTGACCCCAAACTAGCACAGGGTTAACGACCAATATACAACAACAAACGTGCCCAGGATACGGCACCATGGACGGAGGGCGGGCGTGCAGCGATTTTGGACTAAATTTAGAGGGAAAATGTATACTATTGTAAAATAGCAAGCACATTTAAATTTAGAGGGAAAATCTATACTATTGTAAAATAGCAAGCATATTTAAATTTAGAGGGAAAATTTATACTATTGTAAAATAACAAGCACATTTAAATTTAGAGGGAAAATCTATACTTATTGTAAAACAGCAAGCACATTTAAATCTACACTTATTGTAAAATAACAAGCACATTTAAATTAAGAGGGAAAGTCTATAATAATTATTGTAATATATAGCAAGCACAAAATATATAAAAGCGTCGGTGGCTCAACCGGTAACGACTCGGTCCATCTAACCAGAGGTACCGGGTTCAAATCTGGACGGCCAATGTAAAAATGAGTTTTTCAAAAAAAACTTACGTACATACTAACCGATTGCTTTAACGGTGAAGGAAAAACATCGTGAGGAAACCTGCACACGCCTGCGAAGAAACTCGAAGGTTGTGTGTGAAGTCGACCAACCCGCACTGGGCCCGCGTGGTCGACTAAGGCCTAATCGCCCTGATTCAGGGTAGGCTCGAGCCCCTCGGTGGGGACGTATATGAGCTGTAATGATGATAGCAAGCACATTTAAAGTTAGAGAAAAAATCTATATACTTATTGTAAAATAGCAAGCACATTTAAATTTAGAGGGAAAATCTATACGTATTGTAAAACAGCAAGCACATTTAAATTTAGAGGGAAAATCTATACTTATTGTAAAATAGCAAGAACATTTAAAAGAGGGAAAATCTATAATAATTATTATAATATATAGCAAGCACATTTAAATTCAGAGGAACAATCTATACTATTGTAAAATAGCAAGCACATTTAAATTTAGAGAGAAAATCTATAATTATTGTAAAAAAACAAGCACATTTGAATTTAGAAGGAAAATCTAAACTTATTGTAAAATAGCAAGCACATTTAAATTTAGAAGGAAAATCTATAATTATTGTAAAACAGCAAGCACATTTAAATTTAGAGGGGAAATCTATACTTATTGTAAAATAGCAAGCACATTAAAATACTAGTTTTTTCCTGCGGCTTCGCACATGCTTGCTTTTTGGTAGGTAGTATGTGGTGCTCGAGCCGCAAGCTTGCAAAGCGATTTTTTTCTCGATATCCCCGAAAACTATGCGTTTTTCCGATTGAAAATACCATTTTTTTTTGCAAAATGAGTTCATTCGTTTTGGAGAGCAATACTAACAAATTAACGCCATTGTGCGTGTATATATCGATGGTGCGCGGTGCGATTTTTTTTGCCTTCTTGGTCCACCACGAATCTACAATCATAAGTATCAACAGCTGTAATAAACAAATCCGAAAAAGATGCCCCCTTTTTTGCGCAGTCGGGTATAAACTATTGTCAATGAAAATAAAATAATGTTTGCTTCTCAAAGGTTGACTGGTTTTGATCTTCATCATCATCATCATCATATTAGCCGAAGGACGTCCACTGCTGGACAATGGCCTCCCCTAAGGATTTCCACGACGATAGGTTCTGCGCTGCCACCATTCCGCAGCTCTGATCTTAGTTGAATTATTTTTTTCTGAATGGTACCTGGTTAGGAAGTTAGGGAGGTATGCGTTGACGCTGAATAAAGAAATAGTTGGTATCACATGCTCTTTGGTCAGTCTTTGTTTTACATTGTCTTTGTTTTACATTGTCTTTGTTAGCTTAACAAAAAGTGTTGTTAAAATAAAATAAAACTCTGAAAAGAATCTGAACCTGGCATGTGGTAATTACTTAACAGAAAGATCAAAAACACCCAAAACAAACCCAAGTATTGTTTTTGTTTCCGTAAAGTGGGACCATAAATTTTGGGTTATAAATATAAATTATTTTATCCTGTCACTTGATCTAAGAGCTGTCAGTAAGAAAAAGTATAGGTTAGGTAGGTTGGGTGTGAAGTGCAATGAAATGTGTTGACAATAAATTACTCAAACTCCAATCACAAGTGGCCAAAAGCTGACACTTCCCAAAACTCCATTCTTTGACAATTCATAAATTTTAAAAAACGGCTAAGAGCAAGTAGGATTCGTGCTCCGAGGGATTCGTATTACCACACCTATCCATTATAACAATGATACATTACAAACGAAACAGAGAAAAATTACGGTTTTTTTTTTCAGTTATAGAGTAGCGTAGAGCCGGTCGTCGTCGAAATCCTTGGGGGAAGCCTATGTCCAGCAGTGGACGTCCTTCGGTTGATATGATGATTCAGCTATGACTCTGGCGCGAGTACAACTCACACTTGGTCAGTTTTTTTGTTTTACTTTACGATATACATATGTATACTATAACCACACCAAGTTTCACGCTTGTATGTATAACCATTTTTACAATGGACCAAAAACAAAAGCCTTTAATCTTTATCGTTTCTTGTATGGAAGTCCCCCTTATTTTATTTTTTACTAGCTGTTTCCCGCGGCTTCACCCGCGTGGACCACGTTTCTATGATTTTACGAGGGTGCGCAGTGCGTGGTAAAAAGTAGCCTATGTCTTAATCCAGGTCCTAATCTGTCTACCTACCAAATTTCAGCCAAATCCGTTCAGTAGTTTTTGCGGGAAAGCGTAACAGACAGACAGAGTTACTTTCGCATTTATAATATTAGTAGGGATTTTAATAGTTTGTTGTTATAGAGTGGTAATAGAAATACATACTCTGCAAAAAAACTTTAACTGTGTACTTATTACGTTTAATGAAATACAGCCCGCTGACAGGCAGACAGACAGCGGAGGTAATAGGGTCCCGTTGGTCACCGTTTGGGTGCACGGAACCCTAAAAAGCCAAATCAATAAGTTCTTACAGCTGAACTGAAAAATAATAATAAATAAATAAATAAATATACTGGGAAAACATCGTGAGGAAACCTGCACACACCTGCGAAGAAACTCGGAGGTTGTGTGTGAAGTCGACCAACCCGCACTGGGCCCGCGTGGTCGACTAAGGCTCGATCGCCCTAATTCAGGGTAGACTCGAGCCCCTCGGTGGGGACGTATATGAGCTGATATGATGATGATGAAATATACTGGGACAAATCACACATGGTCATCTGACCCCAAAGTAGGATTCCCTGTGTTATGGGAACCGGAGACTGATATACATACCTACTTGTACAGGACATGTAATGTCAATATCAGCGAGTGTCCTAGAGGTGGTCCCAAATGAAATGTAATGGTCTTGTCAGATGGATCTCTAATTGAACACTGATTTAAAAAATAATAAAATTATGCTAAGTCGTCGTGCGTCAATGCACTCTTAACTGGGTCGCGGACAAAGTACACTGTAGAAGCGCGACTGCTTCTAAATCTTAACAAAATCATATAAAAATAAATTACATGTACGTATGTAATTCGTACAATACTTATATACGTTTAAATACTTACGTATATAGAGATATTTAACACCCAGACACAGAGCAAACAAATCTGCTCATAACACAAATGTTTGCTCTGGGTGGGGATCGAACCCACAACCCTCGGATCAGTAGTCAAGAGCACTAACCACAGAGCCACCGAGTCAGTCAAAAAAAAAAAAAAATCTGCAGTAGAAACCGAGAAAATGATTTAAAAGATCTTTCTTTAGTTCTGTACAACGCAACCACTTGCAATGTTGGTGTCATGGTTACACTGGATATCTGACCTGATGGTTCAACCAAGAAGTGAGAATGTGGACGGAAAAATATCTGAAAATTTACGTCATACGTTAGAGCCCTACTTTCAGATGGTAGATACTAAGTATTACGTACCTAGCGGTAAGGATGGTAGGAGGAGATCCGCAGGAGCACCAAAGTAACTGACATAGCTCACAGAGTCGCTAAACTGAAGTGGCATTGGGCAGGTCTATAGCTCTTAGAACAGATGGCCGTTGGGACGTTAAAGTTCTCGAGTGGCGACCGCACACCGGAAAACGTAGCGTAGACAAACCTCCCACGCGGTGGACCTACGACCTTGTGAAGATCGCGGAAAGCCACTAGATGCGGGCAGCGCAGGACCGGTCGTCGGGGAAATCCTTGGGCGCCTTTGTCGTTTTTCGGCTGATAAGATGAAGGATGGTAGGAAGTTGTAGGTGGACTAACAGTAGGCGGCGTCCTTAGTACGTATCATCCTTTATGGAGAGTTAACTTATAAGTTATAATAGTCATTTTCGTTCCCGTGGCAATACTGGTACCCTTGGTGGGGAAACAAACGGCAGATCTGAGTAGAGCGAGCGAGTCGTTAGGTTTGATTAAAACAAACAAATGAATAACCTCGCGAACTCAACTGGGTGGCGAATCTGACAGTTACGAAAGTGTAAGACCGCGGTACACCGATATTGTCACCGCGCCGGAGAGAAAACTTTTCGAAAAACCTATAAACTTTTAAGTATAAGCCTTAATTTAAAAATAAATGTCTATGTGTATGCAAAATTTCAGCTCAATCGGAATGTGGGGAGTGGATCTAATGTAGCTTCCAAAATTTGTCCCAAACTAACAGACAGACAGACATACTAAATAACACGGGTAAGTTATATATGTATTATAATACATATTAAGCTTACAAAAATCACCTTTGGCACTACAGTAGTGCCAAGCGGTAGTGCCACGGTAGATAAACGAATAAAGCCATTTCTCCATTGCGTTGGGGAATCTTGGTAAGCCCGCTTCCATCTTCGGCACATCGTCACTTACCATCAGGTGAGATGATGCCAAGGGCTTACCAATTGTGAATAATAATAAAAAAAACAAATAGAAGTACAGCTCAAATACGTCCCCACCGAGGGGTTAGAGCCTACCCTGAATTAGGGCGATAGGGCCTTAGTCGACCACGTGGGCCCAGTGCGGGTTGGTTGACTTTACACACAACCTGCGAGTTTCTCCGCAGGTCTGTGCAGGTTTCCTCACGATTTTTTTTCTGGCAGGATTCGAACCACGATCTCCCGGACAGGAGGTGGCGGCCCTAGCCGTTACGCCACCGACGCAAGAACATATTTAGTTCTGTATAGGTATGCATGTGTAAGTAAGCTTTTTTTGGTTGTTTATGTTGTGTCAGTGTTTCCCGATTCCTATAATTTGGAGATCTTTGAGGCAAGAGTGAATGGGCATTATTGAATTTGCGTGTGCCATCCTCGACTGCATCATCACTTACCATCAGGTGAGTTGCAGTCAAACGCACTCAAATTTTTAATAAAAATAGAACATTTTGATAATGATTCATTTTTAGGCTATCTATAGTATGACATTGTGTTAGCTTGATTTATAAATCAAATCAAATAAGCTTTATAGTACAGTAACAAATATATATATAGAGAATAGTAATATTTATAAATATGTAAATAGGTACTTATTGTGATTATTAGGTACAATTTAGATGAACTTTTTGTATCACTGTATTGTATGTTCGATCTCTGGAATGTAAACTTCAATTCCTGCACAATAAAAAACTTGAACTTGAACTTAGTCTGTTGTATCACAGCATCCAGGATATGCAACCTCATTACTCCTCCTGAAGCTTTTCATACAAATAAATCCGAATTATGTATTTATTGCACTATCACAGTATAGATGGGACGGCGACGGCGATATCAAAGCGATAATTAAGACGATCGATGAATTGCAATGCGTTTCGTAGTACAGGGCCTGAACGAAAATATTGCTCTCCTCGAAGACCCGGCGCGGGCGGTTGGGTGCGGCCACATGTTCCCAGTTAGAGATAGGGTGGGACATAATATCGGTATGAATGTTATCGATATACCTAATCTACATTTTTAAAGTGAAACTTTTATTACATCGTCTCAAATATTTTCGTCTGTGTGTTGCATGACGCGTGACGGTCGCTTTCGTCTGACGGTATGAACGTTTCGTTCTCTGTACTGCAGCGAGAGCAGCCATGATCGTTTCGTCCTCTGTAAAGTTTCACTTTTACCGTGGTTTCATAAAACCACACACTTATTTTTTTTAAAAAACTTCATAAGTATTTGAAATCTAATGTACCTAATTTAGTTGTTACCTACTTTAAAGCAATCTACTAATCTGATGAAAAATCATTAACGAATGTAAAACGTAACCTCATAAGTAAAGTAAAATCATCATCATCATCATAATCATATCAGCTCATATACGTCCCCACCGAGGGGCTCGAGCCTACCCTGAATTAGGGCGATCGGGCCTTAGTCGACCACGCGGGCCTAGTGCGGGTTGGTCGACTTCACACACAACCTGTGAGTTTCTCCGCAGGCGTGTGCAGGTTTCCTCACGATGTTTTCCTTCACCGTTAAAGCAGTCGGTAAGTATGTACGTAAGTTTTGAAAAACTCATTGGTACATTGGCCGTCCAGATTTGAACCCGGTACCTCTGTTCATGTTCTACTGATAATGTCATGATAGGGATGATTTTATTTTATTATTCCTTCTCGTCTCTTCTTACTATCAGAAAGTCTTATCCGATTTAGATTATAAAATTAATAATCGATTATAACCCATCCTTACTAATATAATAAACGCGAAAGTTTTTATGTATGGATGTTCGTTACTCTTTCACTCCACAACAGATAAACGGATCTGGATGAAATTTGGTATGTAGACAGATCAGGACCTGATGTATTTAACATAAAGGCTACTCTCTGCTACGCTCGCGAGCCGCTTGCGGCTCGAACATTGTGCACGCTCGAAGACAGTCACACAGACTATGTTCACGCGAGCGTAGCCGCTGGCAAAAGCTAGTATAAAATACACTAGAAAAAATAATTGCATCTCAGCCAAATTATACGTCTACCATTTCTTTAAGCTTATGCACATACGCCCTTTCACTGAGTGTAACTTTACAAATTTGAACAATCTCGACAGTCCTCCTGTATACATCCCTAATCCCACCATCTCAATTCTCCCATCCCATAATCTCAAAAGGAGCGGCCTCAGTTAGTCTCACTCAGTCACTCAGTCACAGTTCGCACCGGCGCGCGCGCAGCAGCGCACAGACCCCGAATACTCATCCAAAAATATCTCCCGACCGCCCAGACATTGACTGACCGTGTAGTGTTGTGCAGTGTGCGTCACGCAAGAGTCCAAAAACTCCAAAAAGTCCGGCCTCCGATGTAGCCATGGCGCCCACAGCCATCGGAGCTGATCTTCCGCAATGGGGCGGCAAGACGGACAGCTTTTTGAGGTGGCTATATCTAACCCCTGACCTAAATGATCAGGTATGTATGATTGGTCTTTTTCTAAATCTTTATTGTGCCACAGATGAGAATAGAGTAGGTATTTACTTAAATAAGTGGAAATATTAAGGAGTCTACGATTGCAGCCAGTTTTGGTGTTTACTTCATAGGTTCGGTGGTTCCGTACGAGGGACTACACTTTCTGTTCTAAACGCGCGCGGCTTCGATAATCAGCTGATGTATTCTTAATTTCTTGAACTCTACCTGTAGCATGTGATTGATTAATTTTTCTATTGAATTTTCCAGTTATGTAAATTATTCAGAACCAACTGAGAGCGATTTTAGACATTTGAGTTCGAAAACTTAGATATTTTTTGCCAGTAATTCATCAAGCAGATCAAGAGATTTATACATACCTACCTGTGACGGATGAATGATCATTTCATTTACCTATATCATAAATCAGTAATGTTCGTTGAGTCTGTGTCACAGCACAGAATTCAGGTCTGTATTGCTGTTAAAACATTGCATTGGGAATCTTGGTAAGCCCGCTTCCATCTTCGGCATCATCGTCACTTACCATCAGGTGAGATGATGCCAAGGGATTGCCAATTGTGAATTAAAAAAAAACCTTTGAACGTGACTACAGAAACGAATATACTATAGTTCTGTGAAGAATGAAGATCCTTCTTTTTCATGAAACTTTATATTCTTTGAGAGTTATTTTTTTTTACTACAGTAAAATTTTCTAAGCTAATATTTCACAGGGATCGACGACGGGACCGGGCTAATATATTTGTTGTTATCAATTAGTTTTGTTGAAGTTTTATGGTGAAACCGGCAATTTAATACAAAAGTAAACGATAATCAATCCTTACTAATCTTATGAATGTGAAAATGTGTTTGTTTGTTACCTTTTCACGCTTCAACACCTCGATAAATCTTGATAAAATTTGGCATGCAGGTAGCCTGTATCACTGGAAAGGACACAGGCTACTTTTCATCCCATGTAAATAACATAGTCCGATGCAGTTCAGAGGGAAATGAAAAAAATGTCTATTTGGTTAATTTGTTAAGCAACAATTTATTGTTGTGATTGATTTACACAAAGATGGTTGAAGGGGTGGTAAATAACATAATTTACTAATTAGCATATCCTGACATAGTTTCCAAAGGGTTCTGGAGAAAAATAATTTCCACGCTATTAGCTATTAGCAACGCAGCAACGGATTTTTGTAGAGAATTGGTTGAGGGGCTGGGAAGTGTAGACTGCTAATCAGAATAGCCCGATATATAGTTCCTGAGGGATCTGGAGAAAACTCACGTCCATGCTTGCTAGCTTGCGGCTCGCAGCCATATAAACGATGTCCACACGGGCGAAGCCGTGGGCAAAAGCTATTCAGTTTTTATCTGGTGTTGCTTATCTAAATTTAAGCAACATCATGAAATACCTAGAGTCTGTCCATGCTGGCTGAAATCTAGCATACACGTTACATTTTAATTACAAATACGGCATGCATGTATGATCTTGGGTAGGTAGACTTTTATCTCAACTCTACAATTATCGGTCAAATCGAATAATATAAAAAAACGTAATTTTAAAATGTTCATTAAAGCTTACAATATGAAGTCGAATAGAACAAAATTTGATCATGTGCTTTCGGCATCTTTCGTTATATTACGTAGTGTCGTTTTTACCCGACTACCCATGGGTAATGTTTTTATCCGACTACCCATGGGTAATGTTCTTACCCGACTACCCATGGGTAATGTTTTAAAGGTGTATGTGTAAGTCTGTTTCTTTAACTGAGCTTGTAGACTAAATGGATTTATGGATGTTTTAGTGCGAGGTTAGCTTATTTTTGATCCCCGTCATACGATACCTACTTTAGGGATTCGCGTTTTAAGGATCAAGGATCCTTTACAGTTTCGCCATGTCTGTCCGTCTGTCCACGGCTTAGCTCAGAGACTGTTAGTACTAGAAAGCTGCAAAATTACAGCATTCGTAATATTCGTATACACTGTAATCACGCCAATATATTTTTTTTTTTTTTGGGTACCTCCCCTACATGTATAGAGGGGTGTTTTTTTTTTGTTGACGTCGCGGATCATTTAATTGGTCTTTCAAAACTACCGAGAGTTTGCTAAACCATTTTTCTACCCGGTGTTCCGTTTGAGAAATTGAGTTAAGCTTCCCCCCCGCCCCTCTAGCAACTGAACCGATATTTTAGAAAATATGATTTTTTTTAATAGTAATATAATCAATTAAGTAAACTTTCTTAGTTAAGGAGTACCTAATAGTCGACCAACTTAAGATGTGCGTGCAGTTGGATTTTTAAAAAAAGTTTATAGATTTTCCATACACAATGTTCAATTGCCAACTGCAAAAACAATTTTGTTTCTTAAAAAACTTTTTAACTAAAAAAATAAACCGGCGAAAAAAAGAGGAGCTTAAAAGCGAAAAATAAAAAGAACCTTTATAGTCTAACTGAGCTCCTACAATTATGTAAATACCTAAATAATTTTGAGTCGGCGCCAATCAAACAAATAAGCAAATTAATTATTGCGTAAAATGAAATGATAGTAGCGGCGGCGACCGACGTGATGTGTCCCTTTGTTGGTAATTGCCGAACGTTCCATTTTTTTGTTTGGCACCGGCTCAAAATTATTTAGGTATTTAATTTACATAAGTGTAGGAGCTCAGTAAGACTATAAATGTTCTTATTATTTTTCGCTTTTCAGTTCCTTTATTTTTTCGCCTGTTTATTTCTATGTATTTTTTAATTTTTTGGAAGCTAAAATATACTAATGGGTACTAATATTCTAAATACCTACATAATAAAAGAATGATCAAAATCGGACTACTCTGTAAAAAGTTATGTGTGGTTATACATTACAATAGGCAGTGAACAATCAATCTGACCCTGTTTTCCTACCCTTAGGGTTGGATTTTTTTTTCAAATTTATATGGGACTAATTTCAAGGTTCCACCCTTTCCAATAAAAAAAAATATCAAAATCGGACTACTCTGTAAAAAGTTATGCGTGGTCATACAAAAAAAAATATACGCCTCGACTTGAGAACCTCCTCCGTTTTTTCGTCGGTTAAAAATATTCTTTTTTTTTTAAAGGCTACGGAACCCTACTCTGAACGAGTCCGACTCGCACTTGGCCGGTTTTTAAAATTGTAGTTTATAATAACTGAGGTATAAGTATTATACATATAAGTAACTCTGATTCAAACGTGAACATTAACCAGTTCGGAAGCAACGTACTCTACTTGTAATCCCTTCCGGACTACTACAGTATACCTATGTCACAGCATTACAATATAGCGGCTTATAGTAGCGCAACGAATGTACTTACGCAGAGCAACGGAAGGGTACTTGCGGGGCAGCGGGCGGCGGGGGGTTGTAGCCTGTAGTCAGCCTGGCAAACTCCCGCGAGTTTGCCAGGCTGACTACAGGCTCCTATGGGTTAGTACCTACGCCGGTAGCGCATCGTGCGACATCAAAGGCGTTGCGCTACTGTAAGCCATATCGTAAAACTGTGCCTATGTATTAGATTATTAGATAAATAATAATAAAAATAAGTAATTACTTATTTAGAATATTACATACATACATACAAATTGTTGCACTGAGTCCGCGTGGTCGACTAAGTCGCGATCGCCCTAATTCCGGGTAGGCTCGAGCCCCTCGGTAGGGACGTATAATATATGAGCTGATGTGATGGCATACAAATTGCAAGGACAACTAATTCATCGTCGCCTGAATAACATCTATTTTAATTAATAATCAAGCACCATTTATAGTTTTGTTGTCGGTTTCCTAAACTCGGCAAACGCTAATAATTATTCATAAAAACCGGCCAAGTGCGAGTCGGACTCTCACACTGAGGATTCCGTACCAATAAAAATTTGGGGTACGAAACCCTACAACAAGTACAACAATCGAATTGAAGGAGAAATTAACTTTGTAGTAAAAAATATATTCTCCCATATATAGATATACGTCATGTTCAATTCTACAACTGCAAATGTAAGGTTTAGATAGCAAAAAATATATTTTAATGCTATCTTACTAAAACAGTTTTCCTTTACTTGTTCTCTGAGACCTTGCTTTTTGCTAAATTTCATGATTCTAGGTCAACGGGAAGTACCCTATAGGATTTGATTTACTTGTGAATACCAAAATATGCGACATACATTGCCGTGAAATGGTCGTAATTTTTTATTGCTTTGACTTGGAAGCTTGATTTTTCATAGGTCCTAAGGGGCCGTAGACCATTTCAACTTGATACAGTCCTTCACTTGTTCCACAGAGCACCCTTCCTAAGATTCCTAAGGTCTTGACAGTCTAAAAGACAGACGGATAACGATTATCCTATAAGGGTTCCTTTTTTAGGGTTCCATACCCAAAGGGTAAAAACGGGACCCTATTACTGAGACTTCGCTGTCCCCCTGTCCGTCTGTCCGTCCGTCCGTCTGTCACCAGGCTGTATTTCAAGAACCGTGATAGCTAGACAGTTGAAATTTTCACAGATGATGTATTTCTATTGCCTCTATAACAACAAATACTAAAAAATAGAATAAAAGTGGTTTTTTACTTCTTGAGGTGCGGAACCCCAAAAATCCGATGTTTTTTTTATGAACATATAAGATATACAAACGACATAAGCACGTGGGCTATACTTACCTACTAAGATTAGATATTATTATTATTATATCAGCTCAAATACGTCCCCACCGAGGGGCTCGAGCCTACCCTGAATCAGGGCGATTGGGCCTTAGTCGACCACGCGGGCCCAGTGCGGGTTGGTCGACTTCACACACAACCTTCGAGTTTCTTCGCAGGCGTGTGCAGGTTTTCTCACGATTTTTTCCTTCACCGTTAAAGCAATCGGTAAGTGTATGTACGTAGGTTTTTGAAAAACTCATTGGTACATTGGCCGTACAGATTTGAACCCGGTACCTCTGGTTAGATGGACCGAGTCGTTACCGGTTGAGCCACCGACGCTTTTTATATGTAGATTAGATTAGATATACTCGTATCTTTTTCCGAACGAGTCGATACGATCGTGCAGATAAAATACAGATGATTTTAAACCTTAAGGATTTTTAGCAGAAGGTTTAGTTTATGTGACAAGGTAGTTATCAAAAGCATTCTTATCAAAAGCTCCAAATCGGGTCACGGCCGATGTCAATAGTAAATACACAAACAAAATAACTTTAAAAAAGTTCGTTTTGCTGGGTGAAGGTTGTGTCAAACCGTGCACAATAACAAAAATGTGTTAGTAATATTGAATTAACCTAACTTCCGTGTAAAAATACCCAATTTGTCACAAAATAAAAACGGTTTCAGTATAAAAGCTACATCTATAGGGTAAAACTAGGATAGTTGCCCCAGGGATATAGTTGCCCCCATTGTAATTACTCTAGTTTCGTAGATTAATCGCATGCTATTTTATTAATCTATCGAAAGATTCCCCAACTATCACTAAGTTGACCGTGTCTCATGTCTCTGTACGATTGCATAGGAAGGAAAAAATCGATCAAAGTTTTTGCGGGATAGATGTCCTGTTTCTCGCCGGGGCATCTAACCTAAACGTAATTTACATGGATTAGGCAACTATCCCCTATGTGGGTTAGATGTCTCAAAATAAAGAGGTCCGCAAAAATAGCAAATACTCTAAAAATATTAAAGACAATGTTTTTTTACTTATCATAATTTTGTAGATAAAAAACCAAAGTACGGGCCAGTTTTACAAATAAAGTGTTTTGCTTTTTGTACTGAGATATAATACAGTGATTAAAAAAAGTGTAGCAACTATCTGGCTTTTACCCTACATAAAATAAAACTGTAACGGGGCCGTGTCTTGTAAATGAAATATTTTCGGAAAATAATAACTGTCGTGGACATTACTTACTATATAGAGGCCAAAACAACAACTTTTGGAATTTTTGTCTGTCTGTCTGATGTTCGCTCATCACGCAAAAACTACCAGGCCAATTTTGATAAAATTTTGTACGGTAGTTCCTTATAGCCCGGGTTAATATATATAGGATACTTTTTATCCCGGAAAATTCAAGAGTTCCTATGGCAAAATTCAAAACCTCCACGCGGATGGAGTCGCGAGCACAGCTAGTAATAAATAATGTTTTATACTTGTGTCTCACCTACTATTGCTGTTTTTCTTTAATTTCTATAATCTAAAAATGTTTATGTTAAGCACTTGGCATATCTCTCCTGATGGTAAGTGACGATGATGCCGACGATGGAATCGGGCTTACCAAGATTCCCCAACTCAATGGGGATCTGGCTACCTTATATTCGAGCCGGTACACATCAATGCTGTTAACACTGATGTTTGGCGGCAAGACTTAGATAAGATGATGGTAGCTAGCCAGGCGTGCTATGAAAATGCCCTACCACCAACCAAACCGAGTCTTACAAAGTTGACCCCGCCGGGAATCGAACCCGCGACCTTTTGGTGTGAAGCGAATGAACTAACTATTACGCCACGGAGGCGGTTAGAACGATTAATTATTAACATAGTTATATTATAACAAGATAGCAAGAAAACATAGCCATTACAAGTTTCCACCTGAACCTATAAATCTTCTATAACCTATAATTAGGCTTCTTGGGGGAAAGTTGTTCAGTATGATGAGTAGAATCCTACACCAGTTTTTAACCGACTACAACAGAAGGAGGGTCATTTTTCGAGAGTATGTACGAGTATTATGTGGATTTATTTCTTTGGCACGCTCTGTTGCGGTTAAACTACATTAATTTACATTCTGAATTAGTGAAACTCATAAAATTGCGTACCTATATTTAAATAATTTCAGAGCAAAGAATGGCAGTCCCGACGGATTTTCTTGGATTTTTTAATATATTTTTTGTTTCTTATTTCCCTTTAGACTTTAATAAAATTATTTAATCCTTTCTCAATTACGTTTTAACACTCGTCGTGGGCATTTTATAATTTTGCTTTTTATTTTAAACTTTATAAAGAGTACCTACGTAACTTTTGAGATCAAAAAAAATCTAACACCACCTCGCAGTCCAAAATCCATCAAACCCTTTAGGCTACAGACTTAGCGAAAGAAAAGGACATATATACATACACCCGAATAAAATCACCTCCATTTTGAGCAGTCTGATCAAAGCAAAAAAACCGCAACGGAATCGGTTGCATAGTTCCTGAAAAGCCTTCAAGCGCCAACCATTCTGGCTGCTTGCAGCGCTCTCTGGTGGTCTACCGCCATACACCATAGCTAAGGACATGCCCGAAAATTATGCCTTATTAATGAAAAAAACCACAAGGAAATCGGTCGAGTAGTTTTCGAGATAAATGGGAATATTAGCGCCAACCATCCTGGCTGCTGCAGCGCTCCCTGGTGGTCTACCGCCATAATAAATGCCTAAAAATATGCCTTGAAATAATACCTTTTAAATGAAAAAACCGCAAGGAAATCGGCTTAGTAGTTTCCGAGATAAAAACATTCGTTTGTACACACATAGAAACAAACCAATAACCTCTCTCTCACCCTAAACGCATACCCTTTCTCCGTTCCGTCGTGGGTAAAAAATATTCTATTTAACACTAAATATATGTAATTTCATGATGTCAATATTATGGTGTGTAATTTTAAATATGTTATGTAATTTAAATATGTGTAATTTCATTATATCGTGTAATTACATCATGTTTAATTTTAACACATCTGATATAAGTTGCTTATAACCTTTGGTCCAGCTAGCCACAGAAGAGCGAAGGTTATTTTTATTACCCGACTGCACCAAAACGAGCGTTACGTTTTTCTAGTGTATGTATGTTATCATCATACACGTCCCCGCCGAGGGGCTCGACCCTACCCTCAATTAGCCGACCGGCATTAGTCGACACACAACCTTCGAGTTTCTTTGCAGGTGTGTGCAGTCATTTTCACATTGTTTTCCTTCGCCGCCGTAAGAGCGTCAGCATACATTTTACCCGACCGCAAAAAACAGGGATTAAGTTTTTATACAGTCAGGTTTTTGCCCGCCTGTCCAAGAAGGAAGGTAATGTTTTTCGAGTGTATATGTAAATAAATAAATAAATAAATATTCTGGGACAAATCACACATGGTCATCTGGCCCCAAAGTAGGATTCCCTGTGTTATGGGTTACCAGAGACTGATATACATACTTATATACGTTTAAATACATACATATATAGATATATTTAACACCCAGACACAGAGCAAACAAATCTGCTCATCACACAAATGCTTGCCCTGGGTGGGGATCGAACCCACGACTCTCGGATCAGTAGTCAAGGGCACTAACCACTGAGCCACCGAATCAGTCATATGTATGTAATTATGTATTATGTAATTATGTATGCCTGTTTCTTTATATGAGCCAGTATCCTAAACGGGGCGATATATTTTAGAGTGCGAGGTGTCGATGTCGTTAGATTTATCTTGATCCCATGAGTGACATAGGATACATTTTTAGCCGGCTGCCCAAAAAATAAAGGTACGTAATGTTTTTCTATTGTCTGGTTTTTAATTTTTAATTTAATTGGTTATTAAATTACATTGATTGGAGATTGGCCGTCGCCTTCGAGAGAGGGGGTGTGAGTTGTGACATAGATGAGATACTAGTTACTTCGTAAGTTGTGATGTGACGCCCGCTACGGGTCCTTCCTGCTGCAAAAGTTGTCTATTGCCATCCAGCGCGGCAACGCGATGTGTGTCAGGGCTCCTTTGCGGCTGTTTGGACTCGGGGTTTCGATGTTTATTGTTAGGTTAGTTAGATTTTAAATTAGATTTTTTATGATTAGGGTTAGACATTGGCTAAATAAAGTAATAAATATTTTATTTCATTAGAGACAAACAGTCATTTACAGATATGTATAAACTTACAACAATATTACTTAAAGACCTATAGTCTCCTGTCTTAAATATAGTGGTTCATTATCATATAAGTTTATTAAAAAGTAACAATAACACTATGAATAAGATAAGATGGTCATGACTGCACCACCACAGAAGTGGCGACAGCAACCAGAAGCAGACAGCAACAAAACCTCAACTATGTAGGTACTCATAGCTAAGGTTCCATTACAATCCACGGCCATCAGCCACCACAATCACCACCATCAGACAATGCAGACATGACCAACCCTCTAATATTAGTTGCAGTGCTATTAAAAATGTCAACATTACTCAGTTGATTATTTGTACAGCTTGCAAGCACGTCTTAAAAAACTATTACTAGCGTAGCATGTTTTACACATCTTTTAGTAATTACATTAAATATAATAAATTACCTAAATATTAATAGGTTTTTTTTTCTTAATACTGTAAATTTACTACTACCAAAGTATATAGGTATTATATTAGTATACTAACGTATACTACTACTCTGATTTTCTAGGGTATAACTCGAAAATTACATTATTTTTTTCTTTCTTTATGTACGCCTCACGCCTCTATATAACTAGTTTGTGCAAAAAAAACTAGCAAGTACTAACAATTGTTTAATTTTAACTGCACTGTTAAGGAAGGTAACTTCACCCGCGCAAGTGACGAGATCAAAGCGAACACGCCGACTGACGGATGTCGTATCGTTAGTAACTTGAACCTTCATTTAGCTCGTATTTTAACTACTAAATGTAAACAGGGAAATAAAAATTAAGTTGTGTTATGTAGGTAGGTACCTACATCACGGACTAAGTTTGTTTTTGCTACGGGTATGTGCTGTGTAACTCATTAATTACTTATTTCAGTGATAGGTACGTACTATAGTGGTACGCATCGAACTGTGGACTCGCAAAATACTCGTTTAAAAAAATGTGCACTAACTCTTTTGCGATGTAGGATTCGTTCAGCGCCATCTAGTGGTGTCTAGAGAAACTATGTTTTCAACATTAACAGCCCCCTATAATCTCGGTAACCGCTTGACCGATTTAGATGTTCGAACCCAAAAATTCGTTTTGCCTCTTTAATTCGCCCACTAAATTTTACGACGTTCCGTTATCGTAACTTATCGTTATCATCGAACCAACATCCTGCTAATATTGTAAACGCGAAAGTTTGTAAGAATGTATAGATGTATGTTTGTTAACCTTTCACGAAAAACTACTGAACGGATCTGACTGGAATTTGGTAGGTAGACAGATTGGAACCTGGATTTACACATAGACTATTTTTTCCACGCTCGCGCACTGTGCACCCTCGAAAAGTCATAGAAACGTTGTTCACGCCAGTGAAGCCGCGGAAAACAGCTAGTTTATACATAAATTCAAACGCCGGATTGTTCCAGTAGACTCGGAGAACTTCGCTGGCTTTATTCAAACGTTTATTCGCTGCTACAACACAACTTTACAGACAGATAAAGGGTACAATAATTGACCACGCTGGACGTGTTTAGAAGTGACTTCAATCGCAACAATTTAGTGCAAGTTTTACTAATTTTTTTTTAATTTCTAAAAAACTAACAAACCGATTTTTACAAAAAAAAATATGGGACCAACTAACCTTTCTTATCCCCAAGCTGGTCAAGCGGTTACCGAGATATAGGGGGCTGCTGTGAATGTTGAAAAAATAGTTTCTCTAAACACCATTACATGGCGCGGTACGAATTCTGCATTGCGCAAGAGTTAGTGAGCGTTTTTTTTAAACGGGTACATTGCGAGTCCACAGTTCGGTGCATACGACTATAGTATGTATCACTGAAATCAGTAACATATAAATTTGAAAATGTGTTTGTTTCTTTGTTACCTTTACACGCTTCTACACCTTGACCAAACTCGATGAAATTTGGCCTGCAGGTAGCCTGTGTCACTGGGAAGGACTAAGGCTACTTTTTATCCCATGAAAATAACATAATCCGATACAGTTCCGTCGGGAACTGAAAAATATACTCTTTTTTGGTTAATTTCTTTAACATCGCAACGGAACAATGGGTTGTTGTTTTTTTTTGCACAGAGATGATTGACATAATTTACTAACTAGCATATCCTGGCATAGTTCCCGATGCATCTGGGGAACACTCATTTCCACGCTCGCGCACGTCGACATAGCAACGGAGCAACGTAGTGAAGTGATTTTTTGTATAGAATTGGTTGAGGGGATGGCAAGTGACACAGATTGCTAATAAGAATAGCCCAATATAGTTCCTGAGGGATCTGGAGAAAACTCACGTCCACGAAGCGGCTCGCGCACCACTCACTCTCAAAGACAGTCATAAAAACGATGTCTACGCGGACGAAGCCACGGGTTACGTAGTAAATAGTTTTTATTCTTTGCCACGGGTAACCTAATCAGTAAAAATGATTATCAAAATCGGTTCGCAAACGGCCAAGAAATCGCGTAACAAACACACACAAAAACATACAGTCGAATTTAAGACCTTCCTTTTACTACTTCTCTGCTGTACGTATGTCCATCTGTGCGTCTGTCTGTCGGCGGGCTGTATTTCATGAACCTTAATAGCAATTTTCACAGAGTGTGTATTAATTACTACTGTCGCTATAACATCAAATCTATGTATATAAAAGAAAGTCGTGTTGGTTAGGTACATCATTTATTTATAACTCAAGAACAGCTGGACCAATTTTTATGATTTTAATGTTTTTGCATTTGTCTTCGTCGGGAATAGGATAATAAGTATTAAAATATGATATTCATCAATAAAATAAAATATCAGTCAAAAAATAATTGGTTCTAGGGTAGGGTAGGGTAGGTTGGTGTAGGGTAGAGTAGGGTAGGGTAGTGTAGTGTAGTGTATGTAGGGAAGGGTAGGGTAGGGTAGTGTAGGGTATGGTAGTGTAGAGTAGGGTTGGGTAGTGTAGGGTAGGGTAGTGTAGTGTAGTGTAAGGTCAGGTGAAACGAAGTTCGCCGGGACAGCTAGTAATAAAAATTGAAAATGTACAAGACACGTGATTACTTTAGAAATTTGAAGAAATTTGCGAGAAATTTTTGGATGTAGCTAATAGTTGATTTATGAAGATGTTTTTGTACGGAGCCATCATTCAATGCGCGAGTCCAACTCGCACTTGGCCGGTTTTTTTACGAAGTGTACTGAGAGTTCTTGTTCTGTTGGCAGTTAAAGTTTTGGTGCGGAACCCTGTATGTGTGGCCCCAAGTCGTGCGTCGTAGCCTTTTCAATAAATACACGTATATTTTGAAAATCTACTGGACCAATTGATTGAAATTTGGTTCAATATATGTAAGTCGGTAACAAAAGACGTTACCCAAAAGTGGAGTGGAGCGTCGGTGGCATAACGGCTAGGGCCGCCGCCTCCTGTCCGGGAGGTCGTGGTTCGTATCCTGCCACCTGCCAATGTGATTTCTAATTTAGATATCATATGTGTTTATCCGACGCCCTTACGATGAAGGAAAAACATCGTGAGGAAACCTGCACACGCCTGCGGAGAAACTCGCAGGTTGTGTGTTAAGTCGACCAACACGCACTGGGCCCGCGTGGTTGACTAAGGCCCGATCGCCCTAATTAAGGGTAGGCTCGAGCCCCTCGGTTGGGACGTATATGAGCTGATATTAGAACCCAAAGACGGACCTGTAACGTAAATATAACCGCCTTCGTGGCGTAATGGTTAAGTCCATTCGCTTCACACCAGGAGGTCGCGAGTTCGATTACCGGTAGGGTCAACTTGGTTTGGTTGGTGGTAGGGCATATTCTAAGCCCGCCTGGCTAGCTATCACAATTTTATCTACGTCTTGCCGCCAAACATCAGTGTTAACAACATTAATGTGTTACGGCTTGAAGATAAGATAGCCAGTTCTCCATTGCTTTGGGGAATCTTGGTAAGCCCGCTTCCATTTTCGGCATCATCGTCACTACCATCAGGTGAGATCAAGGTGAGATGATGCCAAAGGCTGACCAATGGTGAAAAAAATAATTAAACATAGGGGCAACTTTTGGGGAGTAAATTAGAAAATGTAAAAAAAGGTTTGCAAACTACAATATATCGCGTGACATATCAAATTAGTCTATTTGCTTAAATAACTTAATTATTATTATTGGGTGGGACGCCTGCGGTGCGCGGTACAGGCGGGTGTTCAAGTCACTAGGTGGACTCATTACACCCTATTCCCATGGTGGTGCAATGGTTACTGTGACCCCGGTGGCGTCCCCCCTCAAACCTTGAGCTCCTTCTACAATAATCCGCTATATGACTGATTTGTGAAATAACTTAATAATATATATCTTAAACCTCACTACCATCAGGTGAGATCACGGTGAGATGATGCCAAAGGCTCTGCGCCCTGATTTAGGGTAGGCTCGAGCCCCTCGGTGGGGACGTATATGACCTGTAATGATATATCTTAAAATTATAAAAAAAATATATTTGAGATTGTCACAACAAGCCCTTTCATTTGAAATGTCACACGATATAGTTTGTTAAACTTTTATATTTTCTAATCTATCCCCCAAAAGTGTATGTTTAAAATTAATTAATTTAAGTTACGTGTCCGTCTTTGGGTCACCGACTTACATTATGTGTACCAAATTTTAACTCATTGGTCCAGTAGTTTCTGAGCAAATTGGCTTTGACAGACGGACCGACGGACAGACACGAGTGATCCTATAATGGCATTGAACTACGTATGCATAATGGTTCCATTTTACCTTTTAAGGTACGTAACCCTAAAAAGGGGTTAGAGCTGATGTTAATTATATTATACAGGGTCTTCGGCAGATGGTTGAAAATACGAAAATGGGGGATAGGTGGGGTCGCCTCCCACCTATTTTGAGAATTTAAAAAAATCTAGGACTTGTAATTTTTTTTACAGGATTTTTTTCCTTTTTTTAGAAATTTTGCCATTTTTATACCTTTGAACACATGTAACTTTTTGTTTTTTAAAGCTAGCTCCAAAATCTTTTTTTTAATAGACTTTTATAAGATTGTCGGCTCTAAAAAAATTATGTTTGTTTCAAGTTATTGCTAAAAACAAAAATGTGGGCCCCCGAACTTAAAAAAAAAGTTGAACAAAAATTTAAAACTCAACTTTGCGATGCATTTAAAAAAAAATAATGGGGCTGGAAGGCTTCTGATTTTTTTAAAACATCTCTAAAGCTTAGGCTTTTTAATGGTATGTAATTTGTTTCGGTATCTTTTTTGTAACCGGAGTTGTTAATTTTTTTTACTCAATTGGACCATGTTGACGAAATTCCACTAGTTACATGTTTTGTGAAATGTATCAAATGCAAAGTTGAAAATAATGTAAATACTTACTGTTGGGACGGTTACAAAGAGCAGGTACGTTTTTTTACATTCTTGCACACACATAATGGCTATCTTTTGTCATTTATTACATTTTGGAGTTAGCACTTCCATATGCCAATAAAATGTCCGCATATTCCGCATTGGTAAATTGAGCCATTTTAAACCACAAGAAAGTCTTAACAAAACGTCTGATAATAACAAAAAGTGACAAACAACAAAAAAACTTAACAAAATCACAAACGTTAATAACGTTAACGTTTTTTTTTTTTTTGTTTTCGTTAATAATCACTTTGCTGTGTTTGTGATTTTGTTAAGTTTTTTTGTTGTTTGTCACTTTTTGTTATTATCAGACGTTTTGTTAAGACGTTGTTGTGGTTTAAAATGGCTCAATTTACCAATGCGGAATATGCGGACATTTTATTGGCATATGGAAGTGCTAACTCCAATATGCCAATAAATGACAAAAGATAGCCATTATGTGTGTGCAAGAATGTAAAAAAACGTACCTGCTCTTTGTAACCGTCCCAACAGTAAGTATTTACATTATTTTCAACTTTGCATTTGATACATTTCACAAAACATGTAACTAGTGGAATTTCGTCAACATGGTCCAATTGAGTAAAAAAAATTAACAACTCCGGTTACAAAAAAGATACCGAAACAAATTACATACCATTCAAAAGCCTAAGCTTTAGAGATGTTTTAAAAAAATCAGAAGCCTTCCAGCCCCATTATTTTTTTTTAAATGCATCGCAAAGTTGAGTTTTAAATTTTTGTTCAACTTTTTTTTTAAGTTCGGGGGCCCACATTTTTGTTTTTAGCAATAACTTGAAACAAACATAATTTTTTTAGAGCCGACAATCTTATAAAAGTCTATTAAAAAAAAGATTTTGGAGCTAGCTTTAAAAAACAAAAAGTTACATGTGTTCAAAGGTATAAAAATGGCAAAATTTCTAAAAAAAGGAAAAAAAATCCTGTAAAAAAAAATACAAGTCCTAGATTTTTTTTAATTCTCAAAATAGGTGGGAGGCGACCCCACCTATCCCCCATTTTCGTATTTTCAACCATCTGCCGAAGACCCTGTATAATATAACGTTGGCCTGTCAAATTATATCTTTTTTGTTATTTTAGGAGACGTGTAGGTAACCATTTTACGAGAAATTTACAAGACTTAAAATTATTATACAAAGCAGAAAGACAAAAAATCCAAATATTGATTTGAACCTAAAGTAAGTTCTCTAATAATTTGACCTTACAGTTAGTTCTCTAATAATTTGACCCTACAGTTAGTTCTGTAAAAATTACCCTACAGTTAATTTTCTAATAATTTGACACTACAGTTAGTTGTCTAATAATTTGACACAACAATTAGTTCTCTAATAATTTGACAGTATGGTTATTTCTCTAATAATTTGGCCCTACAGTCAGTTCTCTTATAATTTGACCCTACAGTTAATCCTCTAATAATTTGACCCTACAGTTACTTCTCTAATAATTTGACTCTACAGTTAGTTCTCTAATAATTTGACTCTACTGTTAGTTCTCTTATAATTTTACCCTACATTTAATTGTCTAATAATTTGACTCTACAGTTAGTTCCCTTATAATTTGACCCTACATTTAATTGTCTAATAATTTGACTCTACAGTTAGTTCTCTTATAATTTGACCCTACATTTAATTCTCTAATAATTTGACGGTTAATTCTCAAATAATTTGGACCTACAGATAGTTCTCTAATAATTTGACTCTACAGTTAGTTCTCTAATAATTTAACCCTACAGTTTCTTCTTCTTGGTGTGCCATATCCTATCGGATGTCGGCGATCACCACACGGAACTCTTCTCTTAGACTGACAGCGTCTTTGATGTGTGTCTATAGTTAGTTATCCTAATAATTTAGCACTACAGGTTATTCTAGCAAAAAAGCAACAAAGGTTGTCTGTTAAATAACAGTAAATGACTTTTGTGGATCCTTTATACTCTGCCTCTTTACGCTCCTGCAATTGTCAAAATCAGAGGAAGGAATTCATTTCGACGCATTTCCTTGCAAGGTTATTTCAAAAGCTTTATTGTTTCGATCAAATAAACAAATGAAAACATGGAAATTAACTAATGACAAATCAAGATTGATCAAAATAAATAATAAATCTATAATCTTAAATCAAATTCTCCTGTGGTAAAAAAAATGTTAACGTATATGACAAAAAAATCTAAACTAGGTCAAAGATATAAAAAAAATACTTAAAAAAAACTGGGTGACCTACCAGACCCCGAACAAAGATTGATCAAAATAAATAATAAATCTATAATCTTAAATCAAATTCTCCTGCGGTAAAAAAAATCAAAACTAGGTCAAAGATATAAAATAAATACTTAAAAAAACTGGGTGACCTACCAGACCCCGAACAAAGAAGTTATCAACTTCAAAAACAGCTGCTTACTCGGTTCCTCCACAATAGGGATGACGACAGCATCAGAAATAAATTATGAACTCTTTTTTTGTTTTCCATCAAGTCTTCAATTTTTAATTCACCAAAATCACAAAATGAGTACTTAAATGACGCTGCTAAACTATGACGTAACGCCTAGGTATTCTAAACATTTCTAGAACAAAATGTCGTTTTTGACAGATGATAAAAAGTAACTCAGGTGACTAGCATTCGTCATCCCTATTCACCTGTAGGTACTATCCAAGTCTGCACTTCTTCCAACAGCATTTCATTACAAGGGTTGAACATGTTATCAAAGCTACACTACTGCTGTTTGTACTACAGCGATATAAAGCTTCCTCTTAGCATTAGCGTGAGTGATTTCTAATTATACCTCCCTCCACCCACTGTACTTGTGAACTCTATGTATTTTTAGATTTTAAAATAGGTTCATTTCATATGAAGGCAATGGGAAATTCAACGTATCTATATCTTTGGAATGAAAAGATTGGTTGACATGATAGAATTATTTCAATATTTAATACATACGAGTAGCTATAGCTTGAAACATGTTTAGGGACGATTTTATTAATAACTGTCTTTCTTAAAACAAGGAGAAGACTTTAATGTACTAGAGATTTCTTGGTCAGTTCTACATTATAGTTTTAGTATAGAAGTTCAGCGGTTCCCAAAATGGGTACCGTTGAAAAGTCACCAGGGTTCGGTGACATAATAGTGAACTATAAAGCAATTATTAATAAAACAGTAAAACAAGTTCATTCTTCACATTGAAAGTTAAATTAAAAAATGTGTTTCACTTTTAAAATGTTTCCAATATAAGTTTTAGTTCTGTAAATATAAAGTATACGAGTATTTGTGGGTCACGGTGCTTGCTATATACCATAGCTCTTCAGTTCGTTGGACCTGAGACTAGTGAACAGTTTCGAATTTTTACATTTGATGTATTTCTATTGCCGCTATAACAACTAGTACTAAAAACTAGAAAAAGTGAAAAAATAAGGGGGTCTCCATACAAAAAACGTTTTTTTTTTGAGACATGAAGAAAAGAGCGCCATCTAGTATGACGGTACGGAACCCTTTGTACTAGCGCCATCTAGTATGACGGTACGGAACTCTTTGTACTAGCGCCATCTAGTATGACGGTACGGAACTCTTTGTACTAGCGCCATCTAGTATGACGGTACGGAACCCTTTGTACTAGCGCCATCTAGTATGACGGTACGGAACCCTTTGTACTAGCGCCATCTAGTATGACGGTACGGAACCCTTTATACTAGCGCCATCTAGTATGACGGTACGAAACCCTTTGTACTAGCGCCATCTAGTATGACGGTACGGAACCTTTTGTACTAGCGCCATCTAGTATGACGGTACGGAACCCTTTGTACTAGCGCCATCTAGTATGACGGTACGGAACCCTTTGTACTAGCGCCATCTAGTATGACGGTACGGAACCCTTTGTACTAGCGCCATCTAGTATGACGGTACGAAACCCTTTGTACTAGCTCCATCTAGTATGACGGTACGGAACCTTTTGTACTAGCGCCATCTAGTATGACGGTACGGAACCTTTTGTACTAGCGCCATCTAGTATGACGGTACGGAACCCTTTGTACTAGCGCCATCTAGTATGACGGTACGAAACCCTTTGTACTAGCGCCATCTAGTATGACGGTACGAAACCCTTTGTACTAGCGCCATCTAGTATGACGGTACGGAACTCTTTGTACTAGCGCCATCTAGTATGACGGTACGGAACTCTTTGTACTAGCGCCATCTAGTGTGACGGTACGGAACCCTTTGTACTATTTATTTATTTATTTGCTATTCGGAAGATTTACAGCTTAATATTATATATAAGTAACAAAATTAAATTTAAAACTATGCTAATTACAAACCTTCACCAAAATTAAATAGAAAATTAACATTAGTAACATCAAAGAACATTTTTTTTTAAAGATAATCCGTTTCTTATACATATATTCAGTCTAAGAAGAATTCCTGTGCCACTAATCGCCTTACCGCAGTAGTACTTGTACAGAATAGATCGACATCAGGATGTTCACAGACTGTTAAAACTATTACAGCTACGCAATAAAAATGTATTCTGCCTGTAGTTAGTGCTCGCATAAGGAACATGTAATATAGGTCGTAATCTGAATTATAACAGGTTCGTACGAAGTTGCAATTTAGATAGAAGTTCAGGGCTGTCCAAGCCGCCATTAGCTATTTTTTAGTAAGAAACATAAATCATTAATGGTTCGCCTGGTGGAAAGAGGTAAAAAGTGGTAGCGTTTGCAGCGATGAAGATAACCATCTGATCTTTGGTGTGATTTAAAGTCTAAATAACGCATAAATCGCCTTTGGATACCCTCAATACGACGCTTGTACACGTCATATTGAGGATTCCAAACTTGAGACGCGTACTCCAGATGGCTACGTACGAAGGCGCAGTACAGTATTTTAATACATTTCAAGTTTTTGAAGTTGGCAGAACTCCTCATTAAAAAGCCAAGAGCTTTGGAAGACCTATTCACAATGTTATCAATGTGTTTATCAAAAAGTAGCTTACTGTCGTGAATGACCCCCAAGTCCCTCATCTCGCTAACTTTTAATAGAGTATGATTCAGGAGTTTATAATTTGATTCAATAATAGAATGTTTTCGACTGAAAGTCATAGAGAAACATTTAGACACGTTTAAATCTAATTTATTGAGTAGACAGTAAGACTCAAATCTATTTAAATCACTTTGTAAACTGAGGGACTCTAATGGACTGTGAATACGTTTCAAAATTTTCATGTCATCGGCGAATAGCAAAATCTTAGAGTTTAGGAAACAGTAATTTATGTCCATTATAAAAATTGTAAATAGGAGTGGTCACAGTATAGATCCCTGGGGTACACCAGATGGTATGGATGTCCATTTAGATGTAAAACCTTCCAGAACTACAGCTTGGCTCCTATTTTCGATGTAAGAAACAAACCAACGATACAGGTCTCCATGAATTCCAGCAGCCAAAAGCTTGTCTAAGAGTATCCTATGATCAATTCTGTCAAAACATTTGCTATAGTCGGTATATATAACATCCACTTGAGCACCATGGTCCATACCATCTGTAATATACTCATTGGCCAAGATTAAGTTAGACACAGTCGAACGATTCCTTAGAAATCCATGCTGCTCATTTCCGAAAGAACACTGAAGCGCTGCATAAACTTCAGTGTAAACAAGTCTTTCCAAGATCTTGGCAAACAGACACAGCTTAGAGATTGGTCGGTAGTTTTCTACCTTGGACGCATCACCTTTTTTTAAAACCGGTGTTATGAAGGCCGACTTCCATAGCGCAGGCACAACCCCTTCAGAAAGTGAACGTCTAAACAACATACAAAGTGGACGCACAAGACTATCAGCACATCCAATTATAAATACTGGTGATATGTGATCGGGCCCACCCGACTTGGAGGGATCAAGCGTTAGAAGTAGTTTTTTAATTTTATCAGGATCAACTTCCACGAAGCCCAAATTTCCAGAACTAATAAAAGAGTTGGCAGAAGTCCTGCCATGCGTATCTGGCTCTTGGAATGTGGAATGAAAATATGTAGCAAAAAGGTTGCTAATACCTACGCCCGTATTTGCCTCTGTTTGTTGGTAGTACATAACCTTAGGGAATGCACCTGATTTCCTTTTGCTTTTAATGTAGGACCAAAAAGCCTTAGGATTTTTAATAATTGAATTTTCAATAGTTTTAATATATTGTTCAAAACATTCATTTTCGAGATTGGTAGCCCTAGTTCGCAACAAGGAGAAAGATTGATAATCAGATATATTTCCATAGATTTTATATTTACGGTGGTACTTATACTTTTCTCTAAGCATTTTTATTAAGGCTGAGTTGAACCAGGGTGGATGACTGTTTGATTTTATTGTTTTTAACGGAATGTGCTTATCACGACAATTATACAGGGTGGTCCAAACAATGACGCCAATTTATTTTTAATAGCTTCCTCACATCCAGGGGTATCCGAAAATACCCCATGTATGTTACCCGATTTTTTGTGGTTTTCGAGTTATGATTTTTTTTTGTGATTTTTCGGAATATTCGGTCGGACCGACTTAAAAAATTTAAAAAAGTAACTTTTTATAGGTTTTTCGGATTATTTTTTTTTAGTATCACTATGCTTATTAATTTGTCTATCACACATAAAAAAACAGCTTCCTAATATTGATGCAAGTTAGAAATTTTTTGACCGAAATTCAAAAAAAAATTCTCTAGCGAGTAAGAGCTAAATTTTCAACTTGAAATAAAAAAAATAAAAAGGCCTTTTCATGGCTTCAAAGTGATTTCAAAAACTTCGTCAGGTCTTTAGCTTGCATAATAATACACAAAAATAGTACTTAATAGGCTGTTTTTCACCGAAAACGGCATTCAAAGGTACAGAGGCGGAAATTTCATTAAATAGCAATTTAATTTAAAACATTATTTTTGTAATCACTCAGGCCAATTAAGTTAAGAAATACCTTCAGTAAGTAAAGAATACATAAAATAGCATAACTTTTGTCAGTTGACTTTCGTCAACTATTTTAAGGGACTTTTAAGGGTTTAAATAAAACATTAAAAAATAAAATAAAAGCAGTTTATTTTAAATTAAATTTTCAAAATGTCTACCTCCTACCTCGATACACAATCTGCAGCGTCTTAAAAAATTATCTTTAAGCCTTCGAAAAGCCCCCGAGTTTTCTCTTATTACTGTTTCGCTTTCTCTTAATTTTTGTCTGAGCTCTTCTTCCGAGTTCACTTCGCGGGCATAAACGATTTCTTTGTAATAGCCCCAAATAAAAAAATCTATCGGGTTTAAGTCTGGCGAGCGCGCAGGCCATTCAATTGGCCCGTTGCGCCCAATCCACCTTCCTGGGAAAGCTTGGTTTTGGTATTCCCTTACTCGTCGTGCATAGTGGCAAGGAGCACCGTCATTTTGAAGAATCATTCTTCTTCTGGTCTCTTAGTCAACGTCTTCCAGTAACCCATTTACGTTTTGCAGAAACGCCAAATACGCGTCTGCGTTCAATCGGGCGGGCAATTCAAAAGGCCCAATAAATTCACCTTTGACTATCCCTGACCACATGTTAACGCTGAATCGAGTTTGGAAATTGGTCTCTCTCGTCTCGTGTGGATTTTCGATATACCAGCTGTGATAGTTGTGGATATTAAATACCCCATTCCTTTCAAATCGAGATTCATCTGTCCACAGAATGTTATCAAAGAAAGATGGGTCCTCCTGAGATCTTCGTAGCATTGTTGTACAGAATTCAACTCGTCTTGCATGGTCAGACTGCTGAAGTTGTTGGACGCGTTGAATATGGTAGGGATGATACCCCTCTGAAAAAAATAATAATAATAAGACTAACAACGTAAAAAAAGTTAATACAGTAGCACAAGCATGTACTGACCAAAAGTATGCGCGCGGCACAGCATGCAATTGTTGTCTCTTCGAATTCGTGTCATCGCTAACAATGAGCTTAAGAAAGAGATAATCGGCTACATAGCGTCGTCTCTGTCAGTACGTCTACGAAGCTTACAATAGCCGATTATCTTTATTCGGCTAGTTTCGGCTTTGAGCGTCGTCTCATTCGCGCCCCGTGTAGTAGAGACGTCGACGACGCTTTACATTTAGCTGATTATCTCCTTCTAAAAGAGTAGATACGATGTATTTAGAATAACATTAAGTATTAGAAACTCACCTGAATTTAGTATTCTCAAAACAGAGGTTCGTGGAATTCCAGTCCTCCTATTAATTTTTCTCGAGCTTGTAGAAGGGTCTCTTTCCACTTCTTCAACAACTTCATCTCTTCTTTCCGGGTCAACTCTAAGTACTCCTTCGCGAGTTCTATTCCGTCCAGGAATAAGTCCGGCCATCAGCGTGTCGTGCGTGTAACGAAAACCCCTGTTGTCCGGGTAATGTTCCCGTATTTCTCCTCGCCGCCGGAGTTCCTCTTCATAAAGCCTTGCCGCTAAGGAACAGTTTCGTTGGGCAACGCCAAAATAGTAGTGCATCTCTGCGTATTCACTAAAAGAATAATCCATGTTGCACAAGCACAACAGTAATCCAAGTCACTAGAAAATCGAAGTCCAAGAGCAAGCACAGGTCGGTCGTAAAGCAGGCAAATCAAGTCCAGGTAACACAGCGAAAGTTAGAGTTCGGGATAAATAATGGAGCGAGCGAGAGTAGTTGTAACACGTACGAGAGCAGTGAACGACTGGGGTGGCGGGTAGGGGCACCCTGGGCGCGCGCGCGGGCTGTAATGAAGAGGTGCGGCAAGGGGACGGGAGGGGAGAAAAAGGTCCTTTTGCTACCTGGCCTCCTTGTCAAGCTAGATTGTGGCTGCCTTTTTAATTTTTTTAATGAATAATACCATTCAAATGCTACCTAAGCAAGCAGTCAAATTATTACAAGTGGTACTTTATTTAGCATGTCACTAGTATTTTTTACCTACTTGAAGTATTTCCTCTCTTCATTGGCCTGAGTGATTACAAAAATAATGTTTTAAATTAAATTGCTATTTAATGAAATTTCCGCCTCTGTACCTTTGAATGCCGTTTTCGGTGAAAAACAGCCTATTAAGTACTATTTTTTGTGTATTATTATGCAAGCTAAAGACCTGACGAAGTTTTTGAAATCACTTTGAAGCCATGAAAAGGCCTTTTTATTTTTTTTATTTCAAGTTGAAAATTTAGCTCTTATTCGCTAGAGAATTTTTTTTTGAATTTCGGTCAAAAATTTTCTAACTTGCATCAATATTAGGAAGCTGTTTTTTTATGTGTGATAGACAAATTAATAAGCATAGTGATTCTAAAAAAAATAATCCGAAAAACCTATAAAAAGTTACTTTTTTAAATTTTTTAAGTCGGTCCGACAGAATATTCCGAAAAATCACAAAAAAAAATCATAACTCGAAAACCACTAAAAATCGGGTAACATACATGGGGCATTTTCGGATACCCCTGGATGTGAGGAAGCTATTAAAAATAAATTGGCGTCATTGTTTGGACCACCCTGTATAATATGTTATAAAAACTGTTGACCGCTTGATCTATTGTATCACACAAAAGAATGGCTGACCAATCAATATTTTCGAGTTCAGATATAATAGAAGCATAGTCACCACGACGGTATAAAAATTTACTCTGAATTTTTTGTTCTATCATATGAATTTGTACAAAGGTCATTGGGCAAAATCTGACCCGGTTAACTAAAGTTATCCTACAAAAACCAAATTAGTTTTAAATTGTTAAGTATTAACCCACATTTCATTACATATTTTATTTTTTTTAAACCATGGGAATAACATGTAAAAAAATATATAAATGCGTAAATAAAACAATTTTAGTGAAGCACAAATCGATGGAGCCTCTTGCTAGTGAAAAGCAAAGTTGAAAAAATCGATGGAGCCTCTTGCTAGGGAGGAGCAGAGTTGAAAAAATAGATGGAGCCTCTTGCTAGTAAAAAGCAGAGTTGAAAAAATGGATGAAGCCTCTTGCTAGTGAAGACCAGAAATAAAAAAATCGATGGAGCCTATTGCTAGTGAAAAGCAGAGTTGTACAAATCGATGGAGCCTCTTGCTAGTAAAGACCAGAGTTGAAAAAATCGATGGAACCTCTTGTTAATGAAAAGCAGAGTTAAAAAAATCGATGGAGCCTCTTGCTAGTGAAGACCAGAAATAAAAAAATCGATGGAGCCTATTGCTAGTGAAAAGCAGAGTTGTACAAATCGATGGAGCCTCTTGCTAGTAAAGACCAGAGTTGAAAAAATCGATGGAACCTCTTGTTAATGAAAAGCAGAGTTAAAAAAATCGATGGAGCCTCTTGCTAGTGAAGACCAGAAATAAAAAAATCGATGGAGCCTATTGCTAGTGAAAAGCAACTCTGCTCCTCAATAGCAAGAGGCTCCATCTATTTTTTTAACTCTGCTCCTCACTAGCAAGAGGCTCCTTCGATTTTTTCAACTCTGCTCTTCACTAGCAAGAGGCTTCATCCATTTTTTCAACTTTTCTTTTCACTAGCAAGAGGCTCCATCGATTTGTACAACTCTGCTTTACACTAGCAATAGGCTCCATCTATTTTTTTTACCTCAAGAACGTTTAAGGACGTTCTGTCACGTTGCTAACACGAAAGTTTTAACCTCAATATTATATTTTTCTTTTTTAAGCTTTTGGCTTGAATCCCATTAACTACATTAATGCGACATATATATTCGTGAACTAGAGACGCTTATCTAAACATCCTACCTAATTTTTTTTCTGTAGGCCGTGGGTATAGGTTTCATACTATGCTGCCCAATGACCTTTTGCCTCAATGACAAGTGATTTGTGGTGAGCATCTTCGGCGACTAAAGGTACGTCACACGACCTTACCGAGAGAGGGCTGTTAGAAAAAACTAGGTCAAGTATTCGCTGATTTATATTCCGCTCACCATTAAATTGACTAAGACTGCAACTGTTAATTGTATCAAAAAATTGAATTAAAGTTTCACCTGAATAGTTATACGGAAAAATATTATCAAGATCGGAGGTATTCCAGGATATATTATCACCAAAATTAAAATCACCTGTAACAATAAATTTGTCAAGGGGGTTTTCTATTATTAGTCGATTCAAATTATCTGTAAAATTATGTAATTGCAATTTGTAAGAATTTCCTTTTTCTTGTTTACAAAGATAAACTACACAAATATGTATTTTGTACAACATTTTAGGCTTTGACTTTTTGAGAAGGATGGTGACCCATAGATCCTCAGCAGAACTGCGCCACTCGGGTCGTTCGACAGCCTCAATATCATGGCGTACGGCCAACAGAACCCCTCCTCCCATAGTTTGCCCCGTGCACAAGTAGTCTCGATCCCGCCTCCAAACCAAGTACCTCCCGTCAAACAATTCACCATCTAAAATGCTATCTAAGAGCCAAGTCTCAGTCAGGGATATAATGTCGTATTTATTTAAGCAAACATTCCTAAAAAAGTTACTAGTCTTCGTACGTAAGCCACGAGTATTCTGGTAATAAAGTTCTAATGAATCAACTTTTAAAGATACCTATAACAGAATAATTAAATGTACAAAGATAAGATAATATACATATGAGGCGACTTAGTAAGTAACAGCTACCCGCTTGTTTGATGTGAAAAACACATAATATACCTGACGGACGGTAGTTCAGAAAAATATGAAAGCAAACCAAAGCGTAGCATAGCATAATGGCACTAGCAAAAAAATACGTTACAAATAAATTCCTTAAGCAAATTAACACGAATACAATAGCATTCCGAAGCGATAATAGTGACTTGCCATACTGACCATCCTACTAGCGCCATCTAGTATGACGGTACGGAACCCTTTGTACTAGCGCCATCTAGTATGACGGTACGGAACCCTTTGTACTAGCGCCATCTAGTATGACGGTACGAAACCCTTTGTACTAGCGCCATCTAGTATGACGGTACGGAACCTTTTGTACTAGCGCCATCTAGTATGACGGTACGGAACCTTTTGTACTAGCGCCATCTAGTATGACGGTACGGAACCCTTTGTACTAGCGCCATCTAGTATGACGGTACGAAACCCTTTGTACTAGCGCCATCTAGTATGACGGTACGGAACCTTTTGTACTAGCGCCATCTAGTATGACGGTACGGAACCTTTTTTACTAGCGCCATCTAGTATGACGGTACGGAACCTTTTGTACTAGCGCCATCTAGTATGACGGTACGGAACCCTTTGACTCGCACTTGGTCGGTTTTTTTGCTTTGATTTAGAAGCCTGAATGTTTTACAACTTAAAAGGACCATAGACGTAAGATATACCAGATATAATTTAATATTAATTTCAATTTGGCTTGCCTAGGACCGTTACCTCCTATCCGGGAGGTCGTGGTTCGAATCCTGCCACGTACCAATATGTTTTCAAATTTCGATTTCATTCATATGTACGTTTATCCGACGCTCTTACGATGAACGAAAAACATCGTAAGGAAACCTGCACACGCCTGCGAAGATAAGGAATTCGAACTCTGACCAGAATTGAACTTTTCCGTGGGCTGTAAGCAAAAATTTTGGATTGTGGTCTATTCAAATCAGGCTGTAATTGGAACAAATCGAAGAAACTCGAAGCACACCCCGGACACTGCATACAAACGGTCGTGAAACGAGATTTCTAAAAACAAATGACGGAGCAATCAAAATCGCGGCGAAATCCCATACGTTCGAGAACCAAACTACAACCAATCTGTTATCAATCTGGGTGACGAGGGGTGAGGTCGGAATCTAGAGAGCGGCAGAGCGAGTGTCCATACTTTATGTTAGTACTAATATATATACTTTGCTCGAAGGTTGTATTAGAAGTCGGCACTGGGCCCGCGCCTTGGTCGACTAAGGTGCGGTCACCCTAATTGAGGTGATAAGTAGAATTTGAAGTTGATACCTGCACTGCACTGCGTTCCTAAGAAAAAGAGTCTTGACGGACAGACGGACAACGAAGTGATCCTGTAAGGGTTCCTTTCTCCTTTTAAGATACGGAACCTTAAAAATGTTGATAGTACCTGCCTTGTGTACTAAACAAAAAATCTAGTCTTATATAGTTTGTGACATTAGACTAAGTCCTTTATGTATACGGGTGACTTTTAATTAGTTTTTGATAACAAAAGATATGCATGTACTCGTGATTACAAACAACTTCCAAAGAAAATGTGAAATCAGAAAAAAAAAATCGAGCGAGACCTACCTACAGTACTCGCATATGATGTGTAACATGTGACAAAATACTTTATAAAAGGACGGCAAAGATATGGCAGACTAGGCTGTATGGTCATAGATACCTTTGCCTTTTCCGCGCTTTTAAAGCCTGAAAAAAGGACGGCAAAGATACGGCAGACTAGGCTGTATAGATAGATAGATAGATAACACGTTTATTTGTCACTGCAATCACACACATATTATGTATGGTCATAGATACCTTCGCCTTTTCCGCGCTTTTAAAGCCTGAAAAAACGCGACTCCCTGTTACACATTTCCGTCACATGGGACACTTTTCCGTCCCATTTCACGAAATCACTCCCACAAATTGCAGGAAAGCGAGAGCAAAGATGTTACACATCAAAAATTTGGTCCTCGATACAAAATAAGTTATCAAAACGGCAAAAATGTATAAGGGTCCAAGAGTTTTTCTTCATATTTGACATATATTAGTTTCTGTGGAAAAGTTGTTTGTAATCACGAGTACATTCATATTCTTTGCTAGTCACCCCATATTTCCATGTGATCCGCTGCTCTTCTCCGTTGAATAATTTTAGCGGGATCTTTTTTTTTTATTCACAATGGGTAAACCCTTGACAACATCTCACGCGCATCTCATCTCTCATGTCATCTCCGGCGCGGCGCTATGGACATGGCTCTATCTGACTGTTTTTTTATTAACAATTGGTATGCCTATGGCATCAGCTCACCTGATGGTAAGTAACGATGATGCCGAAGATGGAAGCGGGCTTACCGGGATTCCCCAACGCAATGGAGAACTGGCTATCTTATCTTCAAACCGGAACAATCAATGTTGACAATGTTATTAACACTGATGTTTGACGGCAAGACTTAGATAAGATGGTGGTAGCTACCCAGCGGGCTTAGACATTGCCCTACCAACAACCAAATCGAGTCTTACAAGTTGACCCCACCTAGGGTTACCATCTATGTACACGGAGATGCCTGTCTAGGATACACAGAATGTCTGATTTTTCAGAATAATTCCTGTCTACAGTAACAAACCTGTAAGTCTAAAAATAAATAATATGCAACAGATAGTTTTAATTGTGGCCACCGTCGGATGTGCCTGGTAGGCGACAGCGGGAATCTGAGGTAGCAGACCGCATTTACTCAGGAGTACCGTCGCATGCCAGGTGCAGCTACGGGGGACACGCTTACAACGACGGGTGCTTTAGCCTCTACTGTTCTCCTTTATACGCTGATATCAATTCCCTTGCAGAAGAACTTCTGGTCAGTGCGCCACCGGAACGGAACGGATGATAGGCAATAAGTTTAACTCGTGTTTTCGCACGCAGCGCAGCGCTCTGCCCGTGCGGCGCGATTTTTAGTCAGTTTCATCATCTTGTGTGATTGGAGCACGTATGCGAGCTTTTAGATATCACTGAGACCCGCAAAATTCAAAAATGCCTGACTCAACCTAGCACCGGCCGCACGCCTGAAACCACAAAATGCCTGTCAGATGGTAACCCTAACCTCCCCCGGCAATCGAACCCGCGACCTCTTGGTGTGAAGCGAATGGACTAACCATTATGCCACGGAGGCGGTTAATCTTTGACATAACACATCTATAAACAGAGCTGTCAAAAGAAATGTCAGTTCCATCATCACCGCATTGGCCTGTTTCGCCTATGACAGAGAGGAAGAGGAGTGTATTTCTTAGCGCGCTTCATTAATTTATAAACAATGTTTGATTCTTATCGATTGATGAAAAACAAATTGAGTTATTGAAATTTTGTAAACATATTCCAGATACTAGTAACTGTGTCTGTGGTTTGCCAAATGTCCGTAAACATTTGTTATATTTTTTTAAATTTTGTAAAGATGTGTAGCTGTATATACTATCTCAATATTTTTGTACGGAGTTCTGACTATTTTTTAACAGAATTCTGTCTAATTTTACAAAAATCTGACAAACGATCGACGTAGATGTTTATTAGTTTCTAGATCATCATCACATCATCATCATCATCATCGCAGGAAGCCGATGGATGCGGGCAGCGCAGGACCGGTCGTCGTGGAAATCATTGGGGGAGGCCTTTGTCCAGCAGTGAAAGTTTTTCGGCTGATATGATGATGATGATGAAGAGCTGAACTTCGTATGTACGGAGCGCGCTAAGGATATCCCTAAGTTTATACACAAAAACCCCATACAAGAAACTGCACGAATTAATTAAAAACCCGACAGCATATAAACTTAACTACTCATTTTTGGCCATCCTATGTCACTCACGGAATCAATACGTATCTAACGACACCTCGCACGTCAAAATTAAAACTTAACCCCTCTTTCTTGGCTAGTCGGGTAAAAATGTATCCTATAAATATGTCACTCACGGCATTTAGACGAATCTAATGAACGACACATAGCAATCCAAAATCCATCATCCTACACGGCTACAGAGCGTGCCAAAGAAATAAATAAACATACATACATACACAAACTCGAAAACATAACCCTCCTTCTGGCGCAGTCGGGTAAAAACTTGTTTTTATAGGTATCTATTTTCGATTTACCTCTATCGTAAAAACGATAATATACGCACCTACAATAGTGAAACTTGATGTGATTATAGCTATACTCACTCTAAAGTAATAGAATAACAAATAATATCAACTGGACAAATGTTAGTCGTACTCGCAGTAAGGAGTCCGAACTGAATAAAAAAAGCATATTTCGGTCGCCCGCGATGATGTCTGTTGTTTGTATTGTGAATAGGTATCATTGTTATAGTTGTGTGGAGCGGTGTGGTGGTACGGAACCCTCGGAGCGCAAAATAACTGTTTTTTTTTAAAACCCCATTTATTTTTCTTTTAATAAGTTTTTTTTTTTTTTTTCTTATTTGTACACACGCATAGAAACTCACAATCTCTACGGTCTACCTATTACGTTACACGAAATGCAGTGTGTTGATAGACACCCGGACATACAGACAGCGGAGGCTTAGTAATAGGGTCCTGTTGGTTACCTTTTCGATGTGCAGAACCCTAACAAGACTCTCGACATCAACAGTCAACGCACCCGCTCGGAATTGGGGCGTACGCATTAATTCGTTGGACAGATGCGTGTACGCAGCCCGGCAACATAGCCGGCTGGCCAATCGCGGCGCGTGCTGGTCACGTGACTCGGCGTTAAACCGCGGTTACTTGTCCACTGAAATTTTGGTTATTTAATGTTTTCTAGGCCAACTCTAACTGGAAAATGTTTATCAGAAGTTGCGCGCTGAAAATGTTATATGTATTTAAGATCATATAGGAACATGTTACGTCCCAGATACTGCAGTGTCTTAAGACCAAGGTCTTCGACCAGTGTGTGTTGCCAGTGATGACATACGGAACTGAGACGTGGTCGCTTACTGTGGGCCTAATAAGAAGGCTCAAGGTCACCCAAAGGGCAATGGAGCGTGCTATGCTCACATCGCAGTTTCTCTGCGTGATCGAATCAGAAACGAGGAGATCCGTAGGAGAATCAAAGTAACCGACAACCTAGCTCTCAGAATTGCTTTACTTAAGTGGCAGTGGGCTTATGTCCAGCAGTGGACGTCCTTCGGCTGATATGGTGATGATGAGGAGCATATTGCATTACACCTTCTATCCTATCAGAGCAGTGGTGAATAAATCATAGACTCGAGCAATGTAAATTGGTGGTATACGAACGTCCACTAAAAAATATCCCTAATTCCATAAAATTACACAAAATTTTTACTTACTCATTGATTCCATTCCGTGACAACTTTAAACATATTTGTTACTAAGAAACCGTTTCATTCATTTAACATCTACGCATATTAAACTTGTATTAAGAGGATTGTGAAGCTGCGACTTTTCATACAAACGGCGTTAACGATTTTCACCTAAATGTTAACCGATTTGGACCATTTTTTAATAGGTTGTCAGTCAGAACAAAAGCTAGGTTAGCTAGGTTTCGTTTTTTTAATTACTGATTATAAATAAACAAGAAATGGCCGAAATTAGTTTTTTATGAAAACACGTTATCGTCAATAAAATTAAACATATCAACTTTATCGAAAAAACAAAAACATATATCCTTCGTATATCTGACTGACAACCTATCAAAAAGTGGTCCAAATCGGTTAACATATAAGAGGTGAAAATCGTTAATACCGTTCGTATAAAAGTAGAAGCTTTAAAGCTTCCAAATTTCTTATTGCTGCTAGTCCTGCCAATCTTATTTTCAACTGACTTCCAAAAGGTGAGAGGTTTACAGTTAGACTGTATGTTCTTTTTTATGTGTGTTACGCGATATCTTCGCAGATTGTGAACCGATTTTCATGATTCTTTGTTTTCATGATTCATTTTTCATTCGATAGGGTAAGCTCCCGAGTTAGTCCCATATAAATTTTATCAAAATAGGTGTAGTGTTTCATTAGAAAATTAACAAAAACCAAAAATCATCATCATCATATCAGCTCATATATACATCCCCACCGAGGGGCTCGAGCCTACCCTGAATTAGGGCGATCGGGGCTTAGTCGACCACGCGGGCCCAGTGCGGGTTGGTCGATTACACACACAACCTGCGAGTTTATTCGCAGGCGTGCGCAGGTTTCCTCACGATGATTTCTTTCACGGTAAGAGAGTCGGATAAACGTACATATGAAATCGAAATTCGAAATCACATTGGTACGTGGCGGGGATTCGAACCACGACCTTCCGGACAGGAGGCCCTAGCCGTTACGCCACCGACGCTCTCAACCAAAAATAATAAAATAGTACTAAGTTGTTGCAATGAAAGTCGGTTTTTGAACGTGTTTAGCGTTTTCAATTATTGAAGCTGAAAATGAAATGTTACGTTTACTGCCTAAGTGCCTACCTACTCAATTATTGAGATTGGTTGTGGTTGTGGTTGCGATTGTGTGTGTGTGTGTGTGTGTCATCAGCTCGGCCGTATCGTTTGTTTGTACACTGATGGCATAAGGAAAGTTCATTCAATTATTAATTTGAGTGTTGAGATACGGATGTTGATACGGTAAGATTAAAGAAAGCTTTGTCAAAACAAGATTACATTTTTCTGTCTGATGCAAGCAGATCAGTCCCCTGATTCAAAACGCTTTAAGTTCGATTCGTTACACGGAATCGGAAAAAAAATCAAACGGATTCGATTGTTTTTCCTTTATATGGGTGTTTTTAAAAAGCGTCGGTGGCTCAACCGGTAACGACTCGGTCCATCTAACCAGAGGTAGGTACCGGGTTCAAATCTGGACGGCCAATGTACCAATGAGTTTTTCAAAAACTTACGTACATATACTTACCGATTGCTTTAGCGGTAAAGGAAAAACATCGTGAGGAAACCTGCACACGCCTGCGAAGAAACTCCAAGGTTGTGTGTGAAGTCGACCAACTCGCACTGGGCCCGCGTGGTCGACTAAGGCCTAATCGCCCTGATTCAGGGTAGGCTCGAGCCCCTCGATGGGGACGTATATGAGCTGTTATAATAAAAAATATATATAATGGGTGTTTTATGGGTGTTTTTATCGAATCTGTTACGTGTAACGAATCGAAATCGAAGCGTGAATCAGGGGGCTGAACGATAATTTTTATACATAAGTTTTAATTATTAAGTATATGAGACAAACCTTCCTTCAGATAACACCTACTATACAGGGTGTAACGAAATTGTTGTAGGTCCGGTTAACTGGGGGTTCTACTAGTCATAATGAACAACTTTCTCCAAGGAACCCATAGTCAATTTAGACCCTCCTTACTAAAATGCACAAAATCGGTCGATCAGCTGATCGATTTGTATGAAGAGTAAAAAAAAATTACGTTTTCAGCAAAGTCGTAGAAAAAAAGTGGTTCAGTATGATGAGTAGAAGCCCCAGTTAACGGGACCTACACCAATTTCGTTACACCCTGTATAACTTTGTTAACTTTCCTACCTTAAATTCATCTGTTACATTGTATATAAAACTTATATTAAAAACTTAAAAACCCTCGATACAAACCTCTAAAAATTAAAAAACCCAGCTAAGTGCGAGTCCAAACCGCACACAAAGGATTCATACCAGTAGCTTCATACTAGATGGCGCTAGTTTCTTCACTTATAAAAAAACACGTTTTTTGTATGGAGACCTCCTTATTTTTCACTTTTTCTATTTTTTTGTATTTGTTGTTATAGCGGCAATAATACATCATCTGTGAAAATTTCAACTGTCTGCTATCACGGTTCATGAAATACAGCCTATTGACAAACAGACGGACAGATAGTGAAGTCTTAGTAATAGGGTCCCGTTTTTACCCTTTAAGTACGGAACCCTATACATTATATGTATTGGCCCTTGATAAGTAGTAATATTTTGGTCCTAGGGTCGTCGTCTTGGACCGACCGCTTAAGTTGTGAAATTATAGTAACTAGCTTTTTCCCGCGACTTCGTACAGTAATTTGTTGAAGCAAAGAAGGATAATTGTTGTAGTAAAGTAATTAGTTTTGGCAAAGTACCTGAATCAGTTGTATACCGTTTTTGTTTCATTTTCTTAGCGGTCCCCCTACGCGTCGATTTTTGCATAAAATATTACTACTTAATAACTTTATTAACACAGATGAGATACTAGCACCAATTTTTTTTTCTTATCTATGGATACTAGTTACTTCGCTTAAAAGTCCAAATACACATTTTTTTTTCTTTTTAGAAATTTTGGTCGTTTTTTTTTTTTTTTTAATTTAAATTTTATTTCATATTACTAGTAGACACGCTACAACCGAAACTATCTCAACATTCACACAAATACTTTCCGGGACGAAACACGAAACTGCGACATGAAACTTGCCTATTTTGAATCGATCAAACATGTGGAGGTTGCTCACTTCCATGCAAACAATTAAATGCAACTAGCTGTTTATCGTGGCTTCACCCGCGTGGATAACGTTTCTATGACTTTTCGAGGGTGCGCAGTGCGCGACCCGCAAGCGGGACGCGAGCGTGAGAAAAAGTTGCCTACGTGTTAATCCAGGTCCTAATCTGTCTACCTACCAAATTTCAGCCAGATCCGTTAAGTAGTTTTTGCGTGAAGAAGTAACAAACATACACACTCACAAACTTTCGCCTTTATAATATTAATGTGATGTGATTAAATGTACGTTATAACTGTAAACTTGACTTGTGGAACTTGACCTGTGGAAATTTCTGAGACACCTTAATGAGCTAGAAAAGGACGACTGGCGATATTCCCTTTTTTTTACATCTGTCTCTACGATACTCGTACCTCTGCTGTAACTTAATGAGAAGTTAGGTATTCTACAGATTCCAGGAGATGCTGCAGCATCATGTCAAGGTTACCATGTTCTATCTAACACCTATTCATTGAGACTATTCCAATGAGCTCAAACACTATATTTGCTGTAAGTTGGTGAGGCTGTAAGTTGAATAGAAGTTGGCTATCAGGAGCAGATACCAGGAGACACTGCATCATCAGGCCAATATCACCATGTTGTAAGTAACACTACACATTAAGACTATTCCAATTAGCCTAAATACGAAACCTCTGCTTTAAGTTGGTGAGGAGTTGGGTATTCTGTAGATTCCAGGAGATGTTGCAGCATCAGGTTAGGTAACTATATTGTTGTAATATTATTGAAGTAATAGAACACCAAATTTCGAATCGATCAGACCGGTGAAAGTTGCCCACATACCGTCGTCACCTAGAAAAGATTTGATGATCTTCAAACGGCTCCACTGATCTTCTAGGAACTTCTAAGAAATAGATCGTTGAGGAACTACGATGTGCGCCTACAGACACACATACCCTTCCACCAACTAAACTGAGTCTTACTAACTCCGACGGGACTCGAGCCCGCGACCTCCTGATGCGAAGCTAACGGACTAACCATTACACCACGGAGTCGGTTACATTACGCCACGTCGAGTATTCAATTCTTTAAGATACAATTAATACAATCCACATGTCAAGATTTACGAATTTATGTTCTATCCTTCGAAACAGCTATATTATCTTTATCAGTCGCAGGTTCTATTTACATAACTTTATTGTTTGTTACTCATTATCACATTACTGAATTAGGGCGATCGGGCCTTAGTCGACCACGCGGGCCCAGTGCGGGTTGGTCAACTTCACATACAACCTTCGAGTTTCTTCACAGATGTGTGCAGGTTTCCTCACGATGTTTTCTTTCACCGTAAGAGCGTCGGATAAACGTACATATGAGATCGAAATTCGTAAACACATTGGTACGGGGCAGGACTCGAACCACAACCTCCCGGATAGGAGGTAGCGGCCCTTGCCGTTGCGCCACCGACGTTACTCATTATTAATTATAATAGTCTTATAATATCATCCAGAAAGATCCTCTTATATTAGTTCACGTCATGATAGTTGAAAATAGACCTAAAGTGTCCTAAAGTACTATTTTATTAAATCTTTTTTATTTTGCAGTGGGTCCCCGGTTCAGTGTGGGGGCCCCTGCCCACCGCCACCCCTGGCTCCGCCCAGCCGCCTCCAGATGACACAAGCTCGTTGGCAGAGCAGCTTGCCGCCCTATCCTTGAGGCGGCCTCCCAGACCGCCGCCACCGACGTACATGTGCCATTTGTGCTTCAAGAAAGGGCACTACATTGGGGACTGTCCACAGGTAAGACTAATTTCATCATCATCATCCATGGACATCATATATCAGCCGAAAAACGTTCACTGATTAACTTAGGCCTTCTCCAACGATTGCCATAATGACCGGTCCGCGCTGCCCCCGTTCATCGTCATCCCGCGACCTCCCCAAGTCGTCGGTCTACCGAGTGGCCTGCCTACGCTACGTTATCCGGTACACCGTCACCACTCGATAACTTCACAGTCCCAACGGCCGGGTGAAAGGCATACAGATTTACATCTACGGAACGCGACCTTCAATACACATCTGGATCACGACGAGACTCCCTTAATTTTTTACTATTTTGTTTTTTTACTTTGTCGACCACGTAGTACGGTATGTACGTACGTAGGGTAATATATATACTTTGGTAGGGTAGAGGCAAAGTATATACAGGGTGGGAAGGAGTATACCGACAGATTTTAACCATAGATTCATGGTGGTATTATGAGTAAATGTTATATCAACATGGGTCTAAAACTGCCTTATTAACTTACTTAAAACAAAAAAATCAATTAACGATAGTAATCCCTTCTGAACGAAACCTTAGTCTAAAGAGTGAAAAAGAAAACTTCACACTTCACGAACGACTCCGACAACATACGATAAACGACGAGTGAAGTCAACGTCAGTATGATACTTTGAGGCAACAAACGTCAGATAAGATTAAGAAGAATAAGAAAGTTATCTGAATTACTACGTCATATTATTAGGGCATGTTACCCTTGAGATTTTTTTAACTTGTGAATTATTTAAAAAATTAATATCTCGAAAATTAGGCTTTACTGGCCCATGTTTATATTACTTTTTTTTTGTCTAAATAGGCATTAGAATCTTTGGTTAAAATCTGTCGGTATACTCCTTCCCGCCCTGTATATTAGTACTGACGTAGAGGCATGGTAGAGGATGTATTATCGCGAAAAAAATGGTATTACCAATTGTGTTTTTTTATCATTTTATCTTTTTTTTACTGAAAAAACGAACATCTTAGGCACTTGTCCCACCGCCGACGAGAAAGCGACTAACTATCGACAATTTTTTCGCTCAACTCGATCAAGAAACGTACAGAGGCCAGCACATCAAGCTAAGACACTCGTAGTGCGATTTTGATCCATACGCGTACGGCATAAGAACGCTACAAAGTCCAAAGTGTCTAGCTTGATGTACTGGCCTCTGTAAAATAGTGTCAATGAGATACATATATTAATAGTTAATCGCCGGCTTAAAAAAATTGAATGAAATAATAGTTATTTATGATACAAGGGTAGTAAAAAGGTCAATAACAAACTAGTGACATTTGTGAGCCCGAGCCGCAGGCGAGGGTTTACCATCGTCACGAGTTTATTTTCTTTTACACCCATGTATCATACAACATTTTTCAATACAGTTGTGAGAAAACTGTTAAAATGAAAAACTACCGTGACAGAAAAATAAAATACATGGGTACATACTTTCGGCAACCAAAGTTAATTTTACGCGACTTTTGGCTCATTTTGAATGTCCGGAGAGTAATCTCACTTTGTTTTTTTTATACATACATATAGGTATATTTTTTATTACACGAATATTCATAATTTTGTTTGTATTCAAAACAATACAATTCAGTTTATGAAAATTGCGCCATATTTAATTTTGTTAGGCACACGTACGCATGCGTAAGTTTTTTTTTTTTATATTACCATAAATAGATAACAATAAGGCTTGGTACAATATTAATGTAAGCATTAAAACCTCCTTGGAAAAGATGACCTTCCTGTAACCTTGTCGCACGGCTTGTTATTAGGTAGGTAGGGAGTGGGTTCCATAAATGATGCCGTGCGTGTTAAATAATTTAATGATATAATATAATGTAAGATACAAGATAAGACCTGAAAATAACATACAAATTATAAAAACGTTAGAACACGGAAATTTTAAATATAAATCACAAACGTATAAAAACATAAATTATTCTTACCCGTAATGGGTCTTTTAGAAAATATTAGAGTATGAATTTATTAGATTTATTGTGATGAGAGCTAATGATCGAGTGTTGTTTTTTAAGGAGATTGTCAGATGGTTTGACAGCGCAGGCGCGGAAAAGAAGAAATAGATGGATGAATAAAGATCGAATGAAAGGAGATTAAATAACTGCGCACCACGCTACAGTACCGGGGGGGGCCGGTTGAAAAAAAAGTCTAAGGCTTTTTTTTCTTAAAGTTTTAAATGATATGAAGAATAATTCAGTACAAATGTGTAAATAAATATTTTGAAATAATTTTGTTGTTTATCCTAAAAATATAAACGAAAAAATGATCTGGATGAAAAAATATACATAGTAAAATTAAGTCAAAGTGTAGAGTAAAGAGGAAATAATAGATATAATAAATTAGATGGATGAAGCGAAAGTTAATTTGGAGTAAGCAAATGAAATTAAGATGAGTATATACAGTAAGACAGTTCCAAAATTCATTCTACCTATTAAAAATCTATCATACATCACCTTCCAAAGTCGTAATCCATTTCTGGATTGATGACTATATCACAAGAGAGAAAGCTTATATATATATATAAAAAGCGTTTCTCAAGGAACTGGCTTATGAATAGTGTAGGCTTAATTAAAGGGTTAGTCACCAACCGCTAACTTGAAAAATAGCATAAGGCTTCTTTAACGTGTTGCTAAAAACCGCACGTTGATAATTATTTACAAGTAAGTACCTTAAAGAGGTAGGGCGCAATGAAATTGCGATGCGTGAAACGCAAAAAAAAGAAAAATAAACGTCATGTCCACTCAGACTTACAGACGTAACTAATTAATTAAATAGTTAATATATATGACAAAGTCATAAATTAAGAAAGAGAACAATAATTGAAGAAAATTTAAGTCATCAATTAAAATTAATTGACTTAGGTAGTTAAAGTTAGTTAGTTACGATATTGGCCTATTTAATGAGTTATCATCCGCTCTGAAAGGTAAGATAAAATAATACATAAAAAAAAACTAAACTGAAATGACAATTGTCGTATGAAATGAAATCAAAAAGTTAATGAGGTGAGTAAAAAGCTTGAAGTATTTGAGTATGTATTTACTCAGTATGTCCCTTTGTAGAGATCGGTTTAAGGTCTTTTATGTGCCACCGGCCCAAAGGTTTATGATTTAAATCTGACAAATCATAAATCAGTGGCGAAATTTTGTGTGTAATTAAGCATTTAATAAATTTAGGGGCTAATTTAGCAGAAAAATGTTTGTCGGAAGAGCTAAGTGGGTAATTACGCTTCCAAACTATGTCATCTATATTAAATTCCATGTATTGACGATGCTTGTCGTAAAGTTTGGCGTTAACTTGGTGCGATTTAAAAAGTCGTGATTGTACTTGTGAAAATAATGGAATTAAATGTCCCAAATTTTCTGCGTAAATATCGCGAGGAGCAAAAATAAGGTCATCAGTACTGTCTTTATCTGAATAAATTGAACCACAAGTAACTAATTCACGGCCAAAAACGAGGAAAGAAGGGGTAAATTTAGTTGTTTCGTTAACTGATGAGTTAATGGCGAATTGAATATGGTTCAAATGTAAGTCCCAAGTACGGTGGTCGTCGTCAACAAAGGAAGCTATCGCTGTAATTATAGTTTTGTTGTATCGTTCGACAGGGTTTACTTGAGGGCAGTAGAGTGGGTTGTAATGAATGTGAGGTATTTTGTATGTATTAAATAAGTCTTTGAGTTCATTACTTATCATTTGGGGGCCATTGTCAAGTATTATGGTTTCCGGTATACCATAATTCATGAAAACTAAGTTTTCAAGGATATGTTTGATGATAGAAGATGTTGCTCTCTTAATGGGGTAAATAAGGCAATATTTAGAGAAACAACAAGTAACGACTAATATATATCTATTTAATTTACGAGTTAAGGGTAAGGGACCAATTAAATCAATAGCGATTGTCTGAAAAGGTCGTGAGCAATTTTTGGGCTTGCCCATTAAACCGATGATGTTTTGATTTTGATGTTTGTAGGCTAGACAAGTATCACATTTAGAGATGAAAAATGCTACGTCTTTGTACATACCAGGCCAATAATAATTAAGTTTTAGACGATGGTAAGTTTTGAATATACCGAAGTGAGCTGCAGTGGGTGAGCTATGATTTTCTGAGATAATTGACTCTCTGAATTCTAATGGAATTACAAGTTTCCAGTTGTATTCAGAATTTAACTCAGAAACAGCGCGACCATATTTAAATAATTTATTATTTTTAATAATGTAATCTGGAGTCGAACTCGGATTAATTTTACACTTGTCAAATATAGTGTTGTACCAAGTATCTTTAGACTTTTCAAATTTTGTATTAATAGCATTAAGATGAGCGATACGAGATAACTGATCGGGTACCACATGTTCAGAGCCACTTTTATGTTTTATTTCAAAATTAAACATAGAGAGACGGATGCACCATCGTGCTAGTCGACCTGTAGGGTTATCGAGACGTAAAAACCATTGTAAAGAAGAGTGGTCAGTGTATATTATAATTTTTTTACCATTGTCTAGGTAACAACGCCAATGTTCTAAGGACGTAATCACACTTAGTAACTCACGTTCAGTAATTGAATAGTTCTTTTGAGCATTTGTTAAGGATTTGCTCATGTAAGCTATAGGTTTTTCGATACCATCGAAATCTTGGGTAAGCATTGCTCCTATACCGTAGGCTGATGCATCACAATGTACAGCAAATGGTTTGTTAAAATCAGGACAGGCGAGTATTGGGGTACTAACCAACGCTTGTTTAATAGCTTTGAAAGCTTCATCGGCTTCGGCGGACCATTTAAAAGGTGGAGCTTTCTTTTTAGTAGATGTAAGTTTATTGAGTGGAGCTGATAAAGTACTAAGATTAGGAACAAAACGTCTATACCAACCGGCAGTTCCAAGAAATCTTTTAACATCTTTAACAGTTTTAGGGGTTTGTATATTCAAAATTGCTTGAACCTTAGAAGGGTCAGTATGTAAGCCGTCTTGGTTTACTATGTAACCTAAATATTTGAGTTCATTTCTAAAGAAGGAACATTTAGGGAAGTTAACAGTTATGTTAGCCTGAGAAAGTTTAGAGATTAATTTCGTCAGTAATTCGACGTGCTGTTCGAATGTTGGTGTAGCTATTACAATATCATCTAAGTAACAAAAGATATTGTTATCCAGCATAAGGTCTGATAGAAGATTATCTAAAAATCTTTGCTGAGTTGCAGGAGCGTTAGTTAAACCGAATGGCATTACCTTAAATTGATACATTCCACGTCCAGGAACATGAAAAGCCGTTTTAGGACGGTCTTCTTTTCTTAATGGAATTTCCCAAAACGCTTTGGCTATGTCAATTGAGGATAAATATTTACAATCTTTTAAATTATCTAAAATATCTGAAATCAAAGGTAATTTGTAAGCATCTTTACGAGTTATGCTATTTAATTTTCGGCTATCCACGCAGAAGCGCCATGTGCCATCTTTTTTAGGAGTTACAATGACAGGACTAAGCCATGGGCTTTCGCAAGGCTCAATTACATCTAGTTTAAGCATTTCTTCGACCTCTGTTTTTAGTGCTTTTTGTTTTTCGGGCGATAAACGGTAGCATCGCTGACGAATGGGAGGGTGGTCACCGGTATCGATATGATGTTCAGCAAGGTGAGTTTTTCCTAAAGGTTTAATTACGGTAGAAATTTGTTTGAACTTTTCTATTATTAAATTAGATAATTCTTGTTGAGTTTTAGTTAAATTCTCATAAGTGTGAAGGTTAGTAGAAGTTGAGTGAACTAGAAAGTTGTCATTTTGTGAGTTAAATTGATTATTAATGTTGCGAAGTACGCTGGGAGCAATGTTAAATGTTTTCCAGAAATCAATGCCAAGAATTAAAGATTCTTGAATATCTGGAATTACGTGGGCAGTAATTATGGAAAATTTATTATTGTAAATTACCGGAAGTAAAATAGTTCCGATAGATTTGATTGGTTGACCGTTAGCTACGGTACCTAAGATACGTTGGTCCTTCCGTAGTGAGAGACCTGACCTTAGTAAAATTTTGTGTGAGTCCTTACCAAGTATGGTAATGGAACTACCACTATCTAATAAACCGTTTAAAATAAGATTATTAACTTTAATATTTAAATATGGTCGAATTGAATCTTGTTTGTTTTCAAAAAGGAGAGTATTCACATTATTTGAGTTAAAAAAAAGTTTTATATAGTTAAGCCAATCAGTCCAATCTTTTTGATCATAATTAATTGAATATTTAATGTGTTTAATCTCCTTCTTTATTAGTTTTTTGAATTCGACTTATGACAGTTAGGGCAATGGGGAAATGTGACGTCTTTTAAGCCACATCTATAACAAACTTTTTGTGTATTTTTACACACAGCAAGGAGATGTGAATTTGTTCTACATCTTGGACAGGCGAAGGTAGTTAATTTTTGGGGTATTGGTTGGTTTTTTACTGCATAGATAGTTTTATTAAATGGGTATTCGGGTATATGTGGTGTAGTTTGATTGTAGTACGTTGTAGTAGTGTGAGATGGTTGTTCGAATGAGGTTGATGGTTGAGAAAATTTCGAGTTATAGTAGGTGGATTGATTATTGAGATTTAAAAGTTTTTCCGTAAATTTACATGATTCGATTAATGAATCGAGAGAAATTAGGTCGGTTTGTGAGATGCGTAAGTTAAATTCTGGTCTGATGTTTCGTAATATTATTTCTATTTTTTCTTTTTCAGAAATTTTTTCGTGTAATTTAGAAAATAAAGATTCCATGTGAGATATATAGATAATAACTCTCTCATTAGGGTTTTGTTTGCGATTATCGATTTGTTTTTTAAGTAAATAATCATGATTACTTATTTCAAAATCTTTTATTAAAAAGGTTCGTAATGTTTGCCAATCTGTTATGGTCTCTTTCTTTGCTCTGAACCAATCTAGAGCGATTCCTGAAAGAAGGTCAAAAATATGTTTGAAAAGTGTGCTCTCTGGTATGTTACGAACAGAAGCAAACTCTTCTATTCTTTGTATAAAATCTCTTGGGCAGCTATCGCCTTTGAACTTGAAGCGTTTGAGGTCGCTAGTGTATTTGTGCTCTCCAATAGAAATTAATTTTTGCGTTAGAGCATCAAAGTAAGAAAGGGGAGGTATGTTGTTGTAAGAAATGGTAGGTGTGCTGTTTATTACAGATTCTGTTGAGTGATATACAGATTGTTGGGGTGTGTTGATAAGCGTGCTGTATCTGTTTTTTAGTTCTGTAAATTCACTGGATAGTGAATTTAGTGTAGATAGTTGTTCTATTGTCAAGTCTTGGTTTATGTCGATCAGGCATATTCTTTTTTGAATATGTGAAATGTATGCTGGAATCTTGTTTTTACGCATTGGATAAGTATTTATGCAAGATTCCATTATTTTCAAACATTTAGTAATGTCCGTCATATCTGTAGTGAAGTCATTCGGACTGGTATCTGTAGGTGTGGGACAGTCAGGTAAGACTAAAAGGTTATTTAATTGAGTACGGAGCTCCTCTGCCGTTTGAGTGGCGTTTGGATTTTGTCCTCTCAATCTTAATTCATAAATCACTTCTGGTTTGTTCAGTTCATTAGTATCCATGTTTATGAAACTGTGTTAAAATATTTTTTAATAATTGATAAAAATGTAAAATATTATAAGCAAAATCTTTTTTGTCTTAAAGAGGTAGGTATAGACAATTTATGGAAATGATCCAAACTTTTTGATCCTATTTGTTTGTTTTGAAAGTTATGTCAAGCAATATTGTTAGTAAACAAAAAGAAATAATATTTTTGTTATGAAATGGAATGAAAACTAATAATTGTGTCGAAAGTACATGTAAAATATAATGTGGTATTATCTATGATAATAATGAAATGGCTTACTATGATATGCACATGAATGTGGTGATTTTGTGAAATTGATACTCTGTTTTACAAAATCAAATAATTTAAAAATTAACGGAATTAAAATAAAGGAAGAAGGTAAGGCTCGGAGATGGTGCTGCTCACGTCGTTGGTAGGTGCAAGGATGAAGACTGGTGACGAAGTTAGGGCTCGGAGATCTTGCGGAGATGTAGTTGTTCAGGTTAATAATGTTTTAAAAAAAACTTACAGATCTCCGGTTTATTTATGAATCTTATTTTTATGGATCTTCGGTTTAAAATTACCACGTTGAGGCGCCAGTGTCGCACGGCTTGTTATTAGGTAGGTAGGGAGTGGGTTCCATAAATGATGCCGTGCGTGTTAAATAATTTAATGATATAATATAATGTAAGATACAAGATAAGACCTGAAAATAACATACAAATTATAAAAACGTTAGAACACTGAAATTTTAAATATAAATCACAAACGTATAAAAACATAAATTATTCTTACCCGTAATGGGTCTTTTAGAAAATATTAGAGTATGAATTTATTAGATTTATTGTGATGAGAGCTAATGATCGAGTGTTGTTTTTTAAGGAGATTGTCAGATGGTTTGACAGCGCAGGCGCGGAAAAGAAGAAATAGATGGATGAATAAAGATCGAATGAAAGGAGATTAAATAACTGCGCACCACGCTACAACCTATGCGCTTCATTCATATTTATTCTCTTTTCTTCACAAAGATATACTTAACCCAAAGAGATTCTAATCAGCTAGCGTTATGTACTCACCTCACGGAGTTACAATCAATTATTTTTTTAAATTCTCCTTTCAAAAGTTAAAGGTAAAGAAGAGATCTTTGGTTATTTAATTTTTTATTTGTTAGAAATGTTTTTTTCCTCCGAGCTAGAAATTAAAAAAAGTGGTAAAGTAAAAGCACGTGTGCGGTAAAATCAATTTTGCGCACACTTGACTGGGCATATAAAAGACCTCTTTTCGAGCAACTGTATTGAAAAAATATATCACTATCAAACCAAAATATTTATAGTCCACCATTGACCACTCAACCTCATTAAACTCTCCACATTTCAGCGCCAAATAACTAAATAACCATATATAATGTGTTCAGTTAATTATGTCAATGTCGCCAACCGACTATAGAAGTAAAATATAAAAATAATGTGTGAGTCGACAGGTTGGCAGAATGCCTACAGGCTGGTTGTAAACCAGGCTGGAATTCCAGCTTCAGAATCGGGTTGAATTTCGAATTCGCATAAAAGTGTCACACTGATATTTCAGCTCGGTTAGTGACAAATCGAACACTTTTTTAAAATTATTTATTGTATTGCACAACATAAACAAAATATCAAAAAGAAAAGAAGATAAACAAAAAAAACAATTAAAATTATTTTTACCTATAAATACCTATTACCTACTAATAACATCAAGAGAAAATTTTTTTTTAAAAAAAGGGAACACACAAAAGCAATAAAAAAGGCTTAGCTCAGCGTAATTTTTACCCTAAGGCAAAACGCTGTTATTCTGCTATCGCCCGGACCGAGTTGCGAGAGATGTTGCTAAAAAAATATATTTATGTATGTGTGCATGATTGTATGTGATTCATTATTTTTTCTATTTCGGTGAATCATTCGGAGCTGGAGTTTCAGTATGAATTGTCGACGGCCTTACACAGAATGGTGACTGGGTCATTCAGGGCGGAAATACTTTACTTTCAAACTATTATACTATACTATTCAGATACAGTATTAATAAAAGTATGGATGAACCCATCAGGTAAAAACTCATACATACAAACTAATAATAAAGTCATGAACTGTGATTACAACGACTTTAAAATCGTAACTTTTGTGAACGAAAGTTTCTGAAACAAAATATTAAGGTTTGTGATTAACTATTAGAATTGATAAATCCTAGTAGTTCATTATAGACTAGGTAGTTCATTATAGACTAGGTAGTTCATTATTCCAAGAAAAATCTGAATGAGGTACCTTACATAAAACCCCAATCATTTGTACATTTTTCATCATTTATTCCTTTATTATTTGCTTCTAAGTAAGCCTACCTAATGTTTCGGCTTCCTGCGATCTTCACCAGGTCGTCGGTCCACCGCGTGGAAGCTGATTTATGCAAGCAGCGCAGGACCGGTCGTTGTGGAAATCCTTGGGGGAGGCCTATGTCCAGCAGTGGACGTTTTTCAGCTGATATGATGATGTTGAAACCTAATGTTTATTGTTGATTTGTGAATGCCCGACTATGCCATACGGTGAAAGATAGCGAGAAAGTATGGAAAGCATAACTGTTACAATGTATGTTGTTAAGCAGCCCATAATGTTACCCAGTGGTACCCAGTAAGTTATTGTATGATGTCTGGACACGGGCACAGATCTGGTACGATCTTAGACTTCTGGAAAAAAGGTTATTGCATGAAGCAAAAATCCAGAGGATTTTTGCTTCATGGGTTATTGTTGTTATTATACTAGCTGGGGTACCCGGCTTCGCCCAGGGAGTTGCTATTAAATTGTGTGGTAGTTGAAATAAAATCAATCTACTACGACGGTTCTTGCTTTACATACCTAACGTGACCATATGTCCCGCTTTGGGCGGGACAGTTCCGCTTTCAGGCTGTCTGTCCCGCTGTCCCCACCGAGGGGAAAAATTTTCCGCTTTCGCAAACAGACCAAACGATAAATTAATTTAAGTATAAACCTATAATTTTTGCACTCGCAGACAACTGCTTAGACATTATAAGTCATGTGACTGAGGCTTAGTAACTTAACCAAAATGTACATGATATCTACTAAAAGAAATCTACTTATTATTCAGTGTTCATCATATCGTTCATATTATAAGTCCCCACCAAGAGGCTCAAGCCTACCCTTAATTGGGGCGATCAGGCCTTAGTCGACGCGGGCCCAGTTATCCATTTTCGAATAAACGCTAGTAAAATATATAAAAAAGTTTTTTTACATAATTCCGCTGGTGTCCCGCTCTGAGGAAAAAAAAAAGTGTGTGTGTCAGCTCCGACGCACGACTGGAGTTAACTACTTAAGTACGATTGTCTAAACAGGCACAAAACAGGGCTTGACTTTAGTTTTAAGTTTACTCTGCACAGTTTTTATAACTAATCATTCCAATTTCCGGCCTCTTTTCATAGCTGATGTGTCAGGTGTTTTAGCTCTCATGGTCGCAGCTACTAATGATCCATTTGGTGTTTGGCAGCGACTAACCTCGTATGCTTTAGATGCGGTTATACGAGCATATCTTAGGTCATACCATAAAGGGCTCTAACATTGGTTTTGTGTTGACTCTTCAATTAAATCAAGAGCATTTTTGTTAAGTTTCTCTTGTAATGTTTCTAGTAATTTGTTGACATCTTTCTTTATATCATCAGTCATCACTCACTTGAATAAGGAAATGAAAACTGTCGAACATCACTGTGTTTAAAGTCGTTCTGATACTTTAAAAGTTCACAATTCATAATTTTCTTCTTTTTTGCTTCTTGAAGAAACCCGTGGAAAAGGTCTGTGCTGGTTTCATGATGTGGAGCTGTTTTTTTTTCAAATTTGATATACAGTGACGTATTTCATAGTAGTCCCTACTCTCGAGAGGACGGGTTTTTTCCAGTAACATTCACGCAAGGAAGGTTCTTCACTGCGACGATGGGTCCACATCAAAAATGCCACTGCATGCTTACAACCACCAGCTAAAGCTGCACAGTCCAAGCACTGGCAACTGACGATTTCACCTTTAGTCTCGTCTATCACCATAGTGAATTTCTGAAAATGCAAACTAATTACTTACTGTAAACAAAATTTATTCTTTATAACCTAAAAAACTACTACTGAAAGAAAGACTATTATTTCGCCTTAGCAGAATTAAGGTTACTTACGTAGGTAGTGTTATATTATTTTATAGTACTTACATTGCTGTTTTTACATTTCTCAGCTCTGCAGAATAAAAATCGGGGTTATTTTTAACGTCCACTTTGGGCAAGTTTCTGCTATCTGCTTTCACAAAATTGACACCCATGATGGAGTGGAATACTAAATTATATAAAAATCACAAATTTTAAAATCTTATCAGATCAAAAATTGTAATACTGCAACAATAACAGATCTGATTTGATTACTGTGTTGTGACTTCATTTTAGATTTCGTAGTGACTTATATTCTTTTTGTCAGATTCAGCCAATCCTGACTGTTTTGTACCTATCACGTGACAGAGGTGCGCACAATAGGTTGCGCGTAAAAAACGTAACGCGCAAAGAGAATATAACAAACTACGTTTTCGATCACTAGATTTTACTCCTCATATTTTTTTCATACCGGGCGCCTAATATGCAAATCGATTCTTAAGGAGTAAACTCCAATAAATGGTCACGTTATACATACCCCAACTAATAGGTGCCCCGCCCCACCCATACAAAAAAGACTTCGAATGGTCTACAATGTTCCAGAATATTCCACAACCATCGAGAGTGTTCTAGAATGTTCCATAATAAAGGGCTGTTGTTGTGGAATTTTATGAAATTTTATGGGGCAAAATTTTCAACCGGTCAAATCCCTTTCAAATCTTCAAAAGCACGCCCTTCAGGTAAAAACGGGAACCTTCTTCATGGATGAGGGATAGTGGGCTACCACTAGGCTTGCGAACTATCCCGATTTAAACGAGATTCCCGATTCTAGGCCCCGGCGTCCTGAGTCCCGACCACGTACAGGCGGACGTTAATTGTCCCGATTTGTAACATCTACATTTTTTCATTTTATTAATCCCCGCCAGTCCTGTATTGTTATTTCCACATTACCACGAAGTAATGTACCGCGCGATTGAACTCGACGCCCGCGAGGGAAAAATCAAAGCGCGCTTTTGTTTTGTCGTCACGTCAGTCAGTATTATTTATTTCTTACATATTTTTGCTACGTAATGTTTATCCAAATGTCTGGCTGTCTGTAGTGCTAATCAGGGCTGCCATATTATTTTTGAAGGAGATCGTACAAAAGGGGGAAAAATCGTACACCTATACAAAACATAGCACACCATTTCATTTAAAAAATCGTAATCCTATACAAATCAACCAAAATTTAAATAGTACGGATTGCTATACAATCGTACGAATACAATTTAAATCGTACATCTGGCATCCCTGGTGCTAATGAGTCACAGTGTGACAGTGAAGAAGAAAAACGGAAGAAAATAAAAGCAAAGCGGAAGTGTGTTTACAAAAGGGATCGGATTGCTATATAATCGTACGAATACAATTTAAATCGTACATCTGGCAACCCTGGTGGTAATGAGTCACAGTGTGAGTGAAGAAGAAAAACGGAAGAATAATCAAGCAAAGCGTAAGTGTGTTTACAAACAAAGTGGAGCGGGATGAAAGGAACAGATTATTGTCGAAACATGTTAAATTCGAATTGCAAATAAGGGTTAATTTAAAAGAAACATGTTCTGAATTTTACGATTACATACGCAATCAAAAATAAAAATCTTCTGAAATTAGCCAAATCCCAAAATAAATGTACTTTTAAGACCAAAAATTAAACGTAATGTATGTTTGTTTTACTTTTATTTATTTTATTACTATGATTAAAAATATTTTTTGAAAAGTCCCGATTTTATTTTGCTTGTCCCATTTTATTCCCATTAAATCCCGATATATTGATTGGGTGAGTTGGCATCCCTAGCTAGTAGCTACCACACCATATAACTCCTTTGATCGTACGGGATTTGTTTCTGAGTTTTAGCGGCACGCGCAGAGTACTATGAGCATACTTCACTCCACACGCGAGACATATCCAAAAAATTGTATGGGTTCCTTGGGAAAAGTTGTTCAGTTTCATGAGTCCAACCCACAAATCTTGGACATTTTCTGTTTATATATGAAATAAAATTCTTTTTCACGTCACTGCCAGCCGCAAACATAAAGCCTTCAAAGCGCTACTTCAGCTTATCGGTGAAACATATACTTATGGTGCATGAAAATGTATATTTTTTCATTTCTATATTTTCTGAAGTGAAAACTTCTTTAGGAGCGTTGGGCATTTTTGAGATGGGAAAAAACCATTGAACTCGCGACACCGTCACCGACACCGTACCTACCAGGAACACTCGGAGGGTCAAAACTCAAAAAAGGCACTCCCGGAGTGGTTATATTAAATAATTAATATAAATATTTTTTATTTTATTTTTATTTCCATTAGTTTTTAATTTAAATTTTTGCAATGTATTTATTTTTGATGTACAATGAAGAGTTTTTTTTAATTTGAATTAATTTACTCATTCTTATATGGACTTTAACCGAAATCATTGAGTGCTTTGCGCGTATAGGGGGGCAACAACTATTGATTAATTTTTATATTATTACTGTAAATATTAGCAACAAGTGATAATATCGACAAACATAACTTGCTGCTAATAGATAAAGTTATGCAACAACAATTTAAAAAACCGGCCAAGTGCTAGCTGGACACCCCCTTAAATACTAATTTTATTTCAATTTAATTATTAATTTTTAAACTGAATAATAAAACTCAATATTCAAACTCATTGCTGTTAAAAAAAAAAAAAAAACAAGTTTGTTGTATGGGCCCTTACATATTTATTTTATTTTGTTTTTTAGTAATTTTTGTTATAGTGGCAACAGAAACACATCATCTGTGAAAATTTCATATGTCTAGCTATCACGGTTCATGACATACAGCCTGGTGACAGACGGACAGCGAAGTCTCAGTAATAGGGTCCCGTTTTTACCCTTCGGGTACGGAATCCTAGATACACCTTTTACCCCTGTATGTGCGCAAAATACTCAATGGTTTCAATTAAAATTCATATTAATGAGTAAATTTTTTATTTACATTGGCGGTGCTAATGTGCTAATCGAACCACTTTAAATTAAGTGTATTTTTCTCACTTTACGCTTTCATTGAGTATATAGTCTCTTAAAATCGTACGTATAATACCCACCCAACAGTAGAAAGTGGTAAAGTGCATCATATCAGCGAGACGTCCATTGTTGGACAAAGGCCTTCCAAAGGATTTCTACAACGACCGGTTCTGCGCTGCCTGCGTCCCGTCCACCGAGTGGGAGGCCTGCCTAAGCTACGTCTTCTAGTTCAAGGCAGTAAAGTTCATTATGGTTGACTCTCGCGTTATACTCGTGACCGGGTGCTGCCCGTGTGAACTACCCTACACTTGTCAAAGGCATTACATGACATTCAATGATTTAATGTATAACTTCTCGTGTAATGTTGTTTTCATGTTCTAATGACATAATTTGTTTTTTTTATATATCAAGTATTGGATTTTGACGGTATTAACTAATGATTGTTTATTTCTTGATTGTTTACAAATTAAATTATGTAATCACTATTTTATGACTATCAGAAAGAGTGTTATTTGCACCTATTTTGAATAAATATACCAATTGTGAATAAAAAAAATGAAAAAATATCTTGAATTGAATCTTGAGTTCTCGAGTTCGGGGGACTTGATACAATACCTGTTCGAACAGTCATTACCTCTGGTTAGAGCATGCAATACCGCAATATATTTTCAAAACCGCGGTATCTGAACTTATAATATCGCAAAATTTGCAAAATTGCGATATTTACAACTTAGTTAACTGAAAGCCTTATTTAAAAAAGAAATCATTAATGGTATTTAAAATGAAACAGCATAAGTTAAAACTCCAATATTAATGTCTGCCTGAAGATGGTGTTCGAAATTCGAAACCGGTCGCTGACAAATTAAAAACGCAGTTTTATTTATTTTATGTGGAATTAGTGTAGGTATATACCAATACGTGTGGTACAATATTACAATGTTAATCTTTATTTTTTACGTAAAAACTATTAGGGATCGATTGTATCATCATTTAAAGAACTTCTAATTTTAATACATAAGTGTCCTGCAGCTGAAAATGCCCTTTCAGCTTCTTCAGCAGGTAGTTAGGTACATAAAGTATGCAGATAGTTACCCCTTGATTTTTGTCGGGGATATCCCATCGCGGCGGCTTGTTTTTAATTCCGCGAAATTCGCATCTCTAATTTCGCTTTTGCGGTACTGAAATATGACGCGAAATTTCGCGTAATTGCGGTAACGATATTGCGGTATTGCATGCTCTACCTCTGGTGTCCCTCTCATACATGGATCAGCCAAAGCAAACTTTGTATGGGTACTCTAATTTTTTTTGCTATTTCAGGATAGTTGTTGTTGGACCGTTGCACGAATAGAATTTCTACTGCAGAATTTCACCTTACATGCCTTGTTGTTACACCCTGTGTTTTTAACTGGTTTTTAAGGCTTTAAGATGGGTCAAATGACAATATACCTACAATTAAAATTATTGAAAGACTGTGTAAAGCTATCAACGTGGAAAAATATATAATATACTTAAAGTAACAAAAAATCGATTTAATTGAATACTATTTAAAAAATATTACCACTCTTGATGTAAAAAAAATATACTGTAGACCCTGTTTTTGGCATTAATTGCAAAATTTCTCGAAAACAAATAGTTAATATTGAATGAAACCAACACACAAAAATCGATGACTTTAAGACATTTCATTTTAATAGAACACATTTTTTTAAACTTATTTGAAAGTGATGAAAAGTAATAAAAACATGTAAAAATCGAGAATTTGGCGTTCGGTTTCAACGTAACAGCCTCGTTGAGGCCCGCATTGATTTAAACATAAAATGATTAGACTTACGTTCAATATTATTGAAACACGTATCAACCTACTCGGAGACCTCAATGGCAGACCTTAGAACAAACTATAACAAAAACAAAGACGTAGAAAAAGTTTCAGATTTCAAGTTTCTTCGCTCATAATTTATCGACTAGGACTGTTGGAGTAGGGTTACCAGATGTTAGATTGAAAAGTCCTGACAATAAGCCTGATTTTTATCAAAAAGTCCTGACATTTTACTGAAAGGGGCACAGTAGTCATAGTAATAAAACACCACTTATAATATTCCTTTTGAGTGCCAACCGGTCACTATCCGACTCCCAATCTGCCATTGAGCCAACTCTAACTCTCCACACAATGAAAAAATCACCATTCATTTTAGTCCATGGGCTGCTTGATAAAATACCTATAAACACGTAAATAATCAAAAAATCCTGACATTGTCAAAGTCCGGCCGGAATCGTGACTGGTGCCTAAAAATCCTGACATGTCAGGACAAATCCTTACGTCTGGCAAGCCTATGTTGGAGCCGATAATACGTAACAAAATAAACTATAGTCCTCACACAAAGATTGTTTGTTTTCGTCTGTGCCACTGTGACCCGGGCAATGAAACGATTTCTTATACATAATAAATATTGTTGTAGACAAAGGATTCCTTGTACACGTACCTAGAAGTCCTACAACTGATTATTTTCCTTTTCAAAACAGAGTGGTTTATGGTTACCAATACTATAATAGTTTGTTCAAGTGCATTTGGCAAGATTGAATAGGCATTATTTGAGTTTGCGTATACCATCCTCAGTTATTTGAAAGCTAGTGCTTCCCGTGTGTTCCCATATAAATTTTATCAAAATCGGTGTAGTACTTTAGTAGAAAATTAACAAAAATCAAAAATAATAATGCAAAAATGTACTAATTTGTTGCGATGGAAGTCGGTTTTTTAACGTGTATAGCGTTTTTCGAATTTCGATTTCATATGTACGTATATCTGACGCTCTTATTACGGTGAAGGAAAACATCGTGAGGAAACCAACACACGCCTGCGAAGAAACTCGAAGGTTGTGTGTGAAGTCGACCAACCCGCACTGGGCCCCGCGTGGTCGACTGAGGCCCGATCGCCCTAATTCAGGGTAGGCTCGAACCCCTCGGTGGGGACGTATATGAGCTGACATGATGACTATAAATAGTAGGTAGGTACTTTGATATACATAGACTAGATGTACGTTTTGGTGATCCAGAACTAGACGATATCAATTTAATAATGATTTTCGAAAATCCTAAAATCTTTTAGGTACAAGCTTTAATTTGAAAATAGTTTTAATTAAGTATTTCGTACTTTTCTTAGCAAATCCCGTTCATTTGATATTGATACCCATACCATACGTGCGTAAACAATAAATAAACTGATCCGCCATCTTTGGGAGTCTGCCATATTGTATTAAAAATGACGTCACTTACCTAAACGTGCATTGTTTTCCAAACTTAAAACGTGTAATATCAATACTTTCAGCTCAACCACTGTATTAAAATATAGTGGCTTACATACAGTAGCGCAACTTATGTACTGACGCAGAGCAACAACGGAAGGCTTGCGTTGCGGGGCAGTGGGCGCCGGGGCACAGCCTGGCCAATTCCGCGATTTTGCCAGGCTGAGTACAGGCTAGTATGGGCTATAGTATACAATTAATTATTACCCGACTGCGCCAGAAGGAGGGTTATGTTTTTCGAGAGTATGTATGTATGTATGTATAATTGTTTGGCACGCTCTGCAGCCTGAACGGCTGGATGGATTTTGGCTCGAGAGGTGTCGTTAGATTCGTATTTACTGTGAGAGTGACACTGGGTATATCAAAATAAAAAAAAATACAGAATGGCGGGTTTTTGGCGCCAAATTCAAATGTTTGACACGCTTTGCAGCCAGAACGGCTGCAGAATATAATAATATTATTATATCAACTGATAAGTTAATAATCTGCGTAATCTTAATGTGTGTCATGTGTACTTAGGTTACTACACAAACTCATTCAATAATAAAACTAAAAAATAAATAAAATAAAATACGGTAATTTAAAAAACTAAAAAACCCGACTGCGTTTCTGTGTAATTTGTAAATGAAAAACCCTAAAACAAGAAAGTCGTCATACCCGATTGCACTTAACTTAAGAAAAATTGTAGCAGTCGGGACCCATTCTAGAAAGTCAGCCGTCTAGTCAGTATATTGGAGTAATCTGCAATGTAATATAGGTATGTGCTCTCAATTCACTATGCCTCCATTTCTAGAAACAGGGAGTAATAAATGAAAAGTAGTTAGCTTTCATTATGTATGTAAGATTATAATATAATTAAACAGTACCGTACACCTTGGCCTGCGCTTGGCTCTCGAATGCCGAATGCATGACTCTCACCCGCTCGTATGGCCGTTGGTCTTTTTTAACCCTTCGTCGCTTGCACTCCCCGAAATTTGGTGGCGTTTGCTAGAATAGAAACAATGAATAGAAGCTAACAATAGTACTTGCGCCGCCGGTGGCGCATCGTGGAACATCAAAGGCGTTGCGCTACTGTAAGCCATATCTTAATACTGTGACTCAACGGAAACCGGGAAGTGGTTCTAATTAAGATTTCAAGATTTGTCCCACACTAACTAACACACAGACTAACTAAATAACACGGCGAGCTAATAGGTATAAAGCCTGTAAAAACAATGTTTTTTGTTATACGCGTGTGGTGACTTTGTCTCACATACGCCTGTCATAAAATAGCGATCTTGTAATGTTTTTCTCTAGTACGCACCTAACTGTAAATTGTAAATGAATGTTTTCTTTTGTTACGAACCTAACTTTTGTGTCAATAGAAATATTTTTAACAGTATAGTTTTACGATATTTGTCATTTCTAAATAACCATTAGGTATTCTGTCGACAACCGTTATTTAGATCCTTTAGTAATAATTGGTATTGTGCAATATATATGTTTCTCAAATAACAACAGGCATTGTCTAATATAACTTCTTTGGCCGTAACGAATGTAACCCTTGCTTTTGTATTTCGTCGGCTTTCTAATTTCGCGTAAATTTTAATTGTTATGTTGTCACTATTTTTCTGTTTGTACAATATTCTTTTGTGTGTATGTCCCGTTTAGAAAGCGTCCGATGAAAACCGTTAGCTAGCTGCGATTATTGTGTAGCTACGTTCGTTAGGGAGTCAGCATCAAACCACGGTATAGCTCGGACGTTTTCTCACATGTACTGAGATCTTTATTATACAGTTATCGTACTATATTTGACGAACTTTTAATTATCTCCGACGCACTCCACACCCTTGTACGTAGCGCGCGACAGAGGCGGAGACAGTCGCACGCGCATTTTATTTTAATTGGATAGCTCGTTTTGGTGTTCCGCTTAACATAACGACAGACAAAGGACGGCAATTCGAGTCACACCTATTTAGAGATCTAAATGCCCTAATAGGTACGCAACACTTTAAGACTACTGCCTATCACCCAGCTGCAAACGGTATGGTAGAGCGTTTTCACCGACAGCTAAAAAGCGCTATAATGTGTCACGGATCTAACAGTACCAGTTGGACGCGAATATTACCGACTGTTTTGCTAGGCGTTAGAACCGCATGGAAGGATGACCTCCAAGCTACTTCCGCAGAATTAGTTTATGGACAGAGCTTACGTCTTCCAGGACAGTTCTTAGGAACCGATACAATACCTAGACCGTCGCAAAGTGAATTCGTTAAAGAGCTATGTAATAACTTCAGACAGCTTAAACCCATAGCTGGAGCGAGCCACGGCCAGAAAAGTACCTTTATCTATAAAGACTTAGCTACGACTAGTCATGTCTTTGTTCGAGATGACACGATCAGAGCAGGTCTTCAACAACCATATAACGGACCTTTTAGGGTGGTTAGCCGAAAAGAAAAAACGTTTGTCTTAGACATACGCGGTCGCGAGATCGCGGTTTCAGTCGATAGGCTAAAGCCAGCTTACGTATTAAGGGAAACGGCACATCACCCTGAGAATAGCTTAAGCGACTCTGAAGACACCTTAATACGGTACAATAGGCATCCCCAACAGGGTAATAATGGAAACAATGGGAGCGGTACCTCTGAGGCGCACACGCCGAGCGCCACGCCAGATTCAACAGGTGTTAGCCAGTCAAATATTCCTCGACGAACAAACAGGTGTGTCCGCTTTCTAGATTTTTACCAAGCTGGTTTTGCGTGATTTATATCATGGCGTTATTATTATTAATTTTTTTTTCGTGATTTAGACCATTGTGTGTATTAAATAATCTGTATCTTTGTTTGTTTTTGTTTTTCTTGGTCTAAACCACTGGAGAGGGGATACTGTGGTGACTTTGTCTCACATACGCCTGTCATAAAATAGCGATCTTGTAATGTTTTTCTCTAGTACGCACCTAACTGTAAATTGTAAATGAATGTTTTCTTTTGTTACGAACCTAACTTTTGTGTCAATAGAAATATTTTTAACAGTATAGTTTTACGATATTTGTCATTTCTAAATAACCATTAGGTATTCTGTCGACAACCGTTATTTAGATCCTTTAGTAATAATTGGTATTGTGCAATATATATGTTTCTCAAATAACAACAGGCATTGTCTAATATAACTTCTTTGGCCGTAACGAATGTAACCCTTGCTTTTGTATTTCGTCGGCTTTCTAATTTCGCGTAAATTTTAATTGTTATGTTGTCACTATTTTTCTGTTTGTACAATATTCTTTTGTGTGTATGTCCCGTTTAGAAAGCGTCCGATGAAAACCGTTAGCTAGCTGCGATTATTGTGTAGCTACGTTCCTAAGGGAGTCAGCATCAAACCACGGTATAGCTCGGACGTTTTCTCACATGTACTGAGATCTTTATTATACAGTTATCGTACTATATTTGACGAACTTTTAATTATCTCCGACGCACTCCACACCCTTGTACGTAGCGCGCGACACGCGTAATTACGTATACGCATAATGTGGGTGGAAAAAGCCAAAGAAAGTAGGTATATTTCAAGACACTACACGAACATTATGTGATTGTTTGTTTAAATAATTTTCGAAAAACCTAAAAACTTTTAGGTACAAGCTTTTAATATTGCATTGTCACGCGATATACATATGCATGTAAAATTTCAGCTCAATCGGAAACCGGGAAGTGGGTCAAATTTAACTTACATGATTTCTCCCGAACAAACATACATACATTGTAAGTTAAATAAAAGCTTGTAAAATAGAGTCCTTCGGAATTATGTGCAGAGGCACAGATGAGATACTAGTTACTTACAGAGGCCAGCACAGCAAGAGACACTCGTAGTGCGATTCTGAACCATACGCATACGGCATAAGATCGTTAACAGCCTAAAGTGTGTACCTGAAAAATATTAAGGGTCATGCATGATTCATAAAACTACCTAAAAATATTCAATTCGCAAAAAATGAAATTGTAATACTACGATCTCTACGTAATTTAATGCTATAAAAGCAATTTAGAACTACGAAAACAATTTAGAACTACAAAAACAATTTAGAACTATCAAAACAATTTGGCACTACAAAATAATTTAGAACTTCAAAAACAATTTAGAACTACCAAAACAATTTAGAACTACAAATTAATATAGAACTACAAAAACAATTTAGAACTACAAATTAATATAGAACTACAAAAACAATTTAGAACTACCAAAACAATTTAGAACTACAAAGTAATATCGAACTACAAAAACAATTTAGAACTACCAAAACAATTTAGAACTACAAATTAATATAGAACTACAAAAACAATTTAGAACTACCAAAACAATTTAGAACTACCAAAACAATTTAGAACTACAAAAACAATTTAGAACTACCAAAACAATTTGGCACTACAAAATAATTTAGAACTACAAAAACAATTTAGAACTACAAATTAATATAGAACTACAAAAACAATATAGAACTACAAAAACAATTTAGAACTACCAAAACAATTTAGAACTACAAATTAATATAGAACTACCAAAACAATTTAGAACTACAAATTAATATAGAACTAAAAAAACAATATAGAACTACAAAAACAATTTAGAACTACCAAAACAATTTGGCACTACAAAAACCGGCGAGGTGGAACTCGGACTCGCGCACTAAGGTCCCGTGTCCACCACACCTTTGGCACTCCCTGGACACTTCATACAACGGGCCAGTAATGACATTTCAAAAACGAATGACAGAACAAACAAAATGGCGGCGAAACCCATACGTTCGACAACCAAACGGTAACCAATCTGCATCAATCTGGGTAACGAGGGGGTTAAGTCGCAATCTAGAGAGCGGCAGGGAGTGTCCATACTGTATGTTAGTACTAATATGTATACTTTGCCATTGGGTACCGAACACTACCTACAAACATCAACGAGTCCAACCATGGAATTGAAGGACACCCATACATCGGTCGACATCACGGTAGATACTCCAACAGCAAATGTATGTTCGTAATCAAAACAAAAATTATTGTAAAATTTCTTTTTTTTTATTCATAATTGGTAAGCCCCTGGCCTGGCATCATCTCACCTGATGGTAAGTTACGATGATGCCGAAGATGTGAGCGGGCTTACCAAGATTCCCCAACGCAATGGAGAATCTTTAAGCCGGAACACATCAATGTTGTTAACACTGATGTTTGGCGGCAAGACTTAGATGAGATGGTGGAAATGCCTGATTCTAGGTCAACGGGAACCTATTCTAACTAAGTTTTGATGAATCAGTATGTCAGTATCAAAATATGTGATATAAAATGACCGTATCTTTTGAATGCGTTGACTAGATAGAAGCTTGAATTATACAGGATGTAAAAAATTGGTGTAGGACCCGTTAACTAAGGGTTCTACTCATCATACTGAACAACTTTCCCCAAGGAACCCATAGTCAATTCTCAAAAAAAAAATTGACCCTCCATACTAAAATGCATAAAATTGGTCGATCAGCTGATCGATTTTTATGAAGAGTAAATTTCAGCAAAGTCGTAGAACAAAAGTTGTTCGGTATGATGAGTAGAAGCCCCAGTAAACGGGACCTACACCAATTTTGTTACATCCTGTATATACAAGGAACATCTACAAGGAACTGTAGAACTTTGATTCAACTTGGTATGACTTGGTGGCTCTACCTGTTTCTGAGAAAAAGAGTTGACGACGGACAACTAAGTGATCTTTTTAACGGTAGTACTCGTACAATATAGTGTTTTTGCCAGTGTGTGTTGCCAGTGATGACTTACGGAACTCTGACATGGTCGCTTACTATGGGCCTCATAAGAAGGCTCAAGGTCACCCAAAGGGCGATGGAGGGTGCTATGCTCGGAGTTTCTCAGCGTGTCGAATCAGAAACGAGGAGATCCGAAGGAGAACTAAAGTAACCGACATAGCTCACAGAATCGCTAAACTGAAGTGGCAGTGGGCAGGACACATAGCTCGTAGGGAAGTGCTATGAAAACTGATACTCTGTTGTTCATGCATATGTCCGACTCTGCGAGAGATCAAATCTTCTGATAAAAGCTTTTTACGTTTATTATCACTAGTTACATAATTTCTTTAAGTCTGGGTTTTTAATTATTTTATTCTTTTTCAATTTCATTTTAAACGTCGTAGGTTTTTTTTATTTCAAACTTTTTAAACAGCATAGGTACATACATTATAAAAAAATGATATTTTATTTTAATATATTAATATAATAAGTATTAACAACTTAACTTTGCGTTTTAACCGTCGTGGGATTTTCAAAATTTTTATTTTGCTTTTTCTTTCAAACTTTTTAAAGAGCATAAGTACGTACATTATAAAAAATCGATACAGTTTATTTTAATATATAATTTTAATAAGTACCTATTTACAAGTAAACTTTGCTGGGGGGTTTAGTTGTTACTCAACTCGATATCATTAAGCAGCATATTAAATGACGGCTGAAAAGACATTTTCAAGTAAAGTAAAAAAAAATTACAAAGCGTTAAATCTTAAATCTGTCTGTTTCACTTTCACACCTAAACGATTTTAACAATTTGTCGGTAAGATTTCACATAGTCAAGTGTGTTTATCATACTAGTTGGTAAATTAAAATTTAAAATATTTAAATATAAAAATAGTTTTTATGAAATTGTTGATATCGACCACCACTGTGCATACTCCACATTGGGCATTGTAGGAAAATGCTTTCCCAGTACACAATGCTAACTTGTTTACAAAACAAACAAAAAATTAAGAACCTTCTCTAATCAACCACAAACCCTATACTGAATACCGCATCAAAATCGGACTAGATATTACTACAGCGCCACCTACTACCGTTACACCTATTTAAGAATCCTCACTTATCAACCAAAAACCCATTATTGAAAACCGCATCCAAAACGGACTAGTAGTTTTGGTTTTGTACAAAAAAAATTAACTGCAGCGCCTCCTGATGAGTTTCATCTTAACGCATATATAAGAACATGCACCAATGAAATCCGAACCCATCACTGAAAACCGCATCAAAATCGGCCTAGTAGTTTAGGAGATAAATAGCTGTATTGGTTTGTACAAACAAATGTTTACTGCAGCGCCCCCTGGAGAGTTGTCACTGTAACACCTATTTAAGAATATGCACCAATCAAACCAGAACCCATTACTGAAAACCGCATCAAAATCGGACTAGTAGTTTTATTTATTTATTTTATTTTTATTTATTAGGAAAACTTACAGCTAATTAACATCATTATAGAGAACTAGATAGCAAAATAACATAGCCATTATAAGTTTCCAGTTTTTGGAGATAAATAGTGAAATTGGTTTTTATAAAAAGTGTTTACTGCAGCGCCCCTGGTGAGTTATCATCGTAACTCATAAATAAGAACATGCACCAATCAATCCAAACCCATCACTGAAAACCGCAATCAAATTGTACTTGTAGTTTTGGAGATAAATAGCATCATTGCTTTGTACAAACAAATGTTTACTGCGGCTCCCCTAGTGAGTTGCCCCTTTAACACCTATCTAAGAACATGCACCAATCAAACCAGAACCCATCACTGAAAACCGCATGAAAATCGGACTAGTAGTTTTGGAGATTAATGGTGACATTGGTTTTTATAAAAAAAAAATTACTGCAGCGCCCTATGGTGAGCTGCCACCGTAACACCTATCTAAGAACATGCACCCATCAAATCCGAACCCATCACTGAAAAATCAAAATCGGACTAGTAGTTTAGGAGAAAATGGCAACATTCTTTTGCATAAACACCCTCTCACCCAGCTCTCACCCCAAACGCATATACAGTTCCGTCGCGGGTAAAAATAGTTTCAGCTAATTTTGTTAGACCTTATATATCAGCATCATCACAAGATATTTTTTAAGTATGTACGAGTATGTATATTAAACGCTCGTAGAGCAGAGGAGCTAAAATTGCATACTCATGAAATAGTTGAGCGAGAAGCGAGATAAAAATATTTCTTCGAATTTGATTAGCTTTGTGGTGTGAAACTACTTTGCACTATGTAATACAATCTGTGTAAACAGGATGTTTGAATTCGTGTAGTTATCGTACCGTACGTACCTACTAGGTAGGAACTTATCGTACTTATAACAATACCTACCTACAGTGTTCTTGATCTACTTACTAATTAAATTATTTCTTTTATCCACCATGGCATTGTTCAGTGTTTAGGCACAGTATATATCGCACCCTTAATAAAATACTGACCGATTTCAAAATCACAAACTTTTGGGAATGACCTAAAATGTATTTTGTATAGACTGCATTATTTTTAAAATTGCTATATAATTGCAAATAAAAAGCATAGGAGAAAACTAAAACCACGTATTTTATCTTAAATATATGCTCTTTCAGGTGTAGTAAAATTAATTTAAATATTTGGTCGATTAGTTGGGAAAAAAAATATTTTTTTTAGCATTTCAGAATTGAGTCATTATTTTACAAAAAAAAGTAGGATATTGCTGACCTAGCTGAAAATACGTCTATATTTCACTCAATGATTCTAACAAAAAGTAGTATCATTTTAAATCAAGCCACTGTTTAATTAAGAGTATACAAAATTGTATGTCATATTTAAAAATAAGCCTATTTTCTACAAAATATCTAGCTTATCTAAGTGACTCATTTTAAAATGGTTTTTTTAATTAGAAAATTTGGAACTAGATCAGATGAAAAATAAAAGCTTAATTGTACAAATTAAATGTTTAACCTTCATTTTATGAACTATTATCAAAAATCATGATTCAAATAATCCGTTTTGTGTTTGTTTTTAAACATTATTAGAAAATGCAATACAACGTACTTAATAATAATTATAATGTTTTTAAAAGCAAATGCTGCTAACAAATAGTTTCAGAAACTAAATTAGTAAGTAACCTCATTCAATAATCATAAACTTTAAAAAAAAAATATAATAACTTTAATGCCAACCAATAAAGTGTCTTACTTTTTGTTATATTATTTATTATCATAGTCAGCAGAAGGACGTCCACTGCTGGACAAACGCTTCCCCCAAGCACTATGTTAATATTACTAATATTTATTATACTGTGCCCCAAGGGTTTTCACCGCGCATTTCCCGTGGCACTACCAGTGGAACTACTGGTAGTGCCATAGTTAAATTTCATTTACCGTAGCACTACTGATTTAATTTGATAGGTTTACTCCTAATCCGACCAAACAAAAAAAAGCTAAGCATCAGATTATTTTACTATATTTCACGACAACCGATCCTGCGCTGCCTGCATTCAGCGGCTTCCTATGACCTTCACCAGGTCATCGGTCCACCGAGTGAGGAGTCCTTTCTACGTACGTTTTCCGCGGCCGCCACTCGAGAACTTTACTACGCCAACGGCCATCTGTTCTACGAGCTATAATATGTAATATTCAATAGAATTAACACTGAAAGACATAACTATAAAACCTTGAAAAATTACAACAGGCAATTAGAATAAACTCTTTATAAAATGCAATATTATAAAGGTTAGTAGGTACCTGAACAATTATCAGTCAAAATGTTCAGTCTAAATAAGCGACAGGTTTTACCTGTGGCACAAGTAATCAATCAGTCTAGCTAATAATCAGTCTAACTAAATTAAGGCTTGTTGGTAAAACCACAACTCTTTTACAAAAATAGATAACTACTTAACTATCTACCTACATTATTGTATGGGAATTATATTTTTCGTCCCCAGTTAAATAGATTCATCTCTATTCAATATTTTCGTTCTCAAATTGATAGATCTGTCACCAAATTGATAGATCTGTCATCAAATTATATTTTTCGTCCCCAGTTAAATAGATTCATCTCTATTCAATATTTTCGTTCTCAAATTGATAGATCTGTCACCAAATTGATAGATCTGTCATCAAATTGATAGATCTGTCATTAAAAATACGTGTGGCACTCGGGGACTGCCGCGGTAAAGCTATTGCATGGTAACAAATCGAAAACTAGGGGGTAATCGGTCAAAAACAATAAATAAATGAGCGAGCGAAGCGAGCGATGTTAGGTTCCGTCAGGTTTGATTGATTTAACAGTCAAAGAGCCTCGCGAAGCGAGGCTCCCCACCCTGGGTACAAAATTACTTCGCAGCAGAAGAAATCATCGGAAGATGACCCCTACCCCCGCCACCCGTTTCGAACATCAACAAACTTTCGGGATCCGAAGAGGATGTGGGAGTATCTGTAGGTCACCTTTGTTAGTAATTTTAGGCATTTATTTGGTGACAGATCTACTATTTTGAGTACAAACTATATTATTTATGAAATTTCAATTTTTTTATTTAGTGATCGAAGCTATTTAATTGACAATCGTTAAAAGACTTTTCTGGTGATAAATCTTTTCCTTTTGAGTATTGTTTTGGTGTTGTTTGATGACTTTACTTTGGTGACAGATCTACTATTTTGAGTACAAACTATACTATTTAGGGAATTTCATTTTTTTTATTTAGTGATCGAATCTATTTAATTGACAATCGATAAAATCATACCCTTATTGTATTACAAACAATAAATAACACTTAGTCGAACATTTGGCACCATTTTGACGTCTTACAAAAGTATAAATAAGAGTTGCATTTTACGAAAATATCGTTTTTTGTTATCAATTGAGAATTGTTAATTAGCAACAGTGAGAACTTAAATAATATAAAAACATAAAACTTATATTAACTTATTGTTACATTAAATTAAGTCTTTGTAGTAACTGGAATAATAAGGCGATATCACTTTTTTGGATCTTAGGCTCTTGAGATCTTTTTTTGTTCTCGCTCTGTTGGAACCTTTCACTATAGGCTTTCCCTAGGATCATATCTCCAATCATAGGCAAGGACTTTCGCAGGCCTGCTCGTACATCAATTTCGCGATATTTGTCATCTTTATATGACGTCTTGAAATAAAATTTGAATGGTTCTTCTTTGCGGAACTCTAATATTTTTACGTCAGTCCAGTTAAGTGATACATCTTTGGTGAAATTCTGACCCCACTTAGTTTGTAAATTCTTATGTCTACGAAATCTTGAAATTTCCAAGATTCAGGATCGCGCTTTCGCTTCCTTGTTTTACGTTCTGGTGTTTGAACGATCCAAACTTTCTGATGAACCACAAGAAGAGCTTGATGACGATGAATTGCTACGAGAACATGATGACGACGATGACTCAGAAGAACTACTACTTCTGCTTTGACGAAAAAGAGATGTTGACAACAGTTGCGGCGGCCGATTATCTATTCCCATTTCTGTGTGATATGTGGGATCTGTATCACTTAGATCTGCATCACTTTCATCGGAGTTCATAGGGGAAATTTTATAACTTTTTTTTATTAGTTCTCGACGTTTCACTAGAAGATTTCTGAGTTGTTTCAGTTGTTAAGTTGGTGTTAGTTGATAGTAACTCATTTGGGCAACTTGCTGAGGTTGTATCTTTATTTTCATCTCCATCGTTTAAATTGAATTGAAGGGAATTAGCAATATAAACCGTTTATTTTGCGGGCACTGACGTGGTATTAACCTTATTTTTGCTTGTGAAAAAAAAAAAAACAATTTGTTAGATTAATGATTTTTTGGCCTCGGAGGATACAGTATTTTTAACAATAGTAGTAGAAGCTGGATCAGGTTGATCTTGAGATTGTATTACTACTGGTGAATTTTGACAGGTTATTGAAGCAGGGACATGTGGAGAATCCTCTTCCAATTCATCAAAAGTTGGTGATTTTTCAGCTGGGTTCGTAGATGACGTCTGTAGAGAATTTTCTTTATTAAGTAATGATGCTTTTTCAGTGGTTATGTTAGCAGACACCTGTAAAGTATGATTTTCTGTAAGTAATGCTACGTTTTTAGTGATTATGGTAGCAGATAACTGCAGAGAATATTTTTTTATAGGTGGTGCTGATTGTTTATTGGCTATGTTAGCAGACAACTGTGGATAATTTTCTTTTACAGTCGATGCTGCTCTTTTAGTGTTTATTTTATCGCACGACTTTTTTCTTTTACAGGTAATGCGACTTTTTCTACGCATATATCAAGAGATGCCTGCGAAGATCCCATGTTTTTTTCAGTCTATAATTTTATCGGCAGATACCTGCAAGGAGTCTACTTGGAGGTTTTCTGCTATAAAAGTGTCTGTTTTTGTAATAGTGGCAGGTGTTTGTGATGAACTATCTTGATTTTTTTTTCATCATTTTATTACATTCTCGGTGTGTGTAGCCTGCAGAAAACAGTTTTTACATACAATTACAGATAAAGTTTCATTATCTGTGGGTTTATCAGCCAAACAGCGGAGAACACTCTTGAGTAAAATCTTTATTTGCAGGTAAACGCAGGCACTCATTTGTATCACTTGTAGAAGTAGAATCCGTATTTTTGGAATTCGCAGGTGCATAAAGTGGATTTTTCTGACATACTTGCTTACCATGAACTCCTTTTTATCCTTAAAATATTTATTCTTTGTGGCCAAACGGTCGTTATTTAGCGACGATCTTTTATTTTTTTTCAAGCTCATTTTGATATTTATATTTTCGAATATCTGCTTCATACGCTGATTCTCCATGATGACTAATGACAAATATCTACAACAAAACAAAAATAATTTAAATTTTTAAGTAATTTTCTAAATTGATCCATAAAAATTTGTTCATAATTAAATTATATACAGACCTAATTTTAGATATTACGCAATTTTTTCGGCTTTTTTTATAATACAAAGACTAAACTTCAAATGGGTCAAACGATTCACACTTCTTTTTAAAAGAACATAGACCAAATTTGATATCAGACAAATTAATTTTACGATTTTCAAAACTACACAGTCGCAACTCCAAAATGGTCAATGAACTTGTTAGAAATTTATACAAAATATTGACTTAATACGAAATAAGCCAGCCAAACCATTAAGATTCTTTCTGAAACATTGACGTATCACTAAATCGGTCAGTATTGTTTAAAAAATTGACTCAATAACTTACCTTTATTTTCAATAGAACAACGGCTCATCTTATAATCGGTCGGCGTTTGACACTACCACTGCGTGCGGCCTCCAGCGCAAGACTGAATCGGTCACTGTTCCACGGAGGAGGGCGGGGATGCGGGAAAGGGAAATATAGACTCATCTTATTTTGAACCTTAATTTGTTAGGAAAATGGGTGTTTTTTTTAAACTAGGTTGTGAAGCCTGCTCTTTTAGGGCGGTATTTGATTGAAACTCGTTTTGCTAAAATTTTGAGTTCGGTCGATGTTTTACTAAGAGTGCGATATATATTAGTACTAACGTAGTTTAGGGTTCCGAAGTCAACCAGGAACCCTTACAGTTTCGCAATCTTACAGTTTCGCAATTTCTGTCTATGCGTCTGTCCGCGGCTTGCACAGAGTAAAACGTAGCGTAGGCAAGCCACCCACTTGGTGAACCGATGACCTGAGGTCGCGGAAAGCTGCTGGATGCGGGCAGCGCAGAACCGGTCGTCGTGGAAATCCTTGGGGGAGGCCTATGTCCAACAGTGGACATCCTTCGGCTGATATGATGAATCACACCGACATTAAGGTACAATAAAATCTTGAAAATAAAATTGTATCTAAAGAGAGGGTGCTTTTATGTTGACGTACCCTATCATGTGGGGTATCGTTAAATAGGCCTTACAAAACAACTGATAGTTTAATAATACCATTTTTCGATTATTTGCACTTTAAAGCTCAATCGTAAGGAGCGTCGGTGGCGCATTGGCAAGGGCCGCTACCTTCTGTCCGGGAGGTCGTGGTTCGAATCCTGCCACGTTCCAATGTGTTTTCGAATTTCGATTTCATATGTACGTTTATCCGACGCTCTTACGGTGAAAGAAAACATCGTAAGGAAACCTACACACGCCTGCGAAAACACGAAGTTTGTGTGTGAAGTCGACAAAACCGGCAATGGGCCCGCGTGGTTGAACAAAAAATTGCACTTTATAGCTTAATATTTCACATCGGTTTTTGAAATATTAAGCTTTCATCGATCAAATCAGCTCATATAAGTCCGCACCGAGGGGCTCGAGCGTACCCTGAGTTACGTATATCTGACGTCATCAAAAATCACCCCCTCCTTACATGTTACAGTACAATAAAGATTCCACCGTCGGTCAACGAGACGCAGGGAGGGGTTGCACCCCTTTGTTGTTGATGTTCCACCTTTCCGCACGAATCGTTACGCTTCTTCATTTATTATGCGTACAGCGCAGGCGTGGAACTCCTTGCCTGCGTCAGTGTTTCCCGATTCCTATAATTTGGGGATCTTCAAGGCAAGAGTGAATAGGAATTATTTGAGTTTTCGTGTACCATCCTCGACTGCATCATCACTTACCATCAGGTGAGTTGCAGTCAAAAGCACTCAAATTTTTAATAAAAAAAAAAGAGTACTAGATGTAGGGGAGGTACCCTAATATTTTTTTTAAGATTGTTTTACCACTTTATCGGCGTGATAAATATGTATACGCATGCCAAATTACCAGGTCGTTGGTCCACCCCGTGGGAGGCCTAACTTCGCTACGTTTTCCAGTGCGCGGTCGCCACTCGAAAACTTTACCGCCCCAATGGCTATCTGTTCTACGAGCTATTTATCCATACTAATATTAATATTTTATGTTATTCATCGATCATAAATAGCCCTACTATTCCGATATCGATGTACCTAAAATTGAACTTGTACCATTTCCAGGCGCGTCCTAAGGGGGAAGGGCTGACCCCCTACCAAGGGAAGAAGCGGTGCTTCGGAGAGTATAAGTGCCCGAAGTGCAAGCGCAAGTGGATGAGCGGCAACTCCTGGGCGAACAACGGCCAGGAGTGTATCAAGTGCCGAATAAATGTGTTCCCCCATAAACAGGTAGGTACCAACTCTATCAAACTATTCTAGGTGGTACTTAGATATAAGGGTGTAAAAAAATAGTGTAGGTAGGTACCTGAGACTTCTAACTCATCATACTGAACAACTTTCCCCAAGATACCCCTTGTCAAAACTCATCATACTGAACAACTCTCCCAATAATACCCGTAGTCAATTCGCAAAAAATTATCTTGTTTGAAAATATTCAACAATGATGTTAATTCTTTCTGTCTGTCTGTCTGTCTGTCTGTCTGTCAGACAGCCGTTCTGCTTAAAAACTTAAGACGTTCATAAAATTTTCCATACAAAATGTTCTATTACCAACTGAAAATATAATTTTGTTTTTAAAATAAACATTTATTTTTTGAAAAGACTACTTTGTGCGAGAACGACTCGCACTTGGCCGCTTTTTTTTTGGTAATTGACTATGAGTTCTTTGGGGAAAGTTGTTCAGTAGGATGAGGAGAAACATCCCCAGTATACAAATCCTACACCCGTTTTTTTACACCCCGTAGTAGAAGCTTAACTCATGGATAACCCCATGATGACCGCTGTCATTGGCGTTATATTTGTATTACAACAAAACTCAATGATTACTCAATGACTCTTACTCAATGTATTACTCAATGATTTCATAAAGACCCTATGAAAGAATGAGTAAATTATTTTTTACTATTGGCGGCGCTAGTGTGCTATCGAACCATCTTAGAGCATTGATGTATTTCGGCATGACGTTATGATATCCAGTTCCCCCATTGCGCTTCCTTTTTCGGTATCTATCATCGTCACATACCATCAGGTGAGATTTTTTTATATTCACAATTGGTAAGTCCTTGGCATCATCTCACCTCACCATCGCATGATGTAAAGGGCTTATCAATTGTGAACAAAAAAAACGCAATTTCAATTAGCATTCTTTAATGCATTACAACATAAAAAAGAAAACTACAAAATAGGCGGGCTTATTCATTATACATATATCTCATATACGTCCCCATCGACGGCCTCGAACCTACCCTTAATTAGGGCGATCGGGCCTTAGTCAACCACGCGGGCCCAGTGCGTGTTGGTTGACTTCACACACAACCTTCGAGTTTCTTCGCAGGCGTGTGCAGGTTTCCTCACGATGTTTTCCTTCACCGTAAGAGCGTCGGATAAACGTACATATGAAATCGAAATTCGAAAACACATTGGTACGTGGCAGGATTCGAACCACGACCTCCTAGACGGAGGTAGCGGCCCTAGCCGTTTTGCCATCGATGCTCTAAAATTATTGCATTACAAGATAAAAAAGAAGAAAACAACATAAAAAAAATGTTATACACTTATAGCCTTATGCTAGGTAGCAATTACTTCCACAAATGTTTTAACAGATGGCCGTTGGGGCAGCAAAGTTTTCGAGTGGTGACCGACGAACTAGTGAAGATCGCGAGAAGCCGATGGATGGATAAGCCGTCGTGGAAATCCTTAGGGGAGGCCTTTGTCCAGCATTGGACGTTTTTCGGCTGACTGATGACCAGGAGCCGGGTCGTTCCTTTCCCTCTAATATGGTTGACGGGAGCGATGGCTGACTCTCGCGTTATACTCGTGACCGGGTGCTGTCCGTGTGAACTGGCCTACTCTTGTCAAAGGTTTCAATGACATTCAATAATTGTGTATATAACTTTTCGTGTCATATTGTTTTCATGTTTTAATGACATAATCTGGTTTATTTCTAGGATTTAATTTTGACATTATTAACTAATTAACAATTGTTTATTTCTTGATTTTTCACAAATGAAATTATGTTATTATTAATTTATGACTATCAGAAAGAGTGTAATTTGCACCTATTTTGAATAAATACCTTGAATCTTGATATAATGATGATTATGATGATGAACCTATCTATCAATTAATATCCAAAATTCAAAATCCTTCTAAATCCACCTTTATAATTTCTAAACTAGATCAGTTTACTTCCCAGAGACCGCTGGAGAAACCCGACGGGCTGGACGTAAGCGACCAGTCCAAGATTCACCCTCAGCACCTCTGCCAGAAATGCCGCTCCCTGGGCTACTACTGCCGCCGAGATTATTAGCCGAGGAGACCGAAGACCACGATGAAGCCAAAGTACATACAGGTGTTAAAAAAATTGGTGTAGGAACCGTTAACTGGGGCTTCTACTCAATATATTGAGCAGCTTTTCCAAAGAGACCCATAGTCATCGAAAATTGAACTCTTTATACAAATCAATCAGCTTGTTAACCAAATTTTGCATGGAGAATTGACAACGAGTTTTTGGGGAAAGTTGTTTAGTATGATGAGTAGAAGCCCATGTTGACGGGACCTACGCCAATTTTTTTACAGTCTGTATATTAATACTTAATTTATTTGGTACTACTTACAGGTTGTAACAAAATGCCTTCTGCCATGAAATTGAAATCTCTTCAAGAGTACAAAACAGCAAACCATTAACTTCAATGAGACTTACCTATATAAGGTGTAGTGTAACAAAATTAGCTGAAACTATTTTAACTGGTGCTTCTACCCATGAAACTGAACAACTTTCCCCATGGAAACCATAGTCAAATCGCAAAAAAAAATTGGCTCTCCCATAATAACTCGATCAGCTGATCAGCCAACTTAGTATGGGGTGTTCAACAATTTTTTTTTAAATTTGACTATGGGTTTTATAGGGAAAGTTGTTCAGTTTCATGGGTAGAAGCACCAGTTAAAATAGTTTCAGCTAATTTTGTTAGACCTTACATACCTAAAATTATCATTTTCACGCATATATCTGCATGTAAATGATAATGTCAAGCTGTGAAATATTTTTAGATTAAGAGAGTGTAACAGATGTATTATTAATTTGATGGATGACGCCTTGACTTATAATATGAGGCTTCGTTATACAGGTGTAAAAAATTGGTATTGGACCGGTTAACTGAGGGTTCTACTCATCATACTGAACAACTTTCCCAAAAGAACCCATAGGCAATTCTGAAAAAAAAATTGGGCCCTCTATATAAAAATGCATAAAACCGCTCGATCAGCTGATCATTTTGTATGAAGAGTTAAATATTTCGATTTCAGCAAAATCATAAAAAAAAGTTATTCAGTATGATGAGTAGAAGCCCCAGTTTACTGGACCTACACTAATTTTGTTACACTATTTAACCTATCAAGTAAATACAGAATATAAACAAAACATACAAAAAGAATAAAAAAAACGAGACCTACAGTACTCGCATATGATGTGTAACAAATCACTGTTACAGATTTCCGTCCCATTTCACGAAATCACTCCTACAAATTGCAGGAAAGCGAGAGCAAAGCTCATTCGTCAGATCGAATAGCGCGCGCTTTCGCGACTTCCTGTTACATATTTCCGTCCCATGTTACACATTTCCGTCCCATTTCACGAAATCACTCCCACAAATTGCAGGAAAGCGAGAGCAAAGATGTTACACATCAAAAACGTGTTTTTAAAGTTTGTTTTGTTGTTGCTCTATCGTAAAAACTGTAATACATACAAGCGCCAAACTTTGTATGATTATAGTGCTAATCCTAAAGTAACACAACAAGCCAAGCGGCCCTGTGTGTGCTATAGGAGTCATACTCGCGCTAAAGAGTTCGAACTATATGAAAAGATTTTTTGAAGTAAAACTTCTTTACGCACGCTTGACTTGGGGAGTAAGCTGGTGCATGCGTGACGAGAGCGTTACGGAAGTTTGATCGGGCGAGGCGAACGGAAGTTGAAAGGGATATATAAATTAGTGAAGATAGGGAGATACTATTTATTTTTGTTTACCAACAATATCTGTTGTCAAAACAAACATATCAGATAAAAAAGATTTGATCATCTTCAGTGGATAATAAAACTCTTTTCATAAACTGTCTATACCTCCATATGACAAAAAGATTTGATTATTTTCTGAAGACTAAGTATTTACTTTCATACATAATGATGGAGCTTAAGAAGTTTTTCTTTAATCGTTTGGTCTGAAGCACACTCGTATTTTTAATTTTGATGTCGCTCGTGTTGATGTATTTTATGTCCGTTCCGGTGGCGCACTGACCAGAAGTTCTTCTGCAGGGGTATCGATATCAGTGCAAAAAGGAGAACAGTCTAGGCTAAAGCCCCCTCGCTATGAGCGTATCCCCCGTAGATGGGCCTGGCATGACACGGTACTCCTGAGTAAATGCGGTCTGCTACCTCAGATTCCCGCTTTCTCCTACCAGCTACATCTGACGGTGGCCACGCCAACAGTGTCTGTGGTGTATCAGCAATCGCTATCTGCCATTATGCAACGGAAATCTTCCCGAGGCACCAGTGGCCACGTAGATGCGATCAGGAGTGTAGGGTGTTCGCAGTTAGGACGGGACTGAAGGGAAGTTGAGCCGACAAGTATACTAGCAACGAATCAGCATATTAGGACGATAGATATTATACTTGGTGTGTCATATATACAGGGGAGGATTACAACTGCATTTTTTGTAACTGACATCCTTCTGGTAGTCTCTCTTCTCGTTTGATTGTTTTTTTTTTACCCGGTTTCTTTGTCCATGTGTTGTGTATGGGGTTATCATTGTTCATTGCTAAGTTGTTCCGTGGCTTCGGAAGATTCTAGTTCTGGTTCCGATTGCTATACTTGTGTGAAGAGGTGTGGCGGTACTGAATCCTCGATGCGCGAGTCCGACTCGCACTTGGCTGATTTTTATTAGTCAAATTAAAAAAAACTTTTCAATCTAATTTAGCGGCTTATTGACCACGGATGGGTGTCGTTAGGGAATACAAAAAGTCCCGTGACCGTTACGCATCTAGTCCCTGTATAACAGGATGTAACAAAATTGATCTATGACAAAAAAAACATAATTTCATACAAAGCGATCAGATGATCGACCAATTTTGTGTATTTTGGTATGCAGGGTCATTTTTTTATGTCCTATGAGTTCCTTGAGGAAATGTTGTTCAGTATGATGAGTAAACTTTTAATGGGTCCTGCACCAACGTTGTTACACTCTTTATATATTATGTGCCTCTACCCATAGAGATCTGTACTGTTTTGTATTCTGCATCCTCATAAAAGATGATGTAAGTTCTTAGTATATATAAGTGTGTGTAAATTGGCGATCCGTCAGTGCCTTATTTTGATAATTTTAAGTAAAATGCCAGTGTAATTTTTTACCATGTGTGTACCTATTTTAGAATCTAAATATTAAAATAAGACCGTTACTTCGTAACTTACCATGCCAAAAGTCTGCGGTAGTCAACGACAAGTTAATTCACACCAAAGAACTCAAAAATTAAGTTAATCAGCCTTTTAGCATTTAAAAATAGAGATAAGAGTAGTTCAGCCGAGGCTCCAAAATTCTGACTTGAATTAATGGTGTAACTTAGTTATCTTTCATCATATCAGCTCATATACGTCCCGACCTAGGGGCTGGAGCTTACCCTGAATTAGGGTGATCGGGCCTTAGTCGACCACGCGGGCCCAGTGCGGGTTGGTCGACTTCACACACAACCCGCGAGTTTATTCGCAGGCGTGTGCAGGTTTCCTCAAAATGTTTTCCTTCTTCGTAAGAGCGTCGGATAAACGTACATATGAAATCTAAATTCGAAATCACATTGGTACGTGGCAGGATTCGAACCACGACCTCCCAGACAGGTGGCGGTGGCCCTAGCCGTTACGCCACCGACGCTCTAGTTATTACACATATTTACTTTACACATTAGAAAAAATAAACAAAATTATTCCCTGTCTACGCCTACTTACCTTACCACTTACTTTATTGATATTTTAATGTGAAATAATTTTAAACTTTTCTTTTGGATAACAAACAGTTAAATGTATATTTTAGAAGATTTTTAACTTCGAATCAATCTGGTCCTTCTTGATGATGAGATAATGGATTGTAAATATAGTCCGTACCTAAAGGTTTAGAAAGTTGTAGTAGATAAGTATATTTTATTTTATTTACTGTATGATAGCGTAGATATTAGTAGTACTTAATATTTTTTTACAATATTTTATGTTTGCTTATTCAGAAATAATATTTTATGGCCATAAAATAAAGTTACCATAAAATATTATTTCAGAAAAAGCAGACATTGTGGCGATTTATTCTCCGCTCTACCTAGCAGGGAAGTTGCTATATCAAACAAAATGTACCCGCAAGATAGTCGGATCCGAGCTCAAAGAGACATTGCATTTAACGAGATGGAAGATCACTTAAGAGGAAGACATAGCCATGGTTAGTACTAATATATATACTGTGGCCATGGACTACAACATAAACTCGCAAGATGGTCGGTTCCGAGCTCAAAGAGATATAGGCATTTAACGAGATTACAGATTACTCAAGAGGAAGACATAGCCAATAGCCATGGAGTACAACAAAAACTCGAGTTTATATTGTACTCCATGGCTATGTCTTCCTCTTAAGTAATCTGCCATCTCGTTAAATGCCTATATCTCTATGAGCTCGGAAACGACCATCTTGCGAGTTTATGTTGTACTCCATGGCTATGTCTTCCTCTTAAGTGATCTTCCATCTCGCTTCATCTTTTTCATGTTGTTTAACAGTATTTAATGTCTGCTTTTTCAGATAGAATATTTTACGGTCATAAACTAAAGTTATCATAAAATATTATTTCTGAAAAAGCAGACAATTGTGGTATTTTATTCTCCGCTCTACCTAGCAGGAAAGTTGCTATATCAAACAAAACGCTCCTACAAGATGGTTGGGTCCGAGCTCACAGATAAAAGCATTTAACGAGATAACAGATTACTTTAGAGGAAGACATAGCCATGGAGTATAACGTAAACTCATTCCCCACTTTCGTCTTCGTAAATGACCCATAGAAAAACTCGATGAGTTATCCGCAGAAATCATGGACAAATTGTTAGACTGACCATGTCTTGATAATTTTTGACGTTTGTGACACTGTTTGGGTGTAAGCTATCATACAATAGATTAAATAAGATTTAAAGTGACGGATTATTCCTAAGTAAGCCGCCATTTTCTCATCAGCAAAGAGGATACTTTACATTTCCTTTTTTATAATATGATATTACTAGCTATAAGTCATATACCTACTTATATTATGTTCTCCAAATGGCATTGTAGTTACTTACACATTTTGTATGTATATTAGACGGTGTTTTTGTTAAAGATAAATAAATAGGTATATGTTAACCTTTGAAATTAACACGTCCATGTAATATGTTATTTCCTACTAATCCATTGCTATAATATGATGGAATTGTATATATTTGTTACAAAATCTTGACTAATTTTATAAAGGTATGTACTTGTATCGTTTTGTAGCTAAGGATACGCTAATCTTGATATTTAATATTTTGTATTTTAAGAAAAATCCAAAGAATCTGTGAATTCTCAATGTGCCAAATTTTAAAATTTTATATAATTTAGGTTTATTACGTACTAAAAAACAAAGATCTTATTATATATGTGCCATTTTAAATTAAACTACGCCTTTAAGTTAAATTGAGGCTTACATAAGTTAGAGTTATAGATGCTTAGATTAATGTCCAAACAAGCAAGGTACGTTAATATAATATAAAAAAATATATGTTCAAAAGTGTAAAAAATAAACATTTTCATTTGTGAAAAACCATTAGACCGGAGATTATAGTATTTTTAACCATAATAGTACTTATGTATATGACATCATTCCCGCAGCGGAGCGATTGTGTTTCAATAGTACCATACCTATCTAGAAAGAACAAATACCTACATAGTCCGTTTCAACATCTCTTCACGCAAAAAATTTATTCTACTTTCCATCGCAAAATTTACTGTTCGAAAAGTTAACTTCCTTTATATTGAATATTGGAATATATTCCGTGATGATTTTAGAACGGACTAAGTATATTTTTACAACAATTCTTTATAACATATAGTACTTATAATATTACTTATGGTACGGAATTTTTTGGTGTGATTCGTTGTCTAAGCGTTTGTAGTGTTATATTAGTGTTTTTCCATTGTTTCTTGTTAGAATTTGTTTTAAAAATTGGTTGATTTTGGGGAAAATGGTGAGCAATATGGAGAACATGAAAACAAAATGTTGCAGTTTTATAGACGCCTACTGCGTCTGGTGGTCCACCACAGAATTAGTTTGTTGCAAATGTTGTCAACAACTCCAGAGTAGACCTAATGCACTGGCACTAGCATTACAAATCATAATAGAAATGTGAGTTAATTTTTGAAAACTGTCTCTGCTTGTACCTAAAGACGTTAACATATTCTTTAAAAAAATATTGCAGGTCAACAGCAAGTTATACTTTATGACTGGTACCAAGGAGTTTATAGGTAAATCTGGAGGCCACACTCTAAATACCTACTTGAAGCAAAGAAATATGGCCTTGAAGTTTCTCGTTACCGCTCCGTCTCTTTCTAATTAGGAGTTATGAACAAGACGTGTATAGGTGAAGCTCTTGCTCACACCCGCTAATTGAAAAGAGACGGAGCGGTAAAGAGACATTTCAAGGGCATATTTCTTTGCTTCAATTAGGTATTTAGAGTATGGCCTCCAGTTTTACCTATAAACTCCTTGACTGGTACATAAACTTTGTACTTTGATAAAATCGTAAACAAATACTGCGGTATACAAATCAATCAGCTGATCGCCCAAATTTGTATGAAAAGTCCACATTTTTTTCGAGTTCAGCTATGTGTCAAACAAAACTTTTTAAGGTACTTAAAAGTAGTCACTAGTTAGTTTTGCAGTTATGCACCAGTCGCCCACTTTAATAGCTTATTTTCAACTTATTTTAAATAATATTGGTACATTTTCGATAGTAGGTACTTCTAAAACATAGTCACTACGCTGCTGTAACGAATAAAATGTCTCACTAACAAAATAACTTTAGGATAAACCTTACCTTACCTTAGGATACAAAAAATAAAATGCTGAATCTGCGGTGCTTCTGATATTTTTTAATGTGTGTCAACTACTGGCCGTTTCCCCGAGGTCCTACTATTTTGTTCACGACTATTTAGTAGGACCACGGAAACAATAATTTCTTGTCAATTACTGTCATTCGAACAATTAAAGATTTTATTTTTTTTGAATTACTTAATCTAGTAGTTGTAAGAAGCCTAAGGTACTCGAAAATAATTACAATCTTTTTGTTGCTTAAGGCGTCCGTCAAAATATTTTTGTTTGCACTATAATCTTTTTCTTGCCATCGTATGAATCATTTTGACAACGTAACTGATCACGGAGGAAAGAGGCCTTTTTCCCCTTTATTTCTCCGTGTTACATACTCAGTCAGTCTAGAGGATGAGCGTACATCTCATATGTATTTATATATATAGCATATCTCTGTTCATAGTGTTTGACGAAATCGATATTCTTACTTAAAGTTTAAGTGAGATTAGTTACTTACGTTTGAACCAATGAGATTACCTATTTTTATTGTTAAATTAAATATAAGTGTCACCTTCACAAACCTTTATTGATTTAGTTCGATAATTATTGGCTTCTTCGCACTCCGCAGGGTTTTTATTCAACTTTTCTATTCAGTAAGTGGTTAGATAAATCATTCACTTTCTTTTAAATTTTAGTACCTAGCAAACGTCCTCAGGTCCTTACTTCAACTTTATTTTTATTGTAATTAAGTTTAGTACATTATTCGATTTATTAGTGTTATAACGGTACTATTATTGATGCACATTTTATTGTTGTAATCTTTTAGTTATGTCTTGTATTGTAATCGAGATTTTCAAATTTTTAATAAATTTTTAATTTCTAAACTGTTTTTCTAACTTACTCTTAACGGAAATACATACATATACTTAACTCGCATGTTATCCACTAAGTAGATAGGTACGTAAAAAGTAGCGCCTTTTATTGCGAGGTTTAAAAGATTTAAATATAGTTTCGTTGGACGAAATGACAGCTAGACGAAGTTCGTCATCATATCATCATATCAGCCGAAGGAAGTCCACTGCTGGACATAGGCCTCCCTCAAGGATCTCCACGACGACCGGTTCTGCGCTGCCCGCATCCAGCGGCTTCCCGCGACCTTCACCAGGTCATCGGTCCACCGAGTGGGAGGTCTGCCTACACTACGCTTTCCGGTGCGTGGTCGCCACTCGAGAAATTTACTGCCCCAACGGCCATCTGTTCTACGAGCAATGTGCCCCGCCCACTGCCACTTAAGTTTAGCAATTCTGAGAGCTATGTCGGTTACTTTGGTTCTCTTACGGATCTCCTCGTTTCTGATTCGATCACGCAGAGAAACTCCGAGCATAGCACGCTCCATTGCCCTTTGGGTGACCTTGAGCCTTCTTATGAGGCCCACACTGGCAACACACATTAGTCGAAGACCTTGGTCTTAAGACACTGCGGTATCTGGGAAGTAAAGATATTGCGAGGCTTCCCGAACGCTGCCCAGCCGAGTTGGATTCGCCGATTCTCTTTCTCGAAGTTGGACCTACCTAACTGGACTGTTTGTCCCAGGTATACATATTCGGTAACAACTTCGAGTTTAGAGCCTCCAACTTTCAGAGGAGTAGGTATGACACGGACGTTTGACATAATTTTCGTCTTGTCCATGTTCATTCTAAGACCCACTTGTTGAGAGTTTCACAGTCTAGTAAACAGGCAGCTCAATCGAGACTTGGCTAGTTTTTACAGGATGTTTTTGGTGGGATTTCACTTATTTTTGTAGAAAACTACATTGATTCATGAACTGCGCCTTAAAAACTAGTAAATCAAGGAGTTCGGTCCTGCGACTGCATAAATAACTTTGTAATCCTATATATTTTATATGGGATTACAAAGTTATTTATGTAGTTTGTGTAACTAGAAAACTGGACCGAAATTGCAAAATGTTTGAGTTTTTCCTTGCTTTATACACTAAAGACTTATTGTAATCTAAATTTGAATCTTCTATGTCGGCTAGAAGTGCCTTGGAATTTTGATGATCTGTCAGTCAGTGAGTGACAAATTAGGAAACTTTGACTAGTTATAATTCTTAAAGTACTGGTTCAAATTGAATGAAATTTGGAATATACCGTGCTTATATGATGCCTGCTTGGGTACAGAAAATTCAGGCTTCTAGGTTTATCTACAACGAAGTTGTGGGGGGGTCGAAAATGGCCTGAACTGCTTCGAGAAAAGGATGGTACGGCCGTGCCGCTTTTTTTTTCTCGACTTGGCGGGGGCACTGCCGTGCCCCCAGATGTCAATGTATGAAACAAACATGTCAAATGGATTTATCGTTTACAAATTCATTAATTGTATAGTACGTTTTTTCTGTCAAAAAGTCCTCAATTGTCGTTTAAAACTATTCATGTTATTTGAGTCACGGATTACTTTAGGTATTTTATTATATATCGTAGGAGCCATTGCAAATATACACTGAAAAAAATAATTTCTTACTGTGTGCAGTTTTGGCACAGTTAAAATTTAAACAGTTGGTCTAACGTAAATTACAGTAAGAATTATCGGTTTTAGACAGTGCCCATTAATGTTCCAAAACAGTAAAAAGCTGAAACGTTATTTTAACTGACCAATCATTAGTCGTAACTGAAAAGCTCAGTAACTACAACGTTTTACCTACACGGATTTCTCGACAGTACGTTTTAATGATGAAACAATTATTTCTACTAATGAAACATTAAACGAAACAGTAGCATTCACTGAAACTCTCAGTTATTCTAACGTTTTGCCGCACCCAATACCAAAAAGTTAGTTTTAATGATTAGAAACAGTTTTTTGTAATGTTAGAACATTAAACGAAACAGTAGCTCTCACTGAAACTCACAGTTACTCGAACGTTTTGCCGCACCTAATACCAAAAAGTTGTTCTAATGATTAGAAACAGTTCTTTGTAATGTTAGAACATTAAACGAAACAGTAGCTCTCACTGAAACTCACAGTTACTCGAACGTTTTGCCGCACCCAATACCAAAAAGTTAGTTTTAATGATTAGAAACAGTTTTTTGTAATGTTAGAACATTAAACGAAACAGTAGCTCTCACTGAAACTCACAGTTACTCGAACGTTTTGCCGCACCCAATACCAAAAAGTTAGTTTTAATGATTAGAAACAGTTCTTTGTAATGTTAGAACATTAAACGAAACAGTAGCTCTCACTGAAACTCACAGTTACTCGAACGTTTTGCCGCACCCAATACCAAAAAGTTAGTTTTAATGATTAGTAACAATTCTTTGTAATGTTAGAACAATAAAAGAAACAGTAGCACTCACTGAAACTCGTAGTTATTCGAACGTTTTGCCGCACCCAAAACCAGTCAGTTAAAAAAATAATTAAAAACACAGCAAAGTGCGAGTCGGACTCGCGCATTGGGGGTTCCGTACCACCACCATTGTAATATACCTAATGTATATTTATAGGTTTCTATTATGGTGAGACAAAAAAATGACAAGGAAAAAAGAGATATCCTACCAAAAAATGAGGTCCCATCAAAAACATCATTTTTATGTACCAATTCGCCAAGACTCGTGAGTCTCCCCTAAAAATATATGAGAGATCTAAGGTGAGCCAAGTCTGGCAGTATTTTTTTTTATGAATATTCAGCAAATTGCACCATAGTTCTCTTTTAAACATAAAAAATATATTATGTATCAGGGGGCACGGCAGTGCTCTTTTTCAAGTCGAGCAGACAAGCACAGCTGCACACGAATTCAACAAATTTTCGAAGCAATTCAACGCATTTTCGAGCTCTTAGTACTTATATTTGTAAAGGACTGAAGAAGCTGCCTATTTTTGTCTATTTCATATTGCACTTTTTACGTAATGTAGACAGAGTATATTCCTTACAAGTTAATTACAAGTTAATTCCTTACAAGTTAATTATAATAAATGAATATGTGACGCATGCATCCACCGCCAAATTTTGGCGGTGGATGCATGCGTCACATATTGATTAATTATAATAGGTGTACTTCAAAAGATCCGGCCGTCTCCATAATTTACTCAGATTTTCTATATACAAGCAAAAAGTAGCGCCATCTGACATCATCACATCAGCCACAAATCGTCCACTGCTGGACAAAGGCAACAACAAAGGGTTTCAGCCTCGCAACGACCACACCCTGGCCAAAGATGACCTATTATTACTACCTTAGCATAGCTTAACCGCTTGACGTTTCAAGACAAAACACACGGTGCTTCCACGCATGCATAGATGGCGCCACCTCCTTGCGCTCCGACATATGTAAATTCTTTCCAGCTGTTATTAATGTATGTATCGTCCAAGTGTTTTTTAAGCGCTCTCGAGCCTTTTTCTATAGATAGATCCAAATATATCTATTTTCGTGATTGCAAAGTAGAAAAATTAAGTAAATGAGCGAGCGAAGCGAGCGATATCAGGTTCGGTCATTTTTGATTGATAGTACAGTCAAAGAGGCTCTTTCTCCTGGGTAATTTCCCTTCCTTAACATATTAAATTTGTTTTTTTTGTTAAAAGAAGGTTTTTACGGTAGTAACACGGGCTTTTTAATTTTTCCCTTCTAACAACTTCATACTGGAGTAGTAAGAAGGGTAATCAAAATTAACGGTATTACAACTGGTAGTAAGATTGGTAGTAACTAGAACGGCTAATTAATTACATATTTATTTTATTGTTTTTAGCAATTTTTTTGTATTTGTTGTTATAGCGGCAACAGAAATACATCATCTGTGAAAATTTCAACTACTATCACAGTTCATTAGATACAGCCTGGTGACAGATGGACAGACAGATAGACGGACGGACAGCGGAGCTTTAGTAATAGGGTCCCATTTTACCCTTTGGGTACGGTACCCTATAAAACATAATATAAACTGATCGGTAGATATACATGTTCCAAACAGTTATATCTACCGATCAGTTCCTACACCCCCCCGGCTTCACCCCCCCGGACACCTGTTATTTCTAGAATCTTCCGCAACTCCGACACGGCGCGAGCCCGGCAACCAATAGGAACCGCTTGTTGGAGTGGGGTGATTCCGATTCAGAGTGACCATTTATGGCAGATTTCTGCCATTTGGGCAGATTTGGCTTGTAAATTTTACCTCTGGCAGAACAAGCGGACGATTTAGAAAAAGTGGCACGATTTGGCAAATATCAAGAAAGAAAGGGGCAGAATTTGGCAGATTTCAAGGAAATCCTTATAGATATTGAGAAAACTTATAATTTTCTATGTCTTACTTTATTTTCATGACTTATTAGTTATTATATTAGGTAAGAAAATTTAGGAAAATATTTTACTTACTGAGCTGGCTACATTTGTCGTGTCATTTTAACTCAAATTGTGTGTATGCGTGCGTGCAGTATCAAAGAAAATAAAAATTACTATCTACGCTACACTACCAGCCCTCCGCGTAACCCGCGCGCTCCCTACCTCCCTAGTTCTTATTTGTTTTTTTATTCTAATTCATTTTTTACTGGAGATTGTAAGTTTTGAAAAACTAATTTCATTCAACTATTTCAGGTGCAACAGTTTTTTGATATTTCAGTTCAAAGAGAGTGAAAACAGCAGAACAGAATTTTAGTGCTATAGGCGCATCAAATTAGCTTAACCTGGACATAATTCGATAACTAGTTGTTTTGATTATTTTATCGGATATTGATAATTAGTATCAAATATTGATTAGATATATGATGTAAAAAATTCGCGGTGGTAACCGTTTCTTATAAAAAACATGAGATTTCGAACACTACCTAAATTTTTCCTAAAAGCAAAATAGATAACCAAATACCTTGTTAGTATAATTTTGAGGTGAATTCAAATGATGTCACCTAATAGCAAAATTAAACTAAAACCACTTTCGCATGTATGTTTTTTTTCACGGTATTCATCTGATCGCAATATCTTGATAAGCAAAAATGGTAACTATAATTTTTGTATCTTTTTAAGTTATATTGCGTCTTTTTAGTCATTTATGACAAAAATTAAACATTTAATTTTTATGTTTTAATAATAATGTATTTCTCAGTAGTTAAAAATCGTAACTGTAAAATTTTCGTTTAATAATATGTTTTTGTACACTACAATCTTGTTTTCATCAAAATTAAACATCTTAATGTGACGTTTATGAAATTGAAAATTTAATTTAAAAATACGCGCAAGCCAGTAATGGAGCCGGGCCGGATGCATGCGGTGCGGGCAGAGAGCGCATGCTCGCGCCGCGCACTCGCGCGGTGACACGGGTCAAATGACAATATTGAATTCAAATTATTGAAAGATTGTGTAAAGCTATCACCATGGAAAAAAATTATAATATACTGAAAGTAATAAAAAATCGATTTAATTGAATACAATTATAAAAAAAAATACCACTTTGGATGTACTTAAGTAAAAAAATATAATGTAGACCCTGTGTTTGGCATTGATTGCAAAATTTCTCGACCTTCCATTTTAATTGAACTCTTTTTTTTTAAACTTATTTGAAAATGAAGAAAAATTAAAAAAAAAACGAGAATGGGACGTTCTTCGGCTTCAAAGTAAGTAATAGCCGCGTTGAAGCCCGCATTGATTTGAACTTAGAATGAATAGACTTACGTTCGATATTATTTTAACACGTATGAAGCTCTATGCCAGCGCGTAGGTTTCATTTTTGCAAGTGTGCGCTCACACACTCATACGCAATATGCGACTCCACTCCCAGCTGCCCGCAAAACGGTTATCATATCAGTAATAAAAATATTGGTAGAGTTAAAATATGTTTTTAGTTTTATCTTAAAGATTTATTTAATTCTAAAAACGATCCACTTCGAATTTGAGCTCGTTTGATTTTTCTTGGTGAGAACTTTGGTCTCAGGTAGTTTCCAAGATCTGATGCTGTGTTACTTATTTATTACCAGTAAGATAAATTTACGTAATTTAACTTCTCAGTTCATTTACTTTTGAAAACCGGTCCTGCTTGTCCACATTCAGCGACTTCCCGCGACCTTCACCAAATGGGAGGCCTGCCTACGCTACGTCAGCCGGTACATGGTCAACACCTGAGAAATTTACTGCCCTAACGATCATCTGTTCTACAAACTATATGGCCCGCATATATCACGTAGTAAGTTAGTAAAGTTCCCGAGTGGTGAACGCGCACCAAAAGACCCACAGCACACCGCATTGGAAATTAACGGTCCTGCACATCTACATCCAGCGGCTTCCCGCGACCTTCACCAGGTCATCGGTCCACCAAATGTGAGGCCTTCCTACGCCACGTCTTCGGGTGCGCGGTCCCCACTAGAGAACTTTACTATCCCAACGGTAGCTATATGTGCCCTGGCCTCATAGCTCGTAGAACAAGTGACTGTTGGGTAGTAAAGTTTTTAAGTTGTAACCGCGTACTGGATGACGTAGCATAGGCAGGCCCCCACTCGGTGGACCGATGACCTGGTGTAGGAAGCGGAAAGCCGCTGGATGCGGACGAGCAGGACCGGTCATTCTTTGCGATAAGTCTTTTAGAGCGTAGTCGCCACTCGAGAACTTTAATACCCCAAAGGCCATCTGTTCTACGAGCTTCACGGCCGGGGCAAATAGCTACCATTGGGGCGTTAGGGCAGTAAAGTTCTCTAGTGGCGACCGCACACCGGAAAACGTAGCGTAGACAGGCTTCACACTCGGTTGACCGATGACCTGGTGAAGGTTGCGCAAAGCCGCTAGATGCGAATGAGCAGGACAGGTCATTTTCAATGCGGTGCGTTTTAGTACGCGATCACCACTCAAGAACTTTACTACCTTAACGACCATAATATCTGTTCTACGAAGTATGTGGCTGGGCCAAATCAATAAGTATCTTCTTAGAATTTAGGCCTGTTTTATTTTTCTTGACGAGTCCTTTGATGCAGGTAGGTTCCAAAGTCTGAAGTTGGACCACTCTCTTGATCAGCTTCTGGGTCCAGTACAAAAAACTAACCGTGACAAAAAAGTTAAGGTTTCAAGAAAACAAAGTAGAAAACACAAGCGAATATTTATTCTGGCAGGTTTTGGCGGATTTTTTGCCAGTGTCGGGCAGATTCATCATTTTCGAGATGGTCACACTGTTCCGATTTGCAAATGGCGTGCATTGCATCATGCGTGCGTGCCGTGCATCGCATTTATGTTTGTGGCGGCTCACAATCGCGCGTGATCAATTTCATTTCTTATTTCAGAGATTTAAAAACCGTTTTAAAATATTTTTACAATCCACAAGGTGCTCACTCGCAGGAAAGCTAGTGTAAAATAAATAGTGCGTGTACTTAATTGGTGTGGTGTGGTGCTGGTACAATCGAAAACAATGTCATCTGAAGACATTGAGCAACTTCTCCATAAATGGGAACTCGATAAATACATCGAAAAATTTATTGGTAAGTAAGTACCTAGTTGGCACATTTATGTATCATACAAGCTCCATAACCTCAAAGCCCAAAGCTTGGGAGGGGACTAGGTCATATCTAAGGTACTAGGTACCGCATCCTGAATTACCTCATAGTACTTACATGTTACTAATTAGGTAACCTACTTTGTTCTTTGTATATTTCAGAAACTACCTATCTAAACAATTTTAGAGAGTAAAGCTACATGACCTGACCTGACTACCTGTCTACTTCTTCTATTTGTAGCAGAATTCTGACGGTAATTTTGTGTTTGCGCATGTTTGTGTTGTGCTGTACAGGTGCCCTCCACATGCTTGCCAAGCCACAGCTAGCGCCCACAAGCACAAGCATGTAGAGCGAGGCACTTGGCTAAACAGGCTTGCCTCAGTTTGCCGAGCTTTTGTAGACGCTTGTGGCTTGTGGCAAGCGTGTGTAGGCCCCATGATGGTTATGGTGCGGGTCACTGTGTCGTAGAACTAATCTTCGGTTAGCGCTTCGAGTTAACACAAAACTAACCTAGTGTAATTTACATTTTAACATTTATTATTACTTGTTTCTGTTACTGATTTAACATTTCACTAAACTGTTTTCATAGGTACCTATAACTTACATAATCTTCGTTTTTCCAGAAAACGAAGTTGACTTAGTTGCGTTGCCACTATTAGACGATGGACAAATAAAAGAGTTAATTCCTGCCATTGGCCCACAAGCAAAGTTTAAAAAGGCTCTTGCAGACTGGAAAAGCCTTAAGATAAAAGAGGGAGAAGAAAATGAAGATATTAATAACCTAGTAGAAATTTATGGTAAAGACGTAGGAGGTCTCACTCCAAGTGAAAGTTCACCCATCATTTCTCCAGTGTCCACACCTACATCGAGCAAATCATGTGATTCTTCTTGCTCGCTTGACTTCTCAACAGAAAAATTGGTGAGTATACTTAGCTATGTTGTCATTTCATCATCATATCAGCCGAAACACATCTACTGCTGGACAAAGGCCTCCCCAAGGATTTCCACGACAACCTGTCCTGCGCTGCTCGCATCCGTTGCTTCACGCTACCTTCACCAGGTCGTCAGTCCACTGTGTGGGAGAGCTGCCTACTCTACGTCTTCCGACGCGAGGTCGCCACTCGAGAACTTTACTGCCCCAACGGCCATCTGTTCTACGAGCTATGTGCCCACTGCCATTTAAGTTTAGCCATTCTGTGAGCTACGTCGGTTACTTTGGTTCTCCTACGGATCTCCTCGTTTATGATTCGATCATGCAGGGAAACGCTCCATTGCCCTTTGGGTGACCTTGAGCCTTCTTATGAGGCCCATAGTAAGCGACCATGTCTCAGTTCCGTATGTCATCACTGGCAACACACACTGGTCAAAAACCTTGGTCTTAAGACACTGCAGTATTTGGGATGTGAAGATATTTCGAAGCTTTCCGAACACTGCCAGGCCGAGTTTTATTCGTCGATTGATCTCTTTCTCGAAGTTTTACCTACTTAGCTGGACTGTTTGTCCCAGGTTTACACATTCTCATTTATGGTCTGCTAAATAAATGTTTATTCTATTCTATTCTATTTAAACTGTGTTGAGTCATTCAAAATACATAAATTTGTCCAGTCCATACTAAATTTCATCTAAATCCGTTAAGGGGATTAAGTGTGAAAAGGCAACAGAGAGACAGACAGTTACTTTGGCATTTATGATATTAGTATGGATAAGGACAAATATGTTTGTTAAGACAACCCCGTATGCAAAAAGAGGGGTGATGTTAAAAGTTCAAACCCGGATGCAAAAAGAGGGGTGAGGTGTTATAAGTTTCAAGTGTTTGTGTATCTGTCTGTGGCATCGTAGCTCCCAAATGGATGAAACAGTTTTGATTAGTTTTTTTATTTGATAGGTGACTTGAAGGGGTGTGGGCACCTTCCACCGGACTGAACGGTTCGAAATTTGGTGTCCTGTTATTTATTATTATAATATCTCATATACGTCCCCACCGAGGGGCTCGAGCCTACCCTGAATCAGGGCGATTAGGCCTTAGTCGACCACGCTGGCCCAGTGCGGGTTGGTCGACTTCACACACAATCTTCGAGTTTCTTCGCAGGCGTGTGCAGGTTTCCTCACAATGTTTTCCTTCACCGTTAAAGCAATCGGTAAGTATGTATGTAAGTGATTAAAATAAAAACAGAATACAACTGATTTACTTTACTACAACTAATTACTTATAATTTCACAACTTAGCGGTCCCCGTGCGCGACGACTCTTGGATCAAAATGTTACTACTTATATTAAAATTAAAGGACCAGTACGTTTTATTTTATCCTTTTTAGAGGTTTCTGTTGGGGGTTTTTAAATTTTAAGTTTTTTTATCTTCAAAAAATATATTCATTTGTATTTTTCAGAACACAATTCAGGACTTAACAAAACTTCTCAAAACTACTCAAGAAGGTAGACTGCTCCTTAAACGGCGTACGGAACCCTTAGGAGAAGGTCTGAGAAAAACTTTGACAAAGGAAATTTCTTCAGAAATAGTTAAACATGACCCCAAAGCACCTGTAACAAATGACATATATTTACATTGGATTAAACAAATTGGTAAGTATTAAATACTAGCTGATTCCCGCGGCTTCACCCGCGTGGACCACTTTTCTATGACTTTGCGAGGGTGTGCAGTGCGCGAGCCGCAAGCGGCTCGCGAGCGTGGTAAATAGTAGCCTATGTCTTAACCCAGGTCCTAATCTGTCTACCTACCAAATTTCAGTCAAATCCGTTCAGTAGTTTTTGCGGGAAAGCGTAACAGACAGACAGAGTTACTTTCACATTTATATTATATTATATATTATATATTATATATTATTATTATTATATTATTATTATTATAATTATAATAAGTAGGATTAAGTAGGGATTAATACAAGTATAAGGCCTGATACACATTTGGCTAGTTTAAAAGTATCTATACAATAAACATTTTCGTTACCCCATTACGTCCCCACAGCTGGGGCACGGGTCTTTTCCCAAGAAGGCTAGGCCATACTCCAAACACGGGGGCCAAGTCCAGGTTGGTGGCAGTTGTAGGGGTAGTGGCGGACCCCTCTGTCAGAACTTTTGAAGCCTATGTTAGAGAAATATGCCAGTAACATTCAAACCCATCCAAGCAGTGTCCATGCTTAGGGTCAGTTAACCTGCAATTACTTTTATGTTAATCTATGTTATAGCAATTTTAAAGAACTGTCATTTTAACAGAACAAGTATTCCCTGCTGAAAACTGCTCAATTTATTACACTAAAGCATCTGAAGGGCCCGGGCGAGCCCATGGTCGGCTATATGACGCAGTAACGAATCTAAAGGCAAAGTTTCGCCGAAACAAAGTGTACCAGCCAAGGCCGCGCGGTTCACTTCTTGAAAAAACTAACTCCAGAACCACATAACAAAGAACATGCTAACAAAAGGATAACCTCGCTGTCGGAAGAAGATTCTGCCTTAACCAGTGAAGAAGATCTCGATTCAGCTGAAGTAGAGGAATGTTTGGAGTGGCTACATTGTTCTGCAGATAATTTAGCTCTTTGCACTGAGAAGTGGTCTAAAACAAGAAAACGACGACTACAGCGTGTCGTATCGGAAGAAACTCACACTTATCTCCTGGAGTTTTCATGTTTAAAGCGTTCATGGGGGCACTCTTTGGTAAGTTAATATATGACATAAATATGGTACCTCCCACACAAACCCAAATTATTTGTAAATATTTCATCAAGTCTGATACGCCTTTATTCTTTGCCATTAAGTAAGCGTAATGTTTAATTTATTGTTGATTTGTGTAAGCCTGACTTCGCTTTATGTTAAGACAAGAAAGTATGCACAGGTTGGCTGTGCAATTTATTTTTAACGTGACAGGGTCGAGAAGGAGACCCGAATTGGGTTATTTTTAAGGTTCCATAGTCAGTCAACAAGGAACCCTTATAGTTTTGCTATGTCTGTCTGTCCGCGGTTTAGCTCAGAGACTATTAATACTAGAAAGTTGTAATTTGCTAAGGGTATACATATTAGTCACGCCGAAAGTAATAATCGGTCTATAACTACCTACGTATCTACATATAATATTTAAAGAATTATCCTCAAACTCCTAACTGTTGGAAGCCGATGGATGCGGGCAGCGCAGGACCGGTCGTCGTGGAAATCCTTGGGGGAGGCCTTTGTCCAGCAGTGGACGATTTGTGGCTGATATGATGATAACTGTTGAGGAGTTGTACCTTCCATCATCAGCTCATCAACACGAATTGATGGCTACCAGACGCAGAAACTCAATTAGCTTTAGGAAACACACACTCAATACGTGCCTGTAAATTTTGAGAGTTACCCTCGATTTCCCTAGGATCCGACTTCAAAAAAGGAGTAGGTTCCGTTCCACTGTATGTTTTTTTTAATGTATGTTCACCGATTACTTCGTCAATTGTGGACCGATTTTCAAAAAGTATACTTCCAAGGTGGTCCCATTTTCACCAAGTCAGGATCTGATGATGGGATCCTGGGGAAATCGAGGGCACCCTTAAATTTTATAGGCATGTATAACGTGTTTCATGTATTTTCTAAAAGTGTTCAATTTTTTACATCTGATAATAATTTTATGTTTATGAGCTGATGATGGAAGGTGCAACTCCTCAACGGTTATGAGTTGGAGGATAATTCTTTAAATATTATACGTAGATACTTAGGTAGGTATGGACCGTTAGTCGATTTTTTTCAGGTTATTCAGGTGAGCTAACGAAGGAAGGTTTGACTTCTTAATATTCATGCTGCTGAGATGATGATGGACCCTATTGATTGGTGCCATAAGATTATGTTGTCTTTTCTGATTTTAGTGGGTTCAGCTAATGGCTAAGCGATTCTTTAAACATCAATTAATACATTTTATTTTTAAAAGTAAAAATTCTTTCAGCTTACAGCAGATTTTGACCAGTGGTACCCTGGAAATGAAAATAGCTTCGAAAATAAGTTTCCACTTTTGAAGAAGAAGTTGATTCAACTGTTAGGAAATGTCTCAAACAGAAGTCTATTTGTTCAGGAACTAAAGAATCTCGTGAAAAGTAAGTTTTATTTTGCTTTCTTTTATTTTACCTACTTAACCCCTGATTCAGAAAGGGGTGTACTGAAACTGATTTTTATATTTTTTATAAATAATTATTTGTTTGCTAAAACCTTTTCGTAAGTAGTAGGTAACAAATAATTGACCGTAATTGTTTTTTATATATAAACATACTCACCGAGTATGAGTTATTAAACGATTTCAATTAAGGAGGAGGTTTATCAATTCGACCGTATATATATATATATATATATATATATATACGGTCATACGGATAACTTCCTCGTTTATGAACCGATTTTGATGATTCTTTTTTTGTTGGAAAGGAGATATCCCAAGGGTGGTACCATGATAAGGAAACGAGGATCTGATGATGGCATCCCATATAAATCGAGGGGAACCTTAAAAAATACCTACCTTTGATTTGAGTACTTTCGTAAAATCCAAAATTTATTAATTTTTATTAAAGTAAAGATTAAATAAAGTTTATTGTATTTGTTTGTGTAAGCAGTTCATAGCCAGGGTTACAAAATCCCCAAAGAAAAAACTCTAAATTTTAGGATAGGTATATGATATGGCTGATATGATGATGATGATATGAAAGAACATTCATTGTTGTCCAATAACCAGTTACAATGTTTAGACTTAATAATCTTTTTTTTAACAGACTCTGATCCAGAGACGAGCAATATTGCTACACTTCTCACTATTCCACATCTTCTGGGAGCAGTGCAAATCAGGAAGAAGAAATGTTCTGTGGCAGAAGTCCGAGAAAGCTTCATTACACGCATTGAAACGGAAACCTTGATAAACGAAGAATGTCGTAAACGACACGACACATACAAGACTTTCGGTATTACAGTTCAACCGTACGTCATTGTCATCGGTCCACTGGAAAAAAATACCGGAAGGTACGTTATCGTTGATAACTTGATATACGAACTGCCAAACATATGTAATGCGGTGGATACTTGCTTTAAAATTATATGGGCATTAAACCTGAAATACGCAGGTGAATGCTTGCCAGTTTGGCAATTTTTGCAAAGAGCTGTGTATATTTCCAAGGCAGCAGATTTAAAAGAAAAACTACCTGCACGCACTACTTATTGTACACTAGCTTTCCTGCAAGTGAGCACCTTGTGGATTGTAAAAATTTTTTAAAACGGTTTTTAAATCTCTGAAAAAAATAATGAAATTGATCACGCGCGACTTGAGAGTTGAGCGGTTGGCGGACTCACAAACATAAATGCGATGCACGCCCGCTTGATGCAATGCACGCCATTTGCAAATCGGAATCATCCCACTCCAACAAGCGGTTCCTTTAAAAAACAACTAATAAATTTAATTGACTAGGTATAGGTTTCTTGACGAAATTTATTCAGTTTCATAAGTAGAAGCCATAGTAAAATTATTGCGGTTTTTTTATCGACGATTCTAATAAATAAATAGCATCTATTCATGTTTGGTGATAGCTTACGGTTCTCCTATTGCCTTTATGCTGCAAGTTTTACGCAACTACTTTAACTGTCAAAAATTTACAAGAAAATGCCTCTTTGTATTTTTTTAATAACTATCTTTTTTGTATTTTGTCAATTTTGTTAAGTTGAATTGCTGTTCGTTAGTCTCGTTAAAACTCGATAACGGCTGTACCGATTTGGCTTATTTTGGTATTGAATTATTTGTTGAAGTCTAGAGAAGGTTTAAAAGGTGAATAAATATGAAAATGCTTGGAATTAAATAAAAAAAAATATCAGTCAAATATTAATTGGTTTTAGGGTAGGGTAGTGTAGTTTAGGTGTAGTGTAGTTAGGGTAGGGTAGTGTAGTATAGGGTGGGGTAGGGTAGTGTAGGGTTGGGTAGTGTTGTGTAGGGTAGGGTAGGGTAGTGTAGTGTAGGGTAGGGTAATGTAGTGTAGGTGTAGTGTAGTTAGGGTAGGGTAGGATAGTGTAGTGTAGTTAGGGTAGGGTAGTGTAGTGTAGGGTAGTGTAGTGTAGGGTAGGGTAGTGTAGTGTAGTGTAGGGTAGGGTAGTGTAGTGTAGGGTAGGGTGGTGTAGGGTAGGGTTGGGCAATGTAGTGTAGGTTAGGGTAGTGTAGGGTAGCGTAGTGTAGTGTAGGGTAGGATAGTGTAGTGTAAGGTAGGGTAGTGTAGTGTAGGGTAGGCTAATGTAGTGTAGGTGTAGTGTAGTTAGGGTAGGGTAAGGTAGGGTAGTGTAGTGTAGGGTAGGGTTGGGTAATGTAGTGTAGGTTAGGGTTGTGTAGTGTTAGCTAGTTTGAAATAACTCTGAATATGTTATTTACTGTGTACTTTTTGTCGGTTAGTCCTCTTTAGCATTTACTTTAATGTTAAGTTCTAGTTAAGAGCGAATTCACAAAATCCCTTACAAACTTTAAATTTCAATTTTTGAAAATGGATGAGCCGTTTCTAATGGAACTATACTTACACATAAGCAAGTCACGAAATTCTATTTTGTGGATAGGTCACATTTACATAATACTTTATTATTAAAAGATTTTTTAGCGAATTTTAAGATTAGTAAAAACCTGAAATTGCTATTATTTAGTGACATTATATTTTTGATAATGTAATCTATCCATAAACTAGAATTTAGTCACTTGCTTATGTGTATACAGTTTCATTAGAATCGGCCCCATCCATTTTCAAGAAATAATAATTAAATTTTTTTTTAAATAGAATAGAAACGATTTTGTAAATAAAATTTCAATAGTACCTACTTGTCATGTAAGTATTTACATGTAAAATAAAATTATTTTAAAAGTAACTTTAAGGATAAGTACCTATTATTATAATGTTGATAGCATTAATTTTTATTTCACCTATTATCTACAAATAAGTCTTTGAAGTCAATATGGGACACTGTCTTTTTTGTATTTTTCTAATAAAAATATAATGCAGTACCGAAATGAAGGTTTTATTTACAAGGCCTTCACATTTTTCATGCTTCGTGTTATTTAACTTTCAGCTGATACTGTTAAGAGGCTCCATTGTGACCCCAGCGCCACGTAAAAATAAAATTTATAAAATTTTATTCGCTATAAACACAATTTATCAAAAACCTATTTAATTGTATACAGTTTTTGAGTTTGTGGTATAGTTTATTGAGATTTACCAATAAACTATAAAGCAATAATCGTGTAATTAGATTTAAAATAAATTGTGATAGTAGCAAATAGTTATTTTTTAGAAGTTTCGCTAGAGCTCACTGTGCAGCCTCTTAAAAAGCAGTTTATGCTACTCATGGGGAACAGTAGTATTACTGTTTCTCATAAATAGTGGGTACTGCATGGATGTCATTTCTACAGTTGAGAAACAATAACTTCTACTTATCCAAGAGTAGTAAGTAGGTGGTACTGTTCCTCAACAGTAGAAATTACATTTCCACGCAGTATCCACTACTGTTGACAAACAACAACAGTAGTAATAACGGTAAAACAGTGCCAGCTACTGTTTGTCAACAGTAGTACCTACTTACGGCACAGTAGCTGGCACTGTTTTCAACAGTAGTAATAACGTTAAAACAGTGCCAGCTACTGTTCGTCAACAGTAGTACCTACTTACGGCACAGTAGCTGGCACTGTTTTCAACAGTAGTAATAACGTTAAAACAGTGCCAGCTACTGTTCGTCAACAGTAGTACCTACTTACGGCACAGTAGCTGGCACTGTTTTCAACAGTAGTAATAACGTTAAAACAGTGCCAGCTACTGTTCGTCAACAGTAGTACCTACTTACGGCACAGTAGCTGGCACTGTTTTCAACAGTAGTAATAACGTTAAAACAGTGCCAGCTACTGTTCGTCAACAGTAGTACCTACTTACGGCACAGTAGCTGGCACTGTTTTCAACAGTAGTAATAACGTTAAAACAGTGCCAGCTACTGTTCGTCAACAGTAGTACCTACTTACGGCACAGTAGCTGGCACTGTTTTCAACAGTAGTAATAACGTTAAAACAGTGCCAGCTACTGTTCGTCAACAGTAGTACCTACTTACGGCACAGTAGCTGGCACTGTTTTCAACAGTAGTAATAACGTTAAAACAGTGCCAGCTACTGTTCGTCAACAGTAGTACCTACTTACGGCACAGTAGCTGGCACTGTTTTCAACAGTAGTAATAACGTTAAAACAGTGCCAGCTACTGTTCGTCAACAGTAGTACCTACTTACGGCACAGTAGCTGGCACTGTTTTCAACAGTAGTAATAACGTTAAAACAGTGCCAGCTACTGTTCGTCAACAGTAGTACCTACTTACGGCACAGTAGCTGGCACTGTTTTCAACAGTAGTAATAACGTCTCCATCCAGCACCCAATACTATTGACAAACAGTAGTACCTACTTAAACAACAGTAGCTGGCACTGTTTTCAACAGTAGTAATAACGTTTCTATCCAGCACCCACTACTGTTGACAAACAGTATTACCTACTTAAACAACAGTAGCTGGCACTGTTTTCAACAGTAGTAATCACATCTCCACGCAGTGCCCAGTACTGTTAAGAAGCAGTAGTAAGTATTCATAAAACAGTAGTAGTTACTGCTTACCGATCAGTAAGCGCTACTGATTAAAACAGTAGTAGTTACTGCTTACCGATCAGTAAACGCTACTGATTAAAACAGTAGTAGTTACTGCTTACCGATCAGTAAGCGCTACTGTTTCCTCTTACTGTGTGTTTTTACTGTTTCCTCTTACTGTGTGTTTTTACTGTTTCACTTTACTGACTTTAACAGTTAAATTAACCGTAAGGACTTAACTGTTTTCTTTCAGTCAGAATCACTGTTTCTTTCAGTTGGCTCCAGTTTTACTGGACAAAACAGTTCTTTTTAATGAAATTTCGGTTAGTATTACCGATTTTTTTTTTCAGTGTACTACTGTGAAAGAGCGTAGTTTTACATGGTACGTGGCACAGACGATCGAACGTCGCGCTCGTGTGCTGCACTGAAAATATTGTGGGTGTAATCTAACAAAAACTGCAGTTTCATATATACATATACAGAGCTGGTACTGTAAGTAGCTTAAGTAGCCAAAATTGTGGCATACAAGTGTCCGTTTTATGTAATCTACAGATGGCCCATAAGCATCTTTTTTGGGATCTCAGTACTGCCTCCTTGCTAGTAGCATTTCCCCAGAAAATTTTTCCATATTTCAAAGTTGGTACCACATAGCCATGATAAGCTGGAAGCACTGCTTTGCGATCTACCGTTTTATCCAACATATAAAGAGCATAGGAAAACTGAGTTACTTTTTTACATACTTGATCTATATGTGTACCCCACTTCAAATTACTATCTATTTGCAAGCCTAAAAATTTAGTCACCATAACTTCCTGAACTGCTTTACCTTCAAACTGAACATTAGTCGTAAGATTTGTAAAATTTCTCTGTTTGAAAGACATAATATTAGTTTTTTCAATATTAATTTTAAGGTTGTTTTGTCTTGTTAGGTTTGTTTTGTTAGGTCATTGTTGATATCACTTTCATTTTCGCAAATAACATTACTATCGTCAGCATATAAAACCATTGGATTTTTGATACTGTTAGGTAAATCATTTATGTATATAAGGAACAATAACGGACCCAGAACACTGCCTTGAGGCACACCGCATTGCACACTTCGTGGGTCAGAAATGTAAGATTTTTCAGTTTTTGATGTAGGACATATGTGTTCAATTTTGGTAACCTGATTTCTGTCACATATGTAAGATTTTATTAAATCGTTTATGTTTCCTCTTACACCATAAAATTCAAGTTTCTTAAGTAAAATTTTGTGGTCTACGTAATCAAATGCCCTCGTCATATCCAGATAAAGTGCGAATACTGGTAATCGAGTATCGACCTTTTTATGTATTGTTTGTAAAAAATTATAGATAGCTACATCAATTGATGCCGAGTCCACCCTAGTCCAAAAGCTTAAAAACATCTTCCAGGGCGGCGGTGAACAGTTTCGGAGATATAACGTCTCCCTGTCTCACCCCTTGTTGCAGCTGGATAGGTTCCGAGTTTTGATCCTGGAGGTGAACCGACATGGTGGCGTTTTCATACAAACACTTCAGCACTTCAATATATCGATAGTCAATTTGGCACCTCTGGAGAGACTGTAACACAGCCCAGGTTTCGACTGAATCGAAGACTTTCTCATAGTCCACGAACGCCAAGCATAGTGGCTGATTGTACTCTTCGGTCTTTTGTATAATCTGCCTCAGCGTATGTATGTGGTCTATGGTACTAAATCCTTTTCGGAAACCGGCTTGTTCGGGAGGCTGGAAGTCGTCAAACCTGCGTGCGAGACGATTCGTAATGACCCTCGAAAACAGTTTGTAGACATGTCTCAGAAGTGAGATGGGTCTGTAGTTCTTCAGCAGGGTATTGTCGCCCTTTTTGAAGAAAAGCACGACCACACTTCTGAGCCATGCCTTAGGCGTTTGTCCCTCAAGTATAACGGAATTAAATAATTTCTGAAGAGCTTTGAGTACCGGTGTTCCACCTGCTTTCAGAAGTTCAGCCGTAATTCCATCATCACCCGGTGCCTTATTGTTTTTAAGCTGTTTAAGAGCCATTCTAATCTCGTACAGGATGACGTCCGGGATATCTTCGGTATAGTGTCGGGTAATTCTAGCTCTTGGGTCTTTAGCCAGTTCGCTGACAGGCAGATGTGTGGTCGTGTATAATTGTCCGTAGAACTTCTCAACTTCTTCCAGCAACACAGTCTTAGACGATATGATCCTGCAGTCCTCAGTCTTCAGCTTGGTCAGTTGGCTTTGACCAACAGACAGATCTCTCGCGAACACTTTTGAGCCTTTGTTGTTCTCAATCGCCTCTCTAATACAATTTGTATTATAGTGGCGCAAATCGCGAGTTAGAGACTTAGAGATCTGCCTGTTTAGTTGCCGATACTGAGTAGCGTCTTCAGAGGACTGCAAAACCAATCTGCGTCTTTCTTCCATGAGGTTGCTGGTGAAGTCAGAGATTTTTTTGGTTCTGTTTGTACGGCGAGTTTTAAAAATCTTAGACCCGACCGTTTGGACAATTTCCTCGAACCTGTCGTTATAATCGTCCACATTCTCGCAGTCTCCTAGGCATTCGAAGCGATTGTGCAACTCGAGCTGAAAGTTTTCGGGGTTTTGGAGCTGGATGGGCGCTGGTCGGAGTGTGGACTTCATCAGTCGACATCTTCCTAGCTTGGTCTTTAGATTCAATGTGCCTCTTACCATTCGGTGATCGCTTCCTGTTTTGACTGAGTTGATCACAGAGACATCATTGAATATTTACCTTCTTGTCGACAAGATGAAGTCGATCTCGTTCTTCGTTACGCCATTGGGATGCAGCCATGTCCACTTTCGCTGGTTAGGCTTTTTGAAGAAGGAGTTCATCATAAAGAGGCCCTCCTTCTCCATAAAGTCGGCCAGCAGCTGGCCACGTGCATTTCTCTCTCCATATCCAAATTTCCTCACTCTCAGCTTACTATCACTTCGTTTGCCCAGTTTCGCGACGAAGTTCGTGTGTTGGTCGAAATAAGACTTTAAATAGTATTAACACCTTTAGTGCCAATTGGAAAGCATTTGGTTCATCTCTCTCACCTCACCTGATAGTAAGTGACGATGATGCCGAAGATAGAAGTGGGTACACCAAGACTACCCAACGCAATTGAAAACTGGTTATCTTATTTTCATACCGGAGCACATCAATGCTTGCAATGATTTACATACTACTTATCATCTTTTTAAATTTGTATCAGTCAAGTTATGATCCACTTACCACATTCGATTGTACGGGTAATCTTAATTGGGGTTCATGCAAGATTATAATTATCACACGAAGACCTCAAAATCTTTCAATGCAGAATATTAGGGTAGAGCAAATGCAAAAACAATTCCAGAATAAACTCTGGTGTAACTATCCTTTTGAGGGTTCCGTAGTCAAGTCAACAAGGAATCCTTGTAGTTTCGCCATGTCCGTCCGTCTGTCCGTGACTTAATTCAGAGACTTAGTACTAGAAAGCTGTAATTTGGCATGCACATGTCACCGTAAAATTATAAAAACCGTTCTTATTTTATCTTATCTTTGTAATTTGGGGCTGCAGTTGCAGCGACACTTCGACCCAATGGGATCTTTTGTGTCAACCCCTATAACCTTTGCATCCCAACCTACTAGAAGATGTGCTGCATCAATGCAGCAATTCCGCTGATTGGAAGGTGCTTGTTTTGGGTAGCCATCACATATGAGGTACATACGCTTGCAGCCAGTAAGTGTTCCATTGATTCTGTATCTTCACCACAGGCCCTGCAGGTCGGGTCATTCCTCAGGCAGATTTTTTGCAGGTGTGCGTTTGTGGCAAAGTGGCCCGTCAACGCTCCTGTTATAGCCGTGACACGCGTACTGCTGTTATTCCAAATGTACTTGGTTGCCCCTGTGGTGACCTCGCCGATGAAGAGCTTAGAGTGTGTGTGTGCATCCCTGAATAGCCATGTCAAACTGTGTCTTTCCTCGGCCTGTTCCTTTAATACCCTTATGATAGAGCTTCTTGGTAGCCCTATTCTCGGTTCTAGACCACACATTAATGTTTGTAGTCCCATTTTTGCCAGTTTGTCTGCTTCTCCATTGCCTTCCACACCTACGTGTCCAGGGACCCAGACCATTTGCAGTTTGTTGTGTCGGCCTTGTTGACGAACTTTACACAATTTAGCACTAGCCCAGAGTCAACCTTGAAAGAGTCAAGAACTTTAAGAACGGCTTGGCTATCGCTGAAAATATAGATGGGTTTGTCTTTGACTTTCTTGTCTATAATCTCCTGTGCACATGCAATGACAACATAAGTCTCCGCCTGGAAGACTGATACTCGCTGAGTAATCCTTAGCATAAACGCCTGCACCAGCACCAGACTCCATTTTCGATCCGTCTGTATACTGTGTAAGAGTGTTTGGTCCTTGTTGTTTAAGTCCTTTACTCCATTCTTTCCTTGTCGGAACATAGATTTTATATTATTTTTTGAATATATGTACAGTCCGTATTTTGTCACATCCCATGCGAATAAGCCTTTCCATACCTGTATCTAATGGTAGATTGGTATGTCTGGTTTTGGGCATGTCAAAATTCCACATGTCATTAACGATAGATAACCTGTGTAGGGCCTTGGCCGCCTCTGTTTAAATGTGTATTTGAAGCAACTTTAGATTTAGCAGCATTTCCATAGATGCCGTAGGTGTTGTACGAAATGCTCCAGTAATTGCCAGGCAAGTCAACCGCTGAAGTTTTGTTAGTGTTTGCCTGCAAGTGTCTAACTCCGTTCTAGGCCACCACACAATGCTGCCATAAGTAATAATGGGTCTTACTATCATTGTGTATCTACCTACTGAAGCGGTCGTACAAGTAGCGTGGTTGCATCGATCACGCAGGTTAACTTACCTGTAGCTCGGTCATTACCTAGACGGGTTTAAAAGTTACTGGCATTTTTCTGGTGCCGGTGGCTATTACTAGATGGCAGTCATTAAGCCGTCTTGGATGCCTTAATATATGGATTTGAAGAACTTCTGACAGTGGAGTGGGGGTTTGCCACTAGCCCTACAACCTCCAGAAACTCGGAGCTGCCTGGCCCCCGTGTTTGCAGTAAGGCGCAACCTTCTCTAGTTTGCGAAGAAAACCCGTGCCTCAGTAGCAGAGGAAATTTATGGATAACTAACGACCCACAACTACTTTTTAATGGTATTTTAAAACTATAAACTAACTAGGTATGTCCTTCCCAGTGACACAGGTTACCTGCATGCCAAATTTCATCGATAATAGTGGAGGTGTCGCAACGTGAAAATGTAACAAACAAACACAGTTTCACATTTATAATATTAGTATGGATTTTTTGTAAAGGCTACGGAACCCAGCTTTGCGCGAGTCCGACTCGTACTTGGCCGGTTTTTACATATGTTTTCTCACTCTTACTAACGTAAATATTTTACATATGTTTTCTCACTCTTACTAACGTAAATATTTTACATATATTTTCTCACTCTCACTAACGTAAATATTTGTTTGGCGCCGATTACCAGCCCCAGATCCCATTCAAGCTAAGATGGTGACCATCCAAGTGACCCCATAAGTACCCAAAAATCATCAATTTGATACAAAAGTGTTTATAACATAAACACAGTTTCGATGTGAAATGATTTTAGTTCTAAGCAAAAAAAAACTGATTAATTCATAGGCCCATCTAGATTTAATATTCATATAGTGATATTCCTCGGTAGGTATGTATGTAGGTAAGCAATTTATTATCTCTATGGAATTCTAAATAAATTCTATAATTCTGACAGACATTGCATGTCCCTAGCGAATTTTTTTAACTCTGTGGATTCAGACTATTATTTTTATCTAAAGCCAAATAATATATATACGAGTATGTTGTGGGCAGATCTTAAAAATCCGGAAGATCGTGTGAAGCCTTAGAGCATTTAGATTTATCAATTCGTCTGAATGTAAATCCCAGGTAAAAATCTGAGTTAAATGAGCTAAGCGAATCCCATATCTTATACTATCGCTGTTGCCCTACCCGAAGGTTGCCTGGAAGAAATTGCTACCTAGCAATAAGACCGCCTATTGTATAGGCTTTGTTCTATATTGTTAATTTCTTTATTTATGTTCTGATAATATAAAGAATATTGTATTGTATTGTACTGAAGCGAGCGATATAGGTTCGTTAGGTTTGATGATGATACTGTCGAAGAGCCTCGCGAGGCTCGTGAGTGGCCGAATGCAGTTGTTTTACTCGTTCAGCACGATATTACAAAGGCATTTCAGGATGGGCCCAATTCTGCGATCTGCACATATACACAGAGGCACAGATAGGGCACAATGAGATAATAGTTACTTCGTAAACAGAGGTTAGTACTAATATATATATACTGTGACAGAGGTAAGAACCACACTATAATATATCAATGCGCAATTCTTTATTATGCATCTAAGTGCCATCTATTAGCAAGTATCGGAATTAGGATGTGAAAGGTCTGCAGGTTCAATTAGCACCGGAGGGTATTCCCCGCCGACTCCTTCAACCGTCTTGACAGAAAACAGAAGGGAATGGGACCTAAACAGTCAGAACTCAGTTTGACCACTTGCAGTAGACTTCTACTTTTTCCGTAGATTTTAGTGGTTATTTTTTTATTTTTGGTAGATATACTTGGGTGCTTGCTTCCATACATTTTCGTATATTTTTCGGTTACTTTACTCCTTGCATAAAAGGAGTTTTTCTTCGTTTTTACATAATTATAAAAGACAACATTTTGCCCACGGCTTCGCCCGCGTACACATCGTTTTTATGACTGTCTTTGAGGGTGAGTGGTGGTTTCACTGCAAAAAATCACGAAAATCCATTGTTCCGTTGCGACGTTGAAGAAATTAACTAGAAAAGAGTATTTTTCAGTTCCCTTAGGAACTACATCGGACTATGTTATTTTTACGGGATTTAAAGTAGCCAATGTCCTTTCACGTGACACAGGCTACCTGCATACCAAATTTTTACAAGATTGATTGAGTTTTGAAGCGTGAAAAGTTAATTAACAAACACATTTTTATACTTAGGTAGATTTTAACTATGTTTGACCTTTGAAATAGATTTGCAAAAATAAAAGTGGTCACACCACACAGAATGAGTTCTGTGATCGATCGATGAATGATTTGAGAATCAAAATTCACTCACTCAACCAACTCACTCAAGCACATGTATGAGAGAGAAAGATGATCCATCCGTAACATCGACTAGCGAGATCGAGATTCTACGAAAGTGTTTGCATTTTGAAGTGAATTTCGAACTCCCTATCCTATACTTTCTATCTTTTTATTGGGTACCTGCCGAATACTTTTTGAACAGAATGTCGGACCGTGTGAAACATAAAGGAACTTCAACCAAGCAGAAGTCAACTAAGAAAGTTCAGGTACCTACCTATCTATACCTACTTACTTAGTCGTTTTACATAGGTATCATACTTGTATCTACTTTTTCAAAAGAACATCACCGGACCGTCTAATCTGTTACTTTGGTTTACATTGAAGATTTTGAATTACTAGCTTTTGCCAGCTCCTTCGAGGTAGCGCAGTGAGCGGCTCGCGAGCACAGATGAGATACTAGTTACTCGCGAGCTTGGAGAAAAGTACCATCGGTTAATTCAGGTTCATCATCATCATCATATCAGCTCATAAACGTCCTCGAGCCTAACCTGAATTAGGGCGATCGGGCATTAGTCGACCACGCGCGCCCAGTGCGGGTTGGTCGACTTCACATACAACCTGCGAGTTTCTCCGCAGGCGTGTGCAGGTTTCCTTACGATGTTTTCCTTCACCGTAAGAGCGTCGGATAAACGTACATATGAAATCTAAATTCGAAATCACATTGGTTCGTGGCTGGATTCGAACCACGACCTTCAGGACAGGAGGCGGCGGCCCTAGCAATTACGCCACCGACGCTCCGAATTCGGGTTATCCAGGTCCCAATCTGTCCACCTACCAAGTTTTTTCAGATACGTTCGGCTGTTGTTGCGTGATTGATTAACATACATCCATACATCCATCCATCCAAACTTTCTCATCTTTACATTTAATAATAATAAGTAAATAAAATAATAAAACTGTAACGGGCCCGTGACTGTACATGAAATATTTTTGGAAAATAATAACTGTGGTGGACATTACTAACGATTTATAGGCCAAAACAACAACTTTTGGAATTTTTGTCTGTCTGTCTGTATGTTCGCGTATCTCGCAAAAACTACCAGGCCGATTTTGATGACATTTTGACTTGGTGGTACCTTATAGCCCGGGTTAACATATAGAATACTATTTATCCCGGAAAATTCAAGAGTTCCCGTCGAAAAATTCAAAACCTCCACGTGGACGAAGTCGCGGGCACAGCTAGTTTGTAATATTACTAGTTATCTCCCGCGGCTTCGCCTGCGTGGATATCGTTTTTAAGACTGGCTTTGAGGGTGAATAGTGCGCGAGCCGCAAGCAAGCAAGACAGCTCACTGGTTACGAGTCTAGCCCAAATCCAATAATGGCAAAGGCGTATTTCTATCAGGTTTTCAGGGTTCCGTACCTTAAAAGGAAAAAACGGAACCATTATAGGATCATTCGCGCAGATGTCTGTCCGTCCGTCTGTCACAGCCAATTTGCTCCGATACTGTGTAACGTAAATTTTATAAATGAATTCTAAAGTGGTGGCTAAATTGGAAAAAAATTAAAAAGTTTTATATCGTGGTGACATATCAAATGAAAGGGCTTTGTTGCTTAGACATGAATTTGTCTAAGGCTTGTAGTAAGAATCCCAAATATACCTATATTTTTTCATAATTTCAATATAAATTGTTTTTAATAGGCGAAAATGGACCCTCATCTTCGAAACTAATGGGCCTAACCACAACGACCGGTCGTGCGCTGCCCTCATCCAGCAGCTTCCCGCGACCCTCACCAGAACCGACCCTCTCCACGCGAGTTTCACTCACACTTGTCCAGTTTTTATTTATTTTTAACCGACTTCAAAATACGGAGGAGGTTCCTCAATTCGACCGTATATGTTTTTTTTTATGTGTGTTCGCGGATAACTTGGTTGTTTATGAACCGATTTTGATAATTCTTTTTTTGTTAGAAAGAAGATATCCCAACAGTCCATCTATGATAAGGTAACCAGGATCTGATGATAGCATCCAAGAGAAATCGAAGGGAACCCTCGAAAATCGTAGTGGCGAATAGTGCGTTTGAAGTCGGTTTTTTTTGTTTATTCATTTTATGGGTTATTCTCAAAGTCGTTTACATACAAAAAATAATAAGCTTAGTTCGCATATGTAGTACACTCCGAGCATCGCTCGGTCGCCTAAGTAATCATCATATCAGCTCATATACGTCCCCACAGAGGGGCTCGATAATACCTTGAATTAGGGCGATCGGGCCTTAGTCGACCACGCGGGCCCAGTGCGGGTTGGTAAGTTAAAAACTCAGAATATGCAGTAATATCACATTAAAACATTCCGAATACCCAAGATTTTATCCATCATCATATCAGCCGAAAAACGTCCACTGCTGGACAAAAGCCGGACCGGTCCTGCGCTATCCTCATCCAGCGGCTTCCCGCGACCCTCACCAGGTCGTCGATCCACTGAGTGGGAGTCCTGCCTACGCTACGTCTTCCGGTGCTCGAAAACTTTACTGGGCAGTAAAGCGATGGGGCCAACGGCTATTTATACCCTAAGGGTCGGTACGCTATATCATAAACCTGGTAGTTTAGCGTATCTGATAGAGTACGAGAAGGCTTGACTCAACGCCTATCTGTTCTACGAGCTATTTATCCATACTAATATTACCTCACTTTATACCCTAAGGGTCGGTACGCTTTATCATAAAACTGTTAGTTTGGTGTATCTGGTAGATGTCCGAGAGGGCTTGCCTCAACGCCTATCTGTTCTACGAGCTATTTATCCATATTAATATTACCTCACTTTATACCCTGGTCGGTACGCTATATAGTAAAACTGCTAGTTTAGCATATCTGGTAGATGTATGTGAGGGTTTGCCTCAACGCCTATCTGTTCTACGAGGTATTTATCCATACTAATATTACCTCACTTTATACCCTTAGGGTCAGTACGCTTTATCCTAAAACAGTTAGTTAAGCGTATCTAGTAGATGTACGAGAGGGCTTGCCTCAACGCCTATCTGTTCTACGAGCTACTTATCCATACTAATATTACCTCACTTTATTTATACCCTAAGGGTCGGTACGCTATATCATAAAATTGGTAGTTTAGCGTATCTGGTAGATGTATTAGAGTGCTTGTCTTAACGCCTATCTGTTCTACGAGCTATTTATCCAAACGAATAATACCTCACTTTGTACCCTAAGGGTCGGTCCGCTTTATTATAAAAATTGGTAGTTTAGCGTATCTGGTAGACATACGAGAGGGCTTGCCTCAACGCCTTTCTGTTCTACGAGCTATTTATCCATACTAATATTACCTCACTTTATACCCTTAGGGTCGGTACGCTATATCATAAACCTGGTAGTTTAGCGTATCTGGTAGATGTACGAGAAGGCTTGCCTCAACGCCATTCTGTTCTACTAGCTATTTATCCATACTAATATTGCCTCACTTTATACCCTAAGGGTCGGTACGCTATTTCATAAACCTGGTAGTTTAGCGTAACTAGTAGATGTACGAGAAGGCTTGCCTCAACGGCCTCAACGCCTATCTGTTTTATGGGCTATTTATCCATACTAATATTACCACACTTTATACTCTAAGGGTCGGCACGCTATAATATAATACTGGCAGTTTAGCGTATCTGGTAGATGTACTAGAGGGATTGCCTCAACGCCTATCTGTTCTACTGACTATTTATCCATACTAATATTGCCTCACTTTATACCCTAAGTGTCGGTACGCTATTTCATAAACCTGGTAGTTTAGCGTTACTAGTAGATGTACGAGAAGGCTTGCCTCAACGATCTCAACGCCTATCTGTTTTATGGGCTATTTATCCATACTAATATTACCACACTTTATACCCTAAGGGTCGGCACGCTATAATATAATACTGGCAGTTTAGCGTATCTGGTAGATGTACGAGAGGGATTGCCTCAACGCCTATCTGTTCTACTGACTATTTATCTACATTAATATTACCTCACTTTGTACCCTAGGGTCGGTACGCTATATCATAAAACTGGTAGTATAGCGTATCTGGTAGATGTACGATAGGGCTTGCCCCAAATCTGTTCTACGAACTGTTTATCCATACTAATATCGAACCTAAAATTACCTAAAATTGAACTTGTACTTTTTCCAGGCGCAACCTAAGGGGGAAGGGTTGACCCCCTACCAAGGGAAGAAGCGGTGTTTTGGAGAGTACAAGTGCCCCAAGTGCAAGCGCAGGTGGATGAGTAGCAACTCCTGGGCCAACTACGGTCAGGAGTGTCAAAAATGCCGGATAAATGTATTCCCCCATAAACAGGTAGTTACCAACCAACTCTTTGAAACTTTTCTAGGTGGTACTTAGATATACGGGGTGTAGAAAAATGGTGAAGGAGCCATTAACTCATCATACTGAACATCTCTTCCCAAGATACCCCTTGCCAAAACTCAGTATACTGAACAATTTTCCCCAAAATACCTTGATTGTCAATTCGCTAAAACAATGAAAAGATATACGGGTGTAGAAAAATGGTGAGGGTGCCATTAACTCATCACACTGAACATCTTTCCCCAGGATACCCCTTGTCAAAACTCAGTATACTGAACAATTTTTCCCAAACTACCTTGATTGTCAATTCGCTAAAACAATGAACAGATATACGGGGTGGAGAAGAATGGAGAAGGAGCCATTAACTCATCATACTGAACATCTTTCCCCAAGATACCCCTTGTCAAAACTCAGTCTACTGAACAAATTTCCCCAAAATACCTTGATTGTCAATTCGCTAAACAATGAACTTGTTAAGTATATTTTTTGTAAATTTTTAGTGTTCCGTGGTCAATTAAGGAACCCTTATAATCTTCGTCGGTATTTTAAATTTGGTATGGCTATACAAATCTGTGACCCCTTATGGAATAAATATGTAAAGAAAATAAATTAAGGTACCTCCTACATAAAAAGTGGAGGTGTTTTTTTTGTTCAACTACCCTATTTTGTGGGGTATCTATCGTTCAATAAACTACTGAGGGTTAGCTAAGATCATTTTTCCGTTAAACGATTTCTTTATTAAATATTAAGTAATTAAAAATCTAAATCGTACAACCCCCTACCAGCTAAATCGCCGTTTCAGAGAATTAGAAACAGCAAGGCATATAAGGTAAAATTTCAAGGCCAAGCAGGCTTTCTTGGTTTAAGAGTAAAAGTCAACTATAGCCCGTCAACTTCGTGCGCGGTACGCCTGTGGTACGGGCGGGTAGGCGGGGGCGAGGTAGCACGACACGACACGATCTCCGCGGGGGACCTTGAGGCTAGCGGGGAAGGGCACGAGGCTCTCACACCCCTCACACCCCGCCTCAGCTATCAGCGAATCGCGCAAGAAGTTGACGGGCTATATAATAGTTAGATTATTAAAAAGATAATAGATTTTCCATAAAAAATATTCTGTACCAACTGCAAAAAGACCCGGCTGCTCGAATGTATGTATGTATTTGGCACACCCTGTAGCATTAACCGCTTTATGAATTTTGGAGTGCAAGGTGTCTTGCTTGATACCGTGAGTGACATAGGATATATTTTAACAATACTGGCAAAAAAAGAGTGGTAATTTTTTTACGCATTCGGGTTTTCAATTATTTCCCAATGAAAATATTAATTTCATCATTACAGCTCATATACGTCCCCACCGAGGGGCTCGAGCCTACCCTGAATCAGGGCGATTAGGCCTTAGTCGACCACGCGGGCCCAGTGCGGGTTGGTCGACTTCACACACAACCTTCGAGTTTCTTCGCAGGCGTGTGTAGGTTTCCTCACGATGTTTTCCTTCACCGTTAAAGCAATCGGTAAGTATGTACGTAAGTTTTTGAAAAACTTATTGGTACATTGGCCGTCCAGATTTGAACCCGGTACCTAAAATATTAATTTATTTTTTGAAAAGTCTACGGATCCCTAATTTGCGCGTGGTCCGACACGCACTTGGCCACTTTTTCGTAAGAACATCGAATTTTCTTTTTTGACAATTGCCTATGGGTTCCTTGGGGAAAGTTGTTCAGTAGAATGAAGAGAATCCCCAGTTTACAAATCCTACACCCGTGTTGTTACACCCCGTAGAAGCTAACCTTAACCCAATGTTTAAGGCTTTCCACGCGAAGTTTGCAGTAGGGATGATGACTGCTGGCATTTAAGCTATTTTGTGTCACCTGTCTTAACGACATTTTGTTTTTAATTATTTTTTTTATGTGTATACTTGACGTCATAAATTTTCAGCGTCGTTTGTGTACTCATTTTGCGATTTTGAGCAATTATAAATACAACCAAAAGTGACAGAAACTTTTTTTTAAATTTGTATATCGCTTACTGCTGTGGCTCCCATAGTACTGATGTGATTCTGTGTTATGCGTTACCAATCCACAACATCACCGCGGCTGGGGTACGGTTCTCTTCCTATACTCAGTCAAACCATTACTCCACACACAGTGGTCAAGTCCATATAGGTAGAGGTACAGGACTAGTGGCGAACCGCACTGTCAAACCATTACTCCACACACAGTGGTCAAGTCCATATAGGTAGAGGTACAGGACTAGTGGCGAACCGCACTGTCAAACCATTACTCCACACACAGTGGTCAAGTCCATTGAGGAAGAGGTACAGGACTAGTGGCGAACCCCACTGTCAAACCATTACTCCAAACACAGTGGTCAAGTCCATTAAGGAAGAGATACAGGACTAGTGGCGAACCCCACTGTCAACGCATTACTCCACACACAGTGGTCAAGTCCATTAAGGAAGAGATACTGGACTAGTGGCGAACCCCACTGTCAAACCATTATTCCACACACAGTGGTCAAGTCCATATAGGTAGAGGTACAGGACTAGTGGCGAACCCCACTGTCAAACCATTACTCCACACACAGTGGTCAAGTCCATTAAGGAAGAGATACAGGACTAGTGGCGAACCCCACTGTCAACGCATTACTCCACACACAGTGGTCAAGTCCATTAAGGAAGAGATACTGGACTAGTGGCGAACCCCACTGTCAAACCATTATTCCATACACAGTGGTCAAGTCCATATAGGTAGAGGTACAGGACTAGTGGCGAACCCCACTGTCAAACCATTACTCCACACACAGTGGTCAAGTCCATATAGGTAGAGGTACAGGACTAGTGGCGAACCCCACTGTCAAACCATCACTCCACACACAGTGGTCAAGTCCATATAGGTAGAGGTACAGGACTAGTGGCGAACCCTACTGTCAAACCATTACTCCACACACAGTGGTCAAGTCCATTGAGGAAGAGATACAGGACTAGTGGCGAACCCCACTATCAAACCATTACTCCACACACAGTGGTCAAGTCCATTGAGGAAGAGATACAGGACTAGTGGCGAACCCCACTATCAAACCATTACTCCAAACACAGTGGTCAAGTCCATATAGGTAGAGGTACAAGACTACACAGCCCAAGTTTCGACCGAATCAAAGGCTTTCTTATAGTCCACGATCGATAAGCATAGTGGCTGATTGTACTCTTCGGTCTTCAGTATAATCTGCCGCAGCGTATGTATGTTATCTATGGTAATAAAGACTTTTCGGAAACCGGCTGGAATTCGTAAAACTTGCGTGCGAGACGATTCGTAATGAATGACTCGCGAAAACAGCTTGTAGACACGACTCAGAAGTGAGATGAATATGTAGTTCTTCAGCAGGGTATTGGCCCTTTTCGAAGAAAAACACGACCACACTTCTGTGCCATGCCATAGGCGTTTGTCCCATGAAATAACATCTGAAGAATTTTAAGTAACATTACACTTTTTAGTTTCTTTATTAAAAAAAATAATTATTATTCCTACATATAAACCCAAATCTTTTTACAAAGCACCCATTGCGTAACGAAATTGAGGGGGGGGGTGGGAGGTGTCCCATCCAAGCGTTACGGTACTGTTACGTACGGGAGAAAGGGGATCGAATTTTTGAGAATTTTGTGACACGTAATTTGTGAACAACCCCTAATATTATTATTTTTTTATACAGTGTGTTGATTTGTGTCGACAACGCCCTTTTCAGGAGGTCTTCTACTCATGAATACATAGTCACTTCTCAAAAAAAAATTGCCCCTATAGAAAATTGATCAAGCTGACCGATTTGTATATGAAAAGTTGCGATTCCAGCAAAGTTGTACAACAAAAGTTGTTCAGTTTCATGAGTAGAAGCCACCTGAAAAGGACGTTGTCGACCAAATCAATATCCTGTATTTGTTTAACCGTCCGTGGCGTAATTGTAGAATAGAGAAGTAGAATTTCGCGGATACGATTCGAAGGTTCACCTTTTTAAGACTCGGTTTGGTTGGTGGCATGTTATTTTCTAAGCCTGTCTGTGTCTGGCTAGCTAGCTACCACCATATCAGCATTCATGTGTTAGGGCCTCACGTTATAATACAGCGCGGTGCGCAGTTATTCGTTCTCCTTTCATCCGATCTTCTTTTCATTCCATCTATTTCTTATTTTCCTTCAAAAAAAATTATTACGTATCTATTTTTAAAGCCACGCCCTATCTACCTACCGTACCTACAAGTCGTGTGACAATAATATCCTGTTCTCCCATTGCGCTGCCATTTTTGGTACCTTATCATTGTCACTTTATCACTTACCATCAGGTGAGATGATAATATAAAACAAAAAATATCCAATTCTAATTCCATTCAATATTCTTTATTGCGTTACAACATAAAAAATATAAAAAACGTGTGGCACTCGGGGACTGCCGCGGTAAAGCTATTGCATAGCATTTTTTATCAACTTATGCAATTATAATTATTTATTTATTTTTTATTTATGCAGTATTTACCAGTACCATATAGTGCTTGGGGCGTGGGATGTTTATGTAATAAATTAACACTATGAAAGTTACACCAGTAAAATTGACCAAGTCCTTTTAGTACCGCAAATCGCTAATAGATGGCACTGTATGTTTTTAGAACGCGGTAACGTTACGTTACGCTTGACCGAGCTACATGGTAGGCGGAGTGGGGGGTGTTAGGCTTTATTTTCGTTACGGAATTTCTTGATTCGGTTGCCGCGCTCAAAGCCCGCGATAAAAGCTATGCAATAGCTTAAAAGAAGAAAACAACATAGAAGAAATATTGTACAATAGGCGGCCTTATTACTAAGTAGCGATTACTTTCAGGCAACCTATCTTCCAAGTAAGTAGTTTCTAAATTGGATCACTTTACTTCCCAGAGACCGCTGGAGAATCCTGGCGGGCTGGACGTAAGCGACAAGTCCAAGGCTCACCCTCAACACCTCTGCCAGAAATGCAGCTCCCTGGGCTACTACTGCCGCCGAGATTATTAGATCCTTTTTGTTTATGAAAGAATGTATGGTAAATACAATCCGTTCCAAAAGATTTCGAAAGTTGTTGTAGATAAGTACAGTGTAAACTCTATATAGCGACACTCAAGGGACCGGCCATTTTGTGACGTTATTATTGAGAGTTTTCGTTATATAGAGAGAAATTAGCGTTAAAGTAAACCAACTGGAGCCAGAAAATATTGACCTTTCAAAGAGTGAATGGTTAGGTACATCGAGTGACGTTATACAGAGTTTACACTATAATATATTTTATTTTATTTACTGTATGATAGCGTATGATAGGTACTTAAATATTCTTCTACAATATTTCATGTCTGCTTTATGGCCATAAAGTTACCATTCAATATTCTTTCTGAAAAAGCAGACATTATGTCGTTTTTATTCTCAGCTCTACTTAGTGAACCTACGTAATGTGAGGGTTATGTGACGAGATTCGATGTACTATCAGAAGGGTGCAGTGTAAGTAAAGGAATACGTCCTTAATTTTGGCAGTTTATTGACACACACAAAACACAAAATTCGTAATATACAGGGCGAGCTAACGGGGCGCGGAATGAAGAGCGACTGTCGGTACTCAGGCTTGGCGCGGCCGGCTAGCCCAGATCCCCCTAAAACATTATCTAAAATTACTAAATAAATAAAATCAACCTGTATATAGGTGACAAAACCGAAGTCGTATCTAGGTACTAAAAGTTAAATACGCTCTGGCGCGACTTGTTGAACCCGATGCGCGCTCGCATTCCTCGAACCTTGTTAACGAAGTCGAACTTTGAGCTGTTTATAAGTTTGAAATAAGTTGCAATTCAAGTTATAACAACATATTGAAATATTGACCTGTTTAACCGACTACGTAGAAAAGGAGGTTATGTGCTATATGTACATTTAAAAAATCAGCTTACAAAAATAAAGTTAAACATGCCTTCTCTTTTGGAGCCTTGGAATTACAAAGAAAGTACAATTACAGGGTATCTTTAAACGGCAAAACCAATATGAGAATAATATTAAAGTTCTATTAATATTCTCTATTAATATACTCGCTTGTCGTCAAAATTTTAGTGTCTGCATACGAACTAGTTGTTGGTCCCAAATACTCTTCTTTACTGGTAGCCGCTTCACCACGCCACTTTTTCCAATACTCCATACCTTTAAGCTTATCGCCTTTTCTTTTGTTTTCCTCCATTTTCTCGTAATCCCTACTAATATTATAAATGTGAAAGTAACTCTGTCTGTCTGTTACGCTTTCCCGCAAAAACTACTGAACGGATTTGGCTGAAATTTGGTAGGTAGACAGATTAGGACCTGGATTCAGACATAGGCTACTTTTTACTACGCTCGCGAGCCGCTTGCGGCTCGCGCACTGCGCACCCTCGAAAAGTCATAGAAACGTTGTCCACGCGGGTGAAACCGCGGGAAACAGCTAGTCTAAAATATTTTAAAAAATACTATACTAACAGGTATACAGTTTGAATGTGGAAACGTGTATATTTTTTTATATTCATTTGAGCATTTGGCTTTCTGAGCAAATTTTTTTTTTAATAACAGCTTGTTTATTCCTCTGAATCTAGTTTTTACCCGACTATACTAATGCAAAAGGTAAAAGTTATCCAGACACACGGCAGTGAGTCTACCAGGTTCGAAAAAAAAGGGCGACGGCTGTGGGATAAAATACACGAACCATTTCGGACCACTTTCGCGTTTCGACCTACCCGTAACTTAAAATCTGTTTGACTCCAATTTTGTGTGTCTGTCCGCGAGACCTAAGCTCAGCTTTGCATTTATTTTCAACCAGACTATGTCATTATTTTAGAACATGAAAACAATATGACACGTAAAGTTATACATAAAAATCATTTAATGTCATTAATGCCTTTGACAAGAGCAGGCCAGTTCACACGGCCAGTAAATTTAGTTTCTACTTATCTATTAAAGAAAACTAAAACGTTAATTTCATCAACTTCTAGCAACTTTAGAGCTATGGTCTCTATACAATTTTTGGTTTGTATAGTGATATACAATCGAAATAACAAAAAAGTGTATGTGTCATCTCCGACGGACGACTGGAGTTTTACTCCTTAATAACGATTATAAATGTGCTGGAGGATGGCCATTTTTTTCATTTCTGACAACGGATTCGTGATTAGGGACCTCAGATATCGGCTTTGGAAGCAATCGGTTCAGTAACTAAAAAGTTCAAAATGGCGGACTCTTTTTTTCAATTCTGACCATGGATTCGTTATAGGAGACTTCAGGGACCCTCGGATTTCGATTTTGAAAGCATTCGGTCCAGTAACTAAAAAAATCAAAATGGCGACCACTTTTTTAAATTCTGACATCGGATTCGTTATAAGGGACTTAAGGGACCCTTCAAATACCGATTTTGGAAGCATTCCGTCCAGTAACTAAAAAGTTCAAAATGGCGGCCCCTATTTTTCTATTCTGGAAACGGTTTTGTATAAGGGTCCTCAGGGACCCTCAGATATCGATTTTGGAAGCAAGCGGTCCAGTAACAAAAAGTTCAAAATGGCGGCCACTTTTTTCAATTCTGACAAGACAAATCTAACAACACCTCACACTCCAAAATCTATCAAACCGTTTAGGCTACAGGAAGTGCCAAACAAATAAACATACATACATACATACACCCAAATAAGTTGTGCACAAAATTTATAATTATACTATACAACCAAAGCATAACGCATAACGTCTGATTTTACTCCCCATAAATTTTCATACCCTGGGCTTATATATGAAAATCAATTCTTAAGGAGTAAACTCCTAATTGTTTTTTGTAAAAAGCCATATCTCCGAACATATTAAGATTTTTTATTTTTTAAACGCCATTTTATTTTCTCTCAAATTGACATCACGGCTCCTAAGAGTGTTTTTCTCTATCTCTTATAGTTTAGAATTTTCCCCGTACTGACCCTTAAAAAACTCACACATATACTTCATTGAACCACATTACTAGTGAAGTTATAATAGTTCAATGATATACTTACAGTCTAACGTTTGAACCCCTGAGATTATTTTTATTGTTAAGTGTCACTTTCCCGATAATGTATTTATTATGAACATTTATTGATTTTAATTCGACAAGAATGGCTTACGCGCTCCGTAGGGTTTTCATTGAACTTTTCTATTCAGTAAGTGGTTAGATAAATCATTCACTTTCTTTTAAATTTTAGTACCTAGCAAACGTCCTCAGGTCCTTACTTCAACATTATTTTTATTATAATTAAGTTTAGTACATTATTCGATTTATTAGTGTTATTACGGTACTATTATTGGTGCACATTTCATTGTTGTAATTTGTTAGTTATGTCGTCTATTGTAAACGAGATTTTAATTTTTTTAATAAAGTTTTAATTTCTTAACTGTTTTTCTGACTTACTCTTAACGGAAATACACATACTTAAGGGCCGCCAGGAGGCTCGAGTTTCCATACAAACGTAGTTCAGCTTTAATACAAAAACTACATGCCAAATTGAATCCAAACTTTGCAAATATATTGAGAAGACACATATCGAAGTTTGTAATCAGTTTTCGATGTACTAATATAAAACGGAAATAAGAGCAGTTTCAAACTTTCAGTACAAAACTAATTTAAGCGTTCGTTTAGTGACGTTAATATTTACTACGATGAAAACTAATTACAAACATCGATATGTTTCTACTCATTACATTTACAAAATTTGGATTCAATCCGGCATGCAGTTTTTGTATTAAAGCTGAACTACGTTTGTATGGAAACTCGAGCCTCCTGGAGACTCTCATGATATACATGAAACTATCGACCAATTTTCGCCAAATCGGTTTTTTCGGAAATTATCTACCATAGTCCTGTAATACTAAATTAACTAAGTAGATATGTAAACAGTAGCGCCTTTTAGTGCGAGATCTAAAAGATTTAGATATAGTTTCGATGGACAAAATGCGAGTTGGTCGAAATGAGACATAGTATTTAACGAATCGTGCATTGAACTAACCGCTAACAAATATATTTAGCAATTGGGCTACGCAGTATCTGTGATTTGGGTAACCTATAGTGTTCTTTCACACAAAAACATGATTTGTTTAAACCTTTTATTTTAATTACACTTACCTAACCCGTATATATATATACATAGTCAGATTAACTAAGGTTACAACATAGCTTTCAGGTACAATATAGCCAAAGTTTTTTTGAACTTTTCATTAATTTTTAGTGGAGGAATCCTGGCATCACTCGTATTCTGCGGGGCCTGAAGGAGTTCTCGTAGGCCGACGCTAAGAACTCGTTTCCATCGCCGTCTTCATGGTCAGCTGACCTCTTCTCAACGTGGCGGGCGCGTCCATGATGGTCAGCTTGAGGTACATTATCCTGCAAAAGTGTACATGTGTTATTATTCTCAGACGTGTGGCCGTGTTAATTGGTAATATCGTCGGCTTACTGCAAGAAGTCATTATCCGCAAAAAGTCATTAACTGCATTTGTGATACCAATGTATAGGCCGGGCTACGCTCTACAATAATCAGAAATCATTATTTCTCTATGTGTTATACTTTCGAGGATATTGAACATTATGTCTAAGGCAAAAAGATAATGATTGCAATTTTCAGTTTTCACACGGAAATAAAATCATTACATTACCTTATATTTAGTATTAAGATTTTTATCGTTACAACTACACACTAATGATACTTAGTGTCTTCATCTGGAATTAGAAAATGTATGATTCACTACTTACAATTGTTGTTATAAACAGAGATTGTTATAAATAATTAAATTATTTTTGTTACTTAAGGAGGTTTCACGAATATATGGCTTATTACATCTTTACATTTTGTATTTAGTCGATAAAGTTCATAAGTGACATTTAGAGTACTTAACGTTTTGCTCATTATATTTTTTCAATGACGTCTGAGCAACATTATATGGTCACAGAGCACGGATATGTTTATCGTGCGTCTTTCGCATGAAATAGGAATGCGCTACGCGTCAACAGACATCCTGTTAAAGTGGCGGATAAAGCCCGCCTCACATTAACCTGACTGGGCAAACTAAGTAAGGCCCGTCTCCTGACCATGCAATGGCTCACAAGGTAGGTAATCTCATCATCATGTCAGCTCATATACGTCCCCACCGAGGGGCTCGAGCCTACCCTGAATTAGGGTGATCGGGCCTTAGTCGACCACGCGGGTCCAGTGTGGGTTGGTCGACTTCACACACAACCTGCGAGTTACTTTGCAAGCGTGTGCAGGTTTCCTCACGATGTTTTCCTTCAGTCCGTAAGAGCGTCGGATAGATAGGAGGTAATCTATTAAAATAATTACATATCTTTATGTATTTATATAAAAATGAATCCCTATTTCCCTTGGTCATGGCATCACGCGTGAACGGCTGGGCCGATATCGCTTATTCTTTTTTTGTCGAGTTCGTTATTGTCAACCAGAGGTCCCGGGTTCAAATCCGGACGGCCAATGTACCAACGAGTTTTTCTAAACTTACGTACATATACTCACTGATTACTTTAAAACGGTAAAGAAAAACATCGGAAAACATCGTCGTTGCACACGTCCGTAGGTGTTAATCTAAATACCCTACACGTGACCGCGGGTGATGCTAAGTGCAACACCAGGCAACCACCGTCTATCCCTTGGATAGCACGGTTAATTGTACCACACGATAAGAAGTAGAAAAATCATAAAACACATATTAAGGATATATTTATAATAAAATGTGTGTTATACATTTATTAAACTGAATAAAGTAGTTTGGGCCTTCCTTTTGTCGCCTTAGGGTACACAAGGGGTAACAAAATTGGTGTCCCTATTCTACTCAGCATACTGAACAACTCAATTTGGTCATGATGGTCAGTTTGAGGTACATTAGCCTGCAAAATTGTACATGTGTTTTATTATTCTCAGACGTGTGGGCGTGTTAAATGGAAATATAGAGTGTAACAAAATTGGTGTAGGTCCCGTTAACTGGGGCCCTGGGGCTACTATTCATCATAATGAACAACTTTTGTTGTACGACTTTGCTGAAACCGTAAAAAATTTTTTTTACTCTTCATACAAATCTATCGACCGATTTTGTGCATCTTAGTATGGAGGGTCCAAATTTTTTTTTGAGAATTGACTATGGGTTCCTTGGAGAAATTTGTTCAGTATGACGAGTAGAACCCCCAGTTAACGGGACCTACACCAATTTTGTTACACCCTGTATATCCTCACAGAGTACGGATGTGTTTATTATAAAGAATTACAAATATAAGTGCGTCTCTCGCGTGATTAAAATAGGAATGCGCTACGCCTATAATAAGTAACAAAATTGGTGTCCCTATTCTACTCAGCATAGTACTGAACAACAAATTTTGGTCATGATGATCACTTTGAGCCACCGACGCTTTTCAACATCGTGAGGAAACCTGCACACGCCTGCGAAGAAACTCGAAGGTTGTGTGTGAAGTCGACCAACCCGCACTGGGCCCGCGTGGTCGACTAATTCAGGGTAGGCTCGAGCCCCTCGGTGGGGACGTATATGAGCTGTAATGATGATCACTTTGAGATTCTATTTCTGTGCTTTGAGAACTTTTACACTATGATTAGTAGAATCCCCAGTTTATGGGGTCCTGCACCAATTTTGTTACGCCCTGTATGAGTAGTTCACCCTCATAAGACAACATCAAATAAAAAACCGGCCAAGTGCGAGTCGGACTCGTGCACGAAGGGTTTCGTATCATTATCTATAAAAATCACTTTTGTTGTATGGGATTAATTTTATTTTAATTTAATTATTTACTTTTTAATTAAATATATTTAAATATTCTATAATTATTTAAAGCGTGTACCTGTTGCCGTTATCAATATCGAGCAAAAACGAGCAAAAAATCACGCTTGTTGTATGGGAGCCCCCTAATGTATGTTTAATTTTAATTTAATTATTTTTATTTAAAATGAATATAAAACTAAATATTCTGTAAATATTCCAAGCGTCTACCTGTTGCCGTTATCAATATCGAGCAAAAACATATCGTTTGTTGTATGGGAGCCTTCTTAAATATTTATTTTATTCTGTTTTTTAGCATTTATTGTTATACCGGCAACATAAATACATCATCTTTGAAAATTTCAACTGTCTAGCTATCGTGGTTCATAAAATACAGCCTGGCTGGTCACAGATTACTAATTAGTTACGACTGGTGACAGACAGATGGACAGACAGACGGACAGTGAAGTCTTAGTAATAGGGTCCCGTTTAACCCTTTGGGTACGAAACCCTAAAAATAAGGGAAAAAAACAAAGTCATTCATTATACTTAGGCTTCTTTTTAGAGTTCCGTACACCGAACGGGTGACCAACGGGACCCTATTACGGGCTACATATTGCTAAGCCTCCGCTGTCTGTCCGTCTTGTCCGTCCATCAGCAGATTTTTTACAGAATGTGTATTTCTGCTGCCGCTATAACAACAAATACTAAAACTTATAAAAATCGAAAAAATGAGGTCTCCACACAAAAAACGTGTTTTTTAAAGGTTTTTAGAAGTATTTTTGATTAAGTTCTATTGTAAAAAGGGTAATTTTAACAAGCGTAAAACTTAGTGTGATTATAGTACTAATACTGAAGTAAAATAAAAAATTATCACAACATACCGCTGTTCCGTTGCGATGTTCAAGAAATCAACCAAAAAAAAAGTATTTTTTTCAGTTCGCTCCATGAACTGTATCGGACCATGCTATTTTCACGGGATAGTAAAAAACCGGCTAAGGCAAGTCGGACTAGCACTCCAAAGATTACGTACCATCACACCTCCATACAACTGCATAGTACAATGATAATAATACCTATTCACATTACAAACAAAAGACATCAACGAGAGCGACAAAAATATGTTTTTTTTTTTGTCATTCAGCTCGGACTCTTTAGCACGAGTACGACTCACCCTTGGTCGGTTTTCAGGGTTCCGCTCCTTAAAATTATTGCACTAAAAGACAGACAGCCGAACAAAAGTGATCCTAAAGGGTCTTAAAAGACCCTTTTTCTTGCGAATGGGTGGAGGCACAAAGTTGAAATTACATAATATCAAATCCTTAGACCTACGGGCCCTTGGAGCTTTAAAAAATCCAGCTTATATGTCAACGCTTTTAAAAATGCGGTCATGTTTTGACTATAGGCACAAATGAGATACTAGTTACTTCGTCTGCATCATCACTTACCATCAGGTGAGTTGCAGTCAAACGCACTCAAATTTTTAATAAAAAAATAAATAAAAAAAAGTTTACTTTCCGTTGAACTAGAACCATGAAGTTTTGCAAAAAGCAAGGTCTTGGAGCAAAAGTAATGGGAAAAATTAATTTGTAGTTTTATCGCATTAAAATTATTTTTTTGCGATTACAAACTTACATTTCCTGGACCGATGGCCTGGTAAAGGCCTCGGGAAGCCACTGTATGCGGGCAGCGCAGAACCCGTCTGATATGATGAAACTTATATTTGCAGTTGGAAAATTTACCGTGAAGTATAGTATGGGCGAACATTTTCAGTCCTTCAGTACGACTTATTTTTCCATTTATACACAACACAAGTTAATTGTGTTTAGGTACGGAATCCCCCGTGGTCGAGCCCTACTCGCACGCGGTTTATTTTTTAATTGAACGACTGAGAAACGAGCGAGAAAAGAGTGAAGATGGTATAGCGATGATGGAGTATAGGTGTCTCATATCCTCTGCATCAATAGTCGGCGTCCAGACAAATAAGTTTGGCACTGTAAAGCGACCAAGGTGGAATTATATTTAAACCGTGTCGCGCAAAATATGCAGATTTCGAAAAAAAAAAACTGTGGTATTTTGTGAGCTGGATGGTTGGAGTACCTAATTTTATCACCTTTACCTTCTTGTATCATCGCATATACGTCCCCACCGAGGGGCTCGAGCCTACCCTGAATTAGGGCGATCGCGCTTTAGTCGACCACGTCTTCCTTCACCGTAAGAGTGTCGGATAAACGTTCATGAAATCTAAATTCGAAATCACATTGGTACCTACGTGGCGGGATTCGAACTACGACCTCCCTGACAGGAGGCGGTGGCCCTAGCCGTTACGCCACCGACGCCGTTATGTTAGGACCCTGTGAGCTTATTTCATTAATTTTTAATGGATTAGTTTCTACTTTAATTAGATCATCGTCTGATCATGATGCTGGACCCTAATCAAAGGAAATCTAATCTAATACCTTTGACTCTTGGTGGTCTTGTGGACTCTTTGGTGGCTCAGCAGACGACTGGCTGAAAGATGCCACGAAGCAGACGAGCAAAACCAATACTGTCACTTTTGTAATAATCGCCATCTTGAAAATACGAGTTACTATGAGTCTTCGAAATTCGAAATGTTTGTACCCAGTTTAAACTGTTTCCGTTTCTTTTATAGGAGGCGATTCGTGTTTTGTTTTGTTGTCTTATGTTAGTGTAAATTAGTGGGTAAATAAAAGACGATTATCGATCACTTAACTTTGTGGATCTGACAGATACTAATCTAATTTGAGAGATTTTTATGCACGATTACAGGGTAAGCCACTCTATTGTTGTCAACATACAGGGTTTAACAAAATTTGTGTACGTCCCGTTAACTGGGGCTTCTACTCATCATACTGAACAACTTTTGTTCTACAAATATGGGTGCATTCAAGTATTACGTAACGCAGTTTTTGGAGATTTTTGACTACCCCCTCCCCCCATGTAACGCGCCGTAACGTTTTTCTGTACCCCCCCCCCCCCCCCTTCCCTTGTAAAACGTTACGTAACCACCAAGATACTATTTTTACTTAAACGCCACAATAATAATTATATGGCGTAAAGTACCATGAATTAGAGAAAAAAAAACAATGTTACGTAACGAGTAGTTCAAACCCCCTCTTGTCCCTGTAACGCATCGTCACGTTTTACAAGCCCCACCCCCCTCCCCCCAAATTTGTTACGTAATACTTGAACGCTCCCTTTGCTGAAATGGCAAAAAAAATTAAACTCTTCATACAAAACAATCAGCTGATTGACCAACTCTGTGCATTTTGTACGGAGCATCGAATTTTTTTTTTTTGAAAATTGACTTTTCAATTCAATTTTTTTGATACTCCTTGGGGAAATTTGTTGGGTACGATGAGTAGAAGCCCATGTTAACGGGTCCAACACCATAAATTGGTGTTGGACCCGTTAACACACACATAAATACTTTGTATATTAAGGTGTAATAAAATTAGCTGAAACTATTTTAACTGCTTCTTTTACCCATGAAACTGAACAACTTTCCCCATGGAACCCATAGTCAAATCGCAAAAAAAAATTTGGCTCTCCCAATACTAACTCGATCAGCTGATCAGCAAACTTAGTATATGGGAAGTTCAAATTTTTTTTTGAGATTTGACTGTTGGTTTTATGGGGAAATTTGTTCAATTTCATGGGTAGAAGCACCAATTAAAATAGTTTCAGCTAATTTTGTTAGACCTTATATACGAATTCACGGAAAAGTAGAAGCCGCAAGCAAAATAACAACAGAAATAAGTAATAATCGCTACCGTAAACACTCCAAATAATAACTTTTCCAAAACTACAAATCTCCGTATTTGTGAATTTTGACATATGACCTAAAACAAAATACTCTCGTATAAAATTCACATACTTTTGCCAGAAGTTACTAACTCATCTCATACGACGCTCCATGGACAGTAATCTATTCAACGCCAGCAGATGCGAGGTACCTAGTGCGGATCGAATAGCAAGGAAAGGCAGTCGAAAAACAAATCTACCGCTAGGGGTCGGCCAGTGTTGAACTGGTAAAACAACTCGCACTCCCTATGTTGAATAATGAATCTAGGAGCCAAACGTTGGTTCTTCAGTTTCCCAAAACTATTCTGATAGGACGCTTCCATAAAAGAGCGTACCACCCTCCTGCATGTCATGAGGTTCAAAGACTGCTCCAAAGATAATTTAGCCTCCTAGTGTATCCACGGCTACAAGGTCACCAGCCTGCAACACCCTCTTGGTGACCCTGAACATAAGACCTAGAACATCCGTGCCAAGTAGAATGTCCACCCGCCGTAGAACATCGAATTCCAATTCAATTAGGTAAGCAAGGTCAGGAGCCGTACGCCCAGGGCCAGGAGCCACACAGGCAGGCTTCGCAAGTGCAAGGCCAGGGACCTTATTTGCAGCACACGGTGGGTGTGAGCGTGGTGCCACCCAATATGAACCCACGCATGTCTCCACCTCTAGCTGAGCGCCCCAACCTCTCCCACACCCCCCACCGTTTGAACGTGTTCCGGCCGTGTATTATCGCCCTCCTGACATGAGTCAGTTAGGTTGAGGGACGTATTGCCAGGCACGGACCCCCTTTCCCCTCCTAGGACAACAGGATTGGACCCCTCAGACCCAGGAAACGAATGATCAATCTTCCCGCCAGGACCTCGCCACCTAATCATCAGCTCTTGATCCCAGCCCGTAACGGTACTTTTACCAACGGTTAGGATTGTAGTATGTAGGCCTGATGGCAGGAGAACATCAGTACGAGCCCTGTTCGATACATGAGCTCAAGGGTTTACTGTTACGAGACATCTGGTGACTAGGTTAGGCTTATTGTTGGAGGCAAAGAAGGAGAATGTGATAGGTATTGGGGGGACTTGTAGCTCCTTTGAGGAGCCAGGTCGATCTTATTGTCGAACTGGGCGGAGCTAGGACCGTTTCAGGTCTACGTTGCCACACCACAGCAGCAGTGATGGACAATGTGGTCGGGATTCTTCCCCAGGATCGGTTACCATCGGTGGTACGGGAGCTGGCCACAGGACTGGACCTCGCGGATCCGGAAAATTAAAAAAAAAATCAAAACAATTTATTTCAAATATAGGTGTTTACACATTCTTTTAAATAGTCAAAACAAAAAAAATATTGTATTTACAAATAATGTCATGATTCAGATTACAGTCTCAGGTAATGGTATTTGATATAGAATCAACATATATATTTTTGTCCTTTACATAATCTATTATTTTATAATATCCTCTAGAGCACAAACATTTGTCAGAGAATAAATTCAAGACTCATTTCAAAAAATGTTTGTGCTCTAGAGGATATTGGCGTTGGCCAGTAGGGTCCCGTACTCCTCGTTCATGCACTGCTTGCGGGGGGGGGGGGGGGGGGGGTATCAACTAGGGTGAGCGTATCCGTGCTCGCTCTGCCCCGCTGTCGGTACTCCTCGTTCATGCACTGCTTGCGGGGGGGGGGGGGTATCAACTAGGGTGAGCGTATCCGTGCTCGCTCTGCCCCGCTGTCGGTGAGCGTGAAGTCCTCCCCTGTTCAGAAGACATCTGCCTTACCGGTGGCGATGAGCGCTGTGCTCCGCTGCTGTGGTCCGAACCACTAGACTGCCTCCGCTGCGGGCTGTGCTCTCCGCTTCGGTTCATGTATAGGAACGGGTGCTGAGCTCCCTCGCAGAACCGGCACATCCCGAGCACTGTACAGTCTCGGACCAGATTAGTTCACAGGCACCGGAAGCATCACCTCCGTTGTAGTGCAACACCGCAGTTCTTCTGGATCCTCTGCTTCTGAACACGCCGAAACCCTATGTCCAGATCCCTTACAATAGGCGCAGGCAACGTCCGTAACAGCGGCGCTGTAACGCTTGTCCATCTTGCGCATCTCCCCCGATCTCCTTCCATCCGAGCGTCCTGGGCGGGAGGGGAAGGATGCCACCGGAACAGCTGCGGAAGGTCCGCTGTGCTGGGCATCCATCTGCCGCCGCCGACACTCGGTCTCGAGGAAGGACCGCAGATCTCTATAGGAGGGGAGATGCTCTGCCGAATCACCACCGTGGAGCTGCTCAAAACAATCCACAATATCACTCGGCAACCTACGAATCACCTTATGCACCAGTACGTAGTCAACCGGACTCGTTGACACTGGCAGATTCTGAGGTTCCAACGCGTTAACTGCAACGTTAATTAGGTTAAGAAGCTTGAGCCGGATGTCCTCCACACGAGTCACTCGAGGCACCGCAAATACCTGCTCCAATTCAATGATGAGACGTCAATATTTGTACCGCTCAATAAGCAGGTGCGATGTGAGCAGAGTAGCTTAAATTTTATATATTGAAATAATATGTAACGGACTCCATATTAAGCGCAACAAATAAATGATTTTAATTTTCAGTGAGATAGAGTAATTTGAAGTCTTACAGATTAGATCTCCCATACCTATACCAAGCATTTCACATACTTGTGTTATAGATACTGCAGCATAATTTAATTAAAACGGGTTAAATAATATAACAATGCGGTATTGCTTTTGCCACATTATACGTAGAATTTTTACTCGCTGCCTAAATATGAATTTCGGAAAGAAAATAAATTTTGGGGTAATATGGAATACTTTTATTTTATAAGATTAGAAAAAATTGGGTAAAAACGTAAACAAGTGGATGACCGTGGAAATAGACTAAATATAAAATTAAAAAAAACAACACATTACATAATTTTAAAATACAAAAAAGTTTAGGTAACGATCGATCGTCCCCCCAGGTGTAAAAAATGAATTCCTAAAAAAATAAATGGAGTTAATTTATTAGGTGTCGAAATTACCCCTCAAAGTTGTCGGAAAAACTTTGGGTGTACAATACTCTTAATAATTTTAAACTAAACGCGAAATTGTCATAGTAAACGGAAACAGGAGACCACGCAGGCCAGCAGCTGCGCTTCGAGGAAGACAGCAGAACCTTGCCGGGCAGTAGCAGTGCTTGGTCACCAGTGATTACAAAATGGCGCGGCAGGCCGCAATGCTTGATCACCAGTAGTAGTGTTTGGTCACCAGCGACAACCAACTTCAATGGGCCTTAAAATTAGGTAGAAACAAAGGTTCCACTTCCCTTTGGGTAAGCGGCAGGCAGTTGCAGAGTGGCGAAACAAACACCGGTGGTAGACTAGCAGTAATCCAGGGTAATACTGATTTGTTCGGGCCGGGTGGAAGACCCTACGAACATAAATAAAAATTTAGTTCGCAACGGCAACAAATAAAAATGGATAGCTGTCTCTAAGCATAAATCACTTACCCCTGTTAAATATAGGAGGTCTTGAAAACACAAAGAAAAATCACAGAACTTTAAAATATTTTCATCGAAACACCTATTTCGACGGTCATCAGTCATCAATTGTTTCACTCTTGTCAAAAGCTCGCAATCATTTTCAAAATCTATTTTCATAGACGAACAAGATCAAAAGAGAATTTAATTATGAAACGCAAGAAAGAAGATCAGCTTGAATCGATACTTTGCGTTTCAATACCTATAGAAGACACTTCCCATAATGATCAAGCCAAAATTATACATGATTGTGAACTGCTTCCGTGGCGTAATGGTTAGTCCATTAGCTTCCATGAGATCGCGGGTTCGATTACCGGCGAAGTCTAACTTTGTAAAACTCGGTTTTGTTGGACCACCATCTTATTTCAGTCTTGCAGCCAAACATCAATCTTGATAGCATTTCTGTGTTCCGGCTTGAAGATAGCCAATTCCCCATTACGCTGGAGAATCTTGGTAAGCCCGCTTCTGTCTTTGGCATCATCATCGGCATAACAATCAAGTGAGATGATGCAAAGGGCTTACCAATTGTAGATTTAAATAAAAACCAAACTCGCGCAGTCGGGTAGCGTAGTCTTTTCAAAAAATTAAATTAAAAATGTAAAAAACCACCGACAAAAATCTCTTACAAGTAAAAAATAATATGTATTGGCCCTTTAAGTTTAATTTAAGTAGTAATATTTTTATCCAAGAGTCGTCGCGAAGGGGGACTGTTGAGTTGTGAAATTATTAGTAATTAGTTGTAGTAAAGTAAATCAGCTGTATTCTGTTTTGATTTTATTTACTTATCGGTCCCCCTACGCGACGACTCCTGGATCAAAATATTACTACATAAGTAAAGGCCTTAAGATGGGTCAAATGACAATATTCAATTCAAATTATTGAAAGACTGTGTAAAGCTATCACTATGGAAAAAATATATAATATACTTAAAGTAATAAAAAATCGATTCAATTGAATACAATTTTAAAAATATTAGGTACCACTTTTGATGTAAAAAAAATATACCTTAGACCCTGTTTTCGGCATAATTTGCAAAATTTCTCGAAAAAAATGATTAATGTTGAATGAAACCAACACACAAAAATAGGTGACTTTAACACCTTTCATTTTATTTGAACACATTTTTTTAAACTTATTTGAAAGTGAAGAAAAGTTATAAAAATTAAAAACATGTAAAAATCGAAAATTGGGCATTTGGTATCAACGTTAAGCCGCGTTGAAAACCGCATTGAACTTAGAATGAATAGACTTGCGTTCGATATTATTTTAACACGTGTCAACCTGCTCGGTTTGAGTCATCTTAAAGCCTTAAACTCACATATTATTTTACTTTTTGGAGATTTTTGTCGGGGGATTTTTAATTTAATTTTTATTTCGTGCTTTTTGAACTTTACATACTGAAGCGCAAAATAACGATTCAAAATCATTCTTCTTGCTTTCCGTTTCAAATTAAATTCTCTTTGATTCCGCTTTTTCTTGAAGATTGATTTTGAAATAACTGTTACCTTTTGACAAGAGCGAAAAAATAAAAAGATGACTGTGTACAATGTCGTGTGATGTTTTCAGCCGCCTTTTTTGCTGCGCTGCACGTCCGACTGTTTTTAAGTACCCGCATCCTCTACTGCGAAGGGCACGAACTCAGTCAGTATCAGAATTATAATGAAGGTCAGGCTATTTAGCCTCAAAAACAAAACAACTTATTTGATATAAATTTCAACGTTTAATAATTTTTTTAACGTGGAATAAGTGGAATATACAAAGATTACTGTAAAAGCTGCATTAAACAGAACACAAGAAAGATGTTACAGTTATTCGCCTTTATTACAATGAATATTGCATTGAATCAGCACCACACGTTTTACTTAACAAAAATCTGCATAGGTTGGTTCTTACAAATAAAAACATTCGAACGTTAAACGTGTTTGTAATCCACACAAGGAACAATTAAAAATTGTGCAGAGTTTGTAAAACATTAGAAAAATACTTTTTTCTCTTAATGACTAAGCACTTAAACAAAGTGAGTTATGTTTCTTTTCGTTAAAGTTTCGATTACTTGTGCTTGTGATGTAAAATATGTTAGTTAGTCATATTAACTCGCCTTTTGTACATTTATTTTTGGTTTTTTAACTTCCTTAGATGTCAGTTTTTGGTGCATTTTCAACGTATTTCTTGATCTGGGGCAAAGTCATTACGTTGTCAACAAGCTTCTTGAAGCTGGGGTACTTGGTGTCAAGGTCAGGCATCTTAAGCATCATCTTCAAGTAATCGTAGAGACCGGCAAAGATAAAGTCCGCCCAGGTTAGCTGTTGACCAAAGAGTTTTAGATTAATAATTTTGTCAATACGCTATGTTGGATAGGAGAAAAAAGTAATGGTCCAAACACACTACCCTGAGAAACTCCGTACCTACTTATATGATGTTGCGAACCAGGCACCCGAGATTAAATTGATTTTTTATCGACTACTTGACATGATTTGAGACCCAATCTACTGTTATGTCACGAACTTCTCATAACATTGTAAGGACACGATTAACAACTAATTCGAATGCCTCAGACGAATTAAATAAATCAGCTAAATTTTTCTTGAGAACAATGATAAGTAAGTACTATCTACGACATAAAACGAAGGAGCTTATGTCGCACCCACGTAATCGTCCAAAAAATGGACTACGAGATAAGTAAGTACTATCAAGTAAGTACAACTTTTAACTACAGGGTGTAACAAAATTGGTGTAGGTCCCGATAACTCGGGCTCCTACTCATCATACTCAACAATATTTGTTCTATGATTTTGCTAAAATCTCAAAAAAATAATACAACTCTTCATACAAATCGATCAGCTGATGCACTTTTGTTCAGTATGATGAGTAGAACCCCAGTTAACGGGTCCTATATCAATTTTGTTACACTCTGTAGTTAAAATCTCGAAGCCCGTTTTTTTGGACAGTCACATACGACAAAAGCTGAAATAGGTGTATCACTTAAAGACATCAAAAAGTGGTCGAATAAAATGTATGTGTGTCCGTACTGGCGTCAAAAAAAGCCTTGAAAAAGTACATATCATACAAATTGAATAACGTGACACGATCCTGCGAGAAGGTATATTCTCCTTGAGGAGTTCAGTTTATTTCCATGATATTGAGCAGTATGCTCAGCTGATGATCGATACACAAAGTGCTGAACTTTAGGCACACTCCAGACACTTCATTCAACGGGCGAGAAATGACATTTCTAATAAAAAATCTGTATCAATCTCACCTTGCCAAGAGCGAGGTGGCCATTGTTCTTCTTAATGATTTCGTCAAGTTTGGGCAGCAGAAACGGGTACAAGTTCTTGATGTTTTCCATTTGCTTTTCTGCTTTTAACGCCTCATCTTTTTCGTAGTGAACTATAGCGGCCTCTGAAGGTAAAAATGAAATCCATTTTAAATAGTTTACAAAAAAAAGCGTCGTAAGTGAATTGCCGGCCAGTGAATTTTAGTATATCCTTATCCATTAAGCACCTACTTCTTACAATATATAATTACTAAGTAAAGGGTGAAGAACAATACAAGATACTTTTAATCCATGTGATCTAAAAGAATAAATTGAACAGCTAGGCCTGGATCTAGGGGGAGGGCAATATTGCCCTGATTTTTGTTCTTTCGTCACTTCACAGTGTATATTTCTATCGCCGCTTTAACAACAAAATATAAAAATAATTAAATTAAATTCATACAAGATGCGTGATTCTTTTGAAATGTGAAAAAACTAGCGATATCTAGTAGTATCTTCTATACAGAGTGGCCAGGGAAGACACATCCAAATTTTTTTTTAATGTCTTGGATCTAGGGGTATCTGAATCACTTCCATGTATGTTTCGCGATTTTTAGTAGTTTATGAGATATTGTTTTTTACTAATTTTCATTTGACATTGGTTTCGATTTATTTTTCTCTTTCTATTGGACGTTTGTGCTTTTTTTTGTAGAAATGTGTTACCGTAATGTCACCTACCTTACGTAAAATCATGGCATTATTGAGTCCAAATCAAAAAATACTGTTCAAGCATAATAGTTTTCAAAGTTAAAAAATGAAAAAATAGTAATAAAATTGATGTACGAGTAAAAGGCTTCTGAACATTTTCAGAAACTTAAACAAAACACTTTTTTTTAATCGCATAATTTGTATAAAACAATTGAAATTCATTGTACAAATTTGTACTCAGTTGTAAATTCATAATTTAATCATAATTTAAACAGAGTACATAATGAAAATAAAACATAATTTAATTTAAGTTTTTTAATTAACTTACTCGCCCTAAGTTTGTTGAAAATATGTAGCAGTTTTTGAAAATGTTCACAAGCCTTTTACGTTATTTTTATTACTACTTTTGAATTTTTTAACATTTAAGACTATTAAGCTTGAACAGTAATTTTTTGTCATGTTCCATAACGCCTAGGTATACCATGTTTTTACGGATGGTAGGTTTCATTACTTATTACGGTAACACATTTTCACAAAAGCACAAACGTCCAATAGAAAGAGAAAAAAAATCAAAAACACCATGTCAAATGAAAATTATGTAAGAAATAACTAAAAATCATATCTCCGTAACTACTCAAAATCGCCGAACATACATGGGGGTGATTCGGATACCTCTAGATCCAAGGCATTAAAAAAAATTAAATGTGTCTTCCCTTGGCATTTTTTTGAATTTTTATGAATATGTTTTGGTGTGGAACCCTCAGTGCGCGAGTCCAACTCGCAGTTGACCGGTTTTTTAAATATTTCTTTTGTACATAGGTATTTCAAATGGCTCGGCTGGGCTAGCTAGACCAAAGTATATACAGGATGTAACATAAAGGTGTGGTGATACTTTAAGGTGGGCTTGTACCCATCAAACTGAACAACTTTCTCCATGGAACCCATAGTCAAATCGCAAAAAAAAATTTGAACTTCCCATACTAAGTTGGCTGATCAGCTGATCGAGTTAGTATGGGAGAGCCAAATTTTTTTTTGCGATTTGACTATGGGTTCCATGGAGAAAGTTGTTCAGTTTGATGGGTATAAGCCCACCTTAAAGTATCACCACACCTTTATGTTACACCCTGTATATTAGTGGCTAGACGATAGCACACCCTGGACACTTCATACAACGGACCAGAAATGACATTTCAAAAAAGGAATTACGGAACAAACAACATGGCGGCGAAATCCTATACGTTCGACAACCAAACAGTAACCAATCTGTATCAATCTGGGTGACGAGGGTGTGAGGTCGCAATCTAGAGAGCGGCAGGGAGTGTCCATACTGTATGTTAGTACTAATATAATTATATACTTTGACGATAGGCTGCGTTTGCATCGTAATAAATAATTTTCAAATGCCATTGACGTAGATGAACAATCTGTATGGAAAGTCCAAAATATTTTGGCGTTTATTCAAAAATTGGTACCTAGGACAAAAGTTGTTAAATTAATCAGAATAGTATCGTCGTAGTGGTGTTCGTTACCGCCATTTAAAACTCACCTTGAATGATAAATGTATTGTCAGTTTAAAAGAATGCAAATGTTTTTATTTCTGGCAAGGTAACGGCTAAGGCTTTTAAACGCCTCCGTGGCGTAATGGAATAATAAATGTATTGTCAGTTTAAAAGAATGCAAATGTTTTTATTTCTGGCAAGGTAACGGCTAAGGCTTTTAAACGCCTCCGTGGCGTAATGGAATAATAAATGTATTGTCAGTTTAAAAGAATGCAAATGTTTTTATTTCTGGCAAGGTAACGGCTAAGGCTTTTAAACGCCTCCGTGGCGTAATGGAATAATAAATGTATTGTCAGTTTAAAAGAATGCAAATGTTTTTATTTCTGGCAAGGTAACGGCTAAGGCTTTTAAACGCCTCCGTGGCGTAATGGTTAGTCCATTCGCTTCACACCAGGAGGTCGCAGGTTCGATTCCCGGTGGGGTCAACTTGTAAGACTCGGTTTGGTTGGTGGTAGGGCATTTTCTAAGCCCGCCTGGATAGCTACCACCATCTTATCTAAGTCTTGCCGCCAAACATCAGTGTGGTTTTTTTTTACAACATTGATGTGTTCCGGCTTGAAGATAAGATAGCTATTTCTTCATTGCGTTGGGGAATCTTGGTAAGCCCGCTTCCATCTTCGGCATCATTGTCACTTACCATCACGTGAGATGATGCCAAGGGCTTACCAATTATTATTGAAAACAGGCCTTGTCGCTGCTACTTATTACGGTATTTTACTACTAGTCATTTGAGTGACTTTTTATCAACTGTCAAGAACTAAAGTTTGTTCTGCAATTATTCGCGTTACTGACACAGTGACGTCATAAGTGCCATAAGTCATTAACGAACTAACTTGGTGTTTTAATAAATATAAAATTAAAAATTGTTTAATATTTAAAATGATCACGTGTTTTTTCTATTCTAGAAGACATTATATTTAATGAAGTGTTTTTTTATTAATTTTTTATACGGTAAAATAGCCTATTAATCTGAGCTGAGACCTTGTGATTCGCCGGGCTAATGCCTAATTAAAAGCCTCGTACGGAACCAGTTCCGAAAATCCGGTTCTTTAAACGGCCGAAGGGGCCTAAATTTAGTAATCTGTGCCTAAATGACCTGTTAAAGGTACCTACTTAATTCAGTCGTCGTGGAAATCCTTGGCCTTTGTCCAGCAGTGGACGATTTCCGGGTTGATATGATGATGATGATGATGTAAATGTGTTAATTTTATAGTATTTTCAACCGACTTCCAAAAGGAGGAGGTACTCAATTCGACTGTATGTTTTTTTTTTATGTGCGTTACCTCAGAACTTTTGACTGGGTGAACCGATTTTTATGATTCTTTTTTTATTTGAAAGCTAGTGCTTCCCGTGTGGTACCATATAAATTTATCCCATATAAAATTATCAAAATTTTATCAAAATCGGTGTAGTACTTTATTAGAAAATTAACAAAAACCAAAAATAATAATGCAAAAATGTACTAAGTTGTTGCGATGGAAGTCGGTTTTTTAACGTGTTTAGCGTTTTTTGTAATGTGACTTTAACTATGTACCTACTTCTTTAACAAAACGTCTATCTATCTATCTACCTTCGACATGTAGAAAAAAATACTTACTGGCACGAATGTCATGCACGAAGTCGATAACCTGGTCAATCTCCAGATCTTCCTCGGGGGTTGCACCGGCGACTCCATACTTGTGGCCGAGGTACCGACAGATGGCGTTGCTCTGCGCGTACTGTTTGCCATCGATCTCCAATACAGGGATCTGGCCGAATGGTGTTTCTGGAAAATGAAGAGAAAATCATTATAAAATCCTCACGGAAAATTATAAATCGAAGGTATTCTGATTTTTTTTATACGAAACTAAAAAAAACAATATGAAACATAGATAGATAATTTAACAAACGCGTTATACCTAAGTATTGTGGATAAAAAGATAGTAAAATTACGAGATATGATAAAATTATTGGGCCTTTCAATACGATGCATTTTTTGCTAGCCCAGCTGATAATGTAACAACGCTAAAATTGATTGAGAACTGAGAATTTTCATAACGCGCTATCAATTTACCTGTAAAAGAGATAGATATTTACTTAGTATCTAAGCTATCTATTGACATTATTATCTGTGCACACATAGCACACCCATGCACTTTGCACAGTAGAGAAAGGTACCTACTTTATGTATACTAGTATTTTAAGGAGCTAAGTAACTTAAAATTAGTAATCGATACAAATGTCGACCAAACTACATAAAACTAGCTGATTTCCGCGGCTTCGCCCACGAAGATCTCGTTTTTTACCGTTACCATAAAAAAATCCCAAAATCCTTTCTAAGCGAATGCCTACGTCATAATTGCTATCTGTACGCCAAATTTCAGCCTGATCCGTTTAGTGGTTTAAGCTGTGCGTTGATACATCAGCCATTTAGTCACTGTTTCCTTTTAGTGTAGCTTCCCAACGGTGAAAGAATTTTTAAAATCGGTCCAGTAGTTTCAGAACCTATTAAATGCAAACAAACAAACAATCAAATCTTTCCTCTTAGTATAGATAAATGTATGTTGGACAAAGCTAACTGACTAAGCTGAAGACTGAGGATGGCAGGATCATATCGTCGAAGACTGAGTTGCTGGAAGAAGTTTAGAAGTTTTACGGACAATTGTACACGACCACACGTCTGCCTGTCAGCGATCTGGCCAAAGACCAAAGAGCCAGACTAACCCGACACTATACCGAAGATATCCCGGACGTCAGCCAGTACGAGATTAGAATGGCTCTCAAAGAGCTCAAGAACAATAAGGCACCGGGTGATGATGGAATTACGGATGAACTTCTGAAAGCAGGTGGAACAACGGTACTTAAAGCTCTTCAGAAGTTATTTAATTCCGATATACCCGAGGGACAAACGCCTAAGGCATGGCACAGAAGTGTGGTCGTGCTTTTTCGTTCGTCCAGGTTTGACGACTTCCAGCCTCCCGAACAAGCCGGTTTCCGAAAAGGCTTTAGTGCCATAGACCACATACATACGCTGCGGCAGATTATACAGAAGACCGAAGAGTACAATCAGCAACTATGCTTGGCGTTTGTGGACTATGAAAAAGCCTTTGATTCAGTCTATACATCGAAGTGTTGAAGTGTCTGTATGAAAACGCCACCATAGCTCGTAAATAAACACCGCAAAATAATAATTTACTCGTAAAAGCGTCACTGATTAAAAGAAACGCATAATAATTGTTCATTGAAAATAAACCGATTTGAGCTTTAGTCTCCAAGCGATTAAGTTTTAACCGTCAAATTGTGGGAAACTCAAGGTAATTTTGGTATTTTTAGTAGTTTACTATGACACATAAAGACGATGTTTGATGTTTCAATTGGGCAATTTTCTCAGTTTTTGAAGGCTCCTACTTCCTACTATAATGAGATTATGGGAAGAAACAAGACATAGGGGCATGGTCATGGTAGATGTAGGTTTGATGGAAAAAACATTTTTGCTCTATTGTCATTATCCATCTGGGGGAGGAAACAGGGGACTACGTTTGTACGTTAGTACTAATATATATACTGTGACGTTTGTATGGAAAAATGGCGCCCGCGTTTGCTCTTACGTTGTAACCATTTTATCTTATTAAATTTGAAAAAGCTTTTACACCATGAAATTTAATAAATATGTTGTACCTTTTTACTCAAGAATATACTTGATGTAATGTTATGTTTTTTTTTTGTTTTTTTTTTTTAAAAAAGCGTCGTCGGTGGCTCAACCGGTAACGACTCGGTCCATCTAACCAGAGGTACCCGGGTTCAAATCTGGACGGCCAATGTACCAATGAGTTTTTCAAAAACTTACGTACATACTTACCGATTGCTTTAACGGTGAAGGAAAACATCGCGAGGAAACTTGCACACGCCTGCGAAGAAACTCGAAGGTTGTTTGTGAAGTCGACCAACCCGCACTGGGCCCGCGTGGTCGACTAAGGCCTAATCGCCCTGATTCAGGGTAGGCTCGAGCCCCTCGGTGGGGACATATATGAGCTGAAATGATGAATGTTATGTTAAAGTTCTAAAATCGAAAAAGTCGTCTTCTGAAACTGGGAAGTGGGTCAAATTTAACTTGCAAGATTTTATTACAGACACCGGGACAGGTGAAACTAAATATATAGGGTGACCTTAAATTAGTTCTTGATAGCAAAGGGTATGAATGTACTCGTGATTACAAACAACTTTCCCCAAGAAACTATATGTCAAATATGAAAAAAAATATTTGGTCCTTCATACATTTTTGTCGATTTGATAACTTGTTATGTACCGAGGACCTAAAATTTTTTTCTGATTCGACATATAGTTTCTATGGGAAAGTTGTTTGTAATCACGAGTACATTCATATCCTTTGCTATCAAGAACTAATTTAAGGTCACCCTATATAAAAGTTTTTCTTGCCGGTTTTATTCACCTGTACCGGTTTTCGAAATACAAATCCAACTGCACATGATAAATTAATCGACTATCACTCCTCAACTTAGAAAAACCGTGATAATTTTCCTTTTTAAATTAATTACGTGCCCCACTTTTTAACCGACTTCAAAAAAGGAGGAGGCACTATGTTCGACTGTATATATTTTTTTAATGTATGTTCACCCATTTTTCCGTCAATTGTGAACCGATTTTCAAAATTATTTTTTCATTCGAAAGAGTATACTCCCGAGGGGGTCCCGTTGTCACCAAGTCAGGATCTGATGATGGGATCCCAGGGAAATTGAGAGCAACCCTCAAATTACTCATTACGTAGGCACTTATTACGTGATTTATATGTTTTCTAAAGCTATTAAAATACTTGCGTCTGTTAGTCATCATCTCATGTTGATAAGCTGATGAAGGGGTTAGGAGTTGGAGATTTTTTTTTTTTTTCTGGGACTAATCACACATAGTCATCTGGCCCCAAAGTAGGATTCCCTGGGTTATGGGAACCAGAGACTGATATACATACTTATATACGTTTAAATACATACATATATAGATATTTAACACCCAGACACAGAGCAAACAAATCTGCTCATCACACAAATGTTTGCCCTGGGTGGGGATCGAACCCACAACCCTCGGATCAGTAGTCATGAGTACAAACCACTGAGCCACCGAGTCAGTCATAATTATTTCAATATTATACATAGATATATACGTAGGTGTGCATAGACCTATAGGTTGTATTCTTTCAGGTTATTCAGATGAGCTTATGATGGACGATTAACTCCATAACTTTCTTGTTATGGAGTTAAATCGTCCATCATCATCTTCTGAGATGATGATGGAAGCCACAGGACTTTGTATCTGTTAATGAAACACATGTATTATGATTTGATAATTCCTATTAGTGAGTAGGTGATTGGGTTTAACGTTGTTAGATAGATAGCATTATCACTAAAAATAAAGAAAATAAAAATAAAATTTAAAAAAAACTATAAACCGACTTCAAAATGAAATTCACTCCAAAGTATGAAATAATATTATTATACTTAAATACACAACATTTACCAACAATAAAGAAATCAAAGGTGGGTACGAATTAAATTAGGGGCTTGAATTTTTTTTTGAGGTCGGTGTCAGCAAACCATCGAATCTAAAACATTTGATACGTAAGTAACGTGTGCTGGTACCGACCTCAAAAAAAAATTAAAGCCCCTAATTTAATTCGTACCCACCTTTGATTTCGTTATTGTTGGTAAATGTTGTGTATTGAAGTATAATAATATTATTTCATACTTTTGAGTGAATTTCATTTTGAAGTCGGTTTTTAGTTTTTTTTAACTATATTTTTTTCAGTACTATTTAGGTTTACCTAAAGACATGTTAAAGACGGTTTAGCGGGGACATGTAACCCTAACAAAAAAAAAACTCCTCTCCCATACAAGTGAAATTTGTTTGTGACTGCACCCGCTCGTCTATTAAGTATTCATAAATAAAATTTTGTACATACATGTTAACTTATATATGACTATACGCCAGTAATATACAAGTCATTGCTTATAATGACGCAAAATAAAAAAAAAAACAGAACTTTAAAGCCTATATTCAAAAGTTGGGGGGGAACACGAAAAGTGTCACTTTGGAGTTAGAGCGCTTTCTTTATTTGGAGATATTTCATTGTTTTTTTTAATATATGACTGCCAACAAAAAAGGAGTGTATGTAAGTTTCTTTATTCCACGATATCTTCTAAACGGCTTGATGGATTTTAGAGCGCGAGGCATCGTTAGATTTGTCTTGATCCCGTGAGTGTCATATGATATATTTTATCCGAATTCCCACAAAAAAGGCAGGCGTGTTTTTTATTAAATTTTTAGTATAAAGTCTTATAAGAGTTCAAAGAAACTTTTCAATCATTTTAAGAGACCTATTCAATAGGTCAAAGATCCCCCAGACATAAGGGAAAGCTAATTTTAAAAGACCTAACATAGGCAGGCCTTCCACTCGGTTGACCAACCACCTGGTAAAGGTCACGGGAAGCCACTGGGTTCGAACAACTGAGGATAGGTTATTTCCAATGTGGTGCGCGTTGCGTCTTCTGGTGCACTCTCGCTACTCGAGAACTTTGCTGCCCCAACGATCATATTCTCGTAGAATAGATGGCCATTGGGGCAACAAAGTTCTCAAGTAATGACCGTACATCGGAAGACGTAGCGTAGGCAGGCCTCCCACTTGGAGGACCGACAACCTGCTGAAGGTCACGAGAAGCCTCTGGATGCGAGCAACGCAGAACTAGTCGTATCTAATGCGTTGTGCGGTGCATCTTCTGATGCGTTGTTGCCACTCGAGAACTTTACTACTCAAACGGCCATCTGTTTTACGAGCTATGTGCGGCACATATCTCGTAGAACAGGTGACCGTACGGTGCACAGTACGTCTTCTGGTGTACGGTCGGCACTCGAGAACTTTACTATCCCAACGGCCATCTGATCTATCAGCTATGTTGCCAGGCACATGCTCGTAGAACACATGATCGTTGGGACAGTGATGTTCTCGAGTGGAGACCGGGCACTGGAAGATGAAATGTAGAAAAGCCTACTCGGTGGACCGACGACCTGGTGAAGGTCGCGGAAAGTCGCTGAATGCGGGCAACGCAAGACCGGTCATTTTTAATGCGGTGCACGGTGTCTCTTGTGGTGAGTGCAACTCGAGAACTTTACTACCACAGCCATAATATATTCTACGAGCTACTTAAGCTATTTTAGATTTTATAGGTTCTTAGGAGGTTTAAGGAGTTTCATAAGTCCTACTTAAGTTTGTTGAATTCCAAAGATTTAAATTTTAACCACAAGTCTAATTACATTGTTTTGTATCACCTATCAAGTACAGTGACTTTAAAATTTAAATACAAAACAAATAAAAACGAAAAAGCCCGAAACGGTCCTAATTACTACCTTTTCATAACATTTTAATTTTTGAATACATGATTTTATTTAATTGCAGTACCTCTCCGCTCTGTAACTTGTAACCAGCCAGATATGAAAATCATCGATAAATTTATTGCATGTCCTCGCACTTCGTTTGTCGTGTTTAAGCATGGAAGATCGACATAGTAATTTTCAATACAGTTGCTCGAAAAGTGGTACTTTATATGCCAGTCAAGTGTGCGCAAAATTGATTTTACCGCATACGTGCTTTTACTTTACCACTTTTTTTAATTTCTAGTTTGGAGGAACAAGACATTTCTAGTAAATAAAAAAAATTGATAACCAAAATACAGAATCTTCTGTAAGACTTTTGAAAGGAGAATTTTAAGAGACTGGTTGTAATTCCGTGAAGTTCGTACATAACACTAGCAGATTAGATTCTCTTTGGGTTATATCTTTGTGAGAAAGAAGAATAAATATGAATGAAGCGCATAGGTAACAGGAAGGAATAGGTCATCTTTCCAAGGAAGTTTTAATGCTTACATGAACTTTATTCCAAGCCTTATTGTAATCTACTTATATTAATATTAAAAAAAAAACTTACGCATGCGTACGTGTGCTTAACTAAATTAAATATGGCGCAATTTTCGTAAACTGAATTGTGTTGCTAAGAATACAAACAAAATTATGAATATACGTGCAATAAAAAATATACTTATATATAAGGAAAAACAAAGTGAGATTACTCCCCGAACATTTAAAAAAAAGCCAAAATTCGCGTAAAATGAACTGTGGTTGGCGAAACCTTGATAGGTACGTACCCATGTATTTTATTTTTCAAGTTTTTTATTTTAACGAGTTTATCATTTTCTTTCACACCCACATCATGCGATGTTTTTTTTAATACAGTTGTGAGAAAACAGGTAAATAAAAAAAATACCGTGACAAAAAAACAAAATACATGGGTACATACCTATCAAGGTTTCGGCTATCAAAGTTCATTTTACGCGACTTGTTGCTCATTTAAAACGTCCGGGGAGTAATCTCACTCTATTTTTATTATACTCATACATATGTATATTTTTTATTAGACCTATTATATTAACTATTCATAATTATACTCCTTTTTTACAACTAAAACAACTCAATTCAGTTTTACGATAATTACGCCATATTTAATTTAGCTATTTTTTAAATATTATCCTAGATATATTATTATTGTAAGCATTAAAACCTCCTTGGAAAAGATGACCTATGCACTTTATTCATATTTATTCTCCTTTCTTCACAAAGATATAACCCAAAGAGAATCTAATTAGCTAACGTTATGTACTAAGTACTAACCTCACAGAGAAATAACCACAGATAAGAAAAAAAAATCCTTCTATTCTGTAGAAACAACCAATCTCTTTAAAAATTCTCATTTCAAAAACATTAAAGAAGATTCATTATCTCTGGTTATTATATTATTTTATTTGCTAGAAATGTATTGTTTCACAGAACTACAAATAAAAACAGTGGCAACGTAAAAAGCACGTGTGCGGTACAAAAAAAATTGCGCATAGTAAACTAGCACATAAAGTACCATTTTTGGAGCAACTGTATTGAAAATATATTTTCACACAAGAGGGGCGCTGCTTGTGAACAAATGTGTCAAACTAAATGTCATTTCCATACTCTACCATGATGGAATCTTTTAGTTCTCATTTCAACTCCCATACAAACCCAAATTATGTGTAAAATTTAGATGTACCTATTCACCAATTTTTATTACTACTAGGTAAACGTAATGGTTATCGTTGTTTTGTGTATTCCCGACTACACCAGACCGTGACAGCTTTGCGAAAAAGTATGCACAGCATGGCTGTAATATTATTATTTTTTTGCCTTTACGCTTGAAGACTTATTACGTTAAGTACACCCGTGTACGTAGAAAGAAGATGATATTTGTGTCTGTGTAAGTCTCTGTAATTTTATTACTCTATGACTCTGGTGTGGCTGTATACCTACGCAGCGCGCGCGATGTTATGGTGCGGGTGGTGCGGGGAGAGATATAGAGCTCCGCCCAGACCCTCAAGGTCGCTAGCCCATGTACAAGCCTTAAAGCGCGAAATTTGAAAAGTATCGTTGAATCTGCCATAAAAATATCGCCGATACCGATATATCGGCAAACCCGAATTATCGCCGATATATCGGTATCGGCTGCATCCCTCATCTGTGTATCTGACTGACTGAATTATCTATCAACGCACAGCTCAAACCACTGGACGGATCGGGTTGAAATTTGGCATATAAATAGCAATTGTGACGTAGGCATCCGCTAAGAAAGAATTTTGGGAAATTCCCACAGGAACGGCAAAAAATGGGTATTTGCGCGGGTGAAGCCGCCAGCAACAGCTAGCAATACCTATATAACTGCTCACTTAAAGCATAAGATAAGTGTGCTTAGCTTACCATAGATAAATAATGCAATTGTAACTCTTTTTAAGTTGAGAACCCTGAGAGGCAAGGTGCTTGTAGTTTGATTAGGTATTCGCAGTTGATACTTTTTCTAAGACCTACTTGTTGAGAGGCTCTACTGAGGCCATCAACCATTGTGCCTGAGTCGTCCATATGCTCAGCCATGACCATGATATGGTCAGCGAATGGAAGGTGGAAAGCCGCTGCATGCGGGCAGCGCAGAACCGGTCGTCGTGGAAATTCTTGGGGGAAGCCTATGTCCGGCAGTGGACGTCCTTCGGCTGATATGATGATGATGACACTTTTGAACCGACTCCAAGTTAGAAGAAGGTTTTCAAGTCGAAGTGAAGGTCTTATTATTAAGCCTACGCTGTCCATCTATCCGACTTTTAAAAGGCTGTATTTTCAACCGAAATAGGTGGTCGCGGCTGTAATTTTCACAGAATGTGTTATAAAGGGGGAATTTACTAACTAATAATTATTATTAAAAAAGTATAACATTAAGGCTCAATTCACACCGGGACGGCAGCGGCCGGCAGCGACTGGGAGCGGCCGTCAGCGGCTGGGAGCGGCCGGCAGCGGCGAGTAGATACCGTCGGAGCCGGCCACGGCAGGTCGCGGGCGGACGCGCGCGCAGGGAGCGGACAGCCGCTCGCAGCCGCGCGGTAGCTCGCGGCGTCGCGGGCAGCCGCGCGGCGTTTTCGTACTTTTCAAACGATACTAATATTTATAAGCATGAAGATAAAGTTTAAAATTGTTTTACACTGAAAGTGCTCGTCGCGTCGCCGCCGGCCGCTGCCGTCCCGGTGTGAATTGAGCCTAAAGGAGGTCCTCATACAAGACACGTGTTTTTTATAGGTTTTTTAGGGTTCCGAAGACAAACAAGGAACCGATATAGTTTCCCCATGTCTGTCTCTTTGTCTGTCTGTCTGTCCATCTCTCCGCGTTTCCTTTTACTATGCTAGAAAGTTTTAATTTGGCATAGGTATCTATACATATTAAACACGCCGACAAAGTTGTAAAATAAAAGCTTAAAATTTTTTTTAGGGTAGGCACCATGTAGGGACATGTAAAGAGCATGTAAAGAGGGGTGATTTTTTTTCCTTGACGTACCCTTTCATGTGAGGTATCTTCGAATAGGTCTTTCAAATTTCAAAACAACTGAGGGTTTTCTAAAACAATATGTTTGCGAAATATTAAGCTTAAAAGTGCTTTAGCTAAAACGCAATTTCAAGACATCTGATTTTTTTAATGGTAGGATATCATCATAACAGCCGAAAGACGTACACCGCTGAACATATGCCTCCCCCAAGATTTACACGACGACCGGTTCTGCGCAGCAAAACTAACACGGCTAAGTAGGCTTTCTTAGTTTAGGAGTAATAGTCGACAAACTAAATGTGCGTAGTTGGATTTGATAAAGTTCATATATTTTCCACACAAAATGTTATATTATGTACCAACTGAAAATACAATTTAGTTTTTTAAATATACATTTATATTTTAAAAAGACTATGGAACTATGACTTGTGTCAAAGAATATATACACTTGCTTGTGTGGAGATGTGCGGTGGTACGGAAACCTCGGTGCCCGAATGCGACTCGCTCTTGGCCGGTTTTTTCGTGCTAGGTGATGTTATATAATGGTGGGAGGCTGAATCCCTTTATTATTTAACAGTTTATTGTGTACAAAAAAAGATTACAAAACAGGCAAAAAATAAAATTATATAATAGGTATTACCTATTTCTAAATATAAATTTCTTCCAGCCAATGACTTATATAATTATTATATTGCTGGCGTAAATCTGTGCTTCCAGCAAACCCGGGAAAGAGTAAGTTTCAGTTGAAATGGCAGACATGTAGCGATCTTCCGATTCAAGTAAATACGAGTATATACTCGATACTTTTGTTTCTATACCAACTACTTTTAGCATCGAATCAATCCAGCGAGTACCTACTTAGTATCGAAAAAAAAATTACTTGAATCGAATCGAATCAAACCAATACGAACGAACGGAACAATTTTATTGAACGCATCTTATAATAATTACGATTTGTGAAGGCGCCGCAATCCCTCCCAAAAAAAAAATACTTGAACTGAATCGAATCAAACCAATACGAACAACGGAACAATTTTTTTGAACGCATCTTATAATTACGATTTATGAACGCGCCGTAATCCCTCCAACAGCCTTCTTTCTCGCTCTTGTTGTTACTATTATTATTATCTATCTCTCTCGCTCAGCAGAGTTGTCAGAAATTATAATTGAAAGTCTTCTTCTTCTTCTTATTCGTGTGAGAGTCACAGCTGCTTGAGCCAATGTTTCACGACCGCCATGGCTTGAGGGGAGGCCGACGCCAGGTCCTCGTCAGTGCAAGTGAATTGAAAGTGTAACAGCACGATATCGTCGCCCCCGCAGAATAATCCCGTAACAGGAAAATCAAAATTTTACAGGAGAGGTAAAAAACTGAAAATCTTTAATAACTTCGTAAATACTTACTACACAAAGATCATTTATACATCAAATCAAAGCTAATATTTTTTGCCGTAATTGTACTTAATCTTTATTTAATAATTCTTGTCATATTCTGAGTTGTTTCAGAAAATAAATAATACCGGAAATAAAAGGTAAAATCTGTTATAGTTAAGACTTATACGATATTATTCGTGTAAATTTGTAATGCTTAAGAATCAGTAAGACTTCAATACAATGTTATTCTAAGTAAAATTTAATAAATTGCGCGAGCACATTAATTCCTTACTGTGTTTTTCGTGTCTAATCGAAATTTTTGTACTCGGTATTGCAATGTAACGGGGTTGTTCTTATAATATTTATTTAAATATTGATACGTAATAAAACAATACTGAATAAAAGAAAGCTGATCGTTTTAATTGTAATATAATTTTGGTGTTTAAAAAATTCAAAAATATATATTCTAATCACTTTATTTAAAACAGGTACAGGAATACTAATAAACAATCAGAATAACTACTATTATTAGTCACTTTTATCACCGTCGTCATCATCAATTGCATTAGAATTATTTGTGTCACTAACACATCGTAGTGAGTTTTAAAATGAGTGGTAGTGGGGAGGAATTGCCGAAGATTTGAACAAGCTTTGAAGATCGTTGTTTAACTCATTTGAGATTGGTAACAACTGAGTGTATACAGGCTTTAATTGAGGCAGTGTTTCAGGCTGTTGTTGTTCTGAAGACATTGAACCTTGGCCTCGTCCTCGGCATCGATTGCGGCCACGAACTCGCAGCACTGGAGTCGGCTCAGAAGTGTCTAATTCGGATGGAACATCGTCAAAATTATATCTATGAAAAAGGCGATCTGGTGTTAAAAGGGACACGCTGATTTCCAAATAGAATATCACAACTGGTAGCTAAGAATGGCATACCATTCTCATAGCTTACGACATTGACTTACGAAAACTGTTTCAAGCAGAAAGCCATAAATTGCCTGCCTCTGCTCATACAATTAGATATATTGTAATGGAGTATGGGGCCTCAATCCAAAAGAAAATTACTTTTGAACCCAACCGCGCAGCTGGTTCTTCTCGGGGACTTTAATACCCCAACAGTGGCTCTATCCGTACGAGAAGACTGATCACGCTGGAAGAGAGGCGTTCAAACTTGCCCTAACGCTAAATCTCTCCCAGCTGGTCGACCAGCTAACGCGTGTACCTGACGTTGACGACCAAACGGCTAAATGTTTGGACCTTCAACTGGCAACGGAACCAGACCGATATTGTGTGTCAGTATCCTCTCCTTTGGGTACCTCCGACCACTGTCTGGTGAATTCTATGCTGTCATGTTCACCTCCTGATCTTAGTCCTAAAGGCCCTAGACGGGTATGGCGGTACAAGTCAGCAGACTGGGATGAGATGCGCCACTTTTTTGCATCATCTTTGGCGGCAAACGTGCTATTCTTCCAGCGACCCGTCGAGTTGCGCGACAGCAATCTCAGAGGTTATATGTACTGCAATGGAATACTACATTCCAATTTCCGACATTCCTCTGGAATACAAAGCGCGCCCATAGTTTGGTGCCGAGTGTACCAGGGCTGAGGCCATAAAGCATTCGGCTTATCAGGCCTGGGCTGACGCTCGAGCTCGCAAAGCTCCGGAAACGCGTTCCAGGAAGAAAGCCTTTAATAAAGCTGCCAAGTCCTACAAAAAGACACTGCGCAGGGCACGCTTTGACCACATAAGCCATATTGGATCAAAACTTGCCTCCAACCCATCTGGGAGTAATTCATTTTGGTCCTTGGCTAAGTCGGTCGAGTCGATTTTCTGCCGCTCGTCTTTGTCTCCACTGATAAAACCTGACGGATTGCTGGCTCACTTCGCTGCAGACAAGGCAAATTTATTTGCCTGTATATTTGCTGAAAATTCGTGTCTGGATACTGCAAATAATACACCACCACCTCAGATACCTCCATGCGGTACTGTAATGTCCCCTTTTCGTATTCGCCAAAAAGAGGTTCTTAAAACTCTTTGCAGTCTAGATGTGAATAAGGCCAGCGGTCCTGACGGTATTCCAGCCATAGTTCTGTGCTACTGAGTTGTCTCCTGTGCTGACACACCTGTACCGCCTCTCTCTCTAAACCGGTATAGTTCCAAAGTCTTGGAAGCTTGCCAACGTGCAGCCCGTACCTAAAACAGGGTAGTCGTGCTGACCCATCCAACTATCGACCTATTGCAATCACCTCCACACTCTGTAAGATTATGGAGCGTGTATTGAACACCCGCCTCTTAGCATACCTAGAAGAAAATGACCTCCTGAGTGATCGTCAGTATGGCTTTCGCTGGGGCCGGTCAACGGGAGATCTTTTAGTGTATGCTACGCATCTACGGGGTGAAGCCATAGAGAAGCACGGTGAAGCTCTTGCCGTATCTCTCGATGTCTCTAAGGCATTTGATAGGGTCTGGCATGCTAGCCTTATTGGTAAGCTTCGTTCCTACGGATTACCTAGTGGTTTGTGCACCTGGATATCTGACTTCCTGAGGGAGCGGTTCATTCGAGTGGTCGTCGATGGCTGCTCGTCTGACCTATTGGCTATTGATGACGGGGTACCTCAGGGCTCAGTTCTCTCCGCATTTTTGTTTTTGCTGCACATAAACGATCTGCTGAAGCCTGGTATATTTGGGTATGCAGACGACAGCACGGTTGCGGAGAGATACCTGTCTAGTGCTCGAGCTAGGGGTCCGGATATACTATCTCAGAGAGAGGCCATGATTGAGCGCGTGAACCTAACACTCAAGGCAGTCTCTTACTGGGGCGATGCCAATCTTGATAGGTTTAATGCCGCTAAAACGCAGGCGTGTCTATTCACTGCAAAAAGGAGTCCTTTTACCCTGACTCCTATTTTTCGAGATAAATCTATCCATATCTCCGACCATCTTGAGCTCCTTGGCGTAGATTTAACATGCGATCTGAATTTCGGGAGATACATTGAATCCAATTGAATTTGAATCAAATCACAGTAGTACTAAGTGATATCCAATCGCAACGATTTACTCCTGCGCAGCCGCGACCTTCCCGTGGGACGACAAAGTTCACACTAATTTGAAAAATAAAGTAAACAATCATTGCGACGAGAAAGAGAGATAAAAGTGTGGGGGGCTTGGTTCAGTAACAAGCTAATCTTCTTCTAAGTCGTAACCCCAGGGGTTGGGGATCGTGGCCATCATAAAGTCGAGTCCGTAGATGTAGATTGGGGCCGAGTTAGGTGCTTCCATTTTTCCCTGTTTGTGGCGGTGTGGATAGCGTCGTGCAGGTGGAGTTGCAATTGTTTTGTTTGGTCACACCATCTGGCGGGTGCTCGGCCCCTTTGTTTTTTCCCCTCCACTTTGCCCATTAGTATCTGTTTTTCAAGGGACTCTGGTTCTCTTCGCGCGATGTGACCGAGGAATTTGAGCATGCGGGTGCGGCATGTATCTGATAGGCGCGTCGTGATTTTCAGCTCTTCCAAAATGGAGTCATTTCGTCTGAAGGCTGTCCACGATATTCGCAGCATTTTCCGCCAGCAACACATTTCGAAAGCATCAATTCTCGACTTCATGGTTGCTTTGATAGTCCATGTCTCGGAACCGTATAGAAATATAGGAAACACGAGCGCATTAACGAGTCTAACCTTGGTGCGTTTGGTGATGTCGTCGTCTTTCCAGATTTTTTCCAGTTTTGTCATGGCGCTTTTCGCTATCTGGATGCGTCTTATGATCTCTCTGTCGCAGTTTCCGTCACCAGTGATGAGTGATCCAAGATAGACAAACTCATTGACGCGATCTAATCCTTAAAGGTCTGTAGATTTGATCAGTACTTGTTCACGGTCAACTACCATCAGTTTTGTCTTGGATTTGTTTATCCGTAGACCAAGCGTTCGGGTCGTAAGGGATTCGAGATCTGATCCTCAAGTCGGATTCTGGCATTGCTCTCAGCGTATAAGTTCTGAATGAGATACGTTAGATGAGTAGGAACTCCCATATCCACGAGAATATCCAGCATGGATAGCCATCTCACGCAGTCAAAAGCTTTGGAGTAGTCTATGAAGCATAGAACTGCTGGTTTGTTGTTTTCGAGGCATTTTTCAATAATTTGGCGTACATTAAAGATTTGTTCACGCGTCCCGCGTCCAGCAACGAAACCTGCTTGCTCCACAGGGATCTGTCTATCCAAATAGTAAGACAGGCGGTCGTTGGTGATTCTCAGCATGACTTTACTGGCGTGTGAGATAATCGATAACGTTCGGTAGTTACTACATTGGCGAGTAGAGCCTTTTTTGTGTAGAGGGACTACGATTGATTCCACACAATCCTTTGGCCACTGCCCAGTTCTCCACACTTTAAGGCAGATGTGGTGCAGGGCTTTAGTTCCTCTTGGACCAAGCGATTTTAACAGATGCGCAGGGATATCATCCGAACCAATTGCATTGTTCAACAAGCTAATACAAATAGTAAATTACACACCAAACCCTATATACTTGACAGTATGGATTATAATTGATTGAATTACGTTCGGTAATGGCTGCTTGCGAGGTATTTGAAATCCATTCAAAGTATTGTTATGCATTGATACGATTGTTCATTTTGAAATAAGTTACAGTATTCACATGTTACGATAAATATTTAAAAAGGAAAATACATAATTTTACAGGAATAATATTCTAAAAACCTTAACGATTTTGTTGTTCTTGTCTTTGTCCCGCGAAAAGTATCGTAAACGCCTAATACGATATTATTGCTCGTGTATTTTCCCGCGAATAAACACGTATTAACTTATTACGATTTCACTATTGTTGCCGTTCTTCCACGAACAATATCGTAAGCGCCTGTACGATATTACTGCCGCTCTTTCTTACCAAGAATAAGCACGTATTAACGCTTTGCCGATTTAATTAGTTAAAAACATGAACGTAAACATACACTGCCGAGTTTTTCGTGTAAACAGTTTATATTACAAAGTAAAAGAATAAACCGGTATAAGAAATTATCTCAGTGATTTACAATCAGAAAACCCATAAAAAAAATTACAAGGTGTAAGAAGCCCTCCAGATGCCGAATTTGAAATAAAAGCATAAACCCCGTATTAGCATCTTACGGGATTGTTCTGCGGGGGCGACGATATGCCTGGTGCTGTAGAAATTGAAACACATAACCAGCTCACAGAGTTACTGAAACCTTTTGAGTATGTGACGCGAGAAGCATCTGGACAGAAATATGTTACTATTTCCTAAATCATACCGTTGCTTGAATACACAACTTAATAGCATCACACCAAACTCAACAGTCGTTAAAGAATGCAAGGAAGTGTTACAAAAAGAAGTAAAAAAAAGATATGGGTTGATTGAATACAAGGACCGTGCAGCTCTAGCCACTCTATTGGACCCAAGGTTTAAAAACCTTCATTTTCAAGATCCAGCTGCATGCGGCAGAGCCATAAATAAACTGAAAAACAAGGTCACCGATAAACAGAGTAGCCCAAATGAATCAGAGGACGATGCCACATCTATCCAACGGCCTGATTATGATTTCAGGCAAGCACCACAAGGAATTGGCTCATGGTCACAAAAGGAAGAAGAAGACTAACCAAGGAGACGAGGTGTCACTTTACCTCTCAAACCCTGTGGTATCTCTAAAACATAATCCATTGGCCGAATGGGATGACATGAAGCTAGTGTTTCCCTGTCTGTATAAACATGCACTTCAATATTTACCAGTAGTAGCAACGTCGGTGCCGAGCGAAAGTCTTTCTTCCAAAGCGGGTTTCACGATGAACAAAGCAAGGAACTGTTTATATCCTAAATATCTGGAGCAACTGTTATTTTTAGGTAATTTAAATATGAACGAATTTTTTGTATAATTGTTTGTCTTAGAAATAAAATAGTACAAATAAAACCGGTTTTTCCATTATTCCAAAAACAAAACCTAAAATCTATCGATATGAATAGGTATCGATACTTTATGGTTACTTTTATGAGTAGTATCGCAAAGCGATATGAGTACTACTCATATAAATATGTATAGATACCATAAAGGTATCGGAACATCTATGCAGACATGTACACAAATAAGGAAGCTATTAAAATATAATAAGTAAAGATACAATAGTGTAAAATTCATATAATAGGGATGACGACAACATCAGAAATAAATTATGAACTCTTGATCACTAAATTGCGCTCCTACATTTTTAGAACAAAATGTCAGTCAGTAAAAAGTAACTGAGATGACTAGCATTCGTCATCCCTATTTGCAAAAACATTTTTCTAATACTTAGAATAGGTAGAGGTTTGGCCTTGAAGTTTCGTTTTAAAGGAAAAGATGCTCTCACATTGTTGATGATAATGTTTTCCTTTTATCTCAGCTGATGATAGGTAAGTGACGATGATGCAGAAGATGGGAACGGGCTTATCAAAATGCCCCAACGCAACTGGCTATCTTATCTTTATGTCGGAAAACATCATTACTGTTAACAATGAAGTTTGACGGCAAAACTTAGATAAGATAGTCGTTAGGCAGAAAATGCCCTTTCACCAACCAAAGGAACCCTTGCAAGTCAGAAGCGAACGGATTTACTAACTATTACGCTACGGAGGTTGAATAGAACTAATAATGATAGTACTCACTCGGCTTGAGCGCTGGCCAGTCTTTGTTAATGACAACACGTATGTCGTCAAACTCCTGGCCGCCGTAGGACAGCAGCAGCCTGATGCCCTCGCCTAGGGCTTTCACGGGGAAGTAGTACAGCACGTATTTCGGCATTGTTCTGAAATGTTCAAAATTCGTTATAATAACATCATCATCATATCAGCGGAAAGACGTACACTGCTGGACAAAGGCCTCTCCCAAGGATTTACACGACGAGCGGTCCTGCGCTGCCTGCATCCAGCGTCTTCCCGCGACCTTCACCAGGTCGTCAGTCCACCGAGTGGGAGGCCTTCCTACGCTACGTCTTCCGGTGCGCGGTCGCCACCCGAGAACTTTAATGCCCCAACGGCCATCTCTTCTACGAGCTTTGTGCTCTGCCCACTGCCACTTCAGTTAAGCGATTCACAGAATGTCGGTTACTTACTACCGCGTAGAGAAGTTCCGAGCATAGCTCGCTCCATTGCCCTTTGGGTGACCTTGAGGCGTCTTATGAAGTCCATAGTAAGAGACCATGTCTTACTTCCGTATGTCATTCATCACTGGAAACACACTGGTCAAAGACCTTACTCTCGAGACACTGTGGTATTTTGGACGTGGAGATATTACGAAGCTTCCCGAATGCTGCCCAACCGAGTTGGATTCGTCGATTGATCTCTTTCTTGAAGTTGGATAGGTCCAACTAGCTGGAATGTTTGTCCCATTTATACATACTCGTCCACAACATTGAGTATAGAACCTTTAGCGGAGTGGGTGCGACACGGACATTTAACATTATTTTCGTTATGTCCATGTTCTTTTTACGACCCACTTGTTGAGATACTTTACTGAGGCCATTGAGCAGTGCTTAGGTCTTCCAGTCTCAGCAATGACCACAATATCGACAGCGAATCGGAGGTGGGTGATGTACTCGCCGTTGATATTGATGCCGAGTCCACCCCCGTCCAGAAGCTTGAAAACATCTTCCAGGGCGGTGGTGAACAGTTTCGAAGACATAACGTCTCCCTGTCTCACCCCTCGCTACAGCTGGATAGGCTTCGAGTTCCGATCCTGGAGGCGAAACAACATGGTGGTGTTTTCATACAACTTTAACACCGGGGTCCGGGATGAATCGATAGTCAATTCAGCACCGCTAGAGATACTGTAGTACAGCACAGGTTTCCACTAAATTAAAGGCTTTCTCATAGTCCACAAACGCCAAGCATAGTGGCCGATTGTACTCTTCAGTCTTCTGTATAATCTGCGCTGCGTATGTAGGTATGTGGTCTATGGTACTAAAGCCTCTTCGGAAGCCGCCTTTTTCGGAAGGCTGGAAGTCGTCAAACCTGCGTGCGTGCGAGACGAGTCGTAATGACTCTCGAAAACATCCTGTAGACATGGCTCAGAAGTGAGATGGGTCTGTAGTTCTTCAGCAGGGTATTGTTGCCCTTTTTTAAGAAAATCACGACCACCTTCTGTGCCATGCCTCAGGCGTTTGTCCCTCGAGTATAACGAAATTAAATAACTTCTGAAAAGCTTTAGGTAAGTACCGGTGTTCCACCTTCTTTCAGAAGTTCAGACGTTATTTCATCATCACCCGGTGTCTCATTGTTGTTGAGCTGTTTGAGAGTCATTCTAATTTCGTACAGGCTGACGTCCGGAATATCTTCAGTTAGTGTCGGGTTAGTCTGGCTCTTGGGTCTTTAGCCAGATCGCTGACGGGCAGACGTGTGGTTGTGTACAATTGTCCGTAGAATTTCTCAACTTCCTCCAGCAACTTAGTCTTAGACGATAATGATCCTGCCATCCTCAGCCTTCAGCTTGGTCAGTTGGCTTTGTCGCATAATAACAACGCTACATTATAATTATTTGTTACAAAAAAACGAGACTAATTCCTTACACTAATAACGTATAATAAGCCAGGTTTCGTTTCCGGTCGTTGCCTACTAAGTACCTAGTCATCCGACTTACTTTTTATAAACTGTCAAAAACGAGGTTTTGTCAAGTTGAGGTTTAAAAATATTGAACTATGACGTCATAATTTTTCATTCACGTTGACGTACTAATTTTGTTTTTGATAAATACAAAATTTAAAATAATATGGAAAACTGTTGAGTAAGTTTATCTGAAATTACAAAAGGAGTACCAATGTGTTTTCGAATTTCGATTTCATATGTACGTTTATCCGGCGCTCTTACGGTGACGGAAAACATCGTGAGGAAACCTGCACAAGCTTGCGAAGAAACTCGAAGGTTGTGTGTGAAGTCGACCAACCCGCACTGAGCCCGCGTGGTCGACTAAGGCCTAGGGATTGCTATCCGAATACTACGAAATTCGAAAACATCTGAAAAATCCGGATTTTCAATAAATTTATAAATCCGGTTTTCCAAGCAATTTATAAATCCGGTTTTCAATACCGAAATCCGGTTTTTGCGGATTTTAGATACATTTATGATAAAATCGAAATCCGTTTTTTGCGGATTTTAGATACATTTATGATAAACTTAAATTATGATTGATTGAATTCAATTTGATGACTAAAATTACTTCGAAACACACATTGCAACTCGCGATGGATGTGTATGATTGCACAACTACGTCAACAACAATCTTGGTCTCTAGTCAGAAACTCTTTGTGAATCTGGTGTTGAACCGCCTTCACTCAGTTTCAAAGAACAACTTGATCGACAGCTACTAGTGTGAGTGAAGCTGCTGGTCATCACCAACGTCACCCTTCGAGTTCAACAAGTGGATCTGAGTTGCCTTCGCTACTCAACGTATAAATATGGCACTTTAAGAAAACGGTGGGGACTGTGGAGAATTTCTAAAAAAGCATTGAGAAGACTACAGGCTCTTCCACCCACAAGCGTCGAATCCGAGAGAGCCTTTTCTACTGCTGGAACATTTTGTAACAAGCGAAGATTTCATCTTAGTGATCAAATTATTATTATTATTAGTGATCGCTTTAATGTTTTTGAGATCTCGTTTCTTAAAGAACACTCGATAGAATAGAATACCTACGTTAAATATTATTAGATGTTATTTTTTGACAGACGGATGTTGTCAATGTTAATAATATTTTCATGGACAATAGGGTAAACACTACATTCATGAATCTTTTGACTGTTACTGTCAGAAATATAGGACGTAACAAAAGATTTATTCTAAATTTTGTTTTGTATCTTTTATGAAACTGCCAAATAGAATGCCATGCTCTGAGACCTAATTGTTGACAATGGCTATGGCAATTAAAAGGTCAAAATACCTTGTTCTAAATAGCATAAACATAAAAAGTACGTTAACTATATTAAGACACTCTTTTAATCGAAATGTTATTTGAAATAAAAAACACATCTCCTTAATTTATTTTAGCATAGAGCGAGACTGAGAGATACTGCAAATTATGCAGTGATTATAAAAATGACTGTTATAGTTTTTTAGTTTTGAAGTCTAACTTGGATTGTGATGTCGTGAATTAAAATGCTTACTACAGATAGCTCCCTTTTTTATAAACGTTTTAATTCAAAAAATATGTTTTTTTCTTATTTTTTGAGTTTTACAGTAAACAATATAAATAGAACTTCTGACTATAATAAAATTACCACTAATTTTACAACAAATTGGGTTTTAAAAAAACTTTAAAAATCCGGATAATCCGGATTCAGATCATATGAAAATCCGAAAATCCAGATTTGAAAAATATCCGGATTTTGCAATCCCTACTAAGGCCCGATCGCCCGAATACAGGGTAGGCTCGAGCCCCTCGGTGGGGACGGATATGAGGTGTTATGACAAAAGGAGTGCTAGTATTGATTTGCCACTTTTAACAGTTTGCAAAAAATAACTTTTTGCTAATATTTACAGATATAAAATAATAAATTATACAATAGTTGTTGCACCCCTATATGCGCAAAATACTCAATGATTTCGATTAAAGTCCATAAGAATGAGTCAATTATCTATTTCCATGGGCGGCGCTCTAGTGTGATAATCGAACCACCTACCACCATTCCAAGATTCCTCCCCAGTTCAAAAGGAGAGAAGTACTCAAAACTGGCTACTAGCTAGCTGCCGGTTTTGAGTGGGTAGGTACTTAGGTACTTCTCGCTTATTGAGCTAGGGCGGATTTTGGAATACTTAATTGGAATGGCCCTCCTTCAGCCCAGACTTGATTACGTCGGATTCCAAAGTGTGGCATTATTTAGAGCAAGCCTGTCCAACATACGGCCCGCGGGCCACCATCCGGCCCGCGAAGGCACTTCATCTGGCCCGAGAACTAGTTAAATTTTAAGCCATCTAATGTATAGTTATTGCGCGAAACTACCCTACCTTTATTCCGCGGCACATAAGTTGAACAATAATATAGACAGATGCATTGTGCAAACAAAAAAGGTGTCAGTCATCATGGTATAAGGTAGGTTTTTTAAAAGTGACTCTTCCTCTTAACATAAGTAAATACAAATTACTGTTTTGTTGTATTAAAAATTCACTTTATTATTGGATATTTCCCTTGGCCCGCTGCGGCTATAAAAATCCTAAACCTGGCCCTCCACCAAATAATGTTGGACACCCCTGATTTAGAGGACAAGATCTGCTCTAAACCCCGTCTAAACTGAAGGCATCCCTCATTTTCATAAATTTAATTTACTTTAAGTAAACGCGTTCTGCTATTGACGACTGGCCGCGTAAGTTGAAGGCACGTGTCGAAAAACAGGTGGGAATTTTGAATAACTTTAATTCTATGTTTAACTACCTACCTTTTTTGTATGTCAATTTTTAAAATATAAAAACTTGTCATTTATTTCGGACAAAACATTTGACAGAACATAAGATGAAGTTATGACCCGACCATGTATAATAATTAAATTATACGACATTTTTTATGGTAGTCCGGACTCCGGACTCCAGACGTGTAAGTTTCTGTAGTTGACTACTTAAGTAGGTACTTAATATAAAAATCAAAGAATAATTAAGTAAGAAATAAAATTCACTACCTACGTTTAGGTGCCTAGCACTCCTTTTGTAATTTCAGATAAACTTATTCAATGGTTTTCCATATTATTTTACAATGATACATATATATTTGAAATGCATAATAAACATTCAGTCCGCAAAATAACTACTTGAGCGGCAAGATTTCATGATTGAGCGGCAGAAAACACTGTAGGAAGAGTGTGGTACGGGGAGTTCTAAATGGAAGCGGGAGCGAGCGAAGCGAGCTCGGACTTGCGGAGCACCCCGACTCGGATCCGTTAGGTTCGGAGACTGTGCGGGGAGGCGAGCTTCGTAGTGTTAGGTTTAACATGAGAACACAGAAGTAGGAGCCCCGAAGGGGCTCCGTCGACCACTCAACACTGTAGGAAGAGTGTAGTACGGGGATGTTTAAAATAATTACAGCCATCCAGAATGACATAAATTGCTGATTGATTTTGAAATGTTTGCTGACCATGAGTTGCTGACCAATTAGCTATTTCTGCTCACCGATTATATTTTTCTGCTCACAGAAATAACAATACTATGCTAACCATTTAATTGACACCCTTTTACAATTTTTTATTCGTCAAAAACACTTTGTTGATTGATATCACGCCGCTGCCGTGCCGGCCACAAAGTCACTGTAGATTAAATTAAGTCTATTGTGTGTGACAAAGTTTAACGTAAATTACTAGTGCCGGGCCGCGTGGCGCTTAGCAACCGACCTGCGCGGCGCGGCGGCGACCGAACCACGCAGAATTTTTTAAAAGGGAATGGAAGGTCACATTCTACATAGGTTAGGTCATAGGTCCTACTTACTAAAAACACCCTTCCTATATATAGGTATATGTCTAAAACAAACGCATGTAGCTATAATATGGAAACAAATAACCGCCTCCGTAGCTCAGAGGCAAAGTTCACTGGCTTTACTTAAGAGGTCGCGGGTTCGATTCCCGGCGGGGTCAATTGTAAGACTCGGTTTGGTTGGTGGTAGGGCATTTTCTAAGCCCGCCTGGCTAGCTACCACCATCTTATCTAAGTCTTGCCGCCAAATATCAATGTTGATATCATTGGTGTGTTCCGGAATGAAGATAAGATAGCCAGTTCCCCATTGCGTTGGGGAATCTTGGTAAACCCGCTTCCATCTTCGGCAACATCGTCACTTACCACCAGGTGAGATGTTGTCAAGGGTTTACCAATTCTGAATAAAAAAAAAAAAAAAAAAAAAACAACTTACGGTTTTTTTGGAGAATTACTTGAGCAAGCAAGAGATCGAAACGTGACACAGTTATCGCGAGTCGTGCTGCCGGCAAAATGCTGGTTGGCTGGTTGTGTAGGTAGGTTATAATAGTGTGTGTTCGTCGGTGGTAGTATGGTCAGGCGTCCGTCACTTGCTCAAGGCCACACACGTTTTATGCCTACCGCTAAGCGTATCGGAGACGATACAACGGACAGTAGGTTGACGCACGCCCGCCTGAGTGCTCGCACGTCACATTTACCGCTCTGACTATCGAAATGCCGAAACCACGCAATTATTGTGCAGTGGATGGGTGTCACAGTCAAAAGACAAATGAAAATTTAACATTTTTTTCATTTCCGAGAGACGAACAAAGGTACCTAAGTTAATAGTACCTATTTTAAATCTCTTATTTCTTGAATTCCCTTTTCTCATTCCTTTACAAATTATCATCATTTATTCCATAAACTTAGAACAATGGTGGGTAGGTACCTACTATGTTAATCGTCGTAAATTAAGGATTTCAGGTATTATTTATGTGTTTTTTTTATATAATTTGATAGGCCGGATCTTTTTATATTTCCAAAATCACTAGGTTTTCACTGTGTACAATTATCTCACTGCGCTGTCAAATGACGTCTGTACCGTCCGATGTCCAACGAGGAATGCCGAGCAGAGCGTCAAGTCAGCGTATTTATAGGTTGTTCAAAACAAGCGTGGGAGTGGCATCGATATCAAACTTGACAACAGTCAATATGAATACTCGAAAAATGGATTAAATAATTGAATTGCGTAACAGCTCGGCCTTCCTGCGCTCAACAAGTCCTCTAGTTGTGATCATATTATGTTTTATCAATTATCTTTTTTTCTTACATGTAAATAATATACATAAAGTTTAACTAAATTCAAACAAAACGTATACACATTCATCAAGTAGAAAAAAACAGTATAATTTTAGTATTATTTACTCATTGAAGCCATAGCACTAATGGAATTCTACTTTCGTTTTACTTTGCCCTACACTGTACTATTCTTTTTACAATTTCCACTTTAACTGTCCATTTACATTTTCTTCTGTCTTTATTTACTATCATTATTATTATTTTATTCGAAACAATGCAGTATCTACGTATACAAACTTTAATTAAAACAAAACTAAACAGTAACAATGTGTTCAAATTCTCAAAACTTAATATTAAATCATAATTTTTATTTCTATATCATTGAGCGCTTTGTAAATTGTGAAAGTTCTTATTTGGGCGGCACATCATTGTGCCCGGCGTGCCCACTTTACACAACTTCATATGTCCCTATTTAAATTGTGAAAGCTTTTCCTTGGGCGGCACATCGTTGTGCCCGGCATGCCCACTTTACACAATTTAATCCGTCCCTATTTAAATCGTGAAAGCTTTTCCTTGGGCGACACATCGTTGTGCCCGGCATGCCCACTTTGCACAATTTAATTCGTCTCCTTTTAAATTGTGTGAGCTTCTCCTTGGGCGGTACATCATTGTACCCAGCATGCCCGCCTTACACAATTTAAAAAATCATTGCTGTATATACACTAAGTGCAAATCCTTTTACACAGATTGTATATACAGAAACATAAATCACTGAATCACTATCAACATAATTGTTTAGAATAAAGCTTCAATTAAAATCATTATCACTAGTTTCGCCGTCCTTATCGGAATCCTTTTCATCACTACAGCTTCCTCTATCAAAACTTAGCCAAGGGTATACCTTATCAGCTGCGACAATCGCTTCATACCGCCTACCTTTTCTTGAAAGTGGGGTATCTTCTATCAAATACCTATCATTCGGCAGGATTTTTATTATTCTTAGGCTCTAGCTTTTTGGATTGACCGCTACTTGTAACGATCGCTTTCGTAATACGGACAAGGTCTCCTATATAGTATTTTCTTGGTAATTTCCTATGACTATCAAATCTCTTTTTACTAATTTCGCTCTGTTTCTGCATTAACATACTAGCTTCAGCTCTTACATTGTCTATTCCACTTTCTACAAGTCCATTACCTACATCTGAAATGACCTCATTCAATATGCCTTGGGAGGGATTTATAACCCTGCGGCCAAATAGGAGTTCTGTAGGGTCATCTTTGTAACAGCATGAATTGTTGTATTTATACCTAATTGAATATCTGGGAGGTATTGGTCCCATGTTGTAGAGTCGTCACCGTGTGTCATGGCACCCAATGAGGCGAGAATTGTGCGGTTATACCGCTCTACTTGGCCGTTGGCCCGGGGAGTTGCAACGGCATTAAGAATGTGTTTTATTCCAAGAGACTTAGTAAAATCTTTAAACTTTTTACTTGTAAAGCAACTCCCTCTATCGGTAATTAGTCGCGTTGGTGTGCCAAAATATCCTATGTGCGTTTTGATAGCCTTTATGTTTTCGGATGATTTTGTGGTTTTGACTGCTGTAAGGTTGACAAATTTTGTAAATGCATCTACTATTATTAAAATATATACATTTTTCTTTTTACTCTTGTTAAAAGGACCTAAATGGTCTACGTGAATGGTATGGAACGGAACATCTATCTTTTCAATCGGGTTTAGTTGACCCTGTTGAGCTCCAGCAGGCTTCTTGTGATGAGCGCATTCTAGGCAGGAAGACACGTATTTCTTTACAAATTTCCTCATCTTCGGGAACCAATACAAATTACGGATTCGATCAAGTGTCTTCTCAAGCCCAAAATGCCCTACATCATCATGATTTGCTTTTGCGACTTGCCAGCGTGCACCCTTTGGTACCACCCACCTGAGCTTGTCATCTGCCACTACTTTGAACACTCCGTCATTTTTAAGCTTATAATTTTTATGTACATCTACAATGTTTGCAGTTTCAGGATCTAAAAGTATCTCTTTGATACGTCGCAACTCATCATCAAAAGATTGAACAGTAGCAATCCAATTTTCTGAATTAATGTTTAGCACGTCTAACACATGTGGTTGTTCAGATTGGGTACTTATTGGTGCCCTACTGAGGGCATCAACATGAGCCATTCGCGCACCCGGTCTATATTCGAATTCACAGTCGTATTCCTGAAGTTGTACCCACCACCTAGCGATCCTTTGTACTAAATCTTTCTTTGTTAGAGTTGTCCGCAAGGAATGACAGTCCGTTAAGATTTTAAATTTAAGACCCAACAAATATACTCTAAATTTATTCAGTGAGGCAATGACAGCGAGAGTTTCGAGCTCGAATGAGTGGAACTTTTGCTCATCTGCCGTTGTCTGCCTACTATAATAAGCAACAGGTCTCCACAGATTTTCCTTCCCCTTTTGTAATAAAATACCTGCCACGCCTATTTTACATGCATCTGTGTGGAGTTGTGTTTCAAAATCTTTATCGTAAAGGGCCAGGACCGGTCTGCTCACTAGATGCCTTTTTATTGCAACAAAAGATTCCTCCTCTTCCTTACCCCATTTCCAAACTACATTTTTACATAAAAGCCTCGTTAACGGTCTCATAATGATGGCAAATCCCTTCACAAATCTTCTTAAAAAGCTCGCCAGACCAATAAATCTACGTACGTCGTGTAGATTTACTGGTGTTGGAAAACTAGAAACAGCTTCGGTCTTTAAAGAGCCAGGTTTAATTCCATCTTCACTTATCTCAAAACCCAAAAAGTCTATTTTGTTTGACATAAATTTGCATTTCTTCAATTTTAAGGTTAATCCCCCCCTTTTCAGTAAGTTTAAAACAATATCTAGTCTATCCATAGCTTCTTCAAATGATCGAGCTGGAATTAGTACGTCATCCATCACAATCACAAAATTTACTTTAGCTTTACTCAAAATTTTATGCATGGCTCTCTGAAAAACCGAAGGCGCGTTTGCCAGACCGAACGGCATCCTCGTATATTCATACTGTCCGTCCGGTGTAACAAACGCAGTCCTTTCCTGTTATTCTTCGGCTATAGGGATCTGATAATAACCAGATGCGAGATCCAAAGACGTGAAGACTGTGTTACCTGATAGTTCATCTAACAGGTCTTCTAATCTAGGTAGTGGATAATGATCCCGTTTAGTTCTGTTATTAAGGGCCCTGCAATCCACGCAGAGTCGCTTTTCACCATTTTTCTTTCTGACAATAACTATAGGACTAGCGTATGGAGAGGAAGACTCTTTAATTACGCCACATTCTAACATCTCCGATATCATGTTCCGTACGTCTGCTCTCTCTGAATGCGATAACCTATACGGTCTGTATACTACTGGGTCATCATTTTTTAATTGAATGACTATCTCTGTTACGGTCGTGTACCCTAAATCTTTGAGACAAGTGGAGAAACATTCTTTATATTTTAACAATAAGTTTATAAGCTCCTGTTTTTGAGATTCCGAAATAATATCTCCTACATCGGGTTCAAAATCGTCCTTACTATCAATTAAGTTGACATTATACGAATAACGAATCTCTTGTCTTGCCTTACTCCGATTAATCAATTGTCCTGTTTCAAAAACGATGTCTTTCTTACTCATGTTAAGTAATAACAGTTTTCCTTTGTTATTAGTGATTTCATATTATCCGGGAAACAAAAAATATTCGCTACCCTCCTTTCCACGAATGTAACCTTCTACGTACACACTACCTGTATAATTAACAAGGGGCTTGACGGTGAGTGGTTTTATTTCACCAGGTTTGATCTCACATGATTCGCTACAGGCTAAATGTATTCTTAGTTCGTCTTCCCTTAAAATTTTTAACGAATTTGTGGTGTTAACGATTTTTATGTTTGGCCGTTCTGTAAACGAATGCCCAAGTAATACGGGGCAATTTATGAGACTGTCAGCAACTACCAAAACTTCTACATTACTCTCTAATATACCTTGGACTTCGATTTCGACACAAGAACAACCTATGGGTTGATAGGGGATGTTGCCTAGTCCTTTGAGATAGGGTAAGTTTTCGGTCGACCAATTGAGTCCTAACTTTATTGCATCGGTATGCCGTACAAGAGTACATTCACTTCCAAGATCAATGTGACATATTATGGAAATGCCGTTTATACATATAGGAAATATGTACTTATTAGACGTCGACTCGGACGTGTTTACATTTAAGATATTTTTACCTTTATCAGATTTAGGTATGGAAATAGATTTTGGACAGTTATCAGCCAAATGTCCTAATAAATTACATCGCCCACATTTTAGCAAAGGTTTGCTGCATCGAAAACTCGGGTGTCCAGTTTCGTTGCAATTGAAGCATATAATTTTATTTGGTTCTGATCTAGGTGTTTCATTAGGACCTTTAGCCGGTTGGTTAGTCGACGTACGTTTATCCTTATTTAAGTTTGACGTTTCCCTAGAAGATCCAGGCCTAACCGTTTTAAAAAATTTTAACAGTTTTCCGGGTTCCGAAAACTGAGCAGCCTGAGCACCTAGACGAATACCTCTATCTTCAATTCCGTGAATGAGACAATCAACGGCTTCTCGCCCCGTCAGCTTACAACGATTGAGCAAATTAATTTTAGCATAATAATACAGTTCGGGGGACTCGCCAAAACGAAGTTTCTTATTTAACATTTCCATTAGTAACTCTCCGTAGTTTTGGGTTGAAGGAAAGGATTCTAATAATTTAGCCTTCCATTCATCCCAAGAGTACAACATTGTTGGTAAACCTTGATACCAAGTTTTAGCGAGTCCAGCTAGTTTAGGCAAAGAGTAGTGAATGACCTGTCTTTCATTCCAATCATATTTTTTTTTTTTGCACTCCTCTACCTTAGAAATCCACGTATCAATAGTTTGTTCCTTATTCATTGGGTCAAAATCAGGTATGACATTATTTAGTGTTGGGAACCGTTCGCCAGAATTAGATTTGAGATTTTTAAGGGCCTCTAAAAATGTTTCAACTAATGTGCTACTACTATTAAGATCACTACGACTAAGTCTACTTCTTTTAGATCTTCGTTCGTCATCTGACTCATTACTGCGGCTTCGAGAGTTGCTTCTACGGGAGCGTTTTCTTGAGCGTTTCAGATGAGGTTTACTGTCAACTCTACTTCCTCGCCTGTTTCGCGGAGGACTACGTGGGGAGCTTCTTCGCTCGCCACGCCTCTCACTAATGCGCTCAATGTCACGCCGACTTCGTCGTTCTCCATGCGGACTCCTGTTTCGCGATTCGTCATCACGCTGCCGACCATTGCCAGGTGTAACGCTTGGCCGTACGCTGCGCTGTTTAGTACCTCTGTCATCGTGGCGTGGACTATCTCGTCGACTGCGACGCTCACGGGGCTGTGCTAGGTCCGTCGTTGTCGAGCGTCTTCCTTCTCTAGACAACGATGGCGTCTGCAGGTTTCGGTTTGACTGTGCCGATTGTTTCTCCATTGTCTCGACTGGAATAACAACAAAAAAATCACTGTTCCAATAACATAACGTTTTAAAACGATAAATTACTGTAGCAAAATTCCCTGGGTCTAACCTTAAAACTTTCTACTTGTCACGTTAAGTTTTGTGGGTAGGTCAATAACGTGCAAGGAGAAACTACGCACATGACATGATGTCCGTAGACAAATGCAACCATAACCTCAACCGTTCAAATAGATGTTTGGTCTATGATTCGGTCCATTCAAGCATCCGTGGTTCAAGCTCCGCTCAGACGAACGACAGCCAGTCGTCCGACTCTTTGGTATTTACGGGCAAAGATGATCTATCACCACTATAGGAGTGTTCATGACACTTTAGTTCAGGAACTTTCGTAGACTAGCATAGACCACGATAGCAGTAATAATAGGTAATCTTTGATAGGAGCTCAAAAGAAAGAGATGGAGATGGCACTGACGGTATTACTTTTCAGACCATGCTTTCTGATCGACACAATGGCAACACTGTTTTTTTTTTTTGATACGTCAAAATCTTTGACGATGACAACGTTAAAGAGCAATGACGAAAGAAAGGTAAATAAAAATAAATGTGAAATCCGTTGTGTCTCCTCCATCAGGGATCGTTTTTGCTGTCTTCGTGGCCAGATCACATGTTTCAACAAGCATGGCTTGATCAACCACTGGTTCAAACATTAGGATGGCTTTTCGAGCAATAAGCAGTGGGGTTTTTTTTTCTAAAATCTAAAGGATTTCTCAAGCAAGAAATTGAGAGTTAATAAAAGATAGAAAGAAAAAAAATTTGTAGGTACATCACCTTTAAAGTCGAATCCCGCTTCTGAAGCTGATAGGCCGGATCTTTTTATATTTCCAAAATCACTAGGTTTTCACTGTGTACAATTATCTCACTGCGCTGTCAAATGACGTCTGTACCGTCCGATGTCCAACGAGGAATGCCGAGCAGAGCGTCAAGTCAGCGTATTTATAGGTTGTTCAAAACAAGTGTGGGAGTGGCATCGATATCAAACTTGACAACAGTCAATATGAATACTCGAAAAATGGATTAAATAATTGAATTGCGTAACAAATTATTTCATTTCATTTATTTATTTATCGTTTGCAATCATGTACAAAAATAAGGTCTTAAAATAATGTAAATATAGCATGGTACATGGGCCCTGCTAGGGCATGGCAAACAGGATAGGTAAATTGTAATAATGTACAAAAAATGAGGAGAGACCAGAAGATAGCTACGAGATAAATGGTTAAATTAACAGTTACCTACTTAATGTCAGAACATAGTAGCACAGTATATATATTAGTACTAACGAAATAGTAGGTACCTAGCGTCGTCGTCGTGATTTAGGTAGGTATGTCATAGAATAGAAGTACTAATGCGCCGGCCGCTCGGTAGCTGGGAGGCACTTTTATAGCTGTAAATAAACCGTTTAAAACCAAAATCCAAGATTTAACTTGTCAAGTACCATTACGTCATCGAAATAATGCCATCAAGCCCCGTCCCCCCGCGCGCGCCGCCGACTTTTATTACCAGGACGAATGTAAACGAAAAAATCTCAAGAACTTAGCACACATTACTAAATAGTTACTTCGTAAACTATAGTTTGCATTCACAAGCCATTTTTTGTTATGACTTGTAGATAGTAACTATTTTCGTTACGTTTTTACCTAGCTTTCACTTAAAATAACAATAATTCAAGCTCACAATGAGGCCCTCTTGGGGAATGTTTTTGTATGAATAGTAGGTATGAAATTCTCCGTCAACTCAAGTAAAAAGCCAACTTTTTTTTTCTTTTTTTTTCTGGGACAAATCACACATGGTCATCTGGCCCCAAAGTAGGATTCCCTGTGTTTTGGGTTACCAGAGACTGATATACATACTTATATACGTTTAACAAATCTGCTCATCACACAAATGCTTGCCCTGGGTAGGGATCGAACCCACAACCCTCGGATCAGTAGTCAGGGGCACTAACCACTGAGCCACCGAGTCAGTCAAATTGATTGATTTTTCTCCGGTTTGCTCCTGTTTCCCTTTTGATTATTTGTAAAAATTATTTACGAGGTTTCGAATATTTTCGACATTAAAATTTATTAATCGGGAATTTAGGGAAGGGAAAAAATGCATCTATCATTTTATTAAACTCAAACATATTTGATCGACAAATATAAAATAATTGATTTTCTACAACATTCGTTTCATTATCAAAATGATCATAGGTAGGTACAACCCTAGCACATTCGCTCGATGACGCGCTCGCACGTGGGTCGCGCGGCGGGCAAAACAATCTCAACTCTTTGTATGCGTAGTTATGGCACATTTCTTCTTGCTGCAAACAGCTGATATTATTATTAAGATTTTGTAGGCTAATATAGCGTAGGTATTTAAGCTTTTGTATGGGAGTGATGTATCTGTTACGAAGTAACTATTTAGTAATCTGTGGTATGGTATGGTATGTTAGTACCTCAGAGCAATAACTAAAGCATAGACAGAGCGTGAAAATTCATTCTAGTAACAATTTTCACACTTATTTTACCCAGTTAGTGTGATATAAAGCAGATACGATTTGTTTTTTGCAAGGCTGTCCACTTTTTTATTTCTAGCAATGCTAGTGAAGTGCCAATTACCAGAGATATCGGTATTTTTTTTTGCTGTGTATTATTTTCCATGGATGAGATCGAATGAAAGGATTGATAAAATAAAAAGCAACTTTTAAAGTAGTATTTTAAAGAATTAGTAAGTTACAATTAGGTTTGTTTGTTTATCTGCTTTTTTTGGGTTCCTTAGTAAAACAAGGAAATCTTATAATTTTGCCAAATCCGTCTGTCCGACCGCGGTTCAATTCAGTTACTTTGATTTTTTTCAAATAACCAATACTCAGACATACTCAGTAATATTATAGTTATCTTTATCACATAGTGTGAGGATTTATCTGGTTGTTATTAATTTCTCCTTATCTGGGCCATATTCAATAGAACTCAATACAATTTTTGTTCTTGGTATCATATTAGCTAATCGGCTAAGGTAGGTATTTGAAAGAATTGTAAGTAACAATAATGTTTGTTTATCTGCCTTTTGTTAGGATTCTTTAGTAAAACAAGAAACCCGTACCTACAGTTTCGCAAAGTATGTCTGTCCGTCCACGGTTTAATTCAGATACTTTGATTATTTGCTAATAAACAAAGCTCAGACATACTCAGTAATATTATAGTTATCGTTGTCACGATTACCCTTTATCTGGGCTATATTCAATAGAACCCGATACAATTACATTGCCTAGCCAGTTGCTGTATTTTTGTTCTTGGTATCATATTAGCTAATCGGCTAAGGTATCTGAAACAATTGTAAGTTACAATTAGGTTTGTTTATCTGCCTTATTATGGTTCCTTAGTAAAACAAGAAACCCTTTTAGTATCACCAAGTCCGTCTGTCCGTCCGCGGTTTAACTAAGATACTTTGATTATTTACAAATAAACAAAGCTCAGATAGACACTATCTATGGGAGAGGCCTTTGTCCAGCAGTGGAAGTCTTTCGATTGATATAATGATGATTAAGTATAATTAAGAATTTGTAACTTTTCACATAAGTCTGTGTATAAATCGCTTGTATCTCGTACAGTATACTTAATTTATTTATTTCTTTAAACTTATTAGTGACAATAAACTTGTACTTATACAAGCTGAAACAAAATTGGTGCAGGTTCCGTTAACTGGGGCTTCTGCTGACCATACTGAACAACTTTTGTTCTACGACTTTGCTGAAATCACATGAACAATTTTGTGCATATTTGTATGGAGGATTCAATTTTTTTTTGAGAATTGACTATGGGTTCCTTGGAGAAAGTTGTAAAGTATGATAAGTAGAAGCCTCGATTAATGGTCTTACAACAATTTTGTTAACCTGAAAAGTAATGTTATTTCAATTTCAATTTCAATTTATTGTCAATAAGAATACAACATAACAGCAGTAGTAACCAATTCGTTGTATAAAAAAATATTATAATAGTAGTATCAACTAATAGTACTTTTCCTCGCATTCGTTTCAAGCATTTTCTTGCACTCAGTGATCAAGCATCCAATCCCTGACAAGAATAAGTCACATTGTGGTGCCGTTGTCATAAAATTATTAATAAGTGTGCGAGCGCGCGCTACAGGTGTGTGTCTACACCATACTGTTCGCATCCGCTGTTCTGCTAGCGGGGGCCGAGCTCGCGGTCTCAGCTGCCGCGTCTGCTTAATATCGGGTACAGTTAGCCTAGTGAGGGCTTCCACTAATGCCGGGCAGTCGATCTTGCTTCTTATTATGTTTAGGGCAAACTTAGCCAGTGCGAGAGAACGCCTAATTTCCAACGACTGGAAGCCCAATTGCCCTAGAAGGAACAATGTAGGGTACATATATGGATAGTGTGTATACATTTTCTTATAGAGAGCTCTGACGAATTTCTTTTGCACCTGCTCTAGCATGAGGATGCGTTTATCACAATATGGACTCCAGATCACACAGCTGTTTTCCAGTATGCTGCGTACTAAAGCTGTATAAATAGTTTTAGTCGCTGCAGGTGTTAAAGGAGTGGCGTTCCGGAGCACAAAACCTAGTCGGCGGTTCGCCGTGTCAACAACACCCTGTAAGTGCTTATAGAACGATAGATGTGGATCAAATACAACCCCCAAGTCCCGTACTTGATGGACTCGTGTAACATCAGAATCACCAATTCGGTATTGGTATATGACAGGACTTGGCGATCGTGTAAACGACATGGCTTGGCATTTATTAGGATTAAAAAATAACTTGTTAGCTATACTCCAATCATAGAGAGCGTCTATGTCTAGCTGAAGTTCATGCTGGTCGGTAGTAGTTTTGCACGCTTTAAATATCTTAACATCGTCAGCAAACATTAAAACGGAGGAGTTGCGTACGACGACTGGTAGGTCGTTTACTAGAAGCACGAATAGCAATGGGCCAAGATTTGATCCTTGACTTATTCCAGAGCGTGTACTATAGAGGTCGGATACATAGGGGCCGTACTTCACAAATTGCTCGCGGCCACAGAGGTAACTGGCAAACAGCTTGAGGAGACGAGGGGTGAAACCCATGTTGCCAAGCTTGACCAATAAGGTATCATTGTCAACCCTGTCGAACGCTTTTTGGAAGTCAAGGTAGAGCACGTCTACCTGAAGCTTATTGTCCATGTGATAGGATATCTCATTAACCATTGTGGTTAAATTAGTAACAACTGACCGTTTCGGGAGGAACGCATGCTGCGCATTAGTAATGTGTGGCATACACTGAGGCAAGAGACAGCTGTGAAGGGCGGTTTCAAAAACCTTTGCCAGAGAACAGAGAATCGCAACAGGCCTGTAGTTTTCAACTTTAGTTTTGGAGCCTGATTTTGGCACCGGAGTCACCCTGGATCTTTTCCAGATGAGGGGATACTCTGCAGTGCTTAAAATTAAATTAAATATGTACCTAATTGGAGCAAGCAGCTCAGCACTACAACCTTTAATCACAAATGCAGGCACAGAATCGGGGCCAGGCGACGCATCAGGTTTGAGTTTTTTTATAGCACGCAATATGTCAGTCTCATGGAAGGTAGGTACGTCCACACGACGACTATCGGCAGGCGAAGTAGTGCTAGCAACAGACGGATCGAGAAGGGGTGCATCCGGCAGGAACACTGAACTGAAATGTTCAGCGAACGCAGCCGCCCCACATGCGCCACTGTACTCGATATCCGCGCGAGTCACTGTGGACTCCACGCCCCCCCGCGTTCGAAGTGAGTTGACGTACTGCCAAAACTGTTTAGGGTCACTACACATGTTGGTCGATACCAGCGTCGTATAGTCGTCATGTGCACTTTTTATATCTCTCTTAATCTTTCGCCTCAGACTCGTAAAGCTATCTAGCGCCTCCCAGTCATTCGTCCGCTTCCACTGGCGGTGATGGTTCCATTTTTGCTGAATGTCTCGTATTATCGAGCTGGTGTAATAAACCGGATATACACGATTGAAGGCACGCTTACGGTTTTTTTTCGGAACACATTGGTTAAATATATTGTAAATTATTGTGTAAAAGAGGTTCACTACCTCCTCAACCGAATTTAACTTGTATAGATCAACCCAGTTAGCATCCCTTATCAAGTAAAATAATTTGTGAAAATCCCCTTTTGCAAAATTCCAGTCATTAATGGTCGGAATATTAGAAGGATCTAGCTTTGTTACCTGTCCAGTCAAACTGCACCCGAAGCTAGCAACAAGCGGTGGATGGTGGTCATCTATCTTAGATAGTACCTCGGATGGTTCAGCGGCGCGCACGCACACTACGTCACTTAACTTAGAACTGGTCATTATCACATCCAATAACCTACCATTCTTATTATAAACTTTATTGTACTGCTCTATATCACAGAGTGAACAAAAATACACAAAATATTCCTTGATGGAATTACTTGCACTGTAGAGATTTAAGTCACCAAGTAACAATATTTTTGTTGGTGAGTACAAGGCGCAAACACTTTCAACTCTGTTGAACCATTTCAGGTAGGTGTCATCGCTCGCACGCGGTGGTATGTACACGACGCACACGTAATAGCACTGGTTATGTAACTGGAATTTGACCCAAAGGTCCTCGCCGTCATCAGTTTCGTACCGCGAAAGTCGCTCGAGCTGCAACGGGGCACGCGCAGCCAACATGACTCCCCCGCCAGCGTTATATATATAGTAGTAATGTAAAGTTCATCATTATCATCATGACAGCTCATATACGTCCCCACCGAGGGGCTCGAGCCTACCCTGAATCAGGGCGATGTAAAGTTAAAAGTAATAAAATGATAACATTTGTCCTAATATAGGTAGCTGGAGTATTTTATAATAATAATTCAAATCCGACTATATGATGTTGACAGTGGCACAGTCGCCTACCGGATTGGAATTATTATTCAATTTGAATTCGATTTGAATAATAATTCAAATCCGGTAGGCGACTGTGCCACTGTCAACATCGTTATCGTTATAAATAAATTCTAAAAATTGTTAAGTGCTCCAAAACAAAGTGAGACAAACAAAACACATAACTAGTGTACAAACTACTTTGAACAACATAAAAAATATAGTGAGTAAACAATACAATTGTTTAAAAAATACATAAAAACGATCTGAAAAAAGACACTCGAAATTCGTTATGAAACCAAAAATATAACATTATTAAAGTGCAAAATACTAGTGTAGCGTGTGTATTATTAAACCGGAACTTGAATTACATTAAAAGGTGCATAATTAAAAAAATATATTTGTAATTATAACCAAAAAGAGTAAAATAATTACATGTACCTACATTCCTAAAACCATCGATTAAAGTATCGTGCAGCGGCGCCATCAATTATAACTCACCACAATTTCCTAGCCAGGTTCTAGGGCGATCGACACCAACAACTAATGTCAATACGCTTCGATAACTCGATCAAGGTTAAGGCAAGAACTACTCACATTTATTTATTTTTTCATAGAGGGCGCTTGGAGGATCATAATCGGATATGGAGGAAATAAAAAATATGTTAGTGATCATGCAACAAGATATAAAGCAACAAAAACAAGACATGCTAGAGATGAAAGAAGACATTAAATATACAATAATCAACAGCTTCAACGAGAAGTTCAATAACTTAGAACTCAAAAACGAGCTTTTGGAGAAGAAAATAGAAGAACAAACAAACAAAATAAAAAACCTAGAAAGACAGTTGAGACGCAGAAATTTAATCTTGTTTGGCGTAGAAGAGAGCGAAAAGTCATATGACGAACTCGAAAGAAAGGTAATAAATATAATAAATACATACACAAAAATTTCATGTGATACTAGCAACATTGAAGCTGTTAGAATTTGGGAAAAAAAGGCGAGAAAGTTAGACCGATAGTCATAAGATTCAATACATTGGGCATCAAACTAAAAAGACAAAAAAATAAACAATACTTCCAAAATACGTCATATTACATGAAAGAAGACTACCCAATCGAAATTTTAACGAAGCGCAAAGAACTACAAGCCCTACAACTACAGAAAGAAAAAGAAGCAGGAAACACCGCTTTCATAAAATACGACAAAATTATTATATTGAACCACAAACAACCCCCACATAAACAGTCAAACAAAAGAAACCTATCGGAATCCCCGGAGACACCTCACCCTGGCAGCCAAAATGTTCTTCAGACTAATAAACAACCACCTAAGAAAAACAAAGGAAACATGAAGAACTATTTAATACAAGCGCCCAAACTATCCCTCACTCAAACAGAATCAGCTAAATGCCAAAAGAACACCACAGTACAACACAGTATAGCAATCAAAATCGAACCCTCTTCCAACCCCAATCTCCCAGTACGGCCGGTCACCGAGGGAGAGTACGACCAAAACCCCCCAAGATAAAAAATAAAAAAAAAACGTTTATTTCTAACCTTAACGTAATCTTCTGATCAAAAATTAATCGTGACATAATAGGTCTGTGCGAAGTTCGCCGCCTAGGAGAAAATGCATGAATAATGCCCGCAATGGCGGGCGGAAGTTGGATGGACAAAGCCAAGAACAGAGAAACGTGGCATTCCTTGGGGGAGGCTTTTACCCAAACGGGATCCATACAAAAAAAAAAAAAACTAAAATTAGAACTAAATACATAAACTTAATCTATAAAAACAGAAAGTAATATATGTTTCATATATTTACTAATTTAATAATGGCTATTATGTATATACAATACTTGTTGGTTTCGTGCACGGTTTCACATCGCCTGCGTAGTGTTTTTGTTGAAAAATATATAATGGCGAAATCTACAATTGAGTGTCTCGAAAAAGTTATAAAAAAGTACCTAGAACCAATTGAATCCAAAATCGTATGTGTTTTGACGGAGATTAAGAAATTAGATGACAAAATATCAATACTAGAACGTAGAGAAGAGGCGCGCACCAAATTAGACGGTACCACCAACCAAGCACCACAATCGTTATCAAGCAATAATCACCCGAATGGACCGCGTGTCACCGCAACTCTAACCAAAAGTGCCGCAGCGACGATGCCGGCAAGAAAACACCGTTCGTCAATTGAGGGTAAACAACAAAACACCACGGGCACACGGAGAGTTTCCCTCCCTGCAACCTCGAACGCTGGCCAGCATGCCGCCGCCACCACCACCACCGTTCCGCAGCCGCCGCCGCCGCTCGCCACCCGCACCTCCGCCGCTGCTGGTATGGCTGCATCTGCCCATTATACAGGTACCACAGATAGGTGCTTCCAAATTAAAACTGGGACCATAGATGACACCGCGATATTGACGATCATTTTTCGAGACACTCAATTGTAGATTTCGCCATTATATATTTTTCAACAAAAAACACTACCTACTTCGGTAATGACGTTGTAAAGCGAAATTACTATTTCTGATGTCATCTGAAGCTGTCGTGCTCCGATCCAATAATTCTTCTCTCGAATTTATCGGTCTTGCGTACACCTTGTCCTTAAATGTTCCCCAGAAAAAGAAGTCTAAAGGTGTTAGGTCGGGTGATCTGGCATTCTAGTATTCTGTTTTTATTTTATCAACTTAGCGGTCCCCCTACGTGGCGACTCTTTGATCAAAATATAACTACTTAAATTAAACTTAAAGGGCCAAGACATATTATTTTCTACTTTTTGGCGGTTTTTTGTCGGGAGTTATTTCACTTTGATACTGCACGGACATGTGATGACATACGGAACTGAGACATGCTTACTATGGGCCCCATAAGAAGGCTCAAGGTCACTCAAAGGGCAATGAAGCGTGCTATGCTCGGAGTTTCTCTTCGTGATCGAATCAAAAACGAGGAGATCCGTAGGAGAACCAAAGTAACCGACATAACTCTCAGAATTGCTAAACTTAAGTGGCAGTGGGCGGCACATAGCTCGTAGAACGGATGGCCGTTGGGGTAGTAAAGTTCTCGATTGGCGACCGCGCACCGGAAAACGTAGCGTAGGAAGGCCTCCCACGCGATTGACCGATGACCTGGTGAAGGTCGCGGAAAGCCACTGGATGCGGGTAGCGCAGAAGCGGTCGTCGTGGAAATCCTTGGGAAGGGCCTATGTCCAGCAGAGGACGTCCTTCGGCTGATATGATAACTGCACGCACGCCTACACACAAGTTGAATTGAGTTGACGCAATAAAAAGTTGCCAGCTCAGTAAGTATAATAAATTCCTAAATTTTCTTACCTACCTAATAAGTTATAAAAAATTAAATAGAAACATAGACATAGAAAATGTATATGAGGATTTACTCGAAATAAGCAAAATTCTACACCTTTTTTTCTTAAAATCTGTCAAATTCCCCATTTTTTCTAAATCGTCCGCTTGTTTTGTAATAATAAGCCTAATTAATAAGGAGCCTAATTTGCCACAAATGGTCACCCTGCTCACACTTCATCACACACGATCATCCCACCACAAACTAGGCAGGTCACTCATACTCAACTAACTCACAAATTCAATGCATTAATACACATTATACAGTATATATTTCGATCGATGGTAATAAATAATGAATGATGCATGATGCATTGAGATCGGCGATGAGGCGGGTGAGCAGGGGGATAGAAGGGGCTTCCAAAAAGTGGCCAGATTCCAGATTAGACCATTACAAGTCTTATATTTGCTTTCGGTCTTCCGTTGTTCTCTGAGAAATCACTAAATAACACACATATACTTCAAAGAAATGGACTTTTACACATTGCAAAAAAACACTCGATACGATCCATTTTTTAATATTACTCGTAAATCTTAGGTGAGGTATCTTATGTTTGCGACTGTAGTACATACAAACGTGTCATCTATCTATCTACGTTTCTCCGTTCTGTCACTAAATCATAATTTCGACGTCCGCTTGCCAACTTAGAAAGATCTAGTTGCCGCAATTCATTTTTATTTCATTTTATTTATACTGAAACAATCTCACCGTAGTTGTCCCTTTCAGAAATATGGGTGTGACGCTATGTGACGCCCAACCATCGCCGGCTCTAACACAACGCCAACATATCACGAAGCACATCACTAAACACACTAAGTACTAACAGAATCTAGGTATCGCACACTAAAACTGTGCATTTGCACTATGGAAGTCAAGGATCTAAGGAAATGTACAGCGCATCAATCGCATCCGGTGCGCGTCCGCTCGCGACGGCAGTCCGAACAGTTCAATACAGTTCAAAAAATAAAAAAACAACCGTAATAAAAAAACAAAATCTAGGTATCGGCAACCAAAGTTCATTTTACGCGACTTGTGGCTCTTTTAAATATCATCATAAAAATATAATTATCTCACTATATTTTTTCTATACATACACATAATTATATTTTAATCACACTTAAATTAATTATTCATTAATAAAATTCACATTCCAACTACATAAAACAATTATTCAGTTTAATGATAATTGCGCCTTGTTTTAGCTATTAACACATACGCTGCGGCCATGCGCAAGTTTTTTTTATCTTACCATAAATTTAATTTTAATTTAATTTTGCCAGAAAAAGTCTTTCAGATACATTTACAATTTTACTTTTCTTCCTATAACTTTTGGAATAAAGTTTGAGAAACATCTTTTTGTTTCATTTAAAAGGGGAAAGAGCGGACTACTACACTTCATCATCATATCAGCTTATATACGTACCCACCGAGGGGCTCGAGCCTACCCTGAATTAGGGCGATCCGGCCTTAGTCGACCACGCGGGCCCAGTGCGGGTTGGTCGACTTCACCCACACCCTTCGAGTTTATTCGCAGGTGTGTGCAGGCTTTCCTTCACCGTTAAAGCAATCGGTGAGTATATGTACGTAAGTTTCGAAAAACTCATTGGTACATTGGCCGCCCGGATTTACACTTAAAAAAAAGATATTGCTATATTGGCCTAGATATGAAAGAAGCGAGAATGTTGCATAGTATGATTTGTCTGGGGTTAGAGCGGAATAAAATTCTGTATGAACCATATCAATACAAAGAATAGAGTTGGTTTTAGGATATAGTCCGATCTTCCCCCAACATAGTCCGCACTTTCCCTGATAAACAAAAATACTACCTACTTAATTAGATTTCATTTTGTTTAGAAAATACCATTGAGAATGGGTTAAAATATGTATACATATAAAGCATGGTCTTCCTTTTTCCAGAAAAGATATTTCATACGTCTGTTAACCAATGAGAATATTGAAATAAAAATTATTTTTTAGTCTTTTAAGACCAGCAAAAAACCATCTGCTCTTTCCCCAACATACCTTACCTACACACACGTTGCAGATAATAAAGGCATACTTTGATCGTTGTATATCCGTAGGTATTAAATTCTCTTTGGTTGTATATCTGCAGATACCTAGCGATATGGAATGGGCTGAATATGTCAGATAAAATATCACGCACAGATAGGTTATCTGCAGATAAGTACAGCATGATTGCGCGCGCGGGTGTAGTATCTCGTTTTCTTTCGTTCGTGTGGATTCCATTTCGTCGTGGTTATTAGCGCGCTTTGCACGTCTCGTGCGCGTTACAATGGAGCGTCTTATCGAAAACATACGAAAATTTCCATGCTTGTGGGATGTAAACACAGAAAGCTATAAATTATATAACGTCAAGGATGCAGCATGGAGAGAGGTGGTGAAGGAGTGTGACTTGCCGGATGGTGAGTACCTAATTAAATTTTAAAGGAAATTGCCCATTTTTCAATGGAGATCCGTTGCGGAACGTTTGAATTTCTATGATATCCAAAATTATACACAAAGGTACCCTAGTCATATCATACTTTCAAACGTACATAGTCAAAATCAGACATTTGTTTTGTAGGGTTTCCTGTACCGTACCTAAGATGTCTGATTTTGAGGTTAGTTTCGAAGTATACAATACCTTTATGTGGGTACATAGATATTATATTAAATCAGTCTTCGCACATTCTCTAGATTCTGGTTCCATCCACCCCGTGTTGGTGTTAGAAATACTAGTATGTTGATGTTGACTACAGCGGACGAGCGGGGATGACTTCGAGGCCTAACCACCAATTGTTACTCTCTTGTTTACTACATACCAAGGGCTTACCAATAAAGATTTAAAAAAAAAAAACTCGGGGTCCATCCTTCCCCATCCATTACAGGCCAACCCATAGATACTACCTACTTTCGCACACCATTGATACACTAGATATGAAGAGAGGGATGTAAAAAAACACCTTTATAAATTAAAAAGCTATGTTTATTTGTTTTACAGTTTACAAATCATATTCATAAAAAATATTATCTAAAATCCAAGCTGGTGCTTCCACAGACCTAATTGTGCCCAACTAAGATACCACAATATAGTCATTACATGCGCACAGCATCCCACAACGGTCCTGTTCCCCACTAAACAATTGCAATAATAGCCAGCAATGTTTGTAACGGTGTTTACAGCTCTCCTATTTACCAAAATGTAGGAGTAGTAAATCTTACTGCTGACATACGGCGACTTAATTCTGCCTCTGACCAAATACTTGTCTGTTCCCAGCACCAAAGGCAAATCATCCTATATATCGCATGCGACTTCAATTTCATATTTTCCATTTCTGTGCACATGCTCCCCATAATACGACCGGGCCACTTTAACTTGATAAGACCCCAAAGCTACTGTCTGCAAATCATACAAAGACAGTCTTGGAATAGTGTCAACATGAGGATTCTTGGAATAGTGTCAACATAAGGATTCTCAGAATCTATAGTAAGGAATATGGCTCTCCTTCTGTTAAGATTTTCGTATATTATGTATTCCCCTAAATGATTTATGTTCATCCTATTTTTTGCTAATTCCAAGAACTCTTGGGCATCGGGTCGGTCTTCTATTGGAGGATGAAACTTGTTCAGTTATGCGCAGGCTATATTGAAGTCTAACATCAGATGTGTAGATGTGCAGTTGAAATATTCTTCACGGAATAATTAAAATCTTGTTTTATATGTCCATTGATGACTTCAACCACACATCGACACATCGTGACACACCTAGATGTTTTTGCCTGCCCTGTGGTCAATTGGAACTCACCCTCCAACACAGACTCTGACATGTAGGCTTTATACCCATACCTATGCAAATCACCCATTACATCTCTGAAGACCCTTTCTAAAGTGAACTCATATTCTGGCCTGAAAAAGTTGTGAAGTGAACTGTTTTCACTAGCAAACTCCTTAGCCATTATGTCGGCATCGCTTTCCGTTGCTGGGAATGGACCAAGTGTCTGCAGAATAAAGCCATCACAGCATACAATTAAGAATGGTTTCACCTGATTGGTGCATTTGTGAAGGCTGTATGTCTTTTTCTGGTATGAATAATTACTACTTCTTTGGACATATATAAGTACTATCGCACATGACTATTGCTGGCTTATTTGATATGGGCATATCCGGGTTCCCAAATAATCCCTCAGGTATAGTTTTATTTTTAGCTGCCACCTCCTGGATTGAAATGTGACCAAAGCCCAAGAACAAAGGTACAAAGGAATTGCTTAAACAATTTCTCCCTTTTGTCATATACCTTTATAAAGTACTTCGAGGAAGTCTGAACAGTGTTGACATGCGTTCATTACTATCACCAGTTCTGAGTTTAACTAGTAATACACTCAATACCAGAGTTGCACACCGTACTTCTTGAGCAAGTTGAGGAATATGCGCCAACTGGTCAGGTGTGATTCCAAACCAATACTGGCGGAGGTGGGGATTCATTTCTCTTATGTTAGAAAAGTCTAACTGTTTCCAATTAGCTCTGTCCATTGTCAAGAGCATGTCATCCATTTGTTGTCCAGTGAAGTCAGTATAGTTGAAAACTAACTCATCCCACTAGCTGGTACATAAAACTTGTGCTCCAACAGTAAAACTTCTTTTATAACTGAGGGCACCAGCAAACGTTCTCTGTGTGCACAGTCATAAAAAATGCAATGTCTTGATGAGGCATGGTTGGTACTTCTACAACATTTTGTGGTGCTTGGTAGAGTAGATTTGGTGGGAGTGGTGGTGGAGCGGGTACTGGTACTGGACCATGACGCTCCTGTCTCCTAACACTTCTGTATACATTAGTCCAACAGGGCAAGCAGACTTATTGAAGTCTGTGAACCTGAAAAAATTAAAAATGAAAAGCTATTCTCATTGAAATAAGATAAAGATAAGATAAATACTCTTTATTGTACCCAAAATTATTAAAAAAAAAATAAACACAATGTAAAACTTAGAAACTATAACTTAAAAATTTAAACAAAAACACAACTTAAAACAAAATCTTATAAGCGTATGCTACAGCGGTACAATTTGGGCGGTCTTATCGCTCAAAGCGATTTCTTCCAGACAACCCGGTAACAATTAATAACGATATCGATATCTAGACTTTAAAACTCGGCAAAGGTCGATTGACTACCAACACAGGTGTAAAAAGTATCATTTTTATCTTTGGAATTAAGACGTAACATAAAGGATACTACTTTTTATTTAACGTAGCTAATTCCGCCATCGATTGTTCCGAACTAAAAGAAAAGAAACGGAGAACATCCACTTAATTATGTAGGTATGTAAAAACTACAACATTAAAAGGCAGTTTCATTAACTATTAAAGAATTCAGAAGCCAGCAACTGAAGCAGCTTCGGACTGTTGTGACGCTGGAGCAAAAGAGGTCAAAATCGTAATCAGAAACCCCATTATAAGTTTTGAGTACTCATGGTACGAAAGAGTTTTTCCTGTAGTTAGTACAAGCGAATGGCACTTGCAGAAGTGAACGCTGTCTAAAATGGAGTTGGTTGGTGCATAGGCAGATCTTTCTCTTTTTTTATGCTTTTTAATCTAGATATGTGTTCGCTCCTACCTATGTACCTATCGGCGGAGACTTATATATAGCACTGTATTTATTTATAAGTTTTATATACTATCAATATTTTACTGTTAGTCTTCCTAAAATAAATAATAACCCATATTGTCATAACTGTATTGGACATAATCTGTTCATAAAAATTGGGATAGTTAGGCCAAATCCAGGTTAGTGGAAGTTGGATGTGAGGTGGCCAAACACATATCAAGTAGGGCTTTGGCCGCAGACATGGTTTAACAATAGCTATCTCACTCGTAGAAGCAATAGCTTTACATGTTTTGGAAAGCAAAAAATAGACAAGTGAAATGCCTTTAACAGTAATTTCTTCCCGGTTGCTTGTACAATTTCACACACGGGTTATCTGGCCCTAAACAAGGATTCCCTGTTGGGAACCAGAGACTAATAAATATACTATTAAATATTAAATAAAAATAATATTAAAATGTATATAGAATGTGTGTATGTGTATGTGTAGCAGAACAGAAGTATTTGCTAGTTTCATACTGCAACCTCCATCTATCGGCCACAGCCAGGAACTACTGTCAATAGTTTGAATGTTGAATGAGTTATCTCAGTGAAGCCTCGAGTGAATTTTTTGGAACAAATGCTTACTTTCTGTGAGTCGTAGTTCGGTCAGAGTGAACAATCACCTCTACTTAACGTTTGAGACAGATTCATTTTTATAAAATGAACAAAGGAAACGTGATGGGTGATGAGGACAAGCAAAATCCATTTTCATCTTCAAGGTATATGTAGATATTAAACACCTAGACACAGAGCAAACAAGGCATCAAAATCAGTCCAATTGTTTAAGAAATACGATGCCACAGACAGATACACACATTTAACTTATAACACTCCTCTTTTTACATTGGGAGTTATTAATAGGTATAAATATACTAATAAAAGTAACAAAAATTATTTCAATATCCCTACTTATATTATAAATACTAAATACTAATATTATAAATGCGAAAGTAACTCTGTCTGTCTGTTACGCTTTCCCGCAAAAACTACTGAACGGATTTGGCTGAAATTTGGTAGGTAGACAGATTAGGACCCGGGTTAAGACATAGGCTACTTTTTACCACGCTCGCGAGCCGCTTGCGGCTCGCGCACTGCGCACCCTCGAAAAGTCATAGAAACGTGGTCCACGCGGGTGAAGCCGCGGGAAACAGCTAGTTAAAAATAAATGTAGAAAAAGATTGAAATAATATACCTGTTGTATAGGGATGCTGGACATAATAACATAATACAAAGCATGCTCCGCTGTGTCCATAAGCTTGTTCGACTACTAATCCAGTAACATAGTTGAAGAGCTGTTTTGAAGTATGATGAAACATTCTTGATAGAGGAAATCATCCATGTTCATCTAAAAAAATATAACATAATCACCAGCCTTTTTTTATTTTTTTCTTATATTTTTCTACAATTAATAAATAAGCATGTGAATTATTATAATGTAAGTAAGATTAAACCAGGCCATGGTTTTTTACCATTGGATGTGACAATGATTTAATGGTGGGTTTAACACATTATAGAACTGGCTATCTCATCTCTAAGCCAGAACACATCAAGGGGTCAGCTTACACCCCAAAGGCTAAGGACCAGTACAGCCTGTATTTTATTTATGTACCTAAATACAGTAGTAACATTATATATCATTGCCTAAATACACTTACATAACTGTTGCAGGATGTATTCATGACCGTAGAATATTGACCATATCATTTGTTTGTTGCCTCCCAGACTTAATGACGAGGAAGTGGATGCACTAACGAAAGTGTAATACAGCTGTGGCCTGTGATGTACAGTCAAAGAGAATATAATACACTAAACCACAGCAAGCCGCAAGCAAACCTTTTTTTAAAGAATCTATTAACGTCTCTGGGTACAAAAGCCATATTGAGAGAGTCTTCATAATATAATAAGTTATTTTACCGTATAAAAAATTAATTAAATAACACTATTCAATAAATAGCATTTCTTCTAGAATATCAAAAATACTTGCTCATTTGAAATATCAAACAATTTTTAATTTTGTATTTATTTAAAACAGCAAATTAGTTCGTTGAAGACTATGGTACTTATGACGTCGTAACGCGAATAATTGCAGAGCAAACTTTTGTTTTTGACAGTTCATAAAAAGTAACTCAAATGACTAGTAGTAAAACACCGTAATAATCTTCATTTGTGTTTTGATTTGCAGTGCTAGTGCCGATGCATTACAAATCTTCTCTGGAGCTCTCGTCAGCATTTACAGCACCCTCATTCTCATTCTGGAACACTCGGTTTTAGTAGGTCTATAAAACTGCACCCAGTGCAAATTAGGTTTTCACCATTTTTTAAGGCTAATTCTAGCATAAAACAATGCAAAGCCAAAAAAATAAAACTACGAATGCGTTTACCACAAATCCCGCCAAAAAAAACCTCGGCAAGCAAACCGTCCTTCCAGTGTCTAGAAGTGGCTAAATTATCATAATATTCTTTGCCTACTTTATTTACGTTTTGTAGAAACTGCCGGCAACGGCAACGCAGTCGGCCCGGTAGTTAGTCGGAGAAGAATTTTTTTTTAAAATATTGAGGGTTTTCAATATATTAACAGGAAGGACCTGATGTTAATTGACAGTTGATCTGTATCCACATCGTGTATCTCTAGTGAAAAGCCTCTTTTGCTGCCAGAACTTTTTGTCCAGTGCCGTTCTCGTGCCGCTGCCGCTTATTACTTTGGCATGGTTTACACGTTCAACATTACTGTCAATATTCTATGCATGCAGCCTATCACTGCTGCTCGCCCTTTGCCGCAAATAATTTGCTCAACAGCAGTGAGGTCAGGAAAAAAAATGTTTGGTGAAAAAGTATTAATAAATGAAAAATAATATTTTTAAAACTTTTTTGTGAAATATGTCTAATGTAACTCAATAAAAAACCACAATAGTTGGTATATAGATTAAAAATAGCATTTATAACAAAATAAAAACTAGCATTTATAACAAAAAAAACTGCAATCTTAATGAAGTACATAAATGAATGTCTTGAAAAATCACTTAAGGGCCGCCAGGAGGCTCGAGTTTCCATACAAACGTAGTTCCGCTTTAATACAGAAACCACATGCCAGATTGAATCCAAACTTTACAAATATATTGAGGAGACTCATTTCGATGTTTGTAATTAGTTTTAGATGTACTAATATAAAACGGAAAAAAATAAGGGCAGTTTCCAACTTTCAGTACAAAACTAATTTAAGCCTTCATTTAGCTACGTTAAAATTTACTACGATGAAAACTAATTACAAACATCGATATGTGTCTACTCAATGTATTAACAAAGTTTGGATTCAATCCGGTATGTAGTTTTTGTATTAGAGCGGAACTACGTTTGTATGGAAACTCGAGCCACCTGGAGACCCTTAATAAAACTGTGGCGACATCTGCAGTACCCGCCACTAACAACCACGTTGCCACAGCTCAAGACTGAACCATCGATCAAACTATATGGAGAGTTGCATCTTCATCTCGATAGATGGCACCATCATCGCAAGAAGGCTATTGGCAAAGCATCTACAACGCACTATCAACATTTCCTTGCTCATAAGCATATATACAAGCACCAGCCATACACGGTTGGTCCACGGCCGGACCCCAGGCACACCACCTCGCCTGGCGGAGATATCTCCCTTTGTTCTCGAGAGTAGGAATACATCCATCCGTACCTACAAAACTATACAGTGGTTTTATTCATGTCTGAGTGGTAAAATAAATTATGAAAAGTATTTATACGATTAGAAAATTGCAATAAAAGTCTGCATGTATTGGAGCATTTTCACCAAAATCTGTACCCTCTTCAAAAAACGGTTTATTTTTAAAAATGTTGAATTTCGTGCTTTTTTAAATTAGTAATTGTTGATATTTTAGTCTAGTATCTAAACTTCAAAAAAATTCATTGATTTATGGATATTTTTTAAGTAATTCGATAAAATGTGGGAGCTTGTCATAGAATTATGTCGGTTGTGTTACTGCTTTATAAGAGCGATATAATCTTAACCGAACTCTGTTCGTATTTGAAACTAAGTTTTTAGGATACAATTAAAGCCGTTTTCATTAAAAATATATATAAAACCTGAAAAAATGAGTATTTTGGACTAAATAACCGATTTTATATCCGTTGTGTTACTATCTGTTCCAAAACATACATATTTTTCAGTTTTTTTACTATTTACTGTGGCAACAGATGCATAGAAATGTATTCTTTCTTTGTTTATAGTTATTTAGATTTATTCAAATGTATTTTTAGGCCAGGGAGGCTAGTAGAAATAAAATTAAAACATAAAAATCTAGTAACATTTTGGGGAACAGTAACACAACCGACAGCTATAAAATCGTTAGGGTTGGTCTACATGTATTAAAAATATTTCTTTCGTTACCGTCGGTTGCGTGACCGTCTCGTTTACTCTCCCTATGTTATATTACTGTATTAATACAAATATAGTAAACATGTACGTTCATTATGCTATGTATAGGAATAAATAAATAACACTTCGAATTAGGTACTTATGTATTAAAATTGAACAAAAATGTTTAATGGCACAATAGAAGTCTTTAACGGCACAATAGAATTAGAAATTAAATATTAAGTAAGAAGTTATAAACTAATTGTTACAGCGCCATCTAACCTGTAACTCATTTTCTACGTTCATCTCGTAACGCCTATCTTACTATCGATACAATATGTAAATTCTATTTGTCTTTCACATAAATGCCACAGAGGGCGCCTGATTAACATTAATATATAAAAACACTGTACTGAGTTGTTCGTCCATTCTCAATCTGTACCTACCGAACAAAATATAAAAACGTATCTGTATTTCAAGAAGTGTTTCAATCTCTTGGTCCCCAATTCTTCACTAATTAAAAACTTTCAACACTTGTATTACTACAAAAATAATAAAAACTGTTTTAATGACAATTTTGCAAGGAACACAACCTTATGATTAATAAAAATAATCATCACAACCATAGGAATATCGGTTATCAAATATTAAGGAATATAACAAAAAAAACTTCTGACACGTACTAAAATAAAACGACACTTTCTTATTATATATAATTTTTTCCACCAACCAAATAAGTAACTAATACACTATCTATCGAGCAGCGTAGGTATTTGCCGAATGCGTTTTCAACCATGACTCAGCGCTCTGCACAGTCTGTAATTAAATATTCTCCGATATTAGTATATTCAATGGATATGCTCTCATTAAATTTTTCATTAATATAAAAGCCTCATGCTACCTTAAACAAACGGCATATTTATGCCACCGGGCCAGGAGTTAATGGCTCTTCTTCGGGCAGTTGCAAAACTCTATTTTTCGGTTTACTTTCGTCGTGCGTTAGCTACACAGCTAGCAAGATCGTTGAAAATGAGTGTTTATAATTGAAAAAAGATGTACCGGAGTTTAGTGGGAATTTGATTATAACGTGCTTTGTATCGATAACACCGCAGAAAAGATCTAACTGACAAGTATTTTTAAATTTCTCGGCAATTTGTTTCCATTTTTGTTGCGACGACGGTTCGCTAATACCATCGGTTTCAAATGTTTCCACAAAGCTTCACAGTTCACTCACCTCTTCCACAATATTTTAACTAAACAGTTGACTCGCCCATTTCAAAGATGCAAAATATTACTTTAAAAAGTACCCATTCTAACTACAAGCTATGGTTAGGAAAGAATTTCAAGTCGACAAATACCTGAAACAAAACATCTATCTATTATTTCATTTTAGTTTCAACTAGTTTTTGTCTGCGGCTTCGCCCGCGTGTTTATCGTATTTTTACTGTATTCATGGGTCCGTGGTGTGGAGAACCGCAAGCGGCTCGCAAGGTTTTCCCAGATTTCATGCATTTTCCGGGACAAAAAGTATCCTTATACTCGCAGTTCTCAGTCCTTTAATCTAGCTCTTTATTTAAGACTATATTCGAGGAGGCGAAGCGCGCAAACCGCTTGCTCTGGGATCATATAAAAACTATATATTTTTGTTGGATAAAATTATTCTACATTGCTCTGTACCCTTTATTTTAGCTTTTATTGTGCCAAATTTCATTGAATTTGGTTCAGTAGTCATAATAAAAACAAACATACATACTTTCGTATTTATATTATTATTAGATTAGATGTGCCACAAATTGTCATTTATTAAGTAAGTCTACGGTCAAATAACATACCATCATAATTTCTTCACCTATTCTGTAACTTAGACTTAACTACACATTCTCACTTACTTTGGTTTTTATTGTTTTAGTTAAAGAAGCCAAGATTCTGTGGAGAAGACTGAGAGACGGACACCGTCAAGCAACAGCAAGGAAAAAAACATTAACAAGACAAGCAGCAAATTCAAAATGTACGTGGAAGTATGAAAAACAAATGGAATTTCTTTTGCCTGCCATGAAAAATCGACCAAGGACAAAATATGTTGTAAAGCAAGAGTATGACCAAGAACATGACAGTGAAACGCACCAGCAAAATAACGACGAAAGAGAACGCAATGAAGACCCTTTGGGATCCGTAGAACAGCAACAGCAAAATATTGATGAAGATATGATTGTACCTAGACAAAATACTACATTATCTTTATTAGAGCAAGAACAAAAAAGAAGAGAAGTTAGATCTGCTCAAAGAGATGCACTGAGAAAACAGATAGTAGGTGATACTGTTAGTACAACTTCTCATGATACTGCTTTGGAAAGGTTTTTTATGAGTATGCTACTGACTACAAGCCAACTACCGGAAAGACTACAACTCAGAGTGCAACGCCAAATATTTAATAATGTTATGGAAGCCAAAGAAGAGAGTCTAATGATGCAACCTAGCACTTCGTCTGCATCGCCATCAGCCATAGTGCATACCACTTTCTGATCCAATCAGTGAGACCAAAAGGGATGAATTCTAGTCATTCATATTCTTCATCATTAGGTGACTATTCGGGCATGCAAACCCCATCACCGTCTCCGTTGCCACAGTTCACAACTCGACGTCGTGGTAGTGACGAAACTGGGCAGAATAATTTTGTTCAGATAAACACACCTTGGCGTCGGTGGCGTAATAGCTAGGGCCGCTGCCTCCTTACCGGGAGGTCGTGGTTCGAGTCCTGCCACGTAATTAATACTTATATTGTTTTATTTCTTTTCTGGAGATGACTAGTATTAAAGTAAGTACATTGCAGGCTGACAGACGGACGGACCGACCGACGGACCAACGGACGGGCGGACGGACCGACAGACTGACTTTGTTTTACACATGCGTAAGTTTTTTTTTATTATTACCATAAATAGGTAGATCATAATTAACGCTTGGGATAGTATTGTTAGCATAAAAACCTCCTTGGAAAAATCTGGTTATTACATTTTTTCGTTGCTAGAAATGTCTTGTTCCTCCGAGCTAGAAATTAAAAAAACGTGGCTAAATAAAAACTACATGAGCGGCAAAATTAATTTTCTGAACAGTAAACTGGCATATAAGGTATCACTTTTTGAGAAACTTTATTGAAAAACCATTTATTAATCAGTCCAAACCTTTTTAACCTATATATATTTATATAAGGCAAAGTGATTGACTGATGTATTCAACGCACAGGCCAAACCCATAAGGCTAGAAAATTGAAATTTCACACATGTATTCCTCATATGACGAAGGCATCCACTAAGGAAGGATTTCTCAAAATTAATCCCCTAAGGGAGTGGAATAGGGGATACAAGTTTGTATAAAGCCTTTTATTCTTTGGACATATTTGCATGAAATTTCGTATGAATTGAGCACGGCAAAATTAATGAGTTACGTATTTCAGCGTTTTCTAAAATTCAACTTCTAAGAGGGTTAAACAAGAAATGAAACGCACAGGCCAAAACCTTAGGGCTCGAAACAAAAATTTCGCACACATATTCTTCATACGACGAAGGCATCTACTAAGGAATATTTTTCTAAATGGGACTCGAATCGAAATTGAATATTCGAATCAATTCGAATAACACGGCGAAAATTCGAACCATGATCCGAATAATCCCTTGATTCGAATTGATTGATACATTCGAATCAATACGTTGAATCGAATCAATAAAATCGTTTAATAGATATAAAATTATTTAGATACGTAAAAAGTCCCAAACTACACTTTTTTTTAACGGTTCTATAATTTTCAAATTGTTAGGTAGTTACTATGTCTTCACTGCGAAACACAAACATTTCACTTTATTTACACGCTAGTTATAGTATCGGCCAGTAGGTAAAAAGCTGGCACTGCAGTTGCTACCCAACATTGCGCAAGCCACTAAAGTAACTAGGCGCCCTGTCAGCATTTCAAGTATTCCACAGGATGCAACCCGATCTAACTGTTTACCGGATTAATGTATTGTTATAATTACCATTGTTTAATTAATTCATTCTATATCTAGCATCGAGCTGAATTAGACTAAGCCTTATTTGTAACACTTTACTTTTAAATAAAATTAGTTTAAAGTCATTTTGGTTTTTTTTGGGTCCTCCGGTTGTAGCTATCGTAATTGGCGCAGTCGGTAGGATACTCAAAAAAAGCTAGGGCCGCGTTCTCACATAGAATTGTGGACCCTACTATCGCGCGTCGTTAAAAAGATCATCGGCGGCGTTCGAGTATCCTGAATACGAACCTGGCTACCGGCTGGAGGAGACATCAAGACATAGATCCCGCAGAGAGACCAACATGAAATACATGTAAGTCAAGTACATATGAATTGCCCTTGTGTTGCTTGTCCCTAAATATATTTTATTTCCTGTGTGATTACCTGGCCCCAAGATTTTCCATCCAAGGAAATCCTGTTCCGAAAGCCCTGCTCCGGGTAGGCAATCGCGTAGGGAACGTTTAGATTGTCATAGAAACTTAGATTTTAACTTAGATATAATATTAGAGGAATCAGTAATGGACCCAGAAACCATTTACAAGGTCCTGAGACCTCTTCCCGAATTTGACGGGAACCCTAATATTTTACCTAGATTTATAGACCTTTGCGATCAGTTATGCGCACGTTATATAAAAACGGATCCCGGTAGTGAGCTATCAAATCTGTGCCTAATAAATGGTATCCTAAATAAGATAACTGGATCCGCCGCGCGTACCATAAACTCTAACGGTATCTCACAGAATTGGATTGGCATCAGAAACGCTTTAGTAAATAATTTTGCAGATCAAAGAGATGAGACAGCTCTTTATAATGACCTCTCTCTTGCTACCCAAGGTAATCGCACCCCACAGGAGTTTTATGATCACTGCCAAAATTTGTTTAGTACTATCATGACGTACGTAGGCCTTCACGAGACCATTCAGACCACCATTGAAGCCAAACGAGACCTGTATAAGAAGCTAGCTAAACAAGCATTTGTTCGAGGTCTAAAGGAGCCCCTGGGCTCTCGAATCAGGTGTATGCGTCCTGATAGTATAGAAAAAGCGTTAGAATTTGTGCAAGAGGAATTAAATGTGATGTACTTACAGAATCGTAGTGACTTCCCAAAAATGCAAACTCCAAGGTCTATTTTTGCCTCGCACATGGCTATGCCAGCGCAGAGATCATTTGTTCCTCATGCACCTGTTCAGCATTTACAGCAGTCATTTATGTCACCCATGCCACGTGGAAACCAGCAGGCTAATACTATGGCAACGCCACCTATGCCACCTCAACAGCCATGGAGACCCCCAGTGAACCAGTTTCCCCAAGGTCCAACTCGTACTCAACAGGCATTCCGCGCGTTACCTCCCAATTACAACCCCCAAAGTAACCTCTTTAGATTACCACCTAAGAACCAGTTCCAAAACTTAGGCCCCAAGCCCATGAGTGGAGTAAGCCACTACGTAACGAAGGCTTTACCACCAACCGGTTTCCCTGGACATAAGTGGTCGAAACCAAGCAACCCAGCACCTTCCAACTATTTCAAACCCCGCGAGATGAACCTCAATGAGTGCCTAGGTTATGATGGTTACTATTATCCTGAGTACAGCCCTGAAACTGACATGTATAACTACCAACTAGGTGACATTAATTTCACAGACATGACTCAGACATATGACTGTGATGAGATCCAATACTACCCAGACTGTAGTAACGTGATTGACGTCCCCTACAACAATGACCATGATGATGAACAGCCGCAACCTTCCACCAATAGCTCTGAAGAAAATTTTCAGAAGGCTCCGTATTCAAGAAAGTCAAGATAGAAGTAAATCTTCAAACGCAGAGGCAGTTGCCTTATATCCAAATATCGGACCCCCCAATAAAGCTACTTATCGATACAGGTGCCAACCAGTCATTTATTGACCCTCAAATTGTCGAAAATTTTTTTTCGCATGTCCCCCTTAACTACGACCCTTTTGAAGTCACCAACGTACATGCCACCTCCCGGAATGACTATTCTATCACTGTACCATCATTTGCAGAATTTCAAGACCCCAACGATATAAAATTATTCGTTTACAAATTCCATAATTATTTTGACGGCCTTATAGGCCTTGACCTGCTAGAAAAATGGGAAGCGAAGATTGATCTCAAGGACAAATCACTCGTTACTCGCTCTGCGACTAATCCTATACAAATGTATAACTCATGTAACGTTAACCTTTACGAAACTGTTATCCCAGCCAACACAAGCAAATTAGTGAGGCTGCCCATCAACTTCCAAGACGGAGACGCTTTCATCCCTGAACAATCTATATCAAATTGTGTTATCCATGACTGTCTAACATCTGTAAATAATAATCGTGGAGTACTAGAAATTACAAATCCATCGCCACACGACGTCATTTTTTCAATGGACCGTCCCATAGTAGCCGAGTTGTATAACGAGTGCACGCGCACCGAACAAGTACCGCCGCGTGTTAGAGAAGTTTTATCACGATTGCGTATGGACCATCTTAACGCTGAAGAACGCGCTAACTTAGAAAGTTTGTGCTCGCAATACGCTGACATCTTTTACCTTGAAGGTGAAGCACTAACTTTTACCAATAAAATTAAACACAATATAAGAACGACAGACGAAATTCCGGTGTATACTAAAAGCTACCGTTATCCATACGTACACAGAGACGAAGTTAAGGATCAAATTGGAAAAATGTTAGATCAAGGTATTATCCGCCCCTCTGACTCCGCCTGGAGCTCTCCCATCTGGATTGTGCCCAAAAAGTCGGATGCTTCTGGAAAAATTAAGTGGCGTCTAGTAGTTGACTTCAGGAAGGTTAATGATAAGACAATAGACGACAAATACCCCATTCCCAACATAGCAGACGTGTTAGATAAACTCGGAAACTGTCAGTACTTTACAACCCTTGACTTAGCTAGTGGATTTTACCAAGTAGAAATGAACCCTGATGATATTCCCAAGACAGCTTTCAATGTCGAGCACGGGCACTTTGAATTTCTACGAATGCCCATGGGATTAAAAAATTCTCCATCCACTTTTCAACGTGTGATGGACAATGTCCTGAAAGACCTTCAAAACAGAATATGTCTCGTCTATCTGGACGATATCATTGTCTTTAGCACCTCCTTACAGGAACATATGCAAAACCTGGAAAAGGTCTTCCAAAGACTACGAGAATCCAATTTCAAAATACAGATGGACAAATCCGAATTTTTAAAGCTGGAAACCGCTTATTTAGGCCATATCATTACTAAAGACGGCATCAAGCCTAACCCAGACAAGATTATTGCTATACAAAAATATCCAATACCTAGAACCCAGAAAGAAATAAAAAGATTCTTAGGCCTTGTAGGGTACTATAGAAAATTTATTCCTGACCTAGCCCGAATCACTAAACCCCTAACCAAATGCTTAAAGAAAAATGGAAAAGTTATACTAGACAAAGACTATGTTAGCTGTTTTGAAAAATGCAAAACCCTCTTGACTAACGACCCTATATTACAGTATCCAGACTTTAGTAAAGACTTCTTGTTAACAACAGACGCTTCTAACGTGGCCATTGGAGCCATTCTTTCCCAGGGCCCCGTTGGGTCAGATAAACCCGTGAGCTATGCATCCCGAACACTTAATGAGAGCGAACTAAATTACAGCACCATAGAGAAAGAGCTGCTTGCTATGGTGTGGGCCACTAAGTATTTTAGACCCTATCTCTTTGGCCGCAAATTCAAAATTCTAACTGATCATAAACCCCTACAGTGGGTAATGAGTATGAAAGAGGAAAACACCCGATTTACAAGATTTAAGCTAAAGCTCTCTGAGTATGATTTTGAAGTAATCTATAAAGCAGGAAAAACTAATTTAAATGCAGATGCCCTTTCCCGCGTAGAAATCCATCACGAAGAGATAAGTTCAATAATTGCGAATGCATCGCAGAGATCACCATCGATTATCTCTATAGGATCATCATCATCACAAAAGCCACCATCAGTGGTCACCCTTGGTTCATCTACAGAAACAGCTCACACAAGCCACGAAAATCCAATCCTCAATGTCCCTATCGTAGACGACCCATTAAACAAATTCCATCGACAGATTCACATGACAGTAGTAGGCGACATTAAAAAGAAGACTAAGATGACCAAACCGTTTGACACGCATACGCGAGTCTCAGTGCAGGTTAGAATGTCTTACATAGAAGATGACGTAGTAGATGCCATTAAAGAGTATGTAAATCCCAAAGTTAAAACAGCACTTTTAATAGAACCAGCCCTCTCTATGTATGACGTGATCCCCATCATCCAGGAAAAATTCAGAAGTTCAGCCATGAACCTAGTGTTAGCCAAGAAAGAGCTAGAAAATGTTAGTGAGTACCTTAGGCAACAAGAATTGATTAAAAACTATCACGATGGCAAGACCAATCATCGTGGCATCAACGAGTGCTTCATGGCTCTATCCCAAAAATACTACTGGCCTAAAATGAAGGACCAAATTACTAAGTACATCAATGACTGCACCATCTGCGGTCGAGCCAAATATGATAGAAATCCCATTAAACAAAAGTTCAATCTGGTACCACCAGCAAGCAAACCCTTCGAAATCGCTCATGTAGACCTATTTACAGTAGAGACAGAAAAATACTTGACTATCATTGACGTCTTTTCCAAGTACGCGCAAGCTTACCACCTTCGTGATAGTACAGCTCTGAGTGTTATAAACAGTCTGGTGCACTTCAGTACCCATCATGGGTTCCCTCTTACACTGATATCAGACAATGGACCTGAGTTCACGAACCAGCTGTTCACTGAGTTTACTCAGTTACATAAAATCATCCATCACAAGACACTGCCCCATGCCCCCAATGGTAATGGTAACATAGAAAGGTTTCACTCAACAATCTTGGAGCATTTGCGTATCCTAAAATTAAAGCACAAAAATAAGCCTGCCATAAACCTGATGCCCTATGCTGTCCTAGCATATAACAGCTCCATTCACAGTTTCACAAATTGCAGACCATATGACATAATCAACGGACACTTTGACCCTAGAGACCCCGTAGATATTGACCTCACTATACATCTTCTTCAACAATACATACTACACCACCGTGAGCAAATGAAAACCGTATACGAACTGATAAATGAAACCTCACTGACCAATCGCGCTGCTCTCATAGATAACCGAAATGTAGATCGCGAGTCTGAAGTCGAATACCAGCCCCAACAACAGGTGTTTGTTAAAAACCCTTCTGCTAGTCGTCAAAAACTTGCAGCTCGTTACACCCACGATACTGTCCTGGCAGACTTACCTATCCATATCTACACCTCAAAAAAACGCAACCCTGTAGCTAAATCCCGACTAAAACGAGTACCAAAATCAGCCCAATTGTTACAGGATACTGTCAATGCTAACTGCTCTCGTGACAGTGGAAATGCAGGAGATAAAACTTAAAGCTTGGACGACGGACCTGGACTGCTACCTTTCAAACTTGGTACTGCTAGACTGACTAGACACTATCATACATTTCTGCAGTATATCGAACTAGAAAACATTGAAGAAAAAGTAATAACCTTACAGACCCAGCTCTTTAAATTTAAAGACCGACTTGACAATAATACTTATGCTTTGTATGAACTCCAAATAGATTACTTGTCCGATAAACTAGATAAGATTTTAGAACATTTAAGAGGCTTAGAACCTAACCGTAAGAAAAGAGGTCTTATAAATGGATTAGGCTCTGTGATAAAAAGCATAACCGGTAATCTCGATTATTTAGATGCAGCTAAGTACGATGATGCCATTAAAATTCTAGAGGGTAACCAAGCAAAAATTTCAGACGAATTTAACAACCATGTTAGCATAAGTAAAGAATGGATGGCACACCATACCAATATAATAGATCAAATAGTAGAAAATCAGAAAAAGATAAAAGGCACTCTAAAATTACTTTTAGATAAAGAAATTTACAGAGACTATAGTCTGATTAAATTTGCTAAGTTTGCACAACTCCTTACTATACTAACAGAGAATACAGATGATATACTGACAGAAATATTAAGAATAGAGAATATGCTAGCCTTTGTGCGTACCTATAGCACTCACCATTCAATGTTAAAAGTAGATGTGTTAAGAAAAATGTTTAAAAAAGTAAGATTAATTTACGGTAAGGAATATGTTATAGATCTAGACCTAAGGGAATATTACGATATAATTAAACCAGGCTACTATTTTTCAGACAGACGCATAGTTATAACCTTTAAAATTCCGATAATAACTAAGGAACACTTTGATTTATACAGATTGTCTATCCTTCCTAATAAATTTAACCAATCCATTATCCCTCCTTATCCCATCATAGCAACTAACAGGAACACATTCATGTACATAGAGACAGAATGTCCGAAGCTAAGTAACGGTTATCTCTGCGAAGAAAAGTTGAACAGCCAAATCCGGACTCAAGCTGATTGCATCCATAACCTCATCACCAACCATGCTCTAGATACTACCTGTAAGATGACTACAATCACCCTGACCAAGGAAGCTGTAGAAAAACTGGACGAGAGACACTATGCTGTATCTTTCCCACGTCCTACTAAAATTCACACTGAATGCGGACGAGAAGATTCTAACATGGTACATGGAAGTTTCTTAGTTACAGTACCCCCAAACTGTCTGCTACGAACAGAAGAGTTTACGATCAGCAACTCCAACGACCAGATAGAAGGCCAACCATTGAAGATCATGAAGATTTCTCTCGATAATATGAAGCAGAGTTTCCAACCACTGCCTGAGATCAAATTGAACTCTATAAACTTAAAAGGACTACACAGCGCGCAAAACAAGGCAATGTTACAACCTACCTTACACATAGACAAGGCGTCCTCTGCAGCTATCTATCATACTACAATACCAATCTACAGCATGCTATTCGGTGCAACTGTACTTATTATAGTAGTAATAATCAATCGTCGTTATGGAGCTATCCTATGTAGAAGCAAGTATGGAACTTCAGAGCCTGCTGCTGCTGCTGCTGCTGCGAAACCTGCCAAATTAGAGCCAGCTGCTGCAAACCCTGAAAATTTGGAAAATCAGCCAAGATTTCCAGCAACATTTTCTCTCAATGTTCTAAAATAGTTGCTGTTCTAAGGGCGGAGGAGTTATAGTATCGGCCAGTAGGTAAAAAGCTGGCACTGCAGTTGCTACCCAACATTGCGCAAGCCACTAAAGTAACTAGGCGCCCTGTCAGCATTTCAAGTATTCCACAGGATGCAACCCGATCTAACTGTTTACCGGATTAATGTATTGTTATAATTACCATTGTTTAATTAATTCATTCTATATCTAGCATCGAGCTGAATTAGACTAAGCCTTATTTGTAACACTTTACTTTTAAATAAAATTAGTTTAAAGTCATTTTGGTTTTTTTTGGGTCCTCCGGTTGTAGCTATCGTAATTCGCTTACGCTACACACACTTGTATTATTTACACCAAAAATACAGTCCCACTTCACTATCAAAAATGTTATTTTAAAAATATTTTTAAACGCTTTTTAAAGTCACCGTGTTCAAATTACTTCTGAAATATTAACTAACAAACCTCTATAAAACCACTTTCTAAAAAAACTACGAACGAAAAATTACAATATAACTAACATCACTTTTTAGAATTTCATCCGTCTCATCTAATAAGTTAAGCTTACCGCGCAATATAAGATTCGAATCATAAATATGAATTCGAATCATCAATCTGATTCGAATTGTAAAGATGATTCGAATCAAGTTTTCACCGTCATAAACGTAGTGATTACATGCTCGGTGAGTTCGGTGACCGTCGTCATTCGAACCAAATGTGATTCGAGTCCCATCACTACCGTATTTTATTAATGTTTACAATTTTTTTTACAATTAATCCTACGAATTACTAAACAAATAGTTACAAAAGTAATTAAATTTCACACTGCACAACGGTTTCGTCATTATGTCTATCAAATTCTCTTCACTCATAGACTGTTAAACGTTTCATAATCACAATGTCTAACAAAGTGATATTTGATGTCGGCTTTGCTCGTTTTGTGTTCTCACTGTTATCCATCATTTTAATCGCGCTTTCATTGTCACAATACATCACCACATTTTGCACAATACCGCCAATCCCTTCTTACAAAACAGTTCTCTCACACGTCGCAGCTGACACATATTTTGCTTCCGCTGAAGACAATGATACTAGGTATACCAGGATATCAGGTTTTCATTGTCCCAGACTGCGTCACAGTAAGCATTGATCACGTTTTCTTTACTTTCTTTCTTATAGGTAAGTACCCACCCTCCAGGTATCCTAAAATCATCTTGGCAGCTTCGCACATAGTCTTTGTAGGTTTATTTATTTATCGGCTTATGTATGAAGGTGCATAGGTTATATCTGGTTTACTGATGGTCAGGTAAGTAAGACTTCCTATTATTTCTATAAATGGTACATTAATTATTATTTCTTCTTTTTCAGGAACTTCAAACTTAATCTTCCATGGGCGTCTTCTCCAACTTAGTCGTTCATTTTAAACTGTGTTAAAATTTTATAAATAAATTTTGTTTGTGATATGTGTAATTTATTTCCGGTTCTCTCTATTTCCATACCTAAAAAAATATTTATCTGTCCTAAATATTTTGCTCTGAATTCTTCTTGTAGGTATGTAGTAACAGTATCTATCTGTTTAGTATTACTAATCACATCTCATAGTATTTCCTCCATAATTAAAAAAACTGCAACATTTAATCTTCTCAACTAAAAATAAAATTATAACATGCCAAGTCTACATTATAGATATTAAATAAAAACTACTATAAAGGTCTTTATTAAAGCAAAAAAAGTCTAAACAATAATTTTTCCAAGATCGGTTGAGGTGTTGAATCATGAAAAGGTAACAAACAAACTCATTTTCGCATTTATCTTCTACTAGCTGTTTCCCGCGGTTTCACCCGCGTGGACAACATTTCTATGACTTTTCGAGGGTGCGCAGTGCGCGAGCCGCAAGCGGCTCGCGAGCGTGGTAAAAAGTAGCCTATGTCTGAATCCAGGTCCTAATCTGTCTACCTACCAAATTTCAGTCAAATCCGTTCAGTAGTTTTTGCGGGAAAGCGTTAACAGACAGACAGAGTTACTTTCACATTTATAATATTAGTAGGGATATATGTATTTATAAAAATCTTGTGTCACGGTGTTTGTGTTCGTACTCCTCTGAAACGGCTTGACCGATTTCCATGAAATATTTTGTGTAGTACTTGGGTAGGCAATGGGAATAGGTCGTAAAGTATATTTCATTATGGCAAATAAAGTTTGCACAGTCAGCTAGTAATATTATAGTAAAGGAATGGTTTTATGAAATATTAAGCTTTAAAGTGCAAATTTTTGTTGGTAAAGTGTCCACCCTCTACCAGCTAAACCGCTATTTCAGAACATCTGAAAAAAATAAAGTAAATTTGCCCAGTAATATTGAAGTCATTGATAATGACATTGACATATAATCAATTTAAAAGAAAAACTATTACGGCTAAGTATGTTTCCTTAGTTTAGCGGTAATAGTCAACCAACTGAAAATGTTCAGTTGGATTTATAAAAAGTTCATAGATTTTCCATAGGTACATAATGCTCTAATTACTAACTACTTAAACAATTTATTTTTAAATGAAAAGCCTGAAACCCTACTTTGCGCAAGTCAGACTCGTACTTGGCCAGTTTTTATATTAAATACCCACCTTGGAAGCACACAATTTTTTTTTCTTCAAGATCAGGGATTCCTAACTTTATACTCTATGCGCATCACCCAACTTTCTGTTAAATACCCTCAATATTTTTGTTTTTTTTGCAAAAGGTGCCGAAATAAGGCGTCAAAATAAGTCATCATCTTCATATCAGCTGAAAAACATCTACTGCTGGACAAAGGCGTCCCCCAAGGGTTTCCAAGACGACCGCTCCTGCGCTGCCGGCATCCAGTGATCTTCACTAGGTTGTCGGTCCACCGCGTGGGAGGCCTGCCTACGCTACATTTTCCGGTGCGCGGTCGACACTCGAGAACTTTACTACCCCAACGGCCATTTGTTCTATGACCTATGTGCCCTGCCCACTAACACATAAGTTTAGCAATTCTGTGAGCCAAGTCCGTTACTTTGGTTCTCCTGCGGATCTCCTCATTTCTGATTCGATCGCGTAGAGAAATTTAAGCATAGCTCGCTCCATTGCCCTTTAGGTGATCTTGAGCCTTCTTATGAGGCCCATAGTAAGCTACCATCAAGTCAAAATAAGTATGTAAAATAAACTAACGAAAATATAAATGGGCATTTTATTCCAATGAATACCTACATTCAATTAACAAAAGTAAAACCTACAATAAGTGAATCCTTGGCTTCATATTACTCTGTGTACAATGGAGACCATTTTCAACATTTGTAGTCAACAGACACACCCTTGTTTCGTTTTTATTCCCAACAGTGTTGCAAAACCACTTTTACAAATACACCAAATATAAATGGAATTCACATAGATCATCATCATATCAGCCGAAAGACGTCCACTGCTAGACAAAGGCCTCCCCCAAGGATTTCCACAACCGGTCCTGCGCTGCCCCCATCCAGCGGCTTCCCATGGCGTTCACCAAGTCGTCGGTCCACCGAGTGGGAGGCCTGCCTACGCTATTTCTCCAGGTGTGCAATGTATTCACAAAGATAGCAAGTTGATAATGGTAAAGTGATAAGAATACAGAGAATATATACATGGTTCTACGTCCTTAAATGTTGCCGGAAGGTTGCACTGCTGAGGCAGTGGAGTCTAGACTATCTTCTGATGGGGTGCTGTCCATCGTGGCTTCGCGGAAGGGGCCTCCAGCAGTCCAGGGCGAGAGGAAGGTGCCCATAGCCCAGACAGGACCAGTGCGCAAGGAGATCAAAGACCATGCTAACGGTGACAAGGCGGACAAGTAATTTTTGGTTAATTTTCGTCATTCCATTGTTTTCTCTATATTTGTCTTGTAAATTTTTAGGACTGATTAAGTTTCTATTAAATTGTAAAAGGGACGCACCCCATTGGTTTGAAATCCATGTTCCAGATCTTCATGCAGTTTGAAATTAAGGCACCATCAGTTTCCGAGCTTTTAAATGTAACAGGAAATGGTTCTGTATTTACAGGTACTGGTTCGGCAAAACCTGTTGGGTCCTAGTATTCTGTGGGCAGATGAAGTAGCTCAGAATGACTTCCAGTTCCTCATTTGGTTGGGAATTCTGTTCTGACCATAACAGTTTACTCCAATGAACAATATTGTTGCTTGTTCTTGCACTTGTGATGATTACCATTCACCTAAAGTAAAAGAGAAAACAGTTAAGATTTTACATGACAGATCATTCTATCACTAAACTTTTGGACTAACCAAAAATAAACTATACTGGACAATCAAGCTGTCACAAAGGATGGTTTGGGCTCTAGTTATCACTGCGCCATCGAGTACCTAGTTGAAACTAAACACAGACAAATAAGAAAGTTGCTGCTTACATACATACTTTACTCCAAGCAGCAAAGTTAAGAGAAATGACCTACTTACACTTGCTTGCATGCAGCAAATGCAATTAATTAGGTAAATTTAATGCGCTCCAAGCTGTTTGCCAGTCCACAACAGATAAGCGTGTCTGGGAGGTTTTTCTGCAGGTGGAATTGATACTCATTGATTTGAGTGCCATGCAAGCAGTGAGAACAATGGTAACATTATAGGTATATTGTTGTGAGATATTAAACTACAAGTAAAAGAGATGGGCTCTGGTATAAGAAGACTGTTATTGGGAGAACACTTAATATTAAATATAAAAAACATTGAGACACGTCACCTACAAGTTATTCAACTGGAATGATGTAGACAACTCATTCTATAAACATTTCAAACTCATGTGTCATGCACAGTTCGATTGCAGATAACTTTGTTTGTGGCTAGTATGCATCGATCGCGAAGATATAAAGCTTATTTCAACATAGGTTTATTTATTTGCTTGCAAGTCTCTCCTTTGGTATTGGGCTCCCGTTACGTCCTTCCAAAAGCTCTTACCTAATTCTCCTGGGGCCACCGCGCGTACCATCCTAAATCTATGCCTGGGGCACTCACAGTCTTTTCCTCATTTTTTTTATTGGGTGCGTACTGCATATAGGCAAAGATTTCTATCTACTTACTACCTTTTTTCTTTCGATTTACCTAGCCTTCAAGACGCGACGTTCCCACTTCGCCACTTGGAAAGAAGTTGACTAAATTGCTTTAAATATGTATGAATTGCTTTAGCTTTAAAGATGCTTTGAAGTCTTTGATAGGGTTACTGACATCACACAAAACACCATTACACTACCTACACTCGTCTCGCTCGTCTCGGATTAAAGAATATATAATATGGTTAAGGCTGGCTCTGCTGATTCAAAATGTACCTCTTCATTCATAGTAGGTACTCTAAGGAATCAAAGCAAATTAGTAGGTAATTATAAACTCTGGCTAGCTGGCCGGTGTGTGATGGCGCCACAACTGGTAACCCATAGCAACCAGCGTCGAAATAGTCACAACAAACGTCATTAGGGTTTACTTTTGTTTGTTTCTTGATTGTCCAAATTTGTCACAACAGCCAACATTCAGGGAAAAAAATAGAGAGCGGAAAGTTACCGATTCACAAAAAAATTCAACGAAATTGGTGATAAAATTGACATGTTTAGTATCCAGAGCCACAAAATAAATTTTAAAAAAATACTTTTGAGATTGCCAAAGTTATCTGTGGCCAGCGTCGGAATAGCTGTTTTGTTCTCTTTGACGTTTAGGGCAAACAAACAAAACAAACAATACCCTTCTTTATTATTTCTGTGGTTTTGTTAAATGTTTAGCGTTACGTACTTTTAATCTCAGAATCTATAATAAAAATACAAAATGAGCCAAAGAAGCAGGAGATCGAATAGACCTGAAGCTATGGAAGAGGAAGCAGTGAGTCCCAATCTTGAGGATGCCATAAAAGAATGCGTGCGCTTCATATTTTGCCGGGAAGGTAGCAAGGTCCCGATAAAGCGCGCAGAAATCGCCAAACACCTAGCAACTGCCTGCGAAACTGACTCCAGGCTGGTCAACCGCGTTATGGTTGAGGCCAATAAAGTGCTCAAAGAGGTTTGTCAATGTTGTTTATTTTGGAGGTCGCCAGGCAGTGGAACTGGCAAAGCATTTTATGAAATATTACAACAGGTGATCACTTCTCACGAACATGTAGATCACTTTAGCATATCTACAAAATTCTAACATATATTATTGTTTATTCCAACCTCCTAAGTATTTCATCGGTATATTCATCCGAAAGTTTTTGCTCACAGAATTTTTTTAAGTGCACCACAACCTGCTGCCAAATTACTGCTCCCGTGCTGCCCTCATCCAGTGGCTTCCTGTGACTTGAGAACTCCTCTCTAGAACTTAGTAAAATTGTTATATTAGCTCATATTTATTGATTTCAACCTAGTACAGTGTGTAAACAAGTACCAATGTTCCTACTGCTTATATATACAATTATGTATGACGTGGGTTTCCTCCATTGAATTCGTCTGGTGCAAGTGAACAATGTGAAGAACAAGAAAACTAAATGAAGGAGGCTGTGAAAACCCAATTTGCACTGGTTGTGGTTTTGAAGATGCCCTTTTTTAAAAATAGGGAATGTAGGGCCTCTTTTATAATTTACTGGAAAACCTAAATCCAAATCCTAATACTCAATGTTTGTATGGAATACATACAGAACCCTCTCCAAGCGAGTTTGGTTCACACTAGCTTTTAATCTCTGCAGATACCTGCCTCTCATAGGTATACATAGAAGGGATGTTATGGAGGTGGTTTTATTGGAACTGCAGTCGGAGTCCGAGGAAGGGAGATGTATTAAGGGCAGGCCACATCAATAAAATAGTACAAACACTATTCAGTCATCCTCTTTAATTTGAAGAGAGGGGTACTCCACACGATATGTATCCGGCCGCCGCCGCCGCTATCTGCTATGCTTCGAACAAACATCCGATTTAAAATCAATCAGAAGTTCGGACTTATCAGAGTCTGAGTCGAAGCACATATCGAAAACATGTAATTAGGAAGGTTTACCTTCCTAAAGGCATAGTAATAAAACCTTTGGAAGGACTTTTATATGATTACAAGCTGTTGCCTGTGAATTTTTTATGTTATAATCTTATAATTATATATACATTGTACTGACAATTACCAAAAAAATTTGCCAAATTTGTCAAGCCGTCCTCATATGTTTTGTTTTATAGGATTGAGAGTAAACCTATCAAATTAAATCAGCATTGCTATAGCACACCCTGGACACTTCATACAACGGGCCAGAAATGACATTTCAGAAAAGAAATAACGGAACAAACAAAATGGCAGCGAAATCCTATATGTTCGACAAACCAAACTGTAACCAATCTGTATCAATCTGGCTGACGAGGGGGTGAAGTCGCAATCTAGAGAGCGGCAGGGACTGTCCATACTGTATGTTAGTACTAATATATACAATATATACTTGGGCTATAAAATAAAAATAAAAATAGCCTTTATTTCTCTGAAAATTTACAGTAATTTACCATGATTACAATTATAAAATGCAAACTAAATTGTGTTTCTGATTTCGGAGTGCCTATTGGCAAAGGCCTCCTCTAATTCTCTCCAGTGTGCTTGATCAAGAGCCACCCTAGTCCAGTATGTACCAAGAGTATAGCGGAGCTCATCTTCCCAGCGTCTTGAGGGTCGTCCTCGATTACGCTTACCATCCTGTGGGTATCAAAGGGTAACTTGCTTGGACCATTATTCAACATTACAGCGTAGCATGTGGCCTGTCCATCTCCATTTTTGTTGATCAATTCTAGTGAGTATGTCAGGGATTTTGGTATTTTCTCTGATCTCTGAGCTAGAGATTCTATCTTTAATTTTTATCCCCAACATACTTTGGCTATAGTAGATGATATTTTACCATGGCACTACTTGTAGTTTTGCTGGCAGTGCCATGGGAAACGCACAGATCTCTCATACATGCAGCAATTGATTTTTGTTTATATTGATTTTTTTAGTCTTCGCAAGTAAAGTTATTAAAGACGAGCCAAACCTTTTGCTTTCCAGGTTTATGGCTACAAACTTGTGCAGGTTGAAGCCAAGAGCAGTATCCAATACATAGTGGTTCTTAATGCGGAGTGCTCCTCCCTGCCGTCAACGGTCACAAATTCATTTCACAGAAAGCTGTTGGTTGCTGCCCTACTCCATATTTACATGTCTGGCGGGCCTGTTAAAGAAGGTATATATTCAGATTTGATAGCTTTCAGGGCTAGTATCGAATACATTATGAATTGGTTGTAGCTCAGTTTTACCCGTGTGTTCGCATTGGTCGTGCAGGTTATCTGATCACTAACTCAGTCGCCACTAGCCGTACAACCTCCACAATCTTGACGTGGTCAATATTGTGGGCTATGGCCTAATTTTCATGAGTTTGGGAAGTAACCCATAAGGGGGGGCAATATTGGTTGCTACCATCCCAATCCATCATCATCATCATATTAACAGAAAAACATCCGCTCCTTGACGACGACCTCCCCCAAGGATTTCCAAGGAACTGGTCCTGTGCTGCCCTCATCTAGCGGCTTCTCACAAACTTCAGTAGGTCCTCCGTTTTAAGAAGACTTGTTCCCATTAGGTACCACAAAGTTATGGACCACATAAAAACCCATAAGACAATTTTTTGTCCCCAATACATATCAAAAACTAATATTTTATAATATGTATTATTTTATTCCCATTAGGGACCAATTTCTATTCCCATTATGGCCCACATAATAAATGAAAACTAAAGCTTCATTTATTACGTTATTCTAACCGCCTCCGTAGCTCAGAGGCAAAGTTCACTGGCTTTACACAGGAGGTCGCGGGTTCGATTCCCGGCGGGGTCAATTGTAAGACTAGTAGGGCATTTTCTAAGCCCGCCTGGCTAGCTACCACCATCTTATCTAAGTCTTGCCGCCAAATATCAATGTTGATATCATTGGTGTGTTCCGGCATGAAGATAAGATAGCCAGTTCCCCATTGCGTTGGAGAATCTTGGTAAGCCCGCTTCCATCTTCGGCAACATCGTCACTTACCACCAGGTGAGATGTTGTCAAGGGTTTACCAATTGTAAATAAAAAAAATAAAAAAACTGTGCCGGTGAACTGGCTTGCAAAAGCTAGTACTTAAATAATTAAAATATAACCAGTCCGTTCTTGAGTGGTGATTGCGGTCAGAGAGCCCCCAAAACTATGTAGACTCATCTAGTTGAGCTTGTAGGAAACCACTAAATCCCTTTGTGGCCCAGGATTGCACTGGAGATTAGGGGTATCCCCCCCCAAATATTGTCGGCAATGAAGTGGTAACACACTAGTCAGATGCTTCCAGTGCGATATGTTGAGAACGGAGGTTTGGAAAAGAAGCACTCATACCACCTGTATAAACTTATTTTTGTGCCATTGTATGGAGATTCATAGTAGCAGTGAATGATTATGGATTATGATTTATAATGTTAAGTTCATTTTTGTGCATTAATTATCCCCACATTTACCAATCTTTGGTTTGCAACATCCAGCTGTTTCTTTTGTAGCAATCTTGCACAAATCATTGCTTATGTAGTATTTATTTCACAATTTAATGTACACAGAAATAGGGACAAACATACAAAAGGTACAGCTTATTTCTATAAGAAATTTATTACAGCAGACCTTGGAAAGAGATAGTTACATAAGAATGGCAGAATACTTGTACATAAAAACTACAGTTTCGTGTTTGCTGTTTTTTCTAATACTTTTCCTTCAATAATGGACTTTTTGTGCATTTTAGAAACTCAGTCAAAAAAAATAAATCTGGCGACATCCCCAGAATGTGTTCTTTATGGAATGGGTCACCGGAAACCTAAAAGATAATTGTTCTAATTCCAGATGAGATGTGGAAGTTTTTGTCTGAAGCTGGTCTGCTTGAGGAGATGGATCATGCAGGCCGTAAGATCCTGACCAATACATTGACTAGACAAATGTATCTGTCATTCTCTAAGGTAAAGAAAGAGTTATATCAGTTATCATTTTTTCTATATAGTCCGTAGAATTTATGGCTGTTGGGACAGTAAGGTTCTCGAGTAGGGACAATGCACCAGAATATGTACCGTAGTAGTCCCACTGAGTGGAGTTTTGTTAATTATCAGGATATCAGATGAATTATAACAAATCTGTATACATTAAATGAAACAGTGACTGACTGAGTTACTGATCTATCAATGCACAGCTCAAACTACTGGATAGGTCTTGCTGAAATTGGCATACAGATAGCAACTATAACGTAGGCATCCACTTGGATTTTGGGAAATCAACATGGGAACAGCAATAAACGAGATTTGCGCGGGCGATAGCTATAATTTTATACAAAATAAGAACTATTGCAAGACATTGTAGTAACAAGATATTTACTAGGGATGCATCCGATACCGATACCGATACCGATATATCGGCGATACTTCGGGTTTGCCGATATATCGGTATCGGCGATATTTTTATGGCAGATTCAACGATACTTTTCAAATTTCGCGCTTTAAAAATGTAAATGTAAACGCGCGTGTTGTCCCATCTATTTCGTTGCAAACGAGGCATCTGTCGCATCTGAGAGACTATTTTCCACCGCAGGTCTTATTCAAACAGACTTGCGAAATCGCCTTTGCCCGCAAAACTTAAGAATGCTTTGTTTTTTAAATAAAAATCTTATAAATGTTAATTTTGATTACTAAAACTATTAATTAATTGTGTTTTATTTATTCTACCTTCCTTTTTGAATTCAATAAGCGTATCGGTATCGGTATCGGTATCGCCGATATTTTTATAAGAGTACCGGTATCGGTATCGTATCGGCAAAAAGGCGTATCGATGCATCCCTAATATTTACCATAGATATCCTTCATCATATCAGCCACAAATCGTCCACTGCTGGAGAAAGGCCTCCCCCAAGGATTTCCACGACGACCGGTCCTGCGCTGCCCGCATCCATCGGCTTCCCGCGATCTTCACCAGATCATCGGTCCACCGCGTGGGAGGCCTGCCTACGCTACGCTTTCCGGTGCGCGGTCGCCATATCCTTACTAATCCTATTATAAATATGTGAAAAAGTGTTTGTTTGTCACCTTTTCACGCATCAACGCCTTGACTAATCTTAATGAAATTTGGCATGCAGGTAGCCTGTGTCACAAGGAAGGACATATGCTATTTTTTATCCTGTGAAAATAGCATAGCAAAGATATTTTTTTTTGGTTCATTTCTTTACCATCGCAACAGAACAATGGATTATGTGTTTTTTGCACAGAGATGGTTGAGGGGGTGGGAAATGATATGATTTACTAATAAGCATATCTTCACATAGTTCCCGAGGGATCTGGATAAAATTCATGTCCACGCTCGCGAGCCGCTTGCGGCTCGCGCACCGCGCACCCTCTAAGACGGTCATAAAAACGATGTCCACGCGGGCGAAGCCGCGGACAAACGCTAGTAAATTAATAATTTGGTTCTAATGAGCAACGTCAAAAAGTCCAATAAAAATATTTTCTCTTTTAGATCTTCTGCTAAGTACTAAGAAAACCAATAACAATGATATGTTTTTTCACAATTTCCCCAATTGAAAATTGCTTGGGTCATAATGATTAATGACCCATCGTCGATGATGACATCGACAAGCACTGTAATTACCTTTCCCTGCTTCAGAAGGCACTTTTTTTATTTAAGTTTTTATATCAGGTAACAAAGTACTTACAACGTACAGACCCATATTATACATAAAAACTAATACAATTAAAAAACATTACATACTATACAAGAATAAAATTATAAATTACTTTTTATTAGTATATTTATTTTATTGTCAACATCAGGTAACACAGTACAACGTATAAACCTATATTATACATAAAACTTTACTAATGAAATTATAAAACGTAAAATACTATCTACAGAATAAAGTTATAATATAAATCACTAAAAATAAGTTAAAATATGCCTGTTTGAATTCTCACATAAAAGCGCATTGCTTAACTAATTGCAATAGAAACGTCAAATTGACATTAAGTCACATTACCTATGGATGTCGAAGGAGTAGGTTAGCAATTGTAACCTTCTACCATATTCTAGACTTAAATAATGTAAGTCTCCCTAATCTAAATATATATAACTCAAAAGTGACTGACTAACTGACTGACATAGTGACCTATCAACGCACAGCCCAAACCACTGGACGGATCGGGATGAAATTTGACATGCAGGTAGATGTTATGACGTATGCATCCGCTAAGAAAGGATTTTGGGAAATTCCCACGGGAACCGCAAAAATCGGGATCTGCGCGGGCGAAGCTGCGGGCATCCACTAGTTAAATATAAATACAGTCCATTAATTAACTTATGTTCGGTGTTTCACTAAACTGTAACATGGATATGAACCAGCGACCTATGGATCACTAAACTGTAACAATGCCGTTACATTAGTTTCAGTTGATATAGCTAGATGACAGTCGTCTTATTAGGTAGCTTGAAAACTTCTGACTGTAGGATTCGCCATTGGCCCTGCAACCTCCACCAGAGTATATGAGAATGACGTCCCCTGGTGAAAACACAGGCCTCTCAAGGATTTCCATAACGACCTTTGGGCGTAACCTCCCGAATTCGGAAAGAGACCCATGCTTCAGATCGTATTAAAAATCGGAAATTCTTCTTTCTGCGTCTATCTCATTTTAAACAGTCGTTAAACCTAAAACTTCCGTTAAAACTTTACTATTCAAAGAAGGCGTAGGTTTTCTTTCAATTCGACTGTATTTTTTTTAAAAAGTGTGAACAGATTTTAAGGATTATTTTTTAAAAAGAGAGGTTAAGTCCCTAGTATGCTCCCATGTAAATTGCATCAAAATCGTTTAAGTACGTACTTTCTTAGAAAATTAACAAAAAAAACCTAACCACTCCGGATATGCCGACGGAAGTAAAAATTTTTTTAAAAGTTTTGACCCTGCGAGTGTTCCTGGTAAGGTGTCGGTAACGGCAACAATGTCGCAAGTTCCATGGTTTTTCCTATCTCAAAAATTCTTTTATGTTTTGACCCTGCGAGTGTTCCTGGTAACGTCGGTACTAACATACAGTATGGACACTCTCTGCCGCTCTCTAGATATCAACCTCACCCCCTCGTTACCCAGATTGATTCAGATTGGTTATAGTTTGGTTCTCGAACGTATGGGATTTCGCAGTGATTTTGTTTGCTCCGTCATCTGTTTTTAGAAATGTCATTTTACGACCGATTGTATGCAGTGTCCGGGGTGTACCATAACATACGGTAACGGTAACAGTATCGCGAGTTCAATGATTTTTTCCCATTTCAAAAAATGTTAAGAGCCCGCTGGAGTTCATTACTTTTTTGAAAAACGAAACAGGAATCCATTAACCAATAAACTTGTTTTCAAGGTTTAAAACGGAAAACAAGTTTATTGGTTAATAATGGATTCCTGTTTCATTTTTCAAAAAAGTAATGCGATACCGACCCAGATATACGTCATCCGAATATTGATACAAAATTATTTCAAAATCGGTTGTTTGGTTAACAAATGAATCAAATACTACGTTTGCATGGGATTTATGAACTCCAGCGGACTCTTAAGCATTGTTTTTTTTATTATTATTAAAAATTTCAGTGCGTTTGACTATATTGTCTTGTCAGTAATATTTTATGATGAAATTCTACAGGTGGGTGAAGGGGATCTGGCAAGAAACGTGTTCGAATGGGGACAAAGAGCCATTGAAGAAGTCCCGAAGTTGTTCCTACTCAATAAAATGGCTGAGGTAAGATAATGAGTGTTTCAAACAACTTAACGACAAAAAAAAAATCATTTTTTCGGGATAAAAGTAACCTATGTGGATTTCCGGCCCTTTCTATAGCCCTATGCAAGTTTTCAGCGAAATTAGTTGAGTAATTTTAGCGTCAAAGAGTAACAACTATACAATATTTAAAAGTATTCTAACCTAGGACAGGGCTTTTGGCTTCTATTACTTTCATCATCATATCAGCCGAAAGACGTCCACTGCTGGACAAAGGCCTCCTTCAAGGATTTCCACAACGACCAGTCCTGCGCTGCCCGCATCCAGTGGCTTCCCGCGACCTTCACTAGATCATCGGTCCACTGAGTGGGAGGAGGCCTAACCTTGACATAAGCATATGTTTTTCCCACCTGAGGGATCCTAGGAAGGTGGACTACTAAAGAACATGAATTTATCATGATCCTAGATCTGGTACACATTACACTGATTAACATTATGATGTACAATAGGTTTGATCATATAAAAACGTCAATGTATTCGATCTCCAGTTCGATGCCCACTCGGGCAATCACTGGTGTAAGGAACAGGCGTGTTTCCACTTTGTCTGGTTGTTTAATATACCGGGTGTGAAAAAAAATAGAATACATTGTTTTTAGGAAAGCTTCTACTGAACAACTTTTGTTCTACAAATTTTCTGTAAATCGCGAAAAAATTTGACTTCCCTTACAAAGTTAGCAAAATTGTTCAATTTGTATGAGAAATAAAAAAAAAATGCGATTTCAATATAGTTGTTCATTTTTATGTGTAAAACACCTGCCTAAAAAATGTGTGGGCTCTTCATACAAATCGATCAGCCCAATTGGTCAACTTTGTATGAAAAGTCCAAAAATATTTTTGTGATTTCAGTATACAGAATGTAACAAAACTGGTGTAGGTCCCGTTAACTGGGGCTCCTACTCATCATACTGAATAACTTTTGTTCTATGACTGCTGAAATCGCAAAAAAAATCTGGTTGTCTGTTAAGTCAGTTTACGGACGATAATTTAAAAGTGTCACAAGCCGAACGCTTAGACCGATCGTGCCTCTCTCGCTTGCACGCTCGGCTCAGGCGGGACGTGACACTCTTTCGTGAGTGCAGCAGGCGTTCATCGATTTATAAGACGTTATCACGTTAAAAAATAACTTCATACAAATCGATCAACTGATCGACCAATGCTGTGCATTCATGTATGAAGGGTAATTTTTTTTTAGAATTTGAGTATGGGTTAGTTGGGGAAAGTTGTTCAGTATGATAAGTAGAATCCCCAGTTAACGGGACCCACACTAATTTTGTAACATATATAGGCTTCTCGGGGAATGTTGTTCAGTTTTACAAGTAGAGCGACTTGCACACTGTAACAAAACACCGGTATATGTATAACATTTCGTCTCTTGGGGCCAGATGAGTGTGTGCGATTTGTACCAAAATAATTATGTATTTATTAGGATGATATTATATTAAATATCTTTAGTTATACAGGTGTAACAAAATTGGTGTACCTAGTCCCGTTAACTGGGGGTTCTATTCATCATACTGAACCACTTTTTTTCTATGACTACTGAAATTGCAATGAAAAAAATTTAATTTCATACAAAGTGATGATCAGCTGTTTGACCAATTTTATGCATTTTTGTATGGAGGGTCCGATTTTTTTTTGAGAATTGACTATGGGGGTTCCTTAGGGTAAGTAGTTCAGTTTGATGAGCAGAAGCCCCAGTTAACGGGTCCTACACCATTTTTTTACACCCTGTATATTCTGTATCAGCCTACGCCAGATTGACTTGCTAATAAGTAGTAGTTTACTTGTTTTTCATACATCGAACCACAGACATTGAAATGAAGTCAATGAAAATAAATTAAAGCTTATTTTTCCCAGGCTTTCGGGAAAACTCCTGACTACTGGTGCGAACAATACAGGGAGGCAACAGAAGGGAATGAACAAGCATCCGCGGACGCGCAGTAAAATGATTCTTTTGAGGAATCCGTACACCCGTACTGAGCCTCCATTGTCTGTCCGTCTGTCAGCGGGCTGTATTTCATGAACTGTAATAGGTAGACAGTTGAAATTTTCACAGAATATGTATTTCTGTTGCCGCTGTAACAACAAATACTAAAAATTAGAAAATGAGAATAAATAAGGGGAGTCTCCATACAAAAAAATAGTTTTTTTTATAGGTCTAGAAGTATTTTTGATTTAGTTCTATCGTAAAAACCGTAATACATAGAAGCTTGAAACTTGGTGTGATTATAGCACTAACACTGAGGGAAAAAAACAAAGACTAAAAATCGGTCAAGTGTGAATCGCACTCGCGCTAAAAAGTACGAACTGAATGACAAAAAAAAACATATTTTTGTAGCTCGCGTTAAAGTCTTGTTTGTAATGTGAATAGGTATCATGTCATTATTACATGTAGTTGTGGGGGAGAGGTGTGGAGGTACGGAACTCTCGAACTCACACTTATTATTATTTTTAACAACATTACCTACCTAGTTTTAATAATATTTTGTAAGTACAGTATAATTTATATTATGTAGGCACCTGTGATACATTATTCATTAAAACTTTGATTTAAAGACAATATAAACTTTTTAATTTCTCTTGTTAATGAATATTTAATACTAGTATTCCCGGCGAACTTCGTACCACCTTACACTACCCTATCTTACCCTTCCCTACCCTACCCTACATAAGAACCTTCTCCTGACAATAACGAACTCAACAAAAAAAGAATTAGCGAAATCGGTCCGGCCGTTCACACGTGATGCGATGACCAAGGGAAATAGAGATTCATTTTTATATATAAAGATGAATTCATTTCACGCACTCTTCTAAATCCGGGATGCACATCGATGCGATCTAACCTGAGCCAAAAAGTTATAGTTGGGCGTGCCAAAGAAATAAACATACGTACAATGTACATACATACAAACATGAATCCTCCTTCTGGGGCAGTCGGGTAAAAAAAGGATTACGCGTGTGTTCGATTTTCACTGTAAACAAACAACCGCTCTTTGACATGTTCACACTTTAGGTTCCGGTAGAATATCAGCGTTGCGAGTTTGTACGTACTTGCAGCAATAAAGCTGGTTGTCATTGTTTTTTATTATTATTTTTTATCTTTTTGTATTGCTGTGTTTTGAATAAAAGCATCTATCTATCTATCTGTTCAGCAAACTTTACGACATTTCACCTGTTATTGCACCAGATAGTAGCTGGAATTGATAAGACATTTATTTTATTGTATATTTGGAAAACTTACTGCTAAAAACGCCACCATGTCGGTTCGCCTCTAGGACCAGAATTCGAAACGTATCCGGCTGCAGTAAGGGCCGAAGGCGACCAAAAGTTTTTGTGTCAGCCATTTTAAAAAGCTACGGTTAAAAGGGTAGCAAAAAATTATTTTTTAATTTTTTTCAGTTTCTAAAGTTTAGTACTTACATTGATAAGATACGTTTCACATAATACAATAATAATAAACAAATACTTGATTATCATTAAACAACAGGAACCTCGGGTAATGTCTGTTATTAGTTTTTTTTTAATAAACGTTGATGTACAGCAATTTTTGTTCAAATATGGCATTTTTTTCTATGGCATGGGAACTCGAAATATAGACTGGACAAAATATAAAATATAAATATAATAGATAGTGGTAACACAGTACTTTACTTATCATCACATCAGCTCATACGCCTCCACCGAGGGGCTCGAGCCTACCCTGAATTAGGGCGATCGGGCCCTAGTCGACCACGCGGGCCGAGTGCTGGTTGGTCGATTTCACACACAACCTTCGAGTTTCTTCGCAGGCGTGTGCAGGTTTTCTCACGATGTTTTCCTTCACCGTAAGAGTGTAGGATAAACGTACATATGAAATCAAAATTCGAAAACACATCGGTACGTGGCAGGATCGAACCACGACCTCCCGGACAGGAGGTAGCGGCCGTTGCCATTACGCCACCGACGCCCCAAGTTACAATAGTTACATACAATCAATGTTGCTATATTTAGGACATATAATGTTGCCACAGTGGGCCTAAAACTAACATTTAAGCAGTAAGAAGCAGATTTGCTGTTTGCACCCGTGCATTGTATGGAAATGTTTTGGATTTGAATTATTTTTATTTTACTAATATAAAATACACCAGCTACCTATATTAGGACAAATCTTGTCATTTTATTACTTTCAACTTTACATTACTACTACATAACATTACTTTCAGGTTAACAAAATTGTTGTAGGACCGTTAACCGAGGCTTCTACTCATCATTCTTAACAACGTTCCCCAAAGAAAGTTGTTCAGTATGGTTACTTTAGTCTATTTGCTCCATGGTATGGTGAGTAGCAGCCCCAGATAACGGAACCTGCACCAATTTTGTTTCAGCTTGTATAGAACAAGTTTAATGTAGCTAGATAGTTTCTATCTGAGCTTTGTTTATTTGCAAATAATCAAAGTATCTTAATTGAACCGCGGACGGACAGACGGACTTGGCGAAACTAAATGGGTTTCTTGTTTTACTAAGGAACCCTAACAAAAGGCACATAAAAAAACCTAATTGTAACTTACAATTATTTCAAATTCCTTAGCCAATTAGCTATTATGACACCAAGAACAAAAATACAGCAACCGGCTAGGCAATGTAATTGTATTGAGTTCTATTGAATATGGCCCAGATAAAGAGATTTAAATAACAACCAGATAAAGCCTCACAACCTGTGATAAAGATAACTATAATATTACTGAGTATGTCTGAGCTTTGTTTATTTGAAAATAATAAGTAAGTAATGTTGTCAAGGGTTTACCAATTGTGAATAAAAAAAATCAAATTATCTGAATTAAACTTCGGACGGACAGACGGACTTGGCGAGACTATAATGGTTCCTTGTTTTACTAAGGAACCCAAAAAAGCAGATAAACAAATCTTATTGTAACTTACGATTCTTTTAAATACTTCTTTAAAATTTGCTTTTAATTTTATCAATCCTATCATTCGATCTCATCCATGGAAAATAATACACAGCAAAAAAATATCGATATCTCTGGTAATTGTAACACTTCACTAGCATTGCTAAAAAAAGGAATTTTGAAAATTGGTCCACAATTGACGAAGAAATCGGTGAACATACATAAAAACGGGTGGGGCTGTGTCGGGGCACACGGCCGTTGGTTTTAACGTGAATACGTCTCGTAACGGGTAATATGTAGTTTCTATATAAAATATTATTAATATTAATATTATCTGCGTAATTTCAACCGTCCCAGCTGCAGATGTACTGGCACCGTCGTTGATCCGCTCGGCCGCATTCATTACTTTACGTTGCCGGCACTGCTTGACTCGATCATATGGTGTTTTATTGGTACCATTCGATTGCTGTTAAAATGCCCTTTCCAACCGTATACGATCTCTGTATTTCGATTTGGCTTTTCGACGCGTATAGGCCGACATTATATATTTTTTGATATATTTTTTTTATTTAAACACCTTATTATAATCACAGTTACAATTTTACACTAATGTTTTATATATAATCGATAGATTTTGACAAGAGCTACGATTGAAACTTGAATAAACGTCGTAGCTTCACCGAGTCGAAAGTTATACTCGATACGCAGCAAAATGACCTTCAAAATGGCGGGGCTGCCCCCTCCCCCGCGCGCGATGTGTTACAGTCCTTACTAAGCGTAATAAATTCTTTGATTCTTTAGCTATCAAGTGGTGTAAACGAAATTTGGATGGAGATGATAGATATGTAGCTACAACACTAAACTGTATCCCCCGATTTTGTTATCATTCGTTTTTTTTGGATTGCATCCCTATGGAGGTAATTTTAAAGACGTATTCACGTCAAAAGTGGACATTAATATATATCTATCCTGCTTTATCACGCTCACTGGGTAGTTAGTGTGAACAGTGTAACTAGAATGAATTTTCACGCTCTCTCTATGCTTTAGTTATTTATTGCTCTGAGAGTAGTGATCGCTAATCGATCACGCATGTAGTATGTTTTGGTACTCTGTGGTGATCAGTCTCAGTCACAGATATACTACAAATCTGTGGTCTCTCTCAGTCTGTGATCTGTCGTGGAGTAATAGTGTTCTGTGGATCTGTCTGTGATCGGGAATGTACATGAACGTAGTGATTTCTATACTCCATCCAAAGCTATACTCCTTGCATGAGCCGCAAAGAGAATTAATACCTACGCCTACGGATGAGCCGAAGAAAATCTCCGTGAAGCAGTGTTCGTTCTGTAAATTCATTTTCGCATGGCTGGTAAGTACCTACATTGCAATATTGTTGATCTAAAGTCCATCATAACATATAAATTAGATCTTGACTTAAAGTGGTGGTAAAAGTTTGTTCCAGACAAGTCGAATCAAAATGTTTAGCCGGCCGGTACATTTCCAAGAATATTTGGCCCATCATGGCCTAATTGAAGACGTATACACAGCTATGAAGAGCCCAGACTTGTCTGATGTAGTCTTTACTGTTCGAGAGATACTTCGTAAAACCAGAAACATGCCACCTATAGTCAAAGATGTGAAGACGGAAGCTAAGTCCACTGCCTTTCGCAATGAGGGTAACCAGGCTTACAGCCACAATAAATACCAGAGAGCTTTAATGTTGTATAATAAAGCATTGTTGTATGCTCCTGAGGGCTCTCGAGCTCTCAAATTAGCTTACAGCAACAGGTCTGCCTTACTGCATAAAGTGAAAGCATACAAGGCATGCTTAAAAGACATTGAGACATGTCTCTCTCTTGGATGTCCTGATGACATCAAGGATAAGTTGCAAAAAAGGAAGGATGATGCTCGCAAAAATCAATGGATGGATTGTTCCGACGAGAGCAAATGCAACTTTGCAAACCAATATTTCCAAATTAAAGGTGAAAACACTGATTGCGTGCCGTGCACCACTACTGATGTTGCTGTGGAATATGATAACGAACTGATTCCAAAAATTATCGCGGCAAATGATATCAAAGTAGGAGCAGTACTGTCTGTAGAAAAGGCATATGTCAGCCAACTGGACACAGTAAACTCAATGATTTCATGTTACTACTGCCACAAAATGGACCTGAACTTAAAGCCGTGTGAAAACTGCACATCTGCTCTGTTCTGCTCTGAAAAATGCAATAAAGACTGTGTTTCGGACTATCATGAGATTGAATGCAAAATTATGGAGCTTGTAGCATCTGTATCATCGGGCTTTGTATCACGATTGGCATTGAAAGCAGCATTAAAAATGAGTCGCAATCTTAATGACATAGATGAATTTGTTTCTGCTTCACATGATGCTGGTGTGAAACTGTTGAAGAATAGTTTATTAGAAGACACATTTTGGGACAGCAATGACTTATCTTTGCTATGTTCAATTGATGAGAGGCACTTCTTTGATGGCCCTTTGTATAACAAAAGTTTTATTTGTGCAGTACTCATACATTATTTGGATAAGATTGATGAATTTATCCCATGGTACGCTTACAATGTATACAGTCGACCTATTTTTGTTAGAGCATTCGCAAGGGTGTGGATGTTTCTCTCCCTGTATGTGACAAACATATCATTGGTTCCATCGGTGACCATACACCAGCAGCAGAAAACTGAATTCCACAGTATACCGAATCATGGCTGGTTTTCATTCACTGGCAAATTGAAACATTCATGCAACGCCAACTTGTTGAAGTTCGGACTGAATAATAAGGTAGCTTTGGTTGCTAGTCAAGCAATTAAAAAAGGCACTGAGCTAACAGTGTCTTATATGTGAGTATACAGTTGTTTTTTTAAGTCATAAGTACGCCCTTAGACATTTATTTTCACTTCAATCATTATCATATCAGCCAACAGATATGTACTGCTGAACAAAGACCACCCCAAGGATTTCCTTAATGACCAGTCCTGTGCTCGTGGCACACTTAGTAGACACAATAATAAGCTCATGGTGAAGGTTGTAGGAAGTCCCTTAGCCCCTAGATACGTGCAAGTTTGTGTGCAGTTTGTAAAGAAAGCTTATGTTCAGCAGTGGATGTCTTTCAACTGATATGGTGATGGATGATAGTGAACACGCTCATTTACTTAAAGTTAAAATTTTTATGTAAAAATAAAACTATTGATTATATTTTGTAAAATACAATATTCTTTATTGCATCACAACATAAAAAAAAGAAATGAACAATATAGAAGAAAGCCTATACAATAGGCGGCCTTATTGCTAGGTAGCAATTTCTTCCAGGCAAACTGAACCTTAATGAAATGATCTTGAACTTAATGAACTGAACCTTAATTTTTTTTATTAGGTACCAATTATTACAAACTTCCGAACTCACTAGCTGCACATAAGCCAAATATGGCTTCCACAGCCTTCATTTCAAACTCTCCGATGTAGATCTTTAAAGTTATTAAACAAAATAAAAACTTTCAGGCCCCACTGGCTGGAAAGTGACACTGTTGATAAAGTATTGAGAGCCAGAAACATGTTTGTGCTCCATGGACTGGCGTGCTACTGTGTCATCTGCACCGGCGAGTACAATTCCAACAAGAAATATCAGTTAACTGAGTTTCAAAAGAAGAATCTGCGCAAACTTAATTTAATAGACATGAGAGAGAACTTTATGCACAGGAATATTCCAGACATGTTCGCCAAGTTGTGTAAAACTTTGGCATTCCTACAAGATGTGCCATTCTCAGATGAATACACTGATATCTTCAGACTGTTCAGGAAATGCATCCTGTATGCTCAGGATGTTACAACTTCCAATATTATTTTGGATTATGATTAAGTACAACTTAGAATTATTTAAAAGTTGTCTAAGATTAAGTTATGTTCTCTCCACTTCCCAGAACTTAATTTTTAAAGCAATTAAGGGGCTTCCCTCAGCAATATATGCCGCCATAAGTTAGAAAATAATTATTCCCTGAGTACATAATTTAACGAAAATTTTCAACAATAAATTTAAAGAACCGATATTGTAGTTTATTTAGAAACTTAACTCTGTGAAATATAGTTCGCTGTAGTTACAGATAGCATAAGTGCTAAAAGTGGCCGTTTTTGGCACATATGATATCTGCAATATAGTTAACTATATTTCACAGAGTTTTTAGTTCTTAAATAAACTACAGTACCTACTTATTCTTAAAATTCATTGTTGAAAACTTTTGTTAAATTGTGAAATAAGCACAAAACCAGTTGTCATGGAAATCCTTGGGGGAGGCCTATGTCCAGAAGTGGATGTCCTTCAGTTGATATGATGATGTAATCAGTGAGTAATTATTTTTTTAATGGCGTTAGTTATCTTAGAGAAGCGCCTTTAATGTTTTAATGTCCATTAAATAACTATGTTTCTCATTTTTTCATAACTACTCATAGCTTTAGTGCATAAGTATGTCGAGCTCAAAAGTGCAATTTTTTAAAGTTGCACATTCTAGTTGTTCTCTCCACTTTTCAGGACGTTTTGAATTAGCTATGTGTAGTCCACTATCTAACTATGATTCTCATTTTTCATAACTAGCTTTAGTATCTATGTATGTCGAGCTCAAAAATGCATATTTTTTAAAGTTGCACATCCTAGTTGTTCTCTCCAATTTTCAGGAAGTAAGTTTGAATTAGCTATGTGTAGTCCAATAACTAACTATGATTCTCATTTTTCATAACTAGCTTTAGTATCTATGTATGTCGAGCTCAAAAGTGCATATTTTTAAAGTTTCTCATTCTAATTATTCTCTCCACTTTTCACAAAGTAAGTTTGAATTAGCTATGTGTAGTCCAATAACTAACTATGATTCTCATTTTTCATAACTAGCTTTAGTATCTATGTATGTTGAGCTCAAAAGTGCATATTTTTAAAGTTTCTCATTCTAATTGTTCTCTCCACTTTTCAGGAAGTAAGTTTGAATTAGCTATGTGTAGTCCAATAACTAACTATGATTCTCATTTTTCATAACTAGCTTTAGTATCTATGTATGTCGAGATCAAAAGTGCATATTTTTAAAGTTTCTCATTCTAATTGTTCTCTCCACTTTTCAGGAAGTAAGTTTGAATTAGCTATGTGTAGTCCAATAACTAACTATGATTCTCATTTTTCATAACTAGCTTTAGTATCTATGTATGTCGAGCTCAAAAGTGCATATTTTTAAAGTTTCTCATTCTAATTGTTCTCTCCACTTTTCAGGAAGTAAGTTTGAATTAGCTATGTGTAGTCCAATAACTAACTATGATTCTCATTTTTCATAACTAGCTTTAGTATCTATGTATGTCGAGCTCAAAAGTGCATATTTTTAAAGTTTCTCATTCCAATTGTTCTCTCCACTTTTCAGGAAGTAAGTTTGAATTAGCTATGTGTAGTCCAATAACTAACTATGATTCTCATTTTTCATAACTAGCTTTAGTATCTATGTATGTCGAGCTCAAAAGTGCATATTTTTAAAGTTTCTCATTCCAATTGTTCTCTCCACTTTTCAGGAAGTAAGTTTGAATTAGCTATGTGTAGTCCAATAACTAACTATGATTCTCATTTTTCATAACTAGCTTTAGTATCTATGTATGTCGAGCTCAAAAGTGCATATTTTTAAAGTTTCTCATTCCAATTGTTCTCTCCACTTTTCAGGAAGTAAGTTTGAATTAGCTATGTGTAGTCTAATAATAACTAACTATGATTCTCATTTTTTCATAACTAGCTTTAGTATTTATATATGAGGAGTGGTGGGTGGAATGTTTTGGAAATAGGAAGCGTGTGAGCATCAATATAGCATAGTTACATACATACAATATAATACACAGTACAAATCGATAAGTTTCAAAAAATTCGGAATCAAACTTTTTAAAAAAGAAAAAAATATGTAAATATTATAAAAATCGCCTTTTTGAGGTTAGATATGAGTATATTAAGAGACAAAAATTTCCTAAGCCGTCTCCTACCTGGAGTCCAAACTTGGTATGTTTTAAAAATTTTCTTGTGTTTTAGAAAACAGGTGACCGAGAGGTCAGTGTAGTCTACTGTTGTTTGTAGAGTGTATTATATTTTTAGAACCGGATCATGAAGCCCTTTTACTTATTACTACACACTTATAGGTTTCTGAAAAAAAAACTAATCCCATACAAAAAGTTTAGGACGTCATTACTGCCCCATGGGAATATTTTTAACAACTTTTGTTCAAAATGATTGTTTTAACCTAAAGTACCCGTGTATCGAACGGCTATCCTGTACATCGATTTGCGTTTTTTTTTATCGTAGCGCGACCACTAACTGGGCGGGTTTTTTCTTGTAATATCCTCACCCTAACGTCATCAAAGCAATTTTGAAAATATTTAAACTTAATATTTTTTTATATTTTTAGTCCCCCATTTCCTTGGGTTTTAGTAACGTTTTAGTCATCATGATATTAGCTCATATATGTCCCCACCGAGGGGCTCAAGCCTACCCTGAATTAGGGCGATAGGGCCTTAGTCGACCACGCGGGCCCATCAGTGCGGGGTCGGTCATCTTCACACACAGCCTTTGAGATTTTATAATTTATGATTGATCCAGTCAAATTGAACATAATGTCTAATAATGTGTTACATCCTCGGCTGCATCAGCACTTACCAACAGGTGAGGTGCAGCCAAACGCACTCAAATTCTTAATAAAAAAAAAAAAATGTGGACAAGGATAATGAGTTCTAAGCTCGGATCAAAAATAAAAGGTATATTTAGTGTTAGCGCTTTGAAAACGGCGTAAAAAAACTGTACCCTAATCGAAGGAGCAGAGTTTTGTTTACAATCACGCGTTGGTAGACTTATCGCCAGCATGCCGCAATGTCCTGTCTCAATTACAGTGAAGGATAGGACCTATCACAATATGTCGAACGAAACATTTGTCTAGGTCACCACTTACATAATTATACTATACTTACATATTATATAAAACAAGCGTTAAGTACCTACCCTACTTTTTGTTATGGCTGTTGTATGAATTACAATATGTACATTATGTTTAATCTGAGCTTAATCCAGTATTTGACTATTCGTCATATAAGATACTTTTTATCAGCTGCCGACATTTTGTTCTGAAAGGAACTGTTCGTGTTACAGGCATGTGACGTCATTGTCTTTGACATAAAATTGCAAATGGATTAAAAAATCTAATGAGTAAGTTTTTGTTTAGCTTGTTCTAAGACAGTCAAAACAATGCATGTAATATTATCTAGAATAATTATAGTTAACGACTTGGTATTATGATACTATTAATGTTATTTGCAGTGTAATAAGTAATGATTGTCTTTTGTTATTATTCTGTGTAACTAGCTTATTTAATTACATGAGTGTATTTCAAAAGTGTAGTATTTTTTAAGCTTATTTGTCTAACAGGTTAGGTAATCACTAAGGTTTTAAAAATTAAGTTTCATTCTCTTTATTATTGTTATATACTGAACATAGATTTACCAATTTATCTGTGATAGATATTTCTACTTTCCAGAAAGAACTTAAATTGAACATAAATGCCCAGGCATTTCATGGTCTGGCCTACGATTTCTTGGTCTTTGACCGCCGACATGTACAAGAATGCTAAGGCGGTTCTATAATCTATTAGCACACTAGCGCCGATAAATACAAGTTCAATGTTTAACTTGTTGCTAGTATTTTTGTTATAAAATAAGTTATAGTTATAGTTGTTGCGCCCCTAAATGCGCAAAATATTCAAATAATTAAGAATGAGTAAATTATTTATTTCATTTAGCGGGCGCTAGTGTGCTCATCGAACCGCCTTAATACATAGTGATTACATGCTCAGTGCCTTAAAATACCTACCTCATAAAGAAGTGAGACGTGTAGCTCGAAATTGCATATTTTTAAGAACATTCCTTTAAGTTGGATGGTAGGTACTTTACCTAAGTTTTAAGAAATAAAAAAATAATAACATAACATCTTATTTATTTTATTAGCCTCCTGTGTCCCTGCGCACTAGAAGAAAATCATGTAAGTAATCGTCTCTGGTTACATCCACTTCTGAACTATGCCTTATTTTCATAGTTTCAAGTTACGCGCTGTCACCTGACTAGATCTTGTTGTTTATTCCATAATATCGTTTTTGAAGTAAAACTTCTTTACGTACGCTTGACTTGGGGAGTAAGCTGGTGGATGCGTGACGAGTGTGTTCGGGCGAGGCGAACGGAAGTTGAGAGGGATATATAAATAAGTGAAGATAGAGAGATACTATTTATTTTTGTTTACCAACAATATCGGTTGTCAAAACAAACAAAAGATAAAAAAAGATTTGATCATTTTCAGAGGATAATAAAACTCTTTTCATACACTGTCTTTACCTCCATATGAGAAAAAAGATTTGATTATTTTCTGAAGACTAAGTATTTACTTTCGCGACGAGCACTTTCAGTGTAAAACAATTTTAAACTTTATCTTCATGCTTATCACATAATATTAGTATCGTTTGAAAAGTACGAAAACGCCGCGCGGCTGCCCGCGACGCCGCGAGCTACCGCGCGGCTGCGAGCGGCTGTCCGCTCCCAGCGCGCGCGTCCGCCCGCGACGCCGCGAGCTACCGCGCGGCCGCGAGCGGCCGGCCGCTGCCGTCCCGGTGTGAATTGAGCCTAGTCGGGAGGCCGCCAGCGGCCACGCGCGGCTGCCGGCGGCGGCGCGAACCTGCCGTGGCCGGCTCTGACGGTATCTACTCGCCGCTGCCGGCCGCTCCCAGCCGCTGACGGCCGCTCCCAGTCGCTGCCGGCCGCTGCCGTCCCGGTGTGAATTGAGCCTTACTTCAGTCGTGTGGACGTGTCGTTATTAATTGTAAGCACTACTGCCGGTACCTATTGACGCTTGGAGGAGATTTGTAGAACTAAGATAACCGACATAGCTCACAGAATCGCTATTTTAAACGTAAGTGGCAGTGGGCGGGGCACATAGCTCGTAAACAGATGGCCGTTGGGGCAGTAAAGTTTCCGAGTGGCAACCGCGCACCGAAAGACGTAGCGTAGGAAAGCCTCCCACTCAGTGGACCGACGACCTGGTGAAGGTCGTGGTAAGCCGCTGCATGCGGCAGCGCAGGCCGCAGGATCGGTCGTCGTGGAATACCTTGGGGGAGGCCGTTGTCCAGCAATCGGCCATTCTTGAAACCTTGTTAATCGTGAGTACAAGGGTAGAAAAACTTTTTCGAATCAAGACTTCGGTTTGAGATATGTTGTTGTCTAGTACCTACAAAATATTCCAGTTACCTCCTATCCGGGAAGTCGTGGTTCGAGTCCTGCCACGTACCAATGTGTTTTCGAATTTCGATCTCATATATACGTTTATCCGACGTGAAGGAAAACATTGTGAGGAAGCCTACACACATCAATTTCAATATTTATTAATAATTTAAAGAAAATTACAAGTCATTTTAAACATAAGATTAGATTAGTCACAAGTTAATTATAATTTTTCAACCTAATTAAATATTATAAAGCATTTCGCATTATAGTATTTTATTTTTTCAAAGAATAAAAAATTCGTCAACCGTTTAATAAGCCTTATCTGCGAAGAAACTCGAAGGTTGTGTGTGAAGTTGGCCAACCCGCACTTGGCCCGTGTTTTCGACTAAGGCCCGGTCGTCCTAATTCAGGGTAGACTCGAGCCCCTCGGTGGGGACTTATATATGAGCTGATGTGTTGACACCGAAAGGGTAACCATCGGGACTCTATTACTAAGCCTCCGCTGTCCGTCCTCCATCTGCCTGTTTGTCAGCGGGCTGGTATTTCATGAACCGTAATAAGTAGACAGTTGAAAATTTACATTGCCGCTAGAACAACAAATAATAGAAATTAGAAAAATTGAAAGAACTGAAAGCAGTAGAAATAGTAAGGCGTACAATAAATTTATAGTTCGTTCGCTCATTTAGCCGCATCTTAGACGGCTCCCGACAAAAACTATCAAAGGTGCCGCATTGAACTCAAAGCTGCTGCATCTTTGACAGAGTGTCGGTTAAATGAGCGAACGAACTTTAAAAGAAAAATTATCGCGGTCAAGTTGGATGATTGTTTTGCTCCTAGTGTAATGAAAACAGGACCTGCACATCTTAATCCCTCTCCAAGCAATGATCTAACTTGTCAACAAAACTGGCAAATTAAGGTAGGAAAACCTGTCCAGTGGTTACCCAACCAAATAGAGCGGATCTACCCAACTATAATAATGTAATAATTTTCGAAAATGTAGCGTAGGTAGCTGTAGGCCTCCCACCTGGTGAACCGATGACCTGGTGAAGGTCGCGGGAAGCCGCTGGATGCGGCCAGCGAAGAACCGGTCGTCGTGGAAATCTATATAAAAAATACACGGTTCCGAAGTCAAAAATGACTGCCTTTCTTTTTTATTTTTGATCAGAGGTTTCATAATTCTATTGAAAATAAAAGACGATTCTAAGACCTTGATTCCACCATCAAAGTTCATCATCAGATCAACTTCAAACTACCAAAAGGATCTTTTGTCTCCGGGAATACGGCTTCATTCCAAATTTCTGGAAGTCGATCTAAAATCGATCGCAAGATTTGAACTATACAAACATTGAAAGTTAAATAAGGTTTTAAAAAAATCTAAATAATATTTACATATTATGTACGAGTAAAAGAACTAAAAATGACTGGAGATATAAAAAAAATACTCTGACATAATTTTTAACCAAATCCGTCCAGTAGCCTAGGCGCTTGAAGCGGTGTGAAGTTAGCCGAAAAAAATAGCTGAAAATTATAACCCGACCAAATTGAAGAGGTCGAATTTTAGAAACATGAAAACTGCCTCAAATTTGCTAGAAAATGGTGGAAAAGGGGACAAAACAACAAAAAATAGATTTTCCTGGTTAGTAGAGTATACAAAAACGTTGCAAATGTTTTGAAAAAAATCTTGGAAAATGAGAAGGCGAAAATGTTTCCGGGATTTGGGAACTTCGCATGTAAGGATTGAGCACAAATTTTAATTAAAGTAAAACGTAGCTTAATAAACTTTAGCTAAAAAATTTGGATTGGAGGAAAAAGAAAGGCTTTTGAATAATTTATTTTCCTATTCCCAACGTCCATATTAACTTCCATATCCACTTTATTTTGTAAAAATTTCAAATGATAGTAGCATCGTTCGCAGAAGAGGTGCATGAACCGACTGTATAACATGTGATAGCGTATTTAAATCGCTTTTAAACGATATACAAGACAATTGGTTTGATATGTTCAGACTGTCCTAAAATCATATTACTGAAGTAGATTTCAACAACTATGCGTACTTAACTATGTATTTAATTTATTGATCTTTTACTTTAATTGTCATCATTTTTGAAACTGTACCATTTCCCTGTGAGACGATAGAAGCTGCTGAAGATGCTTTTATAAAGTAAGTTGGTGAGTTTATGTGAATATAGGCCTTTTTCCGTTGGTCAGATCACTAGATCTTTTTAAAATGCTTATTTTTGAAAACTTATTTTAATTACCCTTAATTTGGTTACTGCTTCATGATTGTACCTTCTAGGTAGGAGCCGCCCAATATGGACGTTGGGATTAGGAAAGTAAATGAAGATTTTGTTATTCAAAAGCCTTTATTTTTCCTCCAATTGATTTTTTTTAGTTTGTTTATTAAGCTACGTCACAGATCAATTCTTACATGCGAAGTTCCCAAACCCTTGAAACATTTTCGCCTTCTCATTTTGGAAGAATCAAATTTTTAAATGCTCGCAACGTTTTCGTACACTCTGTTAAACAGGAAAATCAATTTTTAGTTGTTTTGTTTTGGCACCTATTCTATCATTTTTCAGCTAATTTGAGGCAGTTTTCATCTTTTTAAAATTCGACCTCTTCAATTTGGTCGGGTTATAATTTTCAGCTAACTTTTTCGGATAACTTCACACCGCTGGCACTAGCACCAGACCATAAACCGAACAGACGCACAGATACACACCTTATAAAAACATAGATTTTTTAGCTTTTTAGACTCAGTGTAAGACAATCGATCCCCATCAAAATCTCAACTTCGTAGTTTTTTTTGCCATCACTTCAGTCCTTGTCGTCGCTCGTCACACTTGCTCCTTAGTCGCTCGAAAGTAAAATAACCACCCAAGTGCAAGTAAGATTCGCGCTATTATACTCCTATAAACTAAGAAAGTCTACTTAGCCGTAAGTTAACCGTGATACTTTTCGTTTAAAATTGATTATACTAGGGGTGTTCATTAAACAGTGATAATGAGTATGACGTAATTATCTTTCATTAAATGTTATTGGGGGGGGTTGCCGTAATCGCCACGCTTGACAGGCGAGTTGGCGATCGCAGTTTTGTTGCAAGTCGACTGCAAATCACGGACAAGACGAAAATTATGTCAAACGTCCGTGTCGCACCTACTCCTCTGAAGTTTGGAGGCTCTACACTCTAAGTTGTTACCGAATATGTGTACCTGGGCGTTCGGGAAGCTTCGCAATATCTTCACGTCCCAAACACCGCAGTGTCATAAGACCAAGGTCTTCGACCAGTGTGTGTTGCCAGTGATGACATACGGAACTGAGACATGGTCGCTTACTATGGGCCTCATATGAAGGTTCAAGGTCAGAAATGAGGTGATCCGCAGGAGAACCAAAGTAACCGACATAGCTCACAGAATCGCTAAACTGAAGTGGCAGTGGGCAGGGCACATAGTTAGAACAGACGCCCGTTCGGGCAATAAAGTACTCGAGTGGCGACCGCACACTGGAAGACGTAGCATAGGCAGACCTCCCATGCGGTGGACCGATGACATAGTGAGGATCGCGGGAAGCCGCTGGATGCGGGCAATGCAGGACCAGTCGTCGTGGAAATCCTTGGGGGAGGCCTTTATCCAGCTGTGGACGTCTTTCGCCTGATATGATGATGATGATATTTAACTTAAAGGGCCGAAGGCCAAAACATATTGTTTTCTTTTAAATTTTTAATTTAATTCTTATAAGCTACTCTGTTCACTTGGCACGAGGCGAAGTGGCAGGAGCACCTCCAGCGGAAGCACAGTTGACTGGAGTTCAATGTGACGGGGAAAGAAAGCGTCGGACTATCCGAGCAATTGTCGAGGAGGACTGATTTTTGCATTGCCGCAATTAATAGGTCTGCCTCGTAGTGACAGTTGCCTTAGGTTTCGTTTAAGGTTGGCTAAGATAAGCCCGTTCACGGGGATGATTTCGGTGGAGTCCACTTGCCATATATTATCAGTAACCTTTGTTATTATTATATTATACTCGGGTTTTTAAAATGCCGGTCCTTCTGAAGGCGTTACATGTGCAGATCGAATTATTATTATTATTGTTTGTATGTAAGGCCTTTTTTTCCTCATTCTTATTATTATTCCTTATATTATTGTTTATTCTTATACTATCAAGAGTATCGGCCACAGCACAGTATCGGTTGTGTCTTAACTAGGATTTGTCAAGTCCGATGTCTCGAGCTAAATTTCCCGGGACTTTCGAGACATTCGAGACATAAAGGAAAGAATTAATTTTGACGTTTTTCAAGATACATTTTTAATAAAATAGTTACCTATATGGTTAATTAAAAAATTACACTTAACTTAACCGATCACGGAAATTGACAAATTAGGTGAAACACTGTACATACGAGTACTGTAACGTAATGTAAAGTCATCCGAAAGGAAGGGTGCTTGAAAGGATATATTAATATAATGTAACCCATTATGAAACCGTTCTTTTAGGGCCAGCAATCACGTAGCTATATTAGGTACTGAACTAGCGACCGCATGCGTCTTCGTCCGCGTGGACTTCATTGTAAATTTTTAACGCGTTACCATAATATAAAGTTACAACATTAAGTTTTAATGTGTGCCAAATTTCTGCTAAATCCGTTAATTTTTCAGAGCGTGATTAGTAAGAAATAACTGCCTAGAAAATTGTTTTAATATTAGTTCCAATCCAAGTCAAAGGGTAACATGAAAAATACTCAAGTAGGTTAAAGTAATAAAATTGATTACATACTTACTTAAAATTATGATATTGTGCGGTTTTTTAAGATAAATAAATGTTGTTACTTTACTTTCTTCAATCCGTTTTAACCAAAAATAATAGGTATGTGTGCGAAACCCGCAAAATCACTGACTAGTCCGTACGTGTGCACAGTGAATGTTCAAATGACGGGCGGCGCGGCGGAGAATGGCTTTTTTTCCCTTATTCGGAAGGAGGGGAAGAGATGCATAATGTATACCAATACAGCCCGGCTGTACTGGTTATTCAGAACTTACAGCGGAAGGCTGAACCTACCCACTAAAACTCCCCCCTAAACCTAACCGGACTTAAATCCTAAATTTTAGGTCAATCAAGACCTGTAAAATCCTTCATTGCAGCAACCCATACCCTTAGGGAAGAGCCCCCCCTGTGGGTTGCTCCGGTAGTACGTAAGAGGAGGGGTTGCACCAAACGCACCGCGGAGGTTGCCAGCTTCTCCCAGGGATTGTGCCATACTGGGATGACACAGATCTGAGTGGTGAGTGGTGACGGAAGTGACCGTAAAGACTGCCTTGAAAAAGGTGGCCCCGAAACTACTAAGTGCCGCAGACCGACGATGTCTCTCCGACGATGAATGGCGTGCGCATTGTCGAATTACTAACACCTGGTGAGTATACTCTTACACCAGCGACCCCTGCGTCCGCAGATCCATCGTCGGGGGACACCACCGAACCACACCACACAACGGTCTCGATCGTCCGAAACAGGCCGGCCGCGACGTGTATGGACACATTGACTTCCCGACGATGGAAGCATGCACGGTGACCGAGTTACGCTCGCTTCAGGTCGACTAACTCCAGCAGGCGTAGCATGAGGTCATAGACATATGTCGCGCGCGACAAGAGAAAATTATCTCTTCCTACTGGCTTTTGTCGCGTGTGCGAGCATGCCGTCACAGGTAGAGAGTGTGTAGAGTAAAAAGTCGCGGCGACATAGCAGGTATATAGGCGACAAATCTTTTTATGATTTTGTTTTGTTGTTCGCAAATTCTTTGGTTTGTATTTCCAAAAAGAGACCGAGATATGAAAGTTTGCTTGATTAAGTAATAATTTGACACAAAAACAACTGTTATTGTTTGTGAGGTGGGCAAACGTAGTGATTATATGCTCTTTGGAGGTGAGGGGACTGTCTGGCTCCGTTGGTTTTCGTGCAAGTTTCTGAGATTTAAGCAAAGGAAAAAGTAAGTACCTAATTTGTTATTTGATGATAAAACAATAATAAAACACAAAAAGTCTATAAACAGTCGCTAGAAGTTTGTCGATACCTCAAGGGGGTGCCGACATATATGTCTTCAATCAAACGTCAAAATTAGCCTATTCCGGTGCGTTCATGCTCGGCACGCGATAAAAATCTCTACACACTCTCTACAAATGACAGATGAGAGCGCGACTAGTCTTAACTCGCGAGGGCCATGCTCGGTGTCGAGATACAACCGTTTTGTCGTTTTTTCGAAGTCTAAATTTGACATTAGTGGGTAGACAAAATGGACCTCATGCTACGCCTGCAGGGCGTCAGAAGGGGTGGTTCGACTCCCACGGCAGCGATCCTGCTGGCTCCGAAGCACACGACGACCCGAGAGCGCACGTCCACCTCGGGCGGCGGACAGCGCAAACTCCCGGTGCAGGGCCTGGTGGCGCACGGTGGTAACTTACACCGCTTCAAAGGACGCCGCCTGTATGGCGGGTCCTTTATCGGCACGGCGGCTACGCGGGCGATGCCACGGCACGGCAGTGACACACGCCTACATCGCACTCTTACGTATTTCAAATCATGTCTCGATGTCTCGAGCTAAAAGTCTCGAGGTCGAGACATGCCAAAGTCCCGGGAATCCCAGGACGGGATTTCCCGGGACACAAACTCTAGTCTTAACGTTAGATGTTAATAATAGTAGGTCATCTTTGGTATCGGTAAGTCCGGACCAAAGACAAATTCGAAAGAACGTTGTTTCATGTATCCGAACGTGCAAACTTGTCTACAAGCATTTTTTTTTTAATAAATTTCAAACTCATTTATTAATCAAAAAGGTTAAAATAACAGATACATCTAAATCTTTAACATTTGCATTAAAATTAAGTAGTCAATTGATAATAATAAATAGTTCATTCTTCCATCACACTCGCTCGCAGTACGCAGTAAACATTGCAGTTCCTTAGTAAAACAAGGAAACCTTTCGCCAAGTCCGTCTGTCCATCCGCCGTTTTATTCAGATACTTTGATTATTTGCAAATAAACAAAGCTCAGATAGATACTATCTAACTACATTATACTTGTACTATACAAGCTGAAACAAAATTGGTGCAGGTTCCGTTAACTGGGGCTTCTACTCACCATACTGAACAATTTTCTTTGGAGAAAGATCTTATATATTTATCTTTTTTTACCGTACAATGTTCGATAATAAGAAAGAAGAGTAAAGAAATATTGTAATTTTGACGCTCCCTCTTTACTTTTGTCACAGTACTAGATATACTTTGCTTCAGTTAATGCTCTGAGTTCCGATGCTTGCACGGAGTACTTTAATTGCTTGCATGACAGTAACTGTGACAGGAATTATCCAAAAAAATACATTTCGTGGTTTTTGAAGTTTCATATTGATAGTGTATTAATCAGCAATAAACCATTTATGTGTTTTGTGTAGGTTAATGAAATAAACGTGTTTAAGCTCTGTTTTGAGTTCCTACAAGAAATCCGCCAAAGCTTCACTAAAAGTATTAACATTTTGCTGGAGTGTGTAGGTTAAATTAGTAATATAGTGTCGGTGAAAAACATTACAATGTAATGAAAAATACTGAAAACTGTAAAAGAAAAATTACTTAACCCTTCACGTACGGAGGTTTGACAGCTGAGGTTGACAGCTAAAAAAGCACTTCCCTTCCAGACATCTGTCGCCGCGCAAGGTCTGGAATCCCGGCGCGCCACCATCCACGAAAACTGGTGTATTTCTTGAAATACTACATCAATTCGTTTTCTGTAAACTGTATTGAATTCTTGAATAATTTTGCCAATTGTAAATAAATAAAAACAATCGAAACATATACAATCCAATTGTCTACAAGCGATTCTAATTGGAATCTAGTTAGAATCTCGACACTATTTGGTATATTCGTCATAACTCAAGAAATAACTCACTACAGTGTACAGAAAATGTAATGAATCATGTTCGATACATGACTCACCCACTTACATAAACAGTTCAACGTAACTGGTATATTTATAAACTTTAGTGACCTGTTGAAATTTGATACTGCGCGCGCCATCGCTTTCATCAGCGCAAAAGTAAACAAGTTTCAAATGTGTGTATAATGATGCTTTGTTTGTTTGTTGAATTCGGTCCGTGCATTACCACAGTCACAGACTAACAAAAGTTCTTCATACAAATGTTATCTCTATGTGTTCCAAAACAGAGTATAAAGTCGTAGCGAGCGAGTGTACACCGGTGTACATTCTGGTCCGGAGAGCATTTTTACGAAATCATAGTAAATTTTGACAGTGTACACTGGTGTACACTCTCGGGCTTGAGGAGTTAAAACTTAAAGTAATATGTACTACTGAACAAAATATATATACTGAAGACAAGGCAGTGTGGCCAATGAGCCCTAGCCTGCCCTGTAAAGGCAAACAAAAAAAGAAAATCGGATAGAAACGTCAAATTCAGCTGTTGGTGACTGGTGCCTGGCCAAAGAGTACATTATACAACCGGGCTGAGAGTGAGTGTTGGTTGGCCTTCGCCTTTCAGATGCAGGCGTTCGTTTGTTAGTTTTCGTTTCCGTAATTTTATATTCGTTTCCTACGATAATTAATGAGACTCAGTTAAAACCCTGAATAAGTTTTATTTTGGAGTGTTGGTGAACAATTGTGATGGCGCAAACGGCAGTGGCACCGCCTAAAGAGCGGTATATACCGAACGGTCTGAAATTCGCTTTTGGCGGCCTTGCAGGGTACGATAATGAAATTTATTTTAAGAAAACATTATGCCCTTTATTCTAGACCAATGTCAATAACATTGTTCACGCGGTAGTGCGCTGGTTATCTTACAATTAACTTCAGGAAATAGTACTTCATCGGCTCGCAGTGTTTTCATCATTTGAACCAAAATAGATTGATAATTTGTCGCCAGCCTTGATATTACTTTGCGAGGTGATACTAATAATAAAGATCCTGTGTCAACACATAACTTCAATTTAATAAATTACTAATTTATGGTTATGTAACAGGCACACAATGTTAAGATACTCTCCTTTATTTTTTTTCCAGTCTTACTATCTGTGTATTCACAATCCTCATTAACTACATTACTTACTGATTGAATAGATAGACAGATATTAAATTAATTTATTGACAGTTTTAAATAGTATTTACATTTACAATTACTTGCACAAAACGAGCGAGCCTTACTGTAGTCGCATATGATGTGTAAAATATATGACAAAATATTTATTAAAATATTGATATCAAAGAAATTACCTGGGCCTTTGGAAAATAGGTCATGTTTGCTTTCGGTCTCACATTAAGCGTCATGCATGACCATGTTACCATAGCCTTTGTGACTTAAAAAATGTTCCTAATTCCTGTGTCACTCTTCGGTCCCTTTCCACGAAATCAAAAACTGAATAAAACACACACATCAAAAACTGAATAACATAATAATAATATAACTGAATAAACATTACTGCCTATAAAAAGGTGCTGACTGGATAATACATGCTGTAGACCTACTTTACCTAATGTAAAGGTATGAGAACCTAATTTAATTATACAATAATCATTATCTTTTTGATCACGGCTTCTACTCATTATTATGAACAATTATTCCTCAAGTTCCGTTTGCAAGTAAACTTTTGGATTTTTCATTCACATAAAGATGGCCTACCTATACCTATGGCTGATCTATTTGTGTGAAATTCAGTTATTTTTAGAATTGACCATATAACGGAAAGTTGCTCAGAATTAAGTAGAAACTTTAATAATATGTTTATTTTTTTAATTATTGAAAAATTGTGTGTGTTTGACTAAATCTCAAATAATGCATATTCACTCTCGCCTAGAAGATCCCCAAATCTTAAAAGTCTGGAAACAGATGCTGGCAAGGAGTTCCACTTCATTGCTGTCCATGTTAAATGTTAATAAACAATAAAATAAAAAGAAGTGTATTCCAAGTGCACTCATACAAATGTTGTGTGGTTATAATTGAATATTGTTCAAAGTTATTGAAATTTTATCCAAAACATGTTTCATATCATTTCATATACGAGTATGTCCCCACCAAGGGCCCTACAGCCTACCCTGAAATAGGGTGATCGGGCCACATAAGCCCAGTGCAGGTAGGTCCACTACACACACAACCTTTGAGTGTCTTCACAGGCGTGTGCAGGTTTCCTCACTATGATTTTCCAACACCATAAGAACGTCGGATAATGATAAATGTACATATAAAATCGAAATTTGAAAACACATTGGTATGTGACATAATTCGAACAACAACCTGGACAGGAGGTAGTGGCCCTAGCTGTTGCGCCGCTGACACTTTCAAAACATGTGTACAATATTTCAATAACTGATTGTTTAATATTCAAATGAGAACCAAACTATGTTTGTATGGGGCAGGCTACCGATACACTTCACTTAATGTTCCAAATCAACAGTATTTTATCTGTCTGATAGTATTTTTTTTATCCGCAATTGGTAATTGGTATAGACCAGGGATGGACAAGCTTTTTTCAAAAGGGGCCATCAGGACATAAGAATTTCACAGTGGGCCAAACATACATTTATTAAGATCTTGAACCTGACTGAATTAATTGTGTAGCTTTTTTAAATTTACTGAATTCATTCAATTAGGTACAAGGTGACAGAGATTTCAATCGCCGAAAGTGAGTTAAATCATTTTTCCTGTATATACAACAGAACAAGCTTTTTAACTGAGATTTTGTACACATATGTTCACATGTCCACGATATATTTTCTATTTTATTTTTCTCACTCCTACTTTAGAAAGGTAAGTTGGTGACGTTCGCAAGCCGTACTTTACCCACTCCTGGTGTGGACTCATACAGAAAAGATTAAAGGATAATAACTTATAAAGTAGGACCATAAGGCTAAATGAAATAATCCTATTGTTGGATTTTTCTTTTTGCTTTGCTTAATTACTTTGTACAGTTCTGAAAAAAAAGTAGTCTCAGATTTTAATAATTTAATGTAGCTCATATAACATCTCATTAATTTTATAGGACTTCTAATTAACCTTTCAAGCTGGAAGAGTGCCTCTGGGGCATCGATAATTGACAACGCTCTTAACTTTACAAAACATTTTAAACAGTTTCTCTTTTTGCATTGTCCGCAGTGAACAATGCAATATGGCTAACGTGTGCTTAAACAAATGATGTTTGTGCTAAGAATATGTAAATCTGCTTGGCAAAGATTGAAGGAAGCAGTTAGTAATCATTATTTTTGATATTTTTGTTACTTAGAAGTAGGCCATAGAGTAGGTAACATTTTTATTTAGTTACTATTGTTTGTTGCCTCTACACATACCACTAATATTAATTTTGTTGGAAAATTGTAGATTTTATTAGGGTTTTTGAGCCAAAATGACAATAAACGGAATCCTTATAATTTTTTCATGTCCATCTGTTCGTCCATAAGTCACAGTAAATTTTCCATGCCACTATTAGACCTACAGTAATAAAATTTAGTGCACAGATGTAAAATTATGAAACAAAATTTAAAAAAAATGTATTTTTTTGTGTTTCCTTCCCGAGGGGGGTGAAAATTATTTTTTGGGTGTAAAATATTATTTTTATAAAATCTTGAGCTCCAAAGGATCGCTTTTCGTGTAGAGGGGAGAGGGGGGATCTTTTAACTATGGGACTTAGTAGAAATTACAAAAATTAGCAATCGAAAATTATTTTGGTGATGGATGATAGTATTTTTTTACCCCTCTATCAAAAGAACTATTAGTTAGTTATTTCTTGTTGCATCTCCTCGCCTATAAGATCTACAGTTTTAAAATTTAGTTTGTTCATTTTAAATTATGACGCAAAATGATAACTGGAGTCCTTTAGTTAAAAAAAAATTTAGTCGTGCCACCCATACAAACAAAAGCGGTACGAAATTTTTTTTTTAGTAAAGCCCTTGTGTGATTTCGTGGGGTGTATCATGGAATCAGTATTTTCAAATGAAGTAGTGCTTTCTAACAACATATTTTTGTCAGATGTGAAATAGCCAAAGTCATTAAATCTCCCTGGTGTTTCTAAACTATTGGACCTACGAAAACGATTTAGGGTATTCTTAGACAAATAGTTTACAAGTAATGACTCCGAATCCCTACACTATGCGTTGTCTGACACGCACTTGTTTTTTTTTTTGTATTTATCTTAATAGATGCCAGTATGCTACTACAATTTCATAATTAGCCCAAGGGAGAGAAAGAGGTATGATTTTTACTATAGACAAAAAGTGTAGTGATTGTATTATCTATTTATAGATACCATGTAGGTACTATAAGAAACCAAACCAAGCATAGAGTCAGGTTATTATCCATCTTGAGGTTATCATTTATCAGCTTTGTTGAGTGTCACAAATTATTTAAATACCTATATTTTGTTGTAGTTCGAAGACCTCATTGTAAATAATCAAAGTTCGTAGGTATAGAATCATGTAATAATCATTGCTTTTATTTCAACATAGTAATGCATAGGTCCAGATTTTTGTCATCATCGTCATATCAGCCTTTTACGCGACCCTCATCTAGGTGCTGGAGACAGCTGGATATGTGTGGCCGACGATCAGGCCCAAAATTGGCGAGGCTTTGGGATGTCCAATAGAGTATCCTCAAGCTCAGATACAGGCTGATTAATTGACGATAAGCAGAGCCAAACCTTTTTTTTTTTTTTTTTTTTTTTTTTTAATTAAAAATTTGAGTAACCTATGTCACTCCATACAATGGCACAAAAATAACTTCCTACAGGTGGTATGGATGCTTCTCTTTCTAACCTTGGTCTCAACGTGTCGCACTCGCAGCGACCTGTTACATGTTACCACTTCGTTGCAGGTTAATATTGGGGGAGGTGAGTTGCGATTCCTTAGTAATAGTTAAGTTTCCTTGAGAAGAGATAAATAAAGGTGTGTCGGCCAACCCTTACTCTCCAATGACATACGAAAATAAGTAAGTTTTCTTTTCTTAACGCTGTCAGGCAGCAATGAAACAAAGTACTTTTTTTCTTATAGTTACAGGTTTGTGGAGATATGTAGTTCAAAAGTAGAGCAAGTGTCAGTAGTGAAAGAAGGATAGCACTAGACTTGCCACTAGCAAGAAGAGAAGGAGAGAGAGATAATAATCGACAGGATAGAGAAATGAGTTTTTTTTTTAATTCTTGGTTTTCTCACACCCCGTAAAAATGAACCTGACAATCCTGGTTAATTAAAACTAGGCTTCATGGTTTATTTTTTTTATCTTGTAAAATTTTAAGCTGATCTGGTAAGGCTTAGAAGAAGTGCTGGGAAAACAATCGTTTGAGATTAACATAACATTTACTTAGACCCCAGGTTAGTTAGTCATGTGCGGGCTGGTTTCCGTAACCGGGCGACTATTGCGGCCATTTTGCGAGGTAAATCGGCCTGTGTCAATGCCAATACAGCCCATCCAAAAATTCCAGTAGAGCCTTCGGGTCGTTGACGACTTCCTAGAGCGACTCCAATACAAGACATAATGCGCATCCTATTCCTCTTGTTCATAACAAACTCTCCTTTCAGAATGGCAGCAACATGCGTCGTTCAGCCGCTGGATCTGATCAAGACTCGTATGCAGCTCAGCGGCGGAGGCCGGTCCTCGTTCACGGTAGCTGGTGAGATAGTCGCGAGAGAAGGATTCGTGGCACTCTACACTGGGCTTTCGGCTGGGTTGCTGCGACAGGCCACTTATACCACTACGAGACTAGGGGTGTACAATTTGCTGTTCGATGCTTATAAGGAGTGAGTAGAATAGAGATAAGATCGATTTACAGCGGCTGCCCAATTTCAAAACACGGTAACTGACAATTCTCAGAATTTTAAAATGTTCTTTATTAAAAAAAAAAATTCGCGCCAAATTGATAAAAAAAAATGATTTATGAACTGAAAATACTGCATTAAAAATATTTGAAAGAAAAAATAATTGAAATTAAGTCCTAAAAGTAATGAAAAATGCAATAATACCAAAAAAAAATTTTGTATAAAAATTTTGCAGTTACTGTGTTTTAAAATATGGCAGCCGACAGCTTGCTGCATCAGTAACATGGATATGGCAAAAGCAAAAAAAAGTTTTTGAATTTTTCAACTGATTTCAAATAATTTTCTAAAAACAAAGACTTTTAGGTGTACTAGCTTTTATTAGATTTTTTGTTTTAATTATTTCGTATACTTCTCAGCAAACCCTTTATTTGCTACCCATATAATGAGGTCGCATATAAAATAACTGATCCGTCATATTTGCGAGTCTGCTATATTGGATTTAGAATGACGTCACTTAGCTAATCATGCATTGTCATCCAAACTAAACGTTTATGCAAAATTTCAGCTCAATCGGAAACCGGGAAGAACTTCATTTGTGTTTTCAATTATCATGCTAAATAGAATATCTGATTTGCCATCTTTGAAAAGAAAGTCAATTTTTTTGTTCCAATCGTAAAGGTTCCTAGGGAACAGTTGTTTAATGAGAGTTCAGTAGTTTAATGAGTAGATGCTCAATTTAATATTTGGCCAACAATTTATATCTAAACAGTGTTGTTAGATTTTCGTCCCCGGGACAGAGGGAGGCTCATCGAAGCGTAAGAAGTAACACCCGGCAAACTTAACCTAGAAAAGTCCCTAACACTCTCTGCTACCAGCCTGCCTGGAGCAAGAAGAGACTGGGGTTGACAAATAAATACAGGGCACCCACCCCGACTGCTCCGACAGGCACTTAAAACTAAGTTCGTACTATGTCCGAACAAAAAAAAATCCAATCGTACAGGTTCCTAGGGAACAGTGGCCCGTCCGCGCAAGTGTCGTTGGTTTGAAGACGATACCGACGCTTGAAGACGATGCCGATGACGACGCTGTTGCATGATCCGTACCGCGCAAATAATTTAGCGTCGTTTTGGCGACCGTCGTCATCATGAGTGAATGAAAAAACTCCGTCGTCTTCCGTTCCGTTTTATTCAAATCGTTTAACTCGGCACAAAAAAGTTGTTGAAATATTTATACAAATTTCTTGATTAAAAGGTACATTTAGGACAATTGTTCTTTGTTTATTTGATTAATTGAAATAGTTGTTTAATTTCGAGCTATTTACAACGTTTTTTATTAAATTTTCTTTAAACGCGTGTGTCGGTAACGGAACGTAAAATTGATTGACAGGAGTAGAGGTTATGTATATTTACGACATTGGCGGCGGAATTTGTGAATAAAAAACTTATAAAAAGGAAAAATAAAGTAAGTAAACACTGTTTTGCTTTTTAGTACTCCAAATTACCTACCTAGCCTATAAATTAGTAAATTTATTCCTATTGTAGATGCCTGCCCCGAGAAAAGTGAGCCTCCTGCAGATAGAACTCATTCACAGCTTGAGGAAGAGATCGATCCCCCCGCACTGCCAAGTCCACCCTCGCTTGGTGCTGAAGTAGTAGTAGAAGCCTACTGCACCCCTGACTTCGACGCGCCAGTGATGCTGCCAGCCCCACCGCCTAGGCTGCCAGCCCCACCACCTAGGCTGCCAGCCCCACCGCCTTGGTCGACAGCCTCCCAGCCTAGCACGAGCCATACTCCTCCAGTTGAAGGCAAGTTTTTTTCTCGTCTATCCTTTTATTCGGAGTGTCGTTGAATGGGTTGGTTGTTCGAAAACATAGCCGAGAAGTAAAAAGGAATGTTCATGTTCATGTTCAAATTAATTTTAATTTACGTATAAATTCCATTGACAATTGCTTAGATGAGTTGTTAGGTAGTTTTTATCTAGTAAACGTTTGTCTAAAATTTGTTTTTATTTAGGACCTCCATCTGCGGGAGACTCGCCAGCTGCTGCGAAGCGAAAGCACCGAGCGACCCCCACGGCAGGCAGTGAGTTCAAACTAATGTAATAGTCTCATAATAGTAATTTATTGGTAAAGGATAATACATTTACAAGTTAAAAAATAATTGTAAGTATAAATTACATTATTACATTTAAGTTGGTACATTATACAAAGCTAAAAAAGAAACTAACATTAAATTTGAATTTTTTCTTCAAGAAAAGAAACAAAAATAATTATTGTTATTTATAATTTACTAGCTTTTTCCCGCGGCTTCGCCCGCGTGGCCATCGTTTTTAAGACTGTCTTTAAGGGTGATTCGTAAATTATGTCGTTTAACACCTACTCAACCATCTCTGTGCAAAAAATCACAACAATCGAGTATTTTCTAAGTTCCCTCAGGAACTGCATCAGATTATGCTATTGTCCCGGGATAAAAAGTAGCTTATGTCCTTCCCCGTGACACAGCCTACCTGCATGCCAAATTTCATAAAGATTGGTCAAGGCGTTGAAGCGTGAAATGGTAACAAACACATTTTTACATTTATAATATTAGTAAGGATAAATTCTTCCCAACTATAAAAGGCTGGATCGACAAGCCATGTATGATGATAATATTGTGATCAGTGGCAAACATGCAAACATTTTAAGCAACCTAATGCGCTCCACCCTTTAAATGGTTGAGGATTGGTGCCAGAAACACCACTTGTCGGTGACCCCGAATAATAATTAAATTGTCTAAAAGGGGCCTCTACGTGTTGGACCCATGTCCCCACACAAGCCTACATAAAAGATAAGATAAGATGGTGGTAGCTAGTCAGGCGGGCTTACAAAATGCCCTACCACCAACCAAACCAAGTCTTACAAGTTGACCCCACCGGGAATAGAATCCGCGACCTCCTGGTGTGAAGCGAATGGACTAACCATTACGCCACGGAGGCAGTTAACAAACTTTCAAAAACAAAGCTTTTGAAAATATTTATATCACTTATTCTAGCACACATGAATGACTGTGCTATAATAAGTGATATAAATATTTTCAAAAGTTTGTTTTTGTTTGTGTCCATCTGGGAAGGTTGCTTTCATTATGTTTTTATTTCTCCAGATCCAGTGGAAATTCAAAATAGATTTGGCACAGCCAAACTCGATCATACCACAATTGAAGGAAAGCAGTATGGATTGGACTTGTATGGAGATTTATAATTGGCTAGTTTCCCTTTACAGCGGTGCTCAAGTTTCATTCACAAAGCTGAAAAATTCAATAATTTATCAACACGGAAAAATCATAATTCTGGGATTGAAACAAAGGGTTCTTTACATTTATAACAATCCGTATAAGAGCGGAGAGCTGAACTTACACAATGCAAAGCCGGACTTGAAGATAGACTGGAACATATTCCATGTAATACATGAAAAAGCTCTCTACAAGGATATTGATCAGATAGATGTGGTCAAAATACCAAATGGACATCGTATTATCCTCATATACAGTCACAGACTGGTTGCAGTCGAAATTGCTAAAAGAGATAATAAAGGAGCGGAGACTTAAAAGACATAAGCAAAGAAAGTCATATTATGATTATGAAGATCCATACTTGGATACACCTATTTAGTTATGGAGATATGTCAAAAATAAATTGTTAAGCATAACTCTGACTGTTATTTTAGTAAATAAGAATATCAATGATTTTAAGATACTATTAATTTCTTACAACTCAGGTTAAAGTATTTTGCTAGGTATTTGAAATTGTAAAAAAAATTGAATTCCTGTTATTTAAACACCTATTTAAAATAAATTGTTTTTGATTTTGATGACTGCATTTCCTGTGTTTGAATTCAGAGGCCCTACTCTGTAGAAGCTCTGCAAAAGGGACGCCACCCACTTTCTGCTCCTTCGAGATAAGAAATTATTAAATCTATATATTTGTAGAAGAAAGTCGTGTTAGTTTCACCATTTATAACTCAAGAACGGCTGGACAAATTTTTATGATTTTTAGGTTCCGTACAAAAAAACAAAATGGAACCTTATAGGATCACTCGTGCGTCTGTCCAAGCCCATTTGCTCCGAATCTACTGGACCAAATCAGGTGAAATTTGGTAGGATAGTGTAATCCTATGACCCAAACGCAGGTGTGCAAAGTAGATACATCATCATCATCATATCAGCCGAAGGACGTCCACTGCTGGACATAGGCCTTCCCCAAGGATTTCCACGACGACCGGTTCTGCGCTGCCGGCATCCAGCGACTTCCCACGACCTTCACCAGGTCGTCGGTCCACCGAGTGGGAGGCCTGCCTACACTACGTTTTCCGGTGCGTGGTCGCCACTCGAGAACTTTACTACCCCAACGGCCATCTGTTCTACGAGCAATGTGCCCCGCCCACTGCCACTTAAGTTTAGCAATTCTGAGAGCTATGTCGGTTACTTTGGTTCTCCTACAGATCTCGTTTCTGATTCGATCATGCAGAGAAACTCCGAGCATAGCACGCTCCATTGCCCCTTTGGGTGACCTTGAGCCTTCTTATGAGGCCAATAGTAAGCGACCATGTCTCAGTTCCATATGTCATCACTGGCAACACACAATGGTCGTAGACCTTGGTCTTAAGACACTGCGGTATCTGAGACGTAGATATTGCGAAGCTTCCCGAACGCTGCCCAGCCGAGTTGGATTCGACGATTGATCTCTTTCTCGAAGTTAGACCTACCTAACTGGACAGTTTGTCCCAGGTATACATTTTAAGTAAATACATATTTTTTTTAAATAAGGGTTATTTTCGGGGGACAAATTAGGAAATTAAAAAAAAATTTGGAAACCTTATTGTGTCATATATCAAATAAAAAGGGCTCGTTATCAGGATCTTAAATATATTTTTGTTTCAATTGTAAAATAAATAGTTTTGATTTTATTCATGAAAGAAGACGAAAATTGACTATTCCCCCCCCCCTGTTCTCCGAAACTAGTAAGCCTAAAATTTTGAAAAAAATACAAAATATACTTCATGGCTTGTAGATTACAGGAAAATCTATAAGAATTCTATCAATTGAAAAAAGTGGTAAACTCAACGTAATACGTTCACCTACGGAATAAAGTTCTAGTCATAATAGAAAATAGTCTATCGGTGTTCTACAGGATTCATTCACCATGTCGGTTCGCCTCCAGGATCAGAACTCGAAACCTATCCAGTTGCAGCGAGGGGTGAGACAGGGAGACGTTCTATCCCCGAAACTGTTCGGCATCAATATCAACGGCGAGTACATAACCCCCCCTCCGATTCGCTGACGATATCGTGGTCATGGCTGAGACTATGGAAGACCTAAGCACAATGCTCGATGGCTTCAGTAACGTCTCTCAACAAGTAGGTCTTAAAATGAACATGGACAAGGCGAAAATAATGTTAAATGTCCGTGTCGCACCCACCCCTCTAAAGGTTGGAGACTACAATGGAAGTTGTCGACGAATATGTATACCTGGGACAAACAGTCCAGCTAGGTAGGTCCAACTTCAGATGATAAAACAGATGGCCGATGGGGCAGTAAAGTTCTCGAGTGTCAACCGCGCACCAGAAAACGTAACGTAGGCAGGCCACCCACGCGGTGGACCGAACGACCTGGTGAAAATCGCGGGAAGCCGATGGATGCGGGCAATCCTTGGGGGAGGCCTTTGTCCAGCAGTGGACGATTTTCGGCTGATATGATGATGATGATGTTCCACCTTTACACACGAAGCGTTTTACTTCTTCGTTCATCATGCGAACGGCCAAGGGGTGGAATTCCCTTCCGGCGTCTGTATTCCCCGATTCGTAAAATTTAGGAATCTTCAAGACGATAGTGAATAGGCACTTTTTGAGCCTGCGTGTGACATCCTCGGCTGCATCGGCACTTACCATCAGGTGAGGTACAGCCAAACACAATAAAAAAAAAAACTCGCATCTTACTGTGAGGATTTCAAATGTGATAATTTGTATTTGACTTTGGCATTGTACGGAACCCTCTCCACGCGATTTCAACTCGCACTTGGCAGGTTTTTGTGTTATTGCATTTGTCTTAGTCCGGAAGCCTTACTAATATTATAAATGTGAAAATGTGTTTGTTTGTTTACCTTTTCACGCTTCAACTTCTTAACCTTAATCTTAATGAAATTTGGCATGCAGGTAGTCTTTGTTACAAGGAAGGACATAGGCTACTTTTTATCCCATGAAAATAGCATAGCCCGATGCAATTCCCAAGAGAACTGAAAGTATACTCTTTTTTGGTTAATTCCTTTAATATCGCAATGGAACAATGGATTGTGTGATTTTTGCACAGAGATGGTTGAGGGGGTGGGAAATGACAGAATTTACTAATAAGCATATCTTGACATAGTTCCCGAGGGATCTAGAGAAAATTCATGTCCACGCTCGCGAGCCTCTAAGTCAATCACAAAAACGATGTCCACATAGGCGAAGCCGCGGGCAAAAGCTAGTAGGATAATAAGTATTAAAAAATGATATTTATCAATAAAAAATATTATCAGTCAAAAAATAATTGGTTTTATGGTAGTAGGGTAGTGTACTGTTGTTAGGGTAGGGTAGGATAGTGTAGTGTAGTTTTCTTCGCTCCGGGACTCGTACACGCCAAGCTGCTCCTCACTTGATCCCGAACGAAGAACACCCAGCGCCCTGCCACATCAGCGCATCACAGGTTTGAATGGGTCTCCCGGCTCCCAGCAGCTTCAACTTCTTGCTCAGTAATGACTTTTTACTACGGAGCATCTTCTTAATTAGCGTCGGTTGTGCCACAACCTCTGCACTATATGTTGCCTGTCATGCAAGCGTCCGCCTCCTTGAGGCTCAAGAGGCTAGTGTTCTTCATCACGACCCATTAGCTCACCGTCTACCTCGAAATTTGGGTCATTTATGAAATTGTGAAGAACAACACATGCGTACACAATCTGTGCTGCCTTTCGTGGCTTGTAGTGCAAGGTTCTATGTGCCAACAGGCAGCGGAACCAGGACTTGAGCACACCTAAAGCGCGTTCGACGACATTCCGTGTGCGGACGTGGACAAGTGTATAATGCGCCTCCAGTGAATTCGGCTCAGCATTGAGAATAGGGGTCATCATCCACAGACGCTGAGCATAGCCAGTCACCTGCAATTTTTAAAATTGTTGTCATTCTTTTTATTATACCAACAAGTAGTTATGGAATGCTGTTAAGAATCTATTTCATCTTCCAGTGTTACAAATTACAAATATTGTGTAAATAATAACTATAAAAAGAGATTTATAAATTTGTTTTAGCTATCACTTTATTCTGCTTACCCAACAGCCAGAAATCCTGCCCTTCATCATGCAATCTACGCATGACTGGATTAACCGGGCACATGTTCCACACATGAAAGTCGTGGCTTGTGGTTTTAAAGAGCACAATGACTTGAGTGCTTATTGTAACTTCCTACCCATTAATGCAATAGAAATTAGGTACATACCTCATTGCTCCAGAGACTCGATCCGCCTGGGATTGTGGAAATTCGATATATTTCCTCAAAATGGCAGGAGTGTTGAGTGCGTCTCTGTCACATCAAGCAAGCAATTGCTGGTAAATAATATCATTGTCACCCACACTTCTTTGGTAACTACCACTTGCATATAAATTATTAATGTCGGGTCTAATCCCGCTGGCCCTTTCACTTGGCGGCAATAGCGGTATAAGTTCTTCGCACAGCCGCACAAATTTAGATTTCGTCAAGTGAAACCGCCCAACGAAATCGGTGTCGGGAAGCAACATCGGCCTCGCCAGTGAGCGCTCAATGCTTCTGCATGTTATGTTCATTTTCTTCAGCCGCGTTCCTCCGCAGCAGCCCGAAGGGCTACCCAAGCCATGGTTAAAGTTTTAACACACACAGGCGACTAGAGAAGCTTCAATTCAATTCTTTATCAAAAAGACGAATCGAAAACGACGACTCGAGAGATGCCGTATTGAAATGACATTTCAATACGACGCGTCGGCGTCGGCCGTCGGTTTCAATTGTCTTGCGCGGACGCTATTACGTCAAATCAACTGTCAAAATATCAATTTCATTCGTTCTTTCGCCGTCGTCATCGTAATCCAAACCAACGCGTCGTTTTGGGAAATTGCGCGGTACGAAATCACCGTTGGCTGTCAAATTGAAGCCGATACCGATGCCGACGCCACTTGCGCGGACGACCCACAGTCTTGTTTCGGCTCAATCGGAAACCGGGAAGAACTTCATTTGTGTTTTCAATTATCATGCTAAATAGAATATCTGATTTGCCATCTTTGAAAAGAAAGTCAATTTTTTTGTTCCAATCGTAAAGGTTCCTAGGGAACAGTTGTTTAATGAGAGTTCAGTAGTTTAATGAGTAGATGCTCAATTTAATATTTGGCCAACAATTTATATCTAAACAGTGTTGTTAGATTTTCGTCCCCGGGACAGAGGGAGGCTCATCGAAGCGTAAGAAGTAACACCCGGCAAACTTAACCTAGAAAAGTCCCTAACACTCTCTGCTACCAGCCTGCCTGGAGCAAGAAGAGACTGGGGTTGACAAATAAATACAGGGCACCCACCCCGACTGCTCCGACAGGCACTTAAAACTAAGTTCGTACTATGTCCGAACAAAAAAAAATCCAATCGTACAGGTTCCTAGGGAACAGTGGCCCGTCCGCGCAAGTGTCGTTGGTTTGAAGACGATACCGACGCTTGAAGACGATGCCGATGACGACGCTGTGGCCCGTCCGCGCAAGTGTCGTTGGTTTGAAGACGATACCGACGCTTGAAGACGATGCCGATGACGACGCTGTTGCATGATCCGTACCGCGCAAATAATTTAGCGTCGTTTTGGCGACCGTCGTCATCATGAGTGAATGAAAAAACTCCGTCGTCTTCCGTTTCGTTTTATTCAAATCGTTTAACTCGGTACAAAAAAGTTGTTGAAATATTTTTACAAATTTCTTGATTAAAAGGTACATTTAGGACACTTGTTCTTTGTTTATTTGATTTCTTGAAATAGTTGTTTAATTTCGAGCTATTTACAACGTTTTTTATTTAATTTTCTTTAAACGCGTGTGTCGGTAACGGAACGTAAAATTGATTGACAGGAGTAGAGGTTATGTATATTTACGACATTGGCGGCGGAATTTGTGAATAAAAAACTAATAAAAAGCTTATAAAAAGGAAAAATAAAGTAAGTAAACACTGTTTTGCTTTTTAGTACTCCAAATTACCTACCTAGCCTATAAATTAGTCAATTTATTCCTATTGTAGATGCCTGCCCCGAGAAAAGTGAGCCTCCTGCAGATAGAACTCATTCACAGCTTGAGGAAGAGATGGCTCCCCCCGCACTGCCAAGACCACCCTCGCTTGGTGCTGAAGTAGTAGTAGAAGCCTACTGCGCCCCTGACTTCGGCGCGCCAGTAATGCTGCCAGCCCCACCGCCTAGGCTGCCAGCACCACCACCTAGGCTGCCAGCCCCACCGCCTTGGTCGACAGCCTCCCAGCCTAGCACGAGCCATGCTCCTCCAGTTGAAGGCAAGTTTTTTTCTCGTCTATCCTTTTGTTTGGAGTGTCGTTGAATGGGTTGGTTGTTCGATAACATAGCCGAGAAGTAAAAAGGAATGTTCATAAATTAATTTACGTATAAATTCCATTGAAAATTGCTTAGATGAGTTGTTAGGTAGTTTTTATCTAGTAAACGTTTGTCTAAAATTTATGTTTTTATTTAGGACCTCCATCTGCGGGAGACTCGCCAGCTGCTGCGAAGCGAAAGCGCCGAGCGACCCCCACGGCAGGCAGTGAGTTCAAACTAATGTAATAGTCTCATAATAGTAATTTATTGGTAAAGGATAATACATTTACAAGTTAAAAAATAATTGTAAGTATAAATTACATTATTACATTTAAGTTGGTACATTATACTAAGCTAAAAAAGAAACTAACATTAAATTTGAATTTTTTCTTCAAGAAAAGAAACAAAAATAATTTGTGTTATTTGTAATTTACTAGCTTTTTCCCGCGGCTTCGCCCGCGTGGCCATCGTTTTTATGACTGTCTTTAAGGGTGATTAGTAAATTATGTCGTTTAACACCTACTCAACCATCTCTGTGCAAAAAATCACAACAATCGAGTATTTTTTTTAGTTCCCTCAGGAACTGCATCAGATAATGCTATTGTCCCGGGATAAAAAGTAGCTTATGTCCTTCCCTGTGACACAGGCTACCTGCATGCCAAATTTCATAAAGATTGGTCAAGGCGTTAAAGTGTGAAAAGGTAACAAACACATTTTTACATTTATAATATTAGTAAGGATAAATTCTTCCCAACTATAAAAGGCTGGCTCGACAAGCCATGTATGCTGATGACATTGTGATCAGTGGCAAACATGAAAACATTTTAAGCATAATGCGTTCCGCCCTTTAAATGGTTGAGGATTGGTGCCAGAAACACCACTTGTCGGTGACCCCGAATAATAATTAAATTGTCTAAAAGGGGCCTGTATGTGTTGGACCCATGTCCCCACACAAGCCTACATAAAAGATAAGATGGTAGTAGCTAGTCAGGCGGGCTTAGAAAATGCTCTACCACCAACCAAACCGAGTCTTGCAAGTTGACCCCACATGGAATAGAACCCGCGACCTCCTGGTGTGAAGCGAATGGACTAACCATTACTCCACGGAGGCAGTTAACAAACTTTCAAAAACAAAGCTGTGCTATAATAAGTGATATAAATATTTTCAAAAGTTTGTTTTTGTTTGTGTCCATCTGGGAAGGTTGCTTTCATTATGTTTTTATTTCTCCAGATCCAGTGGAAATCCCGGAGACGCGCTGGGTTCAATTTGAGTGGAAATTCAAAATAGATTTGGCACAGCCAAACTCGATCATACCACAATTGAAGGAAAGCAGTATGGACTGGACTTGTATGGAAATTTATAATTGGCTAGTTTCCCGTTACAGCGGTGCTCAAGTTTCAGTCACAAAGTTGAAAAATTCAATAATTTATCAACACGGAAAAATCGTAATTCTGGGATCGAAACAAAGGGTTCTTTACATTTATAACAATCCGTATAAGAGCGGAGAGCTGAACTTACACAATGCAAAGCCGGACTTGAAGATAGACTGGAACATATTCCATCGAATACATGAAAAAGCTCTCTACAAGGATATTGATCAGATAGATGTGGTCGAAATACCAAATGGACATCGTATTATTCTCATATAGTCACAGACTAGTTGCAGTCGAACTCGTCCCTACTAAGTATAAGAATAAATTGCTAAAAGAGATAATAAAGGAACGCAGACTTAAAAGACATAAGCAAAGAAAGTCATATTATGATGATTATGAAGATCCGTACTTGGATACACCTATTTAGTTATGGAGATATGTCAAAAATAAATTGTTAAGCATAACTCTGATTGTTATTTTAGTAAATAAGAATATCAATGATTTTAAGATACTATTAATTTCTTACAACTCAGGTTAAAGTATTTGCTAGGTATTTGAAATTGTAAAAAAAATTGAATTCCTGTTATTTAAACACCTATTTAAAATAAATAGTTTTTGATTTTGATGACTGCATTTCCTGTGTTTGAATTCAGAGGTCCTACTCTGTAGAAGCTCTGCAAAAGGGACGACACCCACTTTCTGCTCCTTTAAGCAAAGAAAGTCATATTATGAAGACCCGCACTTGGATACACCTATTTAGTTATGGAGATATGTCAAAAATAAATTGTTAAGCATAACTCTGACTGTTATTTTAGTAAATAAGAATATCAATGATTTTAAGATACTATTAATTTCTTACAACTCAGGTTAAAGTATTTTGCTAGGTATTTGAAATTGTAAAAAAAAATAAATTCCTGTTATTTAAACACCTATTTAAAATAAATTATTTTTGATTTTGATGACTGCATTTCCTGTGTTTGAATTCAGAGGCCCTACTCTGTAGAAGCTCTGCAAGAGGGACGCCACCCACTTTCTGCTCCTTCGAGATAAGAAATTATTAAATCTATATATAATATATGTAAAAGAAAGTCGTGTTAGTTACACCATTTATAACTCAAGAACGGCTGGACCAATTTTTATGATTTTTAGGTTCCGTACAAAAAAACAAAACGGAACCTTATAGGATCACTCGTGCGTCTGTCCAAGCCCATTTGCTCCGAATCTACTGGGCCAAATCAGGTGAAATTTGGTAGGATAGTGTAATCCTATGACCCAAACGCAGGTGTGCAAAGTAAATACATCATCATCATCATATCAGCCGAAGGACGTCCACTGCTGGACATAGGCCTTCCCCAAGGATTTCCACGACGACCGGTTCTGCGCTGCCCGCATCCAGCGGCTTCCCGTGACCTTCACCAGGTCGTCGGTCCACCGAGTGGGAGGCCTGCCTACACTACGTTTTCCGGTGCGTGGTCGCCACTCGAGAACTTTACTGCCCCAACGGCCATCTGTTCTACGAGCAATGTGCCCCGCCCACTGCCTTTTTTTTTTTTTTTTTTTTTATTAAAAATTTGAGTACGCCACTTAAGTTTAGCAATTCTAAGAGCTATGTCGGTTACTTTGGTTCTCCTACAGATCTCCTCGTTTCTGATTCAATCATGCAGAGAAACTCCGAGCATAGCACGCTCCATTGCCCTTTGGGTGACCTTGAGCCTTCTTATGAGGCCCATAGTAAGCGACCATGTCTCAGTTCCATATGTCATCACTGGCAACACACACTGGTGGTAGACCTTGGTCTTAAGACACTGCGGTATCTGGGACGTAATACAAAATATACTTCATGGCTAGTAGATTACAGGAAAATCTATAAGAATTCTATGAATTGAAAAAAGTGGTAAACTCAATGTAATACGTTCACCTACGGAATAAAGTTCTAGTCATAATAGAAAATAGTCTATCGGTGTTCTACAGGATTCATTCACCATGTCGGTTCGCCTCCAGGATCAGAACTCGAAACCTATCCAGTTGCAGCGAGGGGTGAGACAGGGAGACGTTCTATCTCCGAAACTGTTCGGCATCAATATCAACGGCGAGTACATAACCCCCCCTCCGATTCGCTGACGATATCGTGGTCATGGCTGAGACTATGGAAGACACAATGCTTGATAGCCTCAGTAACGTCTCTCAACAAGTAGGTCTTAAAATGAACATGGACAAGGCGAAAATAATGTTAAATGTCCGTGTCGCACCCACCCCTCTAAAGGTTGGAGACTCTACAATGGAAGTAGTTGACGAATATGTATACCTGGGACAAACAGTCCAGCTAGGTAGGTCCAACTTCAGATGATAGAACAGATGGCCGATGGGGCAGTAAAGTTCTCGATTGGCGACCGCGCACCGGAAAACGTAACGTAGGCAGGCCACCCACGCGGTGAACCGAACGACCTGGTGAAAATCGCGGGAAGCCGATGGATGCGGGCAGCGCAGGACCGGTCGTCGTGGAAATCCTTGGGAGAGGTCTTTTTCCAGCAGTGGACGATTTTTGGCTGATATGATGATGATGATGTTCCACCTTTACACACGAAGCGTTTTGCTTCTTCGTTCATCATGCAAACGACCAAGGGGTGGAATTCCCTTCCGGCGTCTGTATTCCCCGATTCGTAAAATTTAGGAATCTTCAAGACGATAGTGAATAGGCACTTTTTGAGCCTGCGTGTTACATCCTCGGCTGCATCGGCACTTACCATCAGGTGCGGTGCAGCCAAACACAATTTAAAAAAAAACTCGCATCTTACTGTGAGGATTTCAAATGTGATCATTTGTATTTGACTTTGGCATTGTACGGAACCCTCTCCACGCGAGTTCAACTCGCACTTGGCCGGTTTTTGTGTTATTGCATTTGTCTTAGTCCGGAATCCTTACTATAATATTATAAATGTGAAAATGTGTTTGTTTGTTTGTTACCTTTTCACGCTTCAACTCCTTAACCAATCTTAATGAAATTTGGCATGCAGGTAGTCTTTGTCACAAGGAAGGACATAGGCTACTTTTTATCCCATGAAAATAGCATAGCCCGATGCAATTCCCGAGAGACCTGAAAGTATACTCTTTTTTTGGTAATTTCTTTAATATTGCAATGGAACAATGGATTGTGTGATTTTTGCACAGAGATGGTTGAGGGGATGGGAAATGACAGAATTTATTAATAAGCATATCCTGACATAGTTCCCGAGGGATCTAGAGAAAATTCATGGCGGCTCGCGCACCGCGCACCCTCTAAGTCAGTCACAAAAACGATGTCCACGCAGGCGAAGCCGCGGGCAAAAGCTAGTAGGATAATAAGTATTAAAATATGATATTTATCAATAAAAAATATTATCATTCAAAAAATAATTGGTTTTAGGGTAGGGTAGGGTAGGATAGTGTAGTGTAGTTTTCTTCGCTCCGGGACTCGTACATGCCAAGCTGCTCCTCACTTGATCACATCAGCGCATCACAGGCTTGAATGGGTCTCCCGGCTCCCAGCAGCTTCAATCTCTTCTCTCAGTAATGACTTTTTACTACGGAGCATCTTCTTAATTAGCGTCGGTTGTGCCACAACCTCTGCACTATATGTTGCCTGTCATGCAAGCGTCCGCCTCCTTGAGGCTCAAAAGGAGGCTAGTGTTCTTCATTACGACCCATTAGCTTACCGTCGACCTCGAAATTTGGGTCATTTTGAAATTGTGAAGAACAATACATGCATTCACAATCTGTGCTGCCTTTCGTGGCTTGTAGTGCAAGGTTCTGTGTGCCAACAGGCAGCGGAACCGGGACTTGAGCACACCTAAAGTGCGTTCGACGACATTCCGTGTGCAGACGTGGACAAGTGTATAATGCGCCTCCGGTGAATTCGGCTCAGCATTGAGAATAGGGGTCATCATCCACGGACGCTGAGCATAGCCAGTCACCTGCAATTTTTAAAATTGTTGTCATTCTTCTTATTATACCAACAAGTAGTTATGGAATGCTGCTAAGAATCTATTTCATCTTCCAGTGTTACAAATTACAAATATTGTGTAAATAATAACTATAAAAAGAGATTTATAAATTTGTTTTAGCTATCACTTTATTCTGCTTACCCAACAGCCAGAAATCCTGCCCTTCATCATGCAATCTACGCATGACTGGATTTACCGGGCACATGTTCCACACGTGAAAGTTGTGGCTTGTGGTTTTAAAGAGCACAATGACTTGAGTGCTTATTGTAACTTCCTACCCATTAATGCAATAGAAATTAGGTACATACCTCATTGCTCCAGAGACTCGATCCGCCTGGGATTGTGGAAATTTGATATATTTCCTCAAAATGGCAGGAGTGTTGAATGCGTCTTCCCGGCTCCCAGCAGCTTCAACCTCTTCGCTCAGTAATGATGTTTTACTATGGAGCATCTTCTTAATTAGCGTTGGTTGTGCCACAACCTCTGCACTATATGTTGCCTGTCATGCAAGCTTCCGCCTCCTTGAGGCTCAAGAGGAGGGTAGTGTTCTTCATCATGACCCATTAGCTCACCGTCTACCTCGAAATTTGGGTCAAATATGAAATTGTGAAGAACAATACATGCATTCACAATCTGTGCTGCCTTTCGTGGCTTGTAGTGCAAGGTTCTGTGTGCCAACAGGCAGCGGAACCGGGACTTGAGCACACCTAAAGTGCGTTCGATGACATTCCGTGTGCGCACATAGACAAATTTATAATGCGCCTCTGGTGAATTTGGCTCAGCGTTGAGAATAGGGGTCATCATTCACAGATGCTGAGCATAGCCAGTCACCTGCAATTTTTAAAATTGTTGTCATTCTTTTTATTATACCAACAAGTAGTTGTGGAATGCTGCTAAGAATCTATTTCATCTTCAAGTGTTACAAATTACAATTATTGTGTAAAAAATAACTATAAACAGAGATTTATAAATTTGTTTAAGCTATCACTTTATTCTGCTTAACCAAAAGCCAGAATATCTGCCCTTCATCATGCAGTCTACGCATGACTGGATTGACCGGGCACATGTTCCACACGTGAGAGTCGTGGCTTGCGGTTTTAAAGAGCACAATGACTTGAGTGCTTATTGTAACTTCCTACCCGTTAATGCAATAGAAATTAGGTACGTACCTCATTGCTCCAGACTCGATCCGCCTGGGATTGTGGAAATTCGATATATTTCCTCAAAATGGCAGGAGTGTTGAGTGCGTCTGTCACATCAAGCAAGCAATTGCTCAGGTGAAGAATATCATTGTCACCCACACTTCTTTGGTAACTACCACTTACATATAAATTATTAATGTCGGGTCTAATCCCGCTGGCCCTTTCATTTGGCGACAAGAGCGGTATAAGTTCTTCGCACAGCCGCACAAATTTAGATTTCGTCAAGTGAAACCGCCCAACGAAATCGGTGTCGGGAAGCAACATCGGCCTCGCCAGTGAGCGCTCAATCCTTCTGCATGTTATGTTCATTTTCTTCAGCCGCGTTCCTCCGCAGCAGCCCGGAGGGCTACCCAAGCCATGGTTAAAGTTTCAACACACACACGCGACTAGAGAAGCTTCAATTCAATTCTTTATCAAAAAGACGAATCGAAAACGACGACTCAAGAGATGCCGTATTGAAATGACATTTCAATACGACGCGTCGGCGTCGGCCGTCGGTTTCAATTGTCTTGCGCGGACGCTATTACATCAAATCAACTGTCAAAATATCAATTTCATTCGTTCTTTCGCCGTCGTCATCGTTATCCAAACCAACGCGTCGTTTTGGGAAATTGCGCGGTACGAAATCGCCGTTGGCTGTCAAATTGAAGCCGATACCGATGCCGACGCCACTTGCGCGGACGACCCACAGTCTTGTTTCGGCTCTATATGTGTATTATAACGACCTTTACCAATCTTCAGGGGGCTGACTAGCTCAGGTGAGCTTCATTCTTAGTGAAATGCAAAGATTTGCTTTAATTTGTCAACCTCTTTTATTCACTTTATATTTAGCTGTGCCGACTGGCTTATTATTTGTAGCTGTTCAGACAAAATTCAATATCAAGTTCGATAGAAATAATGGGACTTTTGCGCTAGGCGAAGATCGAATGCAGAATGTCTGCAGAAGGTTCCAGACAACGTTCTATTCTTAAAAATCAAATTTTAAATTTACGTTTAAATTGACACGCGGTAAGAACAACTACAAAGGAGGTGCGATACGCGAGTGTAGAGAAATTAGATCTCTGCAGTATCCTCCATAGCTAGTCTGAATATATATTTTATTCTTGCATTTGACGCCTTAGTTGATAGTACCTACGTATAATAAGTATTTATGTCAGACATAGTCCATAATTGGTTAGTAACATTGGTACTTATAATCTAGTGTTAAAAACAATGGGAATAAATCAAACATTTGAGATGGTCTCGATGGAGCCGTCCGCCACCCCTACGCCGGTCTCTACTTGATTGCGTGCAGGTGCAGCCGTATCCAGCGCCCCAGTATCGGAGAGTCCCATCGGTCCACTAGAGTGCACAGGATGCTGTTGGTGCTGGCGCGCGTTCGACTCATCAAGGAGGCGGACCGCTTTCGCATAATAGCCTCGAAGCTGTCAGTCTTTGCCTCCGCAAACATGCCAGAGGCACTGCAGAAGCGCGCCAGGCCCATCAACACCCTGAACGCGTTATTGTATTGGACTCGCAAGTCGCTGTATGCTCTCCGCGTTTGGTACTGTTATCAATGACGTATGCAGTTGATTAATTTCATCAATTTATGACCATTTACTTGTTTGTTTGCATTCTGAGTTCAAAGACATACGCCTATTTGGACCCATTTGGACATCAGTCTAACGATAGCCTATTGTATGTTAATTGTTGATTGAAGGGCTACATAAAACAACCAGACAAGACGCTATCAGCTTCCAAAGTTCAATAAACCTTTGGCATGTTGAATTGTTAATATATTTTGTTAATGGTACGGTCAGAACCGCACGCAATGGTAAATTTACCAATATAAGCGGATCTACGCTTTAAAGAAAACTTGTTACCTAGTGGGACCAACTTACATTGGTACTGTTATCAATGACGTGAGCTTGGACTGGTACGTGGTTAGTATTTTTGAGAAATATTCACAGAATAGCACTTTTGCTCCATAAATAACGAGAAAACGTTTTTCCACCTCTGAGTACTATCCGATCTTAATGACTTTTAAAAAGTTATTGACACAATAAAAAGTAAGGTTTGTTGGTTTCGTTTTCTAAAATATTGATTTACAATACATAAATTAGTTTTGTATGAAAACACTGAACGACAAATAATATTGAACTTATTATTATTATTATTGACATGCTTGGCTTGACGTGATTTTTTTTTTTCAAGCCCCGTTTTCAATTTGTCATTATGAATAATCGTGAAAGTTTAAAGTGTTATATTATTATTATTATTTTTAATTAATAATTTGAGTGCTTTTGACTAAATCTCACCAGGTGGTAAGTGACGACGTAGTCAATAATGCCTATTCGCTCTAGCCTTGATCTTCAATCTTGAGATTCCCCAAATTGTAGGAGTTGGGAAACACAGACGCAGGCAAGGAGTTCAACTCCATCGCCAAAGTATATATATTAGTACTAACTTCCATCACTGTCCGCATAATAGATGAGGAAGCGTAACGCTTCGTGCGTAGAGGCTTAGTTGTATTGAAAAAAGAAACACATATAAACCTTTTTTTTCTTTGCCAATAACATATTTAAAAATCATTATGGTAGGATAATATTCAGAGGTGGAAAAACGTTTTCTCTTTTTGTATGGAGAGTGTGTGCTATTCTTCCTTCTTTATTAATAGTAGCTATTATTAAAACGTCTTTGGGTAGTATAAGTGTTCGTAAACAAGAGTCAAGGCGAGGTATTGATTGGAACTGTTGTCTCTTTCTATTTCTTTACGTGTAAAGAGTAAAGAAAATAACCACACTTTTTCAATGGTTTTTCGTTTCAATCAAAAACTACATTGAAAGTATAAAAAATAACAACATTACTCGCTTTGTATTATCATAACAAATATTGTTGTATATCTTTTAAAATTTATACTTCAAAATATTAGTCATAACTAGAGTTGAAAGTAACGGTGTAGACTTATCTTTGGGATTTTTTTCTATCGAGCCAAAACTGCTCAATCGTGTTTCTATAGCTTTTGACTTTAAGGAATATCATCAACAATAAGGTATTTTTTTCAACCTTGAGTTTTCTATCGTTTAGGAGTAATTGACGTCAAAAATAACGAAAATCTGTAATATTACCGCCTTAACGCTGCATCCTAGATATCTGACGGCCGGGCGTAAACTTCATCTCACTGTTGTCCCTCACTCACAAAATTTCCATTACTGACCGAATCACGTATTAGAAGTCGAAGCGTGTGGATAGGCCAAATACTTTGTCGTGTTGTGTTGTGACACGAGTGTTTCTCGCTACTCGTTCGAATGGCAACTTGCTACCCGCGGTAAACGAAAGCGAGTTGCGAGGTGGACCCAGAGTAACTTAGAAGCGATCACTGAAGGCGGCCGACATGTCTAGGAACCACGTGCACTCCAAGGTGTACTAGGACCTAAGAAGAACCTATGACCGATACTTGTCTCTGTAAAATAGGCATGATAATTTATTTAATTTTAATTTGTATGAAATTTAATTTTGATTCATGTAAATTTCAATGACACGTTGGTGATTTGGAGAAATCTGTAAACCAATTATAACTGAATATATAAATAAGAATATATAAGAATTACCTGATTTGATTTACGATGCGACACCGCTTGAAAACGTAAAAATATTTCCTTTTAGTTTAGGTATAGTTTAATGGACGTTACTTTTATGCTTTTGTCGTGCTAAGTATTTTACTATTCACACTTACATGGCAATGGTTACATGCCGTACCATTTTATAAAATTGTTTCATCAAAATACAAAGTAACAGCTATAGTGGGGGGAATGGTCAGCTTTCGCCAATTTTCTGAAATAACTTCAAAGCTATTTATTGTAAAATTATAAACAAATACATTTGAGATTCTCACAAGCTCTTTTATTTGATATGTCACACGATATAGTTTGCAAAACTTTTTTTTAATTTTCTTATTTACCCCTAAAGGTGGCCTCCATGTTTAAAATTCATTTATTTACGTAACACGTCCGTCTTTGGGTCACTGACTTACATATGTGTACCAAATTTCAACTGAATCGGTCCAGGAGTTTCGGAGCAAGTTGGCTGTCAATTGCTATCACTTACATTGCCTGATAGGAATTGTTTTAATTGGCTGCCTTTACACTTAATGTATACTATTAATCGTAAGTCCTGTATTGTTTTTGGCGTGCAATAAAGTATATTTACTTTTTTAAAGGTACTTACTCACTATTTCTGAAGGTAAACCATCGATGATGCCCCAGACCCCCCAGTCTTAAACTCGTAACAGGGTCTGGTTTACTTCATTTAAAACTAAAACAGGGTGTTTAAATTGGTTTAGGACCCGTCAACTGGGGGTCTTCTCATCATACTGAACAACTTTCCCCAAGGAACTTATAGTAAACTCTCAAAAAAAATGGACCCTCCATACGAAAATGCACAAAATTGGTCGATCAGATGATTTATTTGTATGAAGAGTTAATTTATTTTGGCGATTTCAGCAAAGTCGTAGAACAAAAGTTTTTCAGTTTGATGAGTAGAAGCCCCAGTTAACGAAACCTACAACAATTTTGTTACACCCTGTATAAAGATGTAACATAATTAACAAAGGTGTGGTAATACTTTAAGGTGGGCTAGGTGATAGAACAAAAGCTGTTCAGTATAATGTGTAGAAGCCCTAGTTAACGGGACCTTTAACGATTTTGTTGTATAATGAAGTACTTTACTAAATTACCTCCCGCTGAAATGTGAAAAAAATTACTCGCTTTATTTTCCGTCACGCACGCCTTTAATTTTTATTAATCAAATTCAAAAAAATAGCTCATCAATGACGCTAAAAAACTGAAGGCTCCTTGCGTGGTACGAATAAGATTTTCGAGTAAATGAGCAATAATGATATGTTAATTTTCAGACGCAACCAAGGCGCGGCGCCAGGTTTTGGGACCAAGACACTACTAGGAGTCGCCGCGGGCTCCATAGGAGCGTTCGTCGGCACACCAGCAGAAGTGGCGCTAATCAGAATGACCGCGGACGGCAGACTGCCCAAGGAACAGAGGAGGAATTACAAGAATGTTGCTGATGCGTTGATCAGGTGAGGAAAATTGAAGAGGTGAAGAATGAGAATTTGTAAATGAAATAGACGCTACCAAACTCTTTTTACCCGAAGGATGGTAATGTGTTTCGGATATGTGTATAATAAATAAAATAAATAAATAAATATTCTGGGACAAATCACACATGGTCATCTGGCTCCAAAGTAGGATTCCCTGTGTTATGGGTTACCAGAGACTGATATACATACTTATATACGTTTAAATACATACATATATAGATATTTAACACCCAGACACAGAGCAAACAAATCTGCTCATCACACAAATGCTTGCCCTGGGTGGGGATATACTAGCTTTTGCCCGCGGCTTCGCCCGTGTGGACATACGTTTTTATGTCTGTCTTTTCCTACTAATATTATAAACGCGAAAGTTTGTAAGAATGTATGGATGTATGTTTGTTACTCTCACGCAAAAACTACTAAACGGATCTGACTGAAATTTGGTAGGTAGACATATTTGGACCTGGATTGACACATAGGCTACTTTTTTCCACGCTCGCGCTGCGCACCCTCGAAAGGTCATAGAAACGTCTACGCGAGTGAAGCCGCGGAAAACTTTAACTATTGTCACGGGATAAAAAGTAGCCTAAGTCCTTCCCTGCATGATACCTGCATGTCAAATTTCGTCAAGGTTGGTGGAGGTATTGAAGCGTGGAAAGGTCACAAACAAGCTATACACATTATACGGGCTAAGAAACAAAAAAACATGTTATTATTCTTATTCTATGTTTTTTTGTTTTTACCCTATGTCCAGGGGGGCGTTTGAGCCGGGGCGGCCTTTTTCGGTTGTTCCTTCGCCAGTCGTAGTAGAAAAAATTCGTAGTTGAAAAAGTTGTAGTAGAATTTCTTTAGGGATCCGTTTGGTTCAACGAAAAATAATAAATCTAGCCAAGTGCGAGTCGGACTAGCGGCAATAAGGGTGACGAATCACTACGAACATGCAAACAAAAGGTTATAGTAAGGTGACGTTTATCGTGTGGCAGTACGGAACCCTCCCTTAGCGCGCAACTCCGACTCGCACTTGGCCGGTTTTTGTTACTTAAACGGGCGGTTTTTTTTGGTGCCCGGGGTGCCGGATTCTTAAATACGCCTCTGTACGAGTACGTAACATTTCTTGTTTTAAACTTTCCAAATATATTCAGGAGACACATATGGACGTTTGTAATTAGTTTTCGATGTACTTATATAAAACAGAAAAAAATAAGAGCAGTTTCAAACGTTCAGTACAAAACTAATTTAAGCTTTCGTTTAGTTATGTTAAAATTTACTACATCAAAATCAAAATCAAATCAATTTATTTCAAATAGGTGTTTACACACACTTTTAAATAGTCAAAACAAAAATAAAATACTGTATATTACAAATAATGTCATGATTCAGATTACAGTCTCATGTAATGGTATTTGATATAGAATCAACATATATATCTTTGTCATTTACATAATCTATTATTTTATAATATCCTCTAGAGCACAAAACTTTTTTGACATGAGTCTTGAATTTATTCTCTGACAAACTAGTTACATTTTCTGGAATTTTATTGTAGAATCTTATACACTGCCCCACAAATGACTTCTTAACCTTACTCAGTCTCGAAAAGGCTATATCTATTTTATTTACATTTCTTAAATTCAAATTATGCCTGTCACTGTTTTTAGGAAATAAATGCAAATTCTTACGAACGTACATGATGTTTTCATATATAAATTGACTAGCAACAGTTAAAATATTGATTTCTTTAAACTTATTCTGTAACGACTCACGTGATCGCATCTGATAGATTGCGCGGATAGCTCTTTTCTGCAGGATGAAAATAGTTTCTATATCAGCCGCATGCCCCCACAGTAATATGCCATAAGACATTATACTATGGAAGTAACTAAAATACACTAGTCTCGCAGTATCTACATCCGTTAACTGTCTTATTTTCTTAACGGCATAAGCAGCTGAACTAAGCCTTCCCGCTAAAGTTTCAATGTGTGGTCCCCATTGAAGTGAAACATCCAAAGTTATACCAAGGAACACCGTGGTATTTACAAATTCTAATTTATTACTGTCTAATATTACACTATTGTTGACCTTTTTTACATTTGGCAAACAAAATTTTATACATTTTGTTTTCTTAGCATTTAATAATAAGTTGTTCACAGTGAACCAGTTCAGTATCTTTGAAAGAGTGTTGTTTACTTCGTCAATTTCGTTTTCTTTCCTATTCACTTTAAAAATAAGAGATGTATCATCCGCAAACAACACAATATTTGACAGATGTTGCACCATAAAAGGCAAATCATTTACGTAAACAAGGAAAAGAAAAGGCCCTAATATGGAACCCTGGGGCACACCCATTTTCACTTTAGATCCAGATGAGTTTGTGCCATTCACTTGTACTTTTTGTGTTCTGTTGTCTAAATACGAATTTAAAAGACTGAGAGCCCCTTCCTCTACACCATAATGCTTTAATTTCATAAGTAATGTTTGGTGTTCAACACAATCAAAAGCCTTAGATAAATCACAAAACACTCCAATTGCATTCTGCGATTCCTCGAAGGCATCATATATGTTTCGAATGAGTGCTACTCCTGCATCGGTTGTTGATCGTCCTTTAGTGAAACCGAATTGTTGGTTATGCAGTAATTTGTTTTCTGTAAAATATTGTAGCATTTGGTTAAGCATAATCTTTTCAAACACTTTACTAAGAACTGGCAGCACAGAAACTGGTCTGTAGTTGCCTGGATCAGTTTTTGAACCAGATTTATATAAAGGTATCACTTTACTAAGCTTCATGAGATCTGGAAAGACGCCACTATCAATGCTAATATTAAAAAGACAAGCTAAATATGGCGCTAAAGTATCAATTACATTACTGATCAAGCTTACCGTTAATCCCCAGAGGTCTTCGGTTCTTTTCACTTTAAGAGATTTAAAAGTTTTTACAATAGATTGTGGTTCAATTACTCTGAAGGAGAATTTTTGATCACAATTATTAACATTATCCTTTAGCAGCCTTTGAGCACACATAGGTGATGAGTTTAGGGCTTCAGTAGTCTAAAGTGGAATATTTGTGAAAAAAGTTTCGAATTCTTTGGCTACATCGGCATTCGAACTAATTTTACCTTGATCTGTTTGCAAAACATATTCTTTGTCGCGAGGTTTGACTTTACCTGTTTGTTTGCTAATGATATTCCAAACAGTTTTTATTTTATTATCTGAAAATTTTATTTTTCTAGCCAGATAATTAGATTTTGCTACGTGGCAAACCTGCTTAAAAATTTTTGAATATTGTTTCACATAATTTGTAAAGTTCTCATCAAAAGTGTAAGTTTTTTTGTCATAAAGGTCAAACAAAGTTTGGCTACTTTTGTATATACCTAATTACAAACATCGATATGTGTCTACTCAATATATTTACAAAGTTTGGATTCAATTCTGCATGTAGTTTTTTTATTAAAGCGGAACTAGGTTTGTATGGAAACTCGAGCCTCCTGGAGACTCTTAACACTTATTCTAAGTTTTTTTTGTTTCTTTTAAAGGATAGTGAGGGAGGAAGGCGTATTAAAGTTATGGAGAGGAGCGACTCCGACGGTCGGGCGTGCCATGGTCGTGAACGCAGCACAACTTAGCACCTACTCACAGGTACTTTAATAATTATTTTCTGAACATGGCAATGGAAAACCAATCTTGAACCAAAGATAATAGGATTCTTAGTCAATCTTTACTTTTAGTCCTCAAATATTTTGTAGTAAAAGATACGCTCGGTGCTCCAATGACAAAGTATACATATTAGTACTAACATACAGTTTAAACACTCCCTGCCGCTCTCTAGTTTCCGGACCTCACCCCCTCGTCGCCCAGATTGATTCAGATTGGTTATAGTTTGGTTCTCGAACGTATGGGATTTCGCCGTGATTTTGTTTGCTCCGTCATTTGTTTTTAGTCATGTCAGTCAGCGTCCGGGGTGTGCCATAGTGAACACGAAAACCTAAGTCTTAAAGGCCGCAATTCGCCGTTTCATCTAAAGGGTGCAAAAAAAATGGATTTGACTGAAAAATCTGAAACTATTGGGAGTAAAGAAATTTGTAAACGTCTTTAGTTTTAGATTAGGTACAGAAAAACTTCATTTTTTTACCCACATTTGTAAGCCCTTGACATCATCTCACCTGATGATAAGTGACGATGATGCCGAAGATGGAATGGGCTTACCAAGATTCCCATCGCAATGGGGAACTAATTATTAAAGTAATCTTATCTTTAAGCCGGAACACATCAATGCTGTTTACATTGATGCTTATTGGCGGCAAGACTTAGATAAGATGGTAGTAGCTAGCAAGGCGGGCTTAGAAAAAACAAATGCAAGCAAACCGTGTAACTGCATTGAAATACAAAAAAAAACGAGACCTACAGTACTCGCATATGATGTGTAACAAATCACTGTTACACATTTCCGTCCCATTTCACGAAATCACTCCCACAAATTGCAGGAAAGTGAGAGCAAAGATGTTACACATCAAAAACCTGAGTTGCAGGAATTCGAAACCAGTTGTTGTTGTTATTTTTGTTTTAGTTAGTATTTTATTGTGGTAAGGTATTTTACTACTCTGTGGTTTTTCTCTCATATTGTGGTCGCGACGTCATCAGCGCTAGCTGTTGAGGGGCGGATGAACGCTGTCTTTGTGGCGAAGCATGTAATGGAGGTCTTTCAGCGGAACAGTAATTTCTGATAATTTGCGGCTGGGCAGGGTGTTATGTAATCTCATAGGGATGGGCCGAAGTTCGTTTCACATTCGGTTTAACCGAAATTCGGCACATTAAACCGAATTTCGTCATTCGGCCGAAATTCGGGTCATAATACCGAACTTCGGCCGAAATTCGTTACATCATCGTTATAGTAGTAGGTGGACCAGCATATATACATATCACGCCGATATCCCTTGCGAGAGAGAATGAGCATCGATAATAATTATGTTCAATTAAAATAATTTATTTAATTATAGGTTTAGTTAGGTGAAATGTATTATGAAGTCACAAACTTTATTATTATGATTTTATTGCTAGCACTCTATTTTGCAGTGAAAAATCATTGTCCAGCCAATGAGCAGTAAAACTCAAAAAACATAGGAAATTGTTCATGCAGGTCCACATGTCACTTGTAACAGAAATATTATTTGCAGAGGATTTCTGATCAAGAATCTTTTTTTTCAATTGTTCGTATAGCTCGGGAATAACTTTTTCACTCATATATTTTCTGCTAGGAAATTGATATTTCGACTTCACTACAGACATCAATCGATTGAACCCTTGATCTTCTAAAATCGATAAAGGCTGATTATCGACTGCAATCATTTCTGCAATTGCTTTATGAATTTCTTTAGCACGTAGATCATTTATTTTCCACTTATTTTCCAAAGAATCCTCAATAGATAACTGACGTGAAGACGACGCAACTTGCAGACTAGATGGCAGGTTATCGTTTGTACTTGAAGTCGACGCCGTCGACGGCAAGTTTGGCGTATGAATAGGGTGCTGCATTTGCGAAAATTCTCGTGGATGTCTTACTCTCAAATGGTTAGATAACGCAGACGTAGACGCCTTTCGTCCACTACCACCACGAGATATTAGTGACTCGCACAAGGTACATTTTACTTTGTTTGGTTCATTTATTTCTAAATAGAAAGTCCAGACACTAGATTTTTTTCTCCCACTCATTGTTCTTACACTTACAATTCAACGCACGTAAAAAGAGCTCCAGTGGTCAAGTGGTGGGAATGTGTTTGCGCAGGCGGGAAACAAATGACAACTGGCGAACCAATCACGCGACAGCAAACAAGAGAGACGCGTGTTTCCCCCGTCGCGCCTCACCCCTTACCACCAATTTGGCCCGCAATTCATTCACTGCGCAGGTAGGTCGCTCGGAGCTCTTTTTACGTGCGTTGTATTGTACAGCACTATTTTTCAATATTTTTTTGTGTATTTTTATTATTGAACACACTCAAAACAATTAAAAGTCAAAAAAAAAAACACGCGTGTCACGGATGACGCAATAATGAGCGGCCGACCGGCTCGGTGACGTGCGGGCGGGGAGCGGGCGGTAGGGACAACAACAAATTGCAAGCGATCGCGTAAACAAGTCGTGACGTGACTCATTGAATAAAAGGCGGGAAGATCTGCCGAACTTCGGCCGAAGTTCGAATTCGGCGTTGTCATGTACCGAATGTTCGGCCGAAGTTCGAATTCGGTTCAATCCACATTCGGCCCATCACTATCTCTGTATCTCTTATCGAACCGTGATCACAGATGAGATACTAGTTACTTCGTAACAGATATTGCACTTCCTTATAAAACGAAAGTGCCTACGCATTTATTCACCTACTCCTTCCCACACACGGAAACATGGGTATTAAGGCGCTCGACTTAGCGGTTATAACTGCGTACACGGGCGGCGGTCACATGTTATAGTATTTAAATTTACAACTACGGAAATTGTACTAAGAAGATACATACATTTTGAGGATGACATTTTTATGGTTCCTTACCTCAAAAGGTAAAAACGGAACCATTATAGGGTCACTGATAGATAGATGAAACATTTATTCAAAGCTACCTACATTACCTCAAGGTCACCCAAAAGGCAATGGAGCTATGCTCGGAGTTTCTCTGCGTGATCGAATCAGAACCGAGGAGATCCGTAGGAGAACCAAAGTAACCGAAATAGCTCTCAGAATTGCTAAACTTAAGTGGCAGTGGGGGGCCACATTGCTCGTAGAACAGATGGCCGTTGGGGCAGTAAAGTTCTCGAGTGGCGACCACGCACCGGAAAGCGTAGTGTAAACAGGCCTCCCACTCGGTGGACCGATGACCTGGTCCTGGTCGACCAACCCGCACTGGGCCCGCGTGGTCGACTAAGGCCCGATCGCCCTAATTCGGGGTAGGCTCGAGCCCCTCGGTGGGGACGTATATGATGATGAGGTGCAGCCAAACACACTCAAATTTTATATATATAAAAAGTAATTAAACACGAAAATATTTAAAATCTAGACATGGCAAAAAGTACGGTTTTTGCGATCGAAGTTGGTTTTGTCAATTATTGCGTAGTCGCGTGTGTCAGTGTGACAAGGTTCCCTCCCATTTCCATTTCGCGCGGATTATACCATAATATTATCTTAACTGTTGTGTGTCTCGTAGGCGCGTGAGATGTTCATCAAATACGTGCCCGACGGCATCACGCTGCACTTTTGCGCGTCCATGGTGTCCGGCCTCATCACCACCATCGCCTCCATGCCAGTCGACATCATCAAGACGAGGTGAGTACCTACCGACTGAATGGCTTATTAAATAATAACATAGTATTTTTACTGTATATCTTTCGAATATAATAAAATAAGCGTTTAATAGAGGCATATTACACTATCATGATCCTAGATGTAGCCTAATAATGATTTTGACAGCATACTGTAAAATATGATAGTACAAAAGCGGCAATGTACTAGATTTAGTATCCGATATGGTAATATAAATAGTTCATTCACTGAATTAGCTGCACCTTTGATAAATTCCGCTCGCCGCTGCCGGCTCGCGTCAAACACTCCGTCAAAGGGGCCGCCCTGAGTTCAATCGCGGTGCCGACAACGTCGGCGATGCGGTGGGCGGCGCAATTGAACTCAGTGCGGTCCCTTTGATAGAGTGTTTGACGCGAGCCGTCAAAGGTGCAGCTAATTGAGTAAATGAACTTTAAAGAATAATGTAATGCTCCATAGGCAGGCCTCCTACTCGTTGAACCGACGACCTGACTAAAGGAAAGAAACAGCTAGATGCGGGCAGCGCAGGACCGGTCGTTGTGGAAATCCTTCAGGGACGCCTATGTTCAGCAGTGGACGTCTTTCGGCTGATATGACAATAAAATAAATAAATTGCAAGACAGTTGCCCTGATGATGTAATAATTTTCGAAAAGCCTAAAAACTTTTAGGCACATGCTTTTAATATTGCATTCTCACGCGATATACATATGCATGCAAAATTTCAGCTCGATCGGAAACCGGGAAGTGGGTCAAATTGACTTTGCATGATTTCACCCGAACAAACATACATTGCAAGTTAAATAAAAGCTTGTAAAAACAGATCGTATTCTCCATTGATAAGATGACTTGTTGTACAGAGAGCCCTTCAGTTAAACAACTAGAACAGTGACAAAGGACCTCTTCGATTCGCAGTGAATTAGTAATATTTGTTAATTTAATACATAAATATGCAGCTACAGGTAGATAACCCTAACATTAAACCACCTCCGTGGCATAATGGTAAGTCCATTATCTTCACACCAGGAGGTCGCGGGTTCGATCGATTACAAGCTGAGTCTAACTTGGTAAAACTCTGTTTGGTTGGTGAAAGGGCATTTTCTAAGCCCGCCTTGCTAGCTACTCCCAGCTAACAACATTGATGTGTTCCGGCTTGATAGCCAGTTACCAACTGCGTTGGGTAATATTGGTAAGCCCACTTCCATCTTCGGCATCATCGTCACTTTACCATCATGTGAGGTAATGCCAAGGGCTTACCAATTATGAATAAAAAAACTTCTTTCCCCGGGAAATGAGTATATTTTCAGGATTTGTCATACCATTTTTAGGATTTATCATACTATTTTCAGGATTTATCATACTAATTTCAGTATGTATCATACTAATTGATCAGGCACGCTTAGTAAATGTCCTACCACCATACAAACCGAGTCTTACAAAGTAGACCTCGCCGAGAATGGAACTCGCAACCTCCTGGTGTGAAGGTCTATCCGCTACACCTTAGAGCTGGATGTCCAGTTAAATTAGTACGATCTGTTGCCCGCTACTTTGACCGCGTGGATATCAAGCGATGTTGATCTTGAAGGTCTATTCTAAATATTGTTCATTTTAGAAATAGGATTAACAGTTTCGGAGATTACCTCCTACATCCAAACCTACATATAGACATCATCAAGTTGAATTTTGTCTAGAGATCCAAATGTAACTGTATATTCTGGTTCATAGGATCCAAAATGCAGCCAAAGGGCAGAGCCAACTGGTCGTAGTGACCAACCTACTCCGCACTGAAGGAGTATTCTCCCTCTGGAAGGGATTCCTGCCGTACTACGCGCGACTGGGGCCGCATACCGTACTTACTTTCATATTTTTGGAACAGATGAACGCGGCTTACTTTAAGTATACATAAGGGGTAAAAGGTGATATTGTGGAGACCGAAGGGGGGGTTGTATGCAACCAATACGGAGATTCAACATTACATTAAAGCACAGATCGTAAAGCCAGCGAAGTAGGGTCCTAAGTAAGTATTAATTGTAATAATAACTGGCACTACCCAGCAAAGATTGTTTGAAATTTTCAAGCGAGGGGAAGATTCAATCATTAAATTATGAGGCCATCAAATCCAGTTGGTTAGGAACGGCCAAAAATTGTGTGAAAATCTTTTTTTTATATAATTTTTCAAGTACTTATTTAAAAATTGATTTAAATCACCTCTTGAATTTTCAAATCTATTTCCATCATGTACAGTCAAGGAATTTAATTCCCTACACATTTCGTTGAAATGTCGTTAGACATTCGCAATGCATTAAGGTCGAAAATTATATTTCAGTAATAGTATTGAAATGTCAGTACGTATTATTTGTCACTTTAAATTACAAATAACCTCTTTGCGAAAAGTCATCATTTGCTTTTCTATGTGGCAGTGTCAATCGAAAATAGCTCTTATGGTGACAGTTTGCTATACGATGTTGAACCTTAGGTGGGTTGGAAATTAAATTCCTTGACTGTACCTACTTATTTATTTCTAAACAGCAATGAACTTGATCTCGGTCCGATAAATAAACTGAGGATTATGATCCCGTCAATTTAACTAATAAATAAAATAAAACAAAATTGAAAAAAGTTGTAAGATGTTGATTTTTTTACATGCGTATTCTCTGTTATCTGGGCAATATTTTGTAGACATTATATTCAATTTTCCTTCGCCGAGCTGGTTCGAATAACTGAAATAAATAGGTAAGTTCCGGTTCACTTAAATCGTGTTACCACAATTAGATTTAAGGAAATTAAATAATTTTAGCAGATATATTAATTCAGTAGGTGATAAAAAAACCTATTGCTAAGGACATGCGAATAAACTGCCCAAGAAATGACAAAATGAGAATCTGTTGAAAATATAATTGGCTGTTATAGATATACATAAAAATAATTCTCGCAATGTATTTTTTGGGAATGGATAATCTAGATTCATAAAAATAATTTTCGCAATGTATTTTTTGGAATCGTTTTTTATTTTTTATTCTTCTTTATTGATCCGTTAATTATATAGTAGTTCTAATAGACAATGTAGTTGTAAGCTATATTCTTGTTAGTTTTCTATATGAATTTTTATTTAATTTTTATATCAATACAAATCATATGCTTTTTTAAATGTTTTCTTGTATCACGACACTCGTTCAAAACGGGGTATTCCATGTGATATTTTATCGCGACTGTTTATAGTATACATGAATTATAGATATATTTATATTTTTGTATTAAACTTTTACACATATTGTGACTAACATCCGTAAGAATGTGTTGTGGAATTGATGTGAACGAATATAGTTTTTGTTTTCAAATCAGAGCACTTTTATTTTTCCGTGTAATACAGAAGATCATGTGCAATATATTGTACTCTTACTTACTTGACAAAATAAATAGATTTACTTTCTTTCTATCAATAATTGGCCACGCTAAAAACGTTAGGAACAACCGAATTCAAACACAAAATTGTCCAGTGATTGGAACAAATTTTTCCAGTGATTGGTCTACATTACAGTCCATATTATTATCTTGAAAACTACTGACCAGATTTTAAGTTTGCACTGTTCCCTACAACCTACTTTAAACACACAATTGTCCAGTGATTGGAACATTTTTTTCCAGTGATTGGTCTACATAACAGTCCATATCTTGAAAACTACTGACCAGATTTTAAATTTGCACTGTTCCTTACAACCGACTTCAAACACAAAATTGCGGCATAGACCAACGACGTATTTTTCCAGTGATTGGTCCACTTAACAGTCCATATCTTCAAAACTACTGACCCGATTTTGATAAAACTTGCACTGTTCCCTAAACAATCGTACATTATACATGCATAACCGTATAAAACTTGGCTTGGCACACCTGTTTATAAGCCCACATAGACTATCTTATACAAATATTGTGCGATTTCAACAATTTAACACACCTATAGACGGGTCGAAATAAAACCTCCTCCTTTTTTTAAGTCGGTTAAAATACATTCGTGGTTTACCTGGTTGGACCAAGCATTGAAAATAGCCCGTAGTCCACCCATGTTTTAATATCTTTTTGTTTCTTTGCCGCAGTGCAGCGTTGTGTCTAATTCAGTAAAACCACAGATTAATATAATAGTTATTAGTAAATAAAACTATCGAAAACAGTCGGTTTCAAAAGCGTCACAAAATATATATATTTGTGTCGAATAATACAAAAATGAACTTTTCGATCAGTGCATTTTCGTCCGATTTTATTTTATACTAGCTGTTTCCCGCGGCTTCACCCGCGTGGACGTTTCTATGACTTTTCGAAGGTGCGTAGTGCGCGAGCCGCAAGCGTTAATCCAGGTCATAATCTGTCTACCTACCAAATTTCAGCCAGATCCGTTCAGTAGTTTTTGCTTGAAGAAGTAACAAACATACACACTCACACACTCATAAACTTTCGCCTTTATAGGGTCAAGGAGGGTATAGTTGCTCGGTGGGAACAGTGGCTCGAATGTGCTGTGGCAGAACAGCAAGGAGCTCTGTCTGTCGCGTAGGCCAATCGAAAGCGTTTTGTATCTAAACATGTACGAACTAGTCAGTGAGCTGAACCGGCGACACGTGGATGTTTAATAATGAGTTTTGTTTTTCATCATGTAAAAATTAGGTTTTGAGGTATGTTTCAATTGTTTTTTTCTTTAGTTATTACAAGATTATAAGGTTATCTTGTTTAGTCGAAGATTGGGTCTTATGTACAAATTATTGGCACATAATTTAGGCCTCTAAGGCTCAGTGTTTTTTTACAGTTGGATTGAAAAGCCAAAAGGGCGAATCGGTAACACTGGCTCGTATCAAAGAAGTACACAGTTGCTCGCGAGCCACTGTGTACTTTAACGAGTCACTGCGTACTTTATGTTGTATTATAATATCTAGAAAACATAAGTTCGATTCAAGTTTCTTTATTATTTTGACTTAAAAAGTAAGGCTGTTAAGTTCAATTGGTTTTTATAAGTTTTTAGAGGATACTAATTTGATTATTTTAATATAGAATTTTCAATCCTGATCCATTTTTATTTTTTATAAAATGCTTTAGCCACTGTGTACCAGTTACTGGTGCACTGTTTTAGCCACTGTGTACTGTTAGAGCCACTGTATACTAGGGGGTACTAGCCATCTACAGGTACAGGTACACAGTGGCTCGATTTCAATATTTTTTTAAATCAGGATTACTCCTTTTTGGAAGCAGTTACGGCAAAACTGTTTGCTGCATATTAATACCGATCTGTAATATATCTTTGCAACAGTTAGTTCAAAGATTTATATTTTTCATGCAATAGCTTGCTGAAAAAATCCTAGTCACTGTTCCCTCCTCGACCCTAATATTAGTGTGATATTTTTTTTTAATTATTATATATATTTTGGGTCGAATAAAACAAAAGTGAACCGTTCGGACAGTGCATTTTCGTCCTATTTGTATATTTTTATGTATTATAAAATTAACTCTTTCGATACTCCAGATCGTTTTACAGTTGATTTAGATAGAGTCGAAGCAAATAACTGAATTATACCTATCTAACAATAAGTAAAATTTCAAATTGTCAATTGCATTCAACTAGTTCGGTGGTTTAAGTCTAGTGCTCCTGCCTCTGACTTTTAGGTCGAGTGCGGTGGGTTCGATCCTTCCTATTCGGCACAACAATATTGGAAGTCTTCCACTGGAGAGAAGGGCAAACGCTATTGCGATGCGCAAGTTATCGTTGTGTCTCTAGGCGTTTAACACACTAAGCGCCGGCGTATAGTTATCTATCATTTAAAATTTAAATAAAAGCCTTTTAAGACTTTTTTCAAGGATTTCCACGACGACCGGTTCTGCACTGCCCGCATCCAGCGGCTCCCCGCGATCCTCAACAGGTCATCCATCCACCGAGTGGAAGTCCTGCCTACGCTACGTTTTCTGGCACGCGGTCGTCACTCGAGAACTTTATTGCCCCAACGGCCATCTGTTCTACGAGTTATGTGCAAAAGTTCAAGTTACTTAAGTTTACTTTAGTTCTCCTACGGATATATCCTCGTTTCTAATTTGATCACGCAGAGAAACCCCGAGCATAGCGCGCTCCATTGCCCTTTGGGACGTCAGTACTATTATTATCTGTGTTTTGGGTGACCTTGAGCATTCTTATGAGGCCAATAGTAAACGACCATGTCTCAGTTCCGTAAGTTATCACTGGCAAAACACACTGGTCGAAGACCTTGGTCTTAAGACACTGCGGTATCTGGGACGTAAAGATATTGCGAAGCTTCCCGAACGCTGCCCAGCCAAGTTGGATTCGACGATTGATCTCTTTCTCAAAGTTGGACCTAACTAACTGGACTGTTTGTCCCAGGTACACATATTCGGTAACAACTTCGAGTGTAGAGCCTCCAACCTCCAGAGGAGTAGGTATGACACGGACGTTTGACATAATTTTCGTCTTGTCCGTGTTCATTCTAAAACCCACTTGTTGAGAGGCTCTACTGAGGCCATCGAGCATTGTGCCTAAGTCGTCCATAGACTCAGCCATGACCACGATGTCGTCAGCGAATTGAAGGTGGGTGATGTACTCGCCGCTGATATTAATGCCGAGTCCACCCCAGTCCAAAAGCTTAAAAACATCTTCCAGGGCGGCGATAAACAGTTTCAGAGATATGCCGTCACCCTGTCTCACCCCTCACTGCAGCCGGATGGGTTCCGAGTTTTTGTCCTGGAGGCGAAAAGACATGGTGGCGTTTTCATACAAACACTTCAGTACCTCGATTTATTTCGAAACCTATCCGGCTGCAGTGAGGGGTGAGACAGAGAGACGTAATATATCAGAAACTTCAGCGCCGCCCTGGAAGATGTTTTCAAGCTTCTGGGCTTAGGCGGACTCGGCATCAATATTAATGGTGAGTACATCACTCACCTTCGATTCACTGAGGATATCGTGGTCATCGCTAAGACTATGGAAAACTAATGCTTAATGCTCGATGGCCTCAGTAGAGTCTCTCAACAAATGGGTCTTGAAATAACATGGTTAAGACGAAAATAATGTTAAATGTCCGTGTCGCACCAACTCCTCTGAAGGTTGGAGACTACACTCGAAGTTGTTGACGGATTCATATACCTGGAACAAAGGCATATACTTCCAACTTTAAAAAAGAGATAAATCGTCGACTCCCACTCGGCTGGACAGCGTTCGGGAAGCATCACAATATCGTCTCGTTCCAAATACAATAGAGTTTCAAGACTAACCTTTTTCTTTTATATTTTTGTCCAGCAGTATAATATAATGAGATATAACCTCACGATTTTTTTATATTATAAGTTGTTTATATAAGTTCAGCCCTCAATTAGATAGTAGGTATAATTATCTTATGTGTTTTTTTAAGATTTTATAAACTAGGCTATTAAGATCAATCATTTCTAAAATGTTCATTTTTCTTCACATCTGCATACTACTTCATACATTTATTGTATGTATATCAACCTCTGATTTTAAGGAACCCAGTACATATATTTACTTATATTGTAGTCTTATTAGGCCAATTCTTGAATACTGTGTAATGGTTTGGGATCCGTATTATAATATTTACACTCACGCTATTGAAAGGGTACAAAAAAAAATCTTTAAAATGATCAGTTTTCGTTGCTATCGTCGCCGTTGCAATAACTATAACGAACTGATTGACAAATTTAATATTATGTCTCTAGAACAACGCCGTATTCAGCTAGAGCAATTGTGTCTGTATAAATTGATCAACAATTATATTGATTGTCCTGAGCTCGTCAATAGTATTGGTTATCGCGTGCCGGCGAGGTCTCTCAGGTCTAAGCGGCTCTTTTCTGTAAGCTTTTGTCGTACCAATGCAGGAAAGCGATCGCCAATTTATAGAATGCTTAACAGATATAACGAACAGTTTTCTGATCTCGATATATTCAGCACACCCTTGACAAGATATAGAACAAATATTTTCTCTTTACTTAACAGCGCATAGAATAGCACTTTTATCGACTTTTGTTGTCTTTTAACATACTTTTTGATTCTTAGTTTTACAAATATTTTTTTTCTCTAATAATTATCCATTCTTTTTACTTATATTTTGTTGTTTTCTAAATTTATTTTATAGTTTTTTAATGACAGCTTTTTGACTGTTTATAGCGGTAGATTGATAAGTAGGCTTATATTTTTAAATAATTGTGGAACTCGTTGTTGGAATGTATACACTTACCTTTCTATTTATATTTTATCCCATAAGTATCAATGTACATTACCGTTTGTGTTCTCCTAATAAAAATAAAATAAAATAAAAATTAGTATATGGCTTATATACATTATAATTAGGGTAAATCATGTGTAGGTATCCTAATTTGGGGCCAGATGACCGTGTATGATTTTTTTCTCTGGATAAACCTACGCGGACTTACTTTTTTTTAAACTATTAGTTAAATAGAAAAAAATATTCCAACAAACAGTTACGTGGGCGTCAGTATTACTCAGATCCTTTATTAAATTGTAAAGTCAATAAATTTACTGATTCAGTTAGTTTTGTATCGGATTAAAAACTAGACAAACACTAAAGACCTAGATCAAACACAGTGCCGTACAGTCTGCCATTAGTTTGCTAACTCTAACCTTGTTCTAACGTGAAGTTTATTTCCATAAAATACGGTCACGTTGCAAGTGATTTAAAGTTAAAACTTGGGAGGATTACTGTACGACACAGAGCTGTCCGTAGGCCGACTTATACTGCACTTATGGGGTTTCAATTAGGTATGATATACCGAGTCTTTATACTGACATAATTTACTTAGAACTAGCGGAGTTAACTCGTTCACAGTTAACTTATTTGTCTTTAATTTCATTTTATAATTTAGATATTTGATTTAATATTCAAAAACTTTAACTGCTAAAGTGATTAATTAACAACAACTAAAGCTTAAATATTTCATTCGTAAGTGATATTAAAGTCATGATGTGCAAACTGAACTAAAATATAAAACCCTTAAATGTCTACAAAAGGACAACGAAAATTAATGAAACTCACGATTAAATTTAAAACTTTGAAACACCACCTTCAACGCCTGTCTGCTAAAATGTTCAACCTCTATCAACACATGAAGACCAACAACGAGGGGAAGGAACAGAAGGAACCCGAGACTACTGGCCATGACAGATTCTACCAAGAACGTTCTAGAACGAGCTACAGGAAGAAGAAACGTCGCGGCGCGTGTAGAAGGGCGCAGTCGGCCGCTGAGCTGAATCCTGAGTCTATAGCAGCTGCAAACAAAAGGAATGCCTTTCGCATTCGTTCTGTTTCTACAGATAAGGAGGAGAGTGAAGGTATTATAAGAAGGAACTGTTTTTTGCTTCTTCACTTTTTTTTTTCCTAACCGTTTTCACGACAGAGAAAAACAAAAAACCTTAAGTCCCCAGGAGGCTCGTGTTTCCATACAAACGTAGTTCCGCTTCAATACAAAAAGTACATGCTGGAGTTAATCCAAACTTTGTGAATATAATATTGAGTAGACATAAATGGTTTTCACCGTAGTAAATTGAAACAACCAAACGAAGGCTTAAATTAGTTTTGTACTGAAATTTTGAAACTTCTCTTATTTTTTTCCGTTTTATATTAGTACCTCGAAAACTATGTACAAACATCGACTTCTGTCTACTCAATATATTTTAAAAGTTTGGATTTAATCCGGCATTTAGTTTTTGTATTAAAGCGGAACTACGTTTGTATGGAAACTCGAGCCTCCTGGGGACCCTTAAGAAACGCTTTTCTTGTATGTGGACCCCATTTAATTTTTTAACTTTTCTTATTTTTGTCATTTGATAGTAATTCCACCATAAAACACTTGTTTTGTTTGGCCACCTATTATGGTTCAAAAGATTTTTTTAAGGTAGGACAGACTTAGTAAGCAGGCTTAGTAATAGGGTGTCAACGGGATCAACTTTTGGATACTTCAGTAATATTTCTCTACTCTATGCTTTGGGTGAAAATCCAAAAAAAAATATTTTAAATTATAAGTCTACTTTACATATTATTATAAATCAAGCAGGTACTTAGAAAGCTGCTACTTAATATAGAGATTCCAAAATTTTTGTAGCAATATGACTTGAGTTTAGGGTTGCCAGATCATAATTTGATAAAGGAGGGCAGATGGGTCTAAAAAGGAGGATTTTCTATAAAAAAGGAGGACTTTCACAATTAAACGATTTTTTTGTATTATTTTACTTTATTTTAATTATATTTAGCTGAGCTGCCAATTTTTACAAGAAGTTCTTGGTTTTTTAACAAATAATTATGAAAATCTTCACATGTCATGTTTTTGAAGTTGTATTGAGTAAGAATTACAGATTTAACTGACTGCACACTTAGTCTGTTTCTCTCTTTGCTCCACTGAGTATTAATCAGTGAAAAAACTCTTTCCACGTTTGCGTTATGTGCACTTATACAGAAATAAAACTCGCAGATCTTGAGCAGTTCTGAGAAACATTCAATGTTTTTGGCACTTTTGAAGTAGATTGTCCACTGCTCGTGCAACTTTAAATCATAATATGTCTCATCATTATCTGATTTTGATTTAAGAAATGAAATCAAGTTACAAAATTGATCATGTAGCTTAACATCGTCAATCTCAACACCTCTGATGCTCAAGAATTCAATGCATGAAACTAAATCAAAAAGCAAAAAGCAAAAAGGAGGACTTACAGTAGGTGTGGGAGGACGGGAGGACAAAACATGAAAAAGGAGGACATGTCCTCCTTTTGGATACCATCTGGCAACCCTACTTGAGTTGGGGTTCCTTGCGAAAGTTATTTACTTTCAAAATGAGCAGGACCCTCTGTTAAAAAATCCGAGAGCGGTATTTTTTACACCCCGTAATGAAGGTGTTTGATATACAGGTTGTAACAAAATTGGTGTAGCTCCTGTTAACTGGGGCTTCTACTCATCATACTGAACAACTTTTGTTCTACGACTGCAGAAATCGCAAAAAAATTTACTCTTCATAAAAATCGATCAGCTGTTTTGTGCATTTTAGTATGGAGGGTCCAATTTTTTTTTGAGAATTGACTATGGGTTCCTTGGAGAAAGTTGTTCAGTATGATAAGTAGAACCCCCAGTTAACGGGTCCTACATCAATTTTGTTACAACCTGTATAAAGATGTTTTTATATACCTATATTTTTCATCTACAATTAATAAGCCTTTGGTACGTTAGTACTAAATATATACTGTGCCTTTGGTATTATCGCAGCTGATGATGGTAAGTGACGATGATGCCGAAGATGGAAGCGGTCTTACCAAGATTCCCCAACGCAATTGGGAACTGGCTATTTCATCCGCATCAATGCTGTTAACATTTGATGTTTGTTTGTTAACATTGACGCTAGCCAGGCGTGCTTAAAAAATGCGCTACCGCGAACACCGAATCTTACAAAAATAGACCCCGCTGAGAATCGAAGCCACGACGTCTTGGTGTTAAGCGAACGGACTAACAATTACGTCACGTAGGTAGTTAACATATAATATATACAGGTGTATCATAAAGGTGGGATTCCACTCGTCAATTTGAACTTTCAACTTTTTCCAAGAAACCTGTGATCAATTTGCCATTTTTTTTAAATTTAATGTTCTTTGGGGAAAGTTGTTCAGTATGATGAGTAGAACCCCCAGTTAACGGGATCTACACCAATTTTTTTACAACCTGAATTATCTTATGGTGAAATTTAAGGCTTGTACATGGGCTAGCGACCTTGAGGGTCTGGGCGGAGCTCTATATCTCTCCCCGCACCACCCGCACCATAACATCGCGCGCGCTGCGTAGGTATACAGCCACACCAGAGTCATAGAGCAATAAATTTAAAAATTAAGATTTACACAGACACGAATAGCATCAAGCGTAAAGGCAAAAAAAATATATTACAGCCATGCTGTGCATACTTTTTCGCAAAGCTGTCACGGTGTGGTGTAGTCGAGAATACACAAAACAACGATAACCATTACGTTTACCTAGTAGCAATAAAAATTGGTGAAAACATCCAAATTTTACACATAATTTGGGTTTGTATGGGAGGTGAAATCACAACTAAAAGATTCCATCATGGTAGAGGATGGAAATGACATTTAGTTTGACACATTTGTTCACAAGCAGCGCCCCTCTTGCGTGAAAATATATTTTTCAATACAGTTGCTCCAAAAATGGTACTTTATGTGCTAGTTTACTATGCGCAGATTTTTTTTTACCGCACACGTGCTTTTTACGTTGCCACTTTTTTTTATTTGTAGTTCTGAGAAACAATACATTTCAAGCAATAAAAAAGTAGAATAACCGGAGATAATGAATCTTCTTTAATATTTTTGATATGAGAATTTTTAAAGAGATTGGTTGTTTCCACAGAATAGAAGAATCATATTTTTTTCTTATCTGTGGTTGTTTCTCTGTGAGGTTAGTACTTAGTGCATAACGTGTAAGGGGAGTAATCTCACTCTATTTTTATTATACTCGTACATATGTATATTTTTATTACACATATTATATTAACTATTCATAATTTTACTCGTTTTCACAACTAAAACAACTCAATTCAGTTTTACGAAAATTACGCCATATTTAATTTAGCTAGGCACACGTACGAATGCGTTAGTTTTTTTTAAATATTATCCTAGATAAATATCAATAGCTTGGGATATATTATTATTGTAAGCATTAAAACCTCCTTGGAAAAGATGACCTATCCTTTCTTCACAAAGATATAACCCAAAGAGAATCTAATCTGCTAGTGTTATGTACTAACTTCACGGAATTACAACCAGACTCTTTTAAAATTCTCCTTTCAAAAGTCTTAAAGAAGATTCTGTATTAATTTATTATTCTTATTTATTTTTTATTTTATTGATTATTCTTTGGTTATTATTTTTTTTTATTTACTAGAAATGTCTTGTTCTTCCGAGCTAGAAATTTAAAAAAGTAGTAAAGTAAAAGCACATGTGCGGTAAAATCAATTTTGCGCACACTTGACTGGCATATAAAGTACCACTTTTCGAGCAACTGTAGTGAAAATTACTATAAAGATCTTCCATGCGTATACACGACAAACGAAGTGCGAGGACATGCAATAAATTTGTCGATGATTTTCATATCTGGCTGGTTACAAGTTACAGAGCGGAGAGGTACTGCAATTAAATAAAATCAACGGTATGTTGAAATTAAAATGTTATGAAAAGGTAGTAATTAGGACCGTTTCGGGCTTTTTATCTGAGGCTTATACTGATCTCAAAAGTTTTTATTTGTTTTGTATTTTGTATTTAAATTTTAAAATCACTGTAGTTGATAGGTGATACAAAACAATGTAATTAGACACCAGGTCGTCGGTCCACCGAGTAGGCTTTTCTACATTTCATCTTCCAGTGCCCGGTCTCCACTCGAGAACATCACTGTCCCAACGATCATGTGTTCTACGAGCATGTGCCTGGCAACATAGCTGATAGATCAGATGGCCGTTGGGGTAGTAAAGTTCTCGAGTGCCGACCGTACACCAGAAGTCGTACTGTGCACCGTACGGTCACCTGTTCTACGAGCTATGTGCCGTACATAGCTCGTAAAACAGATGGCCGTTTGAGTAGTAAAGTTCTCAAGTGGCAACCAAGCATTAGAAGATGCACCGCACAACGCATTAGATACGACTAGTTCTACGTTGCTCGCATCCAGAGGCTTCTCGTGACCTTCAGCAGGTCGTCGGTCCTCCAAGTTGGAGGCCTGCCTACGCTACGTCTTCCGATGTACGGTCATTACTTGAGAACTTTGTTACCCCATTGGCCATCTATTCTACGAGATATATGCCTAGAACCAGAGATTTGTTACCATAGATGGGTTATGCACTAACAAACAACATTTGAAAATCGAAGCCATTTACACACACAACATTACAAGCAGTTCGCTTCCGTTGCACCGATGCTACTAAGAAAAGAGATGCCAATTGGCATCTTTTTTTTGCTTCACTTTTTGGATGCACGTAACCTATCTACCTCCCCTTATATATAGCATATCTCTGCCTAGAACAGAATATGATCGAGTAGCGACGCTTACCAAATTGGGAATAACCTATCCTGAGTTGTTCGAACCCCGTGGCTTCCTGCGACCTTCACCAGGTGGTTGGTCAACCGAGTGGAAGGCCTGCCTATGTTAGGTCTTCCAGTGCGCAGTCGCCACTCGAGAACTTTATTGCACCAACGGTCATCTGTTCTACGAGCTATGTGCCAGACCGGGCATTCTCAATGCGGTACATGGTGCGTCTTCTGGTAAGCGGTCGTTACTCGAGAACTTTGCTACCCTAACGATCATCAGTTCTAGTCATATATCTCGTAAAACATATGGCCGTTGGAGCAGCAAAGTTCTCAAGTGGTGACCACACACCGGAAGATAAAGCCTCCCATTTGGTGGACCGACGACCTGCTAAAGTCGCGGAAAGCCGCTGGATCTTTGTGCTGGCTTAAACGATTTCGATGATTATTATTTTTTGAATAGGGTATATTAGATAGTAAGCTCGGGTAGATTTTAAGCAACAAAAACTGTTAAACAAAAACTTTGTATCAAAAAAATTAAACAAAGAAAACTGAAAAGTGTAAATTAAAAAATAAAAAGAATCTAATGTAGATAATCAAATGTGTTCATGAAATACTCTCTGTCCGTTACACTACACTATGTACACAAAAAACCCAATATTTTATTTTTATGCGAGAGCTCCCGCAAAGCAGCACAGGTCCGTCTAGCATCGCGACCCGCCCCGCACTGATTTTTAGGACAACCGCGGGGAACGGCTTGAGAACGGTTGGAATTTTACCCGAAATCAGATGGTTTTAAAATATTTATAAATAAAATACAATAAATATTCAAAAAGTGAGAAATCAGCATCACTCTAGATTGTTTTTTGAGTTATATCATAAATTTTCAAACTGTTTTGTTAAAAATTGCAGCAGTAAAATGGTTACAACTGAAAAAAAAGGGGGTATATTAGATAATTTTTTTCTAAGGTTCTGAAAAATACAATCGAATTCTGTGAAATCTACATCACTCCTTATATCTTGAAGATTATTATGTATTTTTTTCTGGTAGAAATATGCTATGGTTAACGAATAAAATGGTTACAAAATTCTTCAGTTTTAGAGGTTTTTCGAAGGACAAGCCTCGATATTTTGTACAGAGTTTCAGCTCATGATTCTGAATAACTGTGCCCAATGCATAGGGCATGGTGTAATCGCAAAAAAATATGTGAACCTATCAAAAAAATCGATCAGCTGATCACCCAACTTAGTCATTCATTCATTCATTTATTTGACCATAGTTGCAGGGGAAAGTATGGGAAGTCCACATTTTTTTCGCGATTAGACCATAGGTTGTTCGGAATCATGAGCAGAAGCTCTGTATCATCATCATCATATCACGACGACCGGTTCTACGCTGCCCGAATCCAGCGGCTTACAGCGACCTTCACCAGGTCATCGGTCCACCGAGTGGGAGGCACCTTATAGATACGAGTACCTTCTATTATTTCTTCTATCTACCTGTCTGTTTTCTGTTTTTGCCTACGGAAGAACCCGTTAAACAAGAAGACCTTGACTGTGCAACCTGCGCTTCAAGTTCAAGTACATATAAAATTGGTGTAGGTCCCGTTAACTGGGGCTTCTACTCGTCATACTGAACAACTTTTGTTCTACGACTTTGCTGAAAACGTATTTTTTTTTTACTTTTCATACCAAGCGATCAGCTGATTGACCGATTTTGTGCATTTTAGTATGGAGGGTCCAATTTTTTTTTTTGAGAATTGACTATGGGTTCCTTGAGGAAACTTGTTCAGGTATGATAAGTAGAACCCCCAGGTAACGGGACCTACACCAATTTTGTTACAGCCTGTATAAAACATTTTAACTTTATTAATTAATCTACATTGTATAAAACTTAAGTGTCAGTGGGTAGGACACGTAGTTTCTTTAAGGACGGCCGTTGAGGCAGTAAATTTCTCGAGTAAAGACCGCCCAAATTGTAAATCTCTTAGTTAATAAATTTTGTATTCGTTTATTTCGATGTACAATAAAGAGTTATTTGAGTCTAAGTTTGAGTAAGTAGGCAAACTTTCCTCTCGATGGACCGACGACCTGGTGAAGGTCGCGGCAAGACTTTGGTTCTTGGATGTCCAGCAGTGGAAGTCGTTTATCATGAGGTACCTTCATACCTACCAATAGTATATCCTTTCAAGCGATGAACGGAGCTTCAGCAGACATCATCATCATCATATCAGGCAAAACCGTCCACTGCTGGACAGAAGCCTCCCTCAAAGATTTCCACAACGACTGGTCCTGAGCTGTTTGCATTCAGCAGCTTCCAGACCTTCACCAGGTCGTCGGTGTACCGAGTGGGAGGCCTGCCTACTCTACGTCTTCCGATGCGTAGCTACCACTTGAGAACTTTAGATACTGCCCCAAAGGCCGCGTCCGTTCTACAAGATATGTGCCCAGCCTAGTGCCAGTACTTAATTTAGCGATTCTGTGAGCTATGTCTTGATTACGTCGTCGTAGGGAAACTCCGAGCAATCGCGCATAGCTTGAATTTGAAATTGTTATTTTATTTCTTCCTTATTGAATAGGGTATAAAAGTATAAAAACATAAATTGTAATATATTCTTCACTAAATAGCATTTTTCCTACAAAAGCATTAAAACTTACTCATTATTAGTTTTTTATCCATTTTCATTTTTATTTTGTTAAGATCACTAAATAAGTTCGTCAAAAACATGACGTCACATGCCTGTTAATACGACCAATCTCAGAACAAAGTATCGTTTTTGACAGTCGATAAAAAGTAACTCAGATGACTCAATCTTAGAACAAATTGTCGTTTTTGACAGTTCATAAAAAGTTACTCAGATGACTTAGAACAAATTGTCGTTTTCGACAATTGATAAAAAGTAACTCAGATGACTAGGTACTGTGAAATATACCGGATTTGAAATTTTTCATTTTGACTTGTATAATGTGAACCTGTGTGCATGTTCAATATTGCATGTATTGTTTCAATATTTCAGAGGAAAACTCAGATAAAGCGCCCCTGGTCGCACAGAAGATCGACTCGCTAGCCAAACTGTTATTCAACAAGTCTATTATTGGGTCCGGATCAGGAAAGTGTTCACCTTCAGAGCTGCCTGCTTCGCCAAAGTGAGTGTCTTCCATAAACAGTTAAAACAATACACTCCTTCAAAAAAAAGACGTGTGGCACTCGGGGACTGCCGCGGTAAAGCTATTGCATAGCATTTTTTATCAACCTATGCAATTATAATTATTTATTTATTTTTTATTTATGCAGTATTCACCAGTACCATATAGTCCGTGGGGCGCAGAATGTGTAATAAATTAACACTAAGAAAGTTCATCATCATCATCAATCGCCATCATCAATCGCCATCGTCATCATCATCAACATCATCATCATCATGATGGATAGATAGATGGCACTGTAAGTGTATTAGAACTCAAATTTTTTTTTTGGGGTGTCAGATTTTATTTTCGTTACGAAATTTCTTGATTCGGTCCCCTCAAAGCCCGCGATAAAAGCTATACAATAGCTTAAAACACGGACGTTATAATATGTTCCACTGTATGTTTTTTTATGTAAGTTATTCAGCGATTACTCTGTCAATTGTGGACCGATTTTGAAAATTATTTTTTTATTCGAAAGAGTATATACTTCCGAGGTGGCCTCATTGTCTGATGATGGGATCCTAGGGAACTCGAGGGCAACCCACAATTTTATAGGCACGTTATATTTGTTTCATGTGTTTTCTAAAGCTATTCAAGTATTTACGTCTGGTAGTCATTATGTCATGTTGATAAGCTCATGATGGAAAGTACAACTCCTTAACAGTTAAGAGTTGGAGGAGCATTCTTTAAATATTATACGTAGTTATGTAGGTGTACGTATAGACCGATAGTTGTATTCTTTCAAGTTATTCAGGTGAGCTGATGATGGAAGGTTTGACTCCTTAACTTTCATTCTGCTGAGATGATAGTGGAAGCCACAAGACTCTGTATCGGTTAATGAAACACATGCATTATGATTTGATGATTCCTATTGGCGAGTAGGTAATAGGGTTCAAGGTTGTAAGATATAGTTCATTTGCTGAATATCTGCACCTTTGATAAGTGCCGCTCGGCGCTGCTAGCTCGCGGCAACGAGAATGCGGCGTGCGGCGCGATTGAATTTAGGGCGGCCCCTTTGACGAAGGGTTTAACGCGAGCCATTAAAGGTGCAGCTAATTCATCAAACGAACCTATAGATAAGCATTATCACTAAAAAATAAAAAAAATAAGTTTTAAAAAACTAAAAACCGACTTCAAAAAAAGAAACACGAAATTAACCAACAATAACAAAATCAAATGTTATAAATATAAATTAGGGGCCTCTAATTTTTTTTGAGGTCGGTACCAGCAAAACCATCGATTCTAAATCATTTAATGATAGGTATGAAGTAGCTTTGTGCTGGTACCGACCGACCTCAAAAAAATTGTAGTCACCTAATTTGATTCGTACCTGACTTTGATTTCATTATGTTGGTTAATTGCGTGTATTTAAAAATATTATTTCATACTTTTGAGTGAATTTTGTTTTTGAGTCGGTTTTTGGTTTTTTAAAACTTTTTTGCGGATGTAAAGCTGTAGGAGCGATCAACTGACTCACACCTTCTACCTACTTATCATACACGAACAAAAATCTCCAAGGAACCTGGTGCCTGTAGTATTTCCTCAAGGAATCTGGTGCGCGTAGTCTTTCCCCAAGGAACTGGGTGCCCGTAGTCTTTCCTCAAGGAACCCGGTGCCCGTAGTCTTTCCCCAAGGAACCCGGTGCCCGTAGTCTTTCCCCAAGGAACCCGGTGCCCGTAGTCTTTCCCCAAGTAACCCGGTGCCCGTAGTCTTTCCCCAAGGAACCCGGTGCCCGTAGTCTTTCCTCAAGGAACCCGGTGCCCGTAGTCTTTCCTCAAGGAACCCGGTGCCCGTAGTCTTTCCCTAAGGAACCCGGTGCCCGTAGTCTTTCCTCAAGGAACCCGGTGCCCGTAGTCTTTCCCCAAGTAACCCGGTGCCCGTAGTCTTTCCTCAAGGAACCCGGTGCCCGTAGTCTTTTCCTAAGGAACCCGGTGCCCGTAGTCTTTCCTCAAGGAACCCGGTGCCCGTAGTCTTTCCCCAAGGAACCCGGTGCCCGTAGTCTTTCCTCAAGGAACCCGGTGCCCGTAGTCTTTCCTCAAGGAACCCGGTGCCCGTAGTCTTTCCCTAAGGAACCCGGTGCCCGTAGTCTTTCCTCAAGGAACCCGGTGCCCGTAGTCTTTCCCCAAGTAACCCGGTGCCCGTAGTCTTTCCCCAAGGAACCCGGTGCCCGTAGTCTTTCCTCAAGGAACCCGGTGCCCGTAGTCTTTCCTCAAGGAACCCGGTGCCCGTAGTCTTTCCCTAAGGAACCCGGTGCCCGTAGTCTTTCCTCAAGGAACCCGGTGCCCGTAGTCTTTCCCCAAGTAACCCGGTGCCCGTAGTCTTTCCTCAAGGAACCCGGTACCCGTAGTCTTTTCCTAAGGAACCCGGTGCCCGTAGTCTTTCCTCAAGGAACCCGGTGCCCGTAGTCTTTCCCCAAGTAACCCGGTGCCCGTAGTCTTTCCCCAAGGAACCCGGTGCCCGTAGTCTTTCCTCAAGGAACCCGGTGCCCGTAGTCTTTCCCCAAGGAACCCGGTGCCCGTAGTCATGCCTCAAGGAACCCGGTGCACGTAGTCTTTCCTCAAGGAACCCGGTGCCCGTAGTCTTTCCCCAAGGAACCCGGTGCCCGTAGTCTTTCCTCAAGGAACCCGGTGCCCGTAGTCTTTCCCCAAGGAACCCGGTGCCCGTAGTCATGCCTCAAGGAACCCGGTGCCCGTAGTCTTTTCTTAAGGAACCCGGTGCCCGTAGTCTTACCCCAAGGAACCCTGTGCCCGTAGTCTTTCCCCAAGGAACCTGGTGCCCGCAGTCTTTTTCCAAGGAACCCGGTGCCCGTAGACTTTCCCCAAGGAACCTGGTGCCCGTAGTCTTTCTCCAAGGAACCTGGTGCCCGTCGTCTTTCCCCAAGGAACCCGGTGCCCGTAGTCTTTTCCTAAGGAACCCGGTGCCCGTAGTCTTTCCTCAAGGAACCCGGTGCCCGTAGTCTTTCCCCAAGGAACCCGGTGCCCGTAGTCTTTCCTCAAGGAACCCGGTGCCCGTAGTCTTTCCTCAAGGAACCCGGTGCCCGTAGTCTTTCCCTAAGGAACCCGGTGCCCGTAGTCTTTCCCCAAGGAACCCGGTGCCCGTAGTCATGCCTCAAGGAACCCGGTGCACGTAGTCTTTCCTCAAGGAACCCGGTGCCCGTAGTCTTTCCCCAAGGAACCCGGTGCCCGTAGTCTTTCCTCAAGGAACCCGGTGCCCGTAGTCTTTCCCCAAGGAACCCGGTGCCCGTAGTCATGCCTCAAGGAACCCGGTGCCCGTAGTCTTTTCTTAAGGAACCCGGTGCCCGTAGTCTTACCCCAAGGAACCCTGTGCCCGTAGTCTTTCCCCAAGGAACCTGGTGCCCGCAGTCTTTTTCCAAGGAACCCGGTGCCCGTAGACTTTCCCCAAGGAACCTGGTGCCCGTAGTCTTTCTCCAAGGAACCTGGTGCCCGTCGTCTTTCCCCAAGGAACCCGGTGTCCGTAGTCTTTCCCCAAGGAACCCAGTGCCCGTAGTCTTTTCCCAAGAAACCCACTGCCCGTAGTCAGCTCGCATAATATAATTCGAAACGCTAAACACGTTAAAAAACGACTATTTTTTAATCTACAATTGATAAGCCCTTGGCATCATCTCACCTGATGGTAAGTGACGATGATGACGAAGAAGGAAGCGGGCTTACCAAGATTCCCCAACACAATGAGAATCTGGCTATCTTATCTTCTTAACACATCAATGCTGTTAACACTGATGTTTAGCGGCAAGACTTGTATAAGATGGTGGTAGCTAGCCAGGCGGGCTATGAAAATGCCCTACCAGCAACCAAACCGAGTCTTACAATTGACCCCGCCGGGGATCGAACCCGAGACCTCCTGACCTCCTGTGTAAAGCCAGTGAACTTAGTGACTTGATGGAAAACAAAACGAGTAAGGTTTTCCGAAGTTTCAGTAGGAGGGAAATTTAGTGATCAAGAGTTCGTAATTTATTTCTGATGCTGTCATCATCCCAATTGCTCACAAACCCCGCTGTAGAACGGTCGACGCGGTCAGAAGCTCTAATAAAATGATGTGGGGTTCTGTCTGTCGGATTCGGAATTTTCCTAGTGAGTAAATAATATTATGTAAGTAACTAAACTAAATTCGAAATCACATTGGTACGTGGCGGGATTCGAACCACGACCTCCCGGACAGGAGGCGGCGGCCCTAGCAATGTGATTTCGAATTTGTCGGTGGCGCAACGGCAAGGGCCGCTACCTCCTATCCGGGAAGTCGTGGTTCGAGTCCTACCACGTACCCAATGTGTTTTCGAATTTCGATTTTATATGTACGTATATCCGACGCTCTTACGGTGAAGGAAAACATCGTAAGGAAACCTGCACACGCCTGCGGAGAAACTTGCAGGTTGTGCGTGAAGTCGACTAACCCACACTGGGCCTGCGTGGTCGACTAAGGCCCGATCGCCCTAATTCAGGGTAGGCTCGAGCCCCTCAGTGGGGACGTATAAGAGCTGATTAGATGAAATAAGTAATACTGCACACTGCGATCGCGTAACAGCCTGTGATGGCTACTTGGGGAGTCAATGTCCTGCAGTGGAAGTCTTTTGATTGATTTGATTTGGACGTGATGAAGAAATACTCAGAAAGCGTACCATACAGCTTTTATAACCAAGTTTTTTTTTATTTACAATTGATAAACCCTTCACAACATCTCACCTGATGGTAAGTGACGATGTTGCCGAAGATGGAAGCGGGCTTACCAAGATTTCCCCAATGCAATGGGGAACTGGCTATCTTATCTTCATACCGGAACACACCAATGATATCAACATTGATATTTGGCGGCAAGACTTAGATAAGATGGTGGTAGCTAGCCAGGCGGGCTTAGAAAATGTCCTGCCACCAACCAAACCGAGTCTTACAATTGACCCCGCCGGGGATCGAACCCGCGACCTCCTGACCTCCTTTGTAAAGCCAGTGAACTTTGCCGCTGGGCTACGGAGGCGGTCAAACAAACGGTCAAACCAGGTTACCCAGGGTTACTTACTGTGCACCAGTTTTAAATTTGTTACCCGGCTGCCCAAAAGGAGGGTAATAGTTTTCGGGTGCATATGTATGTCTTTTTTTTGCTGAGCATACCAATAGCCTAAACGGCTTGACGGATTTTGGTGAGCATACCAATAGCCTAAACGGCTTGACGGATTTTGGTGAGCACACCAATAGCCTAAACGGCTTGACGGATTTTGGTGAGCATACCAATAGCCTAAACGGCTTGACGGATTTTGGTGAGCATACCAATAGCCTAAACGGCTTGACGGATTTTGGTGAGCATACCAATAGCCTAAACGGCTTGACGGATTTTGGTGAGCATACCAATAGCCTAAACGGCTTGACGGATTTTGGTGAGCATACCAATAGCCTAAACGGCTTGACGGATTTTGCTGAGCATACCAATAGCCTAAACGGCTTGACGGATTTTGGAGTGCGAGGTGTCGTTAAACTCGTCATGATCCCGAAAGTGACATAGGATATATTTTAGCCCGAATGCCCAAAATGAGAGGTTATGTTTTTACGCAGTCGGGTTTTTAATTTTTAATTCAATTGGTTAGGTTATTTTTAGTCCAATTAATTTTTTCTACTTTTTTTCCGTTATAAAAACTTAATTGAAATCTGTTCATCCATTTAACCCTTGGCCTACAAGGTGACAAAAAGTTACGTGCCATACAAGGTGGGGTCTAAATAACTCGAACTTATGTAACTCCTATGTAATTTTCACTTGCAATCAATGGTTTGTTTTAATTTTGCAGTGAAATATGAGGCTCGTGAGGCTCATTCAAACTGAAAAACTAAGCATAGATAAATCAGTCTGAAAACCTTAAATGATGTTAGGAATAACAGAAAATAATATTAAGTCTTAAAATAGTAACTAGTGTTGGGAACTTTTTTTTGTTTCATTTTTAAAACAATCTTTACAAAACAAATATGCGTCTCACTGACTCTAAACACGTCTATCACAGTCAAACGCCCGCGCAGCACTGAATTAACCCAACAGGTCGACGTGGCAACGCCGCAAACACATCTACTCAAAATTAAAGTCCTCGCCGTTACGTAATTTTTTTTAAATAATAAATTTTAAAACCGTTGGGGTCTAAAAAAACCCCACCTTGTATGCGAAGGGTTAAGCACCTTTAGCGGATGCCAAAAAAAAGACGCACAGACGAAGTTATCCAACACATCATATCGTAGCATACATAACACCACAGATAAGAAAAAAAAAATCTTCTATTCTGTGCTTATCACCTCTGTTTTTGTTTTTCTATAGCACTGAACTACTTACTTACATAGCACTAAAATATAGTAACTTTCACTAATTTCTTTTAGAGTTGGCGAGAGATCAATGGAAGGTTCTGCTGCATTAGCTATTTGCAATGAATACCTGTCTCAGACAGCGAGGTAAGTACTTTTTTTACGGTTCTGTACTTCTAAAGCAAAAAATGGAACCATTAAGGATCACTCGCGTTGTCTTTTAGCAAATTTTGCTCCGAAACCACTCTCTCCGATTGAGTTGAAATTTGGTACATATATGACGGGCGTGTAACGTAAATAAATTAATTTTAAACATCGGGCCCCTTATGGGGGGGAAATTTGGAAATAAAAAAAAAGTTGCGTGATGTTAATAACCTACGCGAGGCCGGCTTATGCTAGCAATGTATAGCTTGATATGATCTCTATTGTACAAGATCCTTCTCCTTTTCCAGATACGATTTGCTCTCGCAACTATGCGGTATCGGCTCTCGTCCCAACAAGCACTGGTTTGCAATACACGATAACTCCATCAAAACCGAGAGACTTCTAACTTTGGTAAGATTTTTAGGGCTCCGTACCGCAAATGGAAAAAAGGAACCCTTGTAGGATAACTTTGTTGCCCGTCTGTCTGTCTGTCAAGACCCTTTTTCTCAGGAACGCGTGGAGGTAACATCATATCATTATAACAGCCTTAATATACGTCCCCACCGAGTGGCTCCTGCCTACCCTAAATCAAAGTATATTAGTACCTACCATAAATTAGGGCGATCGGGCCTTAGTCTACCACGCGAGCCCAGTCCGGGTTGCTCAACTTCACACACAGCCTTCAAGTTTTCAAGCGACTTCCAAAAAGGAGGAGGTTCTCAATTCGTCTGTATGTTTTTTTTATGTGTGTTACCTTAGAACTTTTGACTGGGTGAACCGATTTTTATGATTCTATTTTTATTTGAAAGCTAGTGCTTCCCGTGTGGTCCCATATAAATTTTATCAAAATCGGTGTAGTACTTTAATAGAATAATGACAAAAACCTAAAAAGTTGTTGCGATGGAAGTCGGTTTTTTAACGTGTTTAGAGTTTTTTTCACAAGCGTGTGCAGGTTTCCTCATAGTATTTTCCTTCACCGTAAGAGCATCGGATAAACTCGAAAAAATGATATCGAATTTCGAAAACAATTGGTGTACGAGAACGTGGCAGGATTCGAACCACGACCCCCGGACAGGAGGTAGCGGTCCTAGCCGGTACGCCACCGAGAGGTGGAGGTATCAAGTTAAAATAAATATCAAATACCGGTCTCTTGAAACTGTAAAAAAACTAGCTTCTAAGTCAAAGGAATAAAAGGTAAGGCCTTTATACGGCCATTTATGTCACCTATTTTAATAGTCGCATGTAAATCAAAACCTATAGGGTACTTCCCGTTAACCTTAAATCGTTTGATTTGGCAAGAAGCAAGGTCTCATAAAACAAGTAAAGGAAAATTGTGAATTTGTAATTTTATCACATAAAATCACATAGAATTGATCGTGGTTTTTTTCAACTACGAAGTTAAATTTGTCCTTCAATCTGATTTTTGTACTCGTTGATGTGCTTCCTAACATCCTAGGGTTGCCACCACAGTCAAAAAACCACTTTTATGACTCAAAAATGGTTTGAACGAGTTTAATGAAACTCTGGACGTTATTGTAAGTAAACACGCGGTAGTTTGTTATTCCACGAAAAATCAAATTATGGTACCTCCCATACAAATAGATATAAAAGATCATTTGTTACTTTTTTTTAAAATGTTTCTAACTATTTTAATGAAACTGTGAATAATCAGGATTTATTGAGCAGACGTCTTTCAGCTAATATTATGATTAAGCCTTAGCCTATGTAGTTTGTTATTTCAGGAAAAATCCAATCATACATCCATATATACAAACTTTCGCGTCCATAATATAAGTAGGATTTGACTACGTCAGACGGTGAAGGCTTCCCGAGGGAATATGAACAGCGTTAAAACCTCATCATCATAATATCAGCCAAAAGATTTCGACTGCTGTACAAAGGCCTCCCCCAAGGATTTCCACAACGACTGGACCTGCGCTGCCCGCATCCAGCGGCTCCTGTGACCTTCACCAGGTCTTCGGTCTACCGAGAGAGAGGCCTGCCTACGCTTCGTCTTTTGGTGTGCGGTCGCCACTCGATAACTTTACTACCCCAACGGCCATCTGACCTTCTAGCTATATGCCCCGCCCACTGCCACTTAAGTTAGCAATTCTTTAAGATGTGTCGGTTACTTTGGTTTTCTCAAGAATCTTCTTATTTTATTAGCAGAGTCGTTCCTTTCCCTCTAATATGACCGAGGCGAGTGATGGCTGACTCTCGGGTCATTCTCATGAACGGGTTCTGTCCGTGTGAACTGACCTACTCTTGTCAAAGGCATTAACGACAAATTCAATAATTTTAATGTATTACTTATAGTGTCATATTGTTTTCATGTCCTAATGACATTATTTGTTTTAGCTCAATATTTTTTGGACATTATTAAACTGATGATTATTTGTTTTTATTTCTTTGTCAGAAAGAGTGTATTTACGTAATACTTAAGCACCTCACATAAGCTCATACACGTCCCCACCGAGGGGCTCGAGCCTTCCCTGAGTTATGGCGATCGGGCCTTAGTCGACCACGCGGGCCCAGTGCGGGTTGGTCGACTTCAAACACAACAAGGATGTTTTCCTTCACCGTTAAAGCAATCGGTGAGTATATGTCTAAGGTATATGTACGTAAGTTTCGAAAAACTCATTGGTACATTTGCCGTCCGGATTTGAACCCGGCACCTCTGGTTAGGAGGACCGAGTCGTTACCGGTTGAGCCACCGACTCTTTTTAGGTACTTAGTAGTTCATGCTATAACTCTTCGACTTTTTAGATGCCTCTAACAAGTAAATGTCCGATCGAGCAAAGCGAGCGCGCCCGAGGTCTTGTAATGGAGTTATTCCGGGCGCTGCACCATCCATACATCTACCCTGTGCTAGACTTGGAGCTGTGCAGTGGACACGCCTTGGCTGTCCTGCCTTTCAACGCTAGGGGCAGTTTGAAGGATCTTATTTATAAGGTTGGTGGTGAAAAGAAACCAACGCCAGCGGAGACGCAGTACAAACATCGATTTAAAAAAACTATGGTGACGCCCTATGCTATTATTTTTTCAACCAACTTCCTAAATGGAGGAGGTTCTCAATTCGACTGTATGTGTTTTAGAGTTAAATGTTGTATGTCAAACGGGACCTTCCCAAAGTACTCGTATATATATTAGTACTAACATACAGTATGGACACTCCCTGCCGCTCTCTTGATTGCGACCTCACCCTCTCGTCACCCAGATTGATACAGATTGGTTACAGTTTGGTTGTCTAACGTATAGGATTTCGCCGCCATTTTGTTTGTTCCGTCATTCGTTTTTAAAAATGTCATTCCAGGTCCGTTGTATGAAATGTCCAGGGTGTGCTATTTATTACTAAGACTCCGCTGTCTGTCCGTCTGTCTGTCACAGGCTGTATTTCATGAACCGTAATAGCTAGACAGTTGAAATTTTCACAGATGATGTATTTCTGTTGCCGCTATAAAAACAAATACAAAAAATTAGAAAAAGTGAAAGTCTCCATACAAAAAATATGTTTTTTTAAACGTGAGGAAACCAGCGCCATCTAGTATGATGGTACGGAACCCTTTGTGCGCGGTTCTGACTCGCACTTTACCGGTTTTTTTTTTGTATATTTGTTACGCTATATCTTCGCAGATGTGAACCAATTTTCATGATTCTTGTTTCATTCGCTAGGGTATGCTGCCACGTTGGTCCCATATAAATTCTATCAAAATCGGTGCAGCACTTTTTTAATAAAATCACACTTATATTACAAAGGCGAAAGTTTGTGAGTGTGTATGTTTGTTACTTCTTAACGCAAAAAACTACTGAACGGATCTAGTTAACTGAAATTTGGTAGTTACACAGATTAGGACCCAGGTCTAGATCCAGATTAGGCTACTTCTCTCACGCTCGCGAGCCGCTTGCGGCTCGCGCAGTGCGCACCCTCGAAAAGTAATAGAAAGGTTGTCTGCGCGCGTGAAGCAGCGGGAAACAGCTAGTAACTAATAAGAAAATTATAATAATGCAAAAATGTCCTAAGTCGTTGCGATGGAAGTCGGCTTTTGATGAGTTTAGCGTTTTATTCATACACCCATCGATTTAAAAACAATAGGCAACATGCAATATTTTTATTTTTGCTTTTTTTTGCTTGCATTTTAAAGAACTCCATGCAGAATAAACCAGGAGTATATTAAAAAAAAAAAAACTTGTTTTTTTTAATTTTAAATGCGGTTTTAAAGTAACCGTTTAAATTTGCGCGCGCAAACGGACGTATAGTTGCGATGACGTCACTCCTGTCTGACACTCAGACCAAAGAGAATATAATACATTACAATGTATTATATTTGCTTTGGTTGAGTGACAGACAGCAGTGACCAAAGAGAATATAATACATTACAATTACAATGTATTATATTCTCCTTGGTCTGAGTGACAGACAGGAGTGACGTCATCGGAACTATATATATATATATATATACAGGGTGTAACATAAAGGTGTGGTGATACTTTAAGGTGGGCTTGTACCCATCAAACTGAACAACTTTCTCCATGGAACCCATAGACAAATCGCAAAAAAAAATTTGGCTCTCCCATACTAACTCGATCAGCTGATCAGCCAACTTAGTATGGGAAGTTCAAATTTTTTTTTGCGATTTGACTATGGGTTCCATGGAGAAAGTTGTTCAGTTTGATGGGTACAAGCCCACCTTAAAGTATCACCACACCTTTATGTTACACCCTGTATATATATCTCGAAGGAAGTGAGTGGTTAGGTTATGGTTGGCCTCGTGGTTCACGTCCTTAACTATTTCGGTATTGGGCGTCGAAATAACAATGCAGCTATATCACAGAGGTCCTTCTTCAATAGTCTTGATCATTTGGTAATCGAAATTGTACAGGATGCCTTGGATAACAATGGATGCAAACGCGGTGATCACAGCGATGGCGTGACACGTCCATTTTGCTCTCAGATCACCACTACTTGTGTTCTGCTCGACGCTCCGTCAAAAAGTGTTTGCTCCGAGACTGACGTCCAGCTAATCTGGCTTCTCCACAGATCTAATAAATTCTCAACTCAGTGTGCAGCACAAACAGCCTTCCGTTAATACATCATCTTTGCTACCACAAACGATCGTCTCACGAGTACAAGCGATCGTCACGCCACCACCGGTTTCACCCAGGTACTAATACCTGACGTTTGATCCAAACAAAGTGTAACTATGTAAACTTATCTCGAGCTGGTATTGGTCGCGTTTTCAATGACACTCCGACACGGCCATCCTGCGAGTCACACGTCCTCGGGTGACTAACCTGAAAAAGAAAAGGGTAGCCAGTAGATTCCATTTCGTTCGGCCAATCCTGACCTTCATTAGGAAGGTCCACAGCTCAAGGAATAAAAGCAACGCTAATAATGTGAAGCTTTAATTCAAGACTACAATCATGGTGACAACACATTTTAACAGCCTCAAAAAAACCAAAATAATTTCACTCTCGTAAACTAAATAAACCTCAGCATTAGCATCGTAACTCAAACAATCTCAAATCAGTTTAGGTCTCCAAGGTAAATCACAGCTGCAAGGCTTGAAACCTTACAACCATTTACAACTTTTAGGGGCACATAGAACGGAACATAATCATCATCGCAAATCACAAGCGACGGAACACCAGAACTGAACATCACCACATCCAGGTGGCGGGACACCACAAAGAATCATCATCACTAACGCCAAGCGACGGAATACCAATCAGTCATCATCACCAGTCCAGGTGACGGAACACCATCACCACCAATCTAGGCAGTGGAACACCATCATCACCAATCTAGGCAATGGAACACCATCATCACCAATCTAGGCAATGGAACACCATCATCACCAATCTAGGCAATGGAACACCATCATCACCAATACAGGCGACGGAATACCATCATCACCAATCTAGGCAATGGAACACCATCATCACCAATACAGGCGACGGAATACCATCATCACCAATCTAGGCAATGGAACACCATCATCACCAATACAGGCGACGGAATACCATCATCGCCAGTACAGGCGACGGAATACCATCAACAGTTTTAGCCGGTAAACGGGATACTTCTTTTTTACAAAAACACGAATGTACCTGCTACACATCATGACAGAACGAGTCTGACAAAACAAGCAGCAGCCAATTCATGCAAACATATAGCGCCATTCAGCACTCTTCATTTACCGCTGAAACATGTTGGAATACTTCAGTACTACACACAAAAATAAACGATAAAGAAAAAAATTACAACTGTACACAATTGATTGAGTTACGATCTGTCAATACAATTAACATTGAAAGGTAGACGCCTCTGTACCAGATTCATCGTCAACATCCGGAGGCAAATAACCTTCGGACATACTACGTAAACGGTCATGGGCATACTTGTAACTTCGTCTCAAATTCAAAGCTTGTAATTTGTATCTGTCACCTTCTAAGACCTCTACGACCCTGAACGGCCCTCGGTATTTGGGATCTAACTTGGTTTGGTTACGCTCCTTATTTTGTATCACCACAACAGTCACCCATCTTGGCAACTCTGGGCCACCTCCATCCGGTGCCCAAACAAACAACAGTCACCCAACCTGGCGACTCTCAGACACCTCCATCCGGTGCCCGCCCAAACACACAGTCACTCGACCTGGCGACTCTCAGACAACCTCTCAGGTGTCCGCCCAAAAACACAGTCACCCTACCTGGCGACTCTTGGACCACCTCCCTCCGGTGTCCAACCACACTATCGCTTCCATGCGGCGATCTCAAACATCACCTCTTTCTGGTCATTGCCAACATCACCTTCCCGGTGATACGCCTGCGAGCCAAACGCACGCCACACACAGTTGTGGCCGCACAGCAACGAGAAAATCAACTCGGTGTTTTACGCCTACGTCTACGAATGGCTGAGGCTATTGGCATCCAGTTGCGAAAAATTGTTTACGTCTAAGGTTCAAAATACAAACTAGTGAACGTTAAAATCACGGTCAAGTACAAAAGTCCTTAATCTGCACTAGTAGATGGTCGAGGTTCAGTCTCTCCATCATCAATTCTGTCCAAGTCAATAATACTGTCACTATCGGGCATTTAACGTAGTCTGTCCTCAATAACTGACGGTATTTGATATCTAAAGTGGTAGGTAACGCTTCTCCATTTGTAACAACACAAAGTTAGGTAACTTGTGAAACTAAGCTTTTGTCTAGAAATCAGCCAGTGGCGCTGCCTCAGAGCAATACACCACCCCATCTCTTCCCAAGGGTTTCACAAGAAGTGACTAAGGGACTAAAAATTTGAGGACAAGCAACATCGTCCTTCACGCTCATACTGTACCGCCAAACAGCCCGCCAAGCGTAGCGTTTTTTTTTTTTTTTTTTTTTTTTTACAATTGGTGAAACCGCTCCAACATGGGGGAGGCCCATGTCTATTATCACATCAGCAGCAAGCTGATTAACAACTCCTGTAATAGGATGCGTTACTCTCCGTATTATCACTAGTATGTTGTCGTGCTTCACTTAGATAAAATTACAGCCTGTGTGTGTAATCGACAAACATGACATTTAGAGGTTAGGCTACTTTACTCGTACCTAGAAGCAACTCCAGGAGGCTGTACTTCGTAACTCGGTTAACCCAACAGTTTGGTTGCTGCCAAATGATCATCATGGAAGGACTTGTAACATTGAAATCTCATTACTATACTCGAAGGAAGTGAGCATATTTTAAAGGACACTTAACTAAGAGTACCAACGTTTAAACGTTCTAAGATTCACCTGACCGTTGCCACGCGCCTAAAGCGTTTATGAACTTAAGTTCAAATACAAGGGGGCATTACGTAGATCGAATGACACGTGGACGTATTTGAACAGAGGTTACAAAATCAGTCATTTCGATTTAATAGGTACAGAATGCACCTGATGTAACCACTAGCTATGCCTGACGTGGTGAAATAGTGACCACCTATGAAGTCAATCGATGTTCCAAGCTATCAGAGGAAGCAATTTCCGTTCAGGCATGTTGTTATCATTTTTTTCACGGTTATCAACACTTGCGTTCTATGCTATCCTTTTTCTTTACCAGCATGATAAGGCCGTCAAAAAGGGAAAGCTTCGGGGCTTATGACATTCGCAGCCTCCAGCCCATGAATCCTGTATCATCATCACATCAGCCGTAAGACGTTCATCACTGCACTCCGCATACTACCCTGTTATTATTCTTTTTTTTTTTTTACAATTGGTAAACAAAATATTTTATTGGGGTCCCCGAAACTCATCTACCTACATAGGGTCTATACGATAGCGGGGCATTAAGGATGCCCTCGACAAATTCATCACGAAAGCTATTAAAAATAGGCAACAACTTTGGCCTATGATCAATGAGAATATCAGTCCCAATACTACGAAAGCTAATAAAGGTTTTTTTTTTTTACTCCATGTAAAAATGTCAGTCTCAATATTATAAAAGCTTAAAGGGGTTTCAATACTTTCAATCTTGGTTAAGGTTTGTATAACCGAAACTAGTTAACTAAATGAATCATCATATTTACAATGAGTCCTCTTTTTAAATCTTCCGTTCAATCACGACGTTGTGTCACAAGTAAAAATCCGAAAGCATGTGAAAGAGTACTTTCCACAAGGCATCATTTTAGCTGCTAATGCAATCACTACTAGAAGGGTAAGGGACTAACTACTCTATTCGCATCCTTACCGACAGTCAAGCTGTTTTGTTATTGACAGACTCGTTTAAGAATACCGTCAATCCTAGATTTAAAATATCTGAGTCGATCATAATATCGTTCGTACTCGTCTGGCATAACAAGATATGACCATTCTGAACGATGCCCGTCAATATTACCCTCACTCGATATTTGTTCTGTACAGTAAACTTAAGAGTTGCCTACAAAAGTCAATAGTGCGTTAGTATTGAACACACTCCCGAAAGTCTATACACGAAACTTTCTTTAACGAGAGAACAGTAGGCACCACTACAGATTAGGTAATAGTACTACGCACGTACTACTACCACCATCAAAACAAAAGGGGTACGACTCACTGGATTTTCGTAACACCGCGTACATCACGCACTTCGCAGAAGCCGCACGCGCCGCTCGCGTGCATCTCCGCTGCTGCCAGCACAGCCCACGCTGTCACCTCATTCCAATGGTCGTTCCGTAAGGGAGATATCGACAGTTGAGCGCCGTGCACGTGGATTAGCTTCCGGTATATTCCGGTTGAATGCTGGCAATATGATTGCAGCAGATGTAGTCGATGGTGCTTGCATAACCTCAATCAATCGCAGCATGTTCTGGTTCTGTAGCACGAAGAATTGTTGCCAGTGGTTTTTATTACGCTGCTCCATCATCAATTTTCACATTTTCCCGTCGTTGTCCACTTGTTGCGAGCGCAGGGAACTATCCCACTTCTGATCTCGAAGGAAGTGAGTGGTTAGGTTATGGTTGGCCTCGTGGTTCACGTCCTTAACTATTTCGGTATTGGGCGTCGAAATAACAATGCAGCTATATCACAGAGGTCCTTCTTCAATAGTCTTGATCATTTGGTAATCGAAATTGTACAGGATGCCTTGGATAACAATGGATGCAAACGCGGTGATCACAGCGATGGCGTGACACGTCCATTTTGCTCACAGATCACCACTACTTGTGTTCTGCTCGACGCTCCGTCAAAAAGTGTTTGCTCCGAGACTGACGTCCAGCTAATCTGGCTTCTCCACAGATCTAATAAATTCTCAACTCAGTGTGCAGCACAAACAGCCTTCCGTTAATACATCATCTTTGCTACCACAAACGATCGTCTCACGAGTACAAGCGATCGTCACGCCACCACCGGTTTCACCCAGGTACTAATACCTGACGTTTGATCCAAACAAAGTGTAACTATGTAAACTTATCTCGAGCTGGTATTGGTCGCGTTTTCAATGACACTCCGACATATATATATATATATATATATATATATATATATATATATATATATATACATATATATATATATATATATATATATATATATATATATATATATATATATATATATAGATATTCCCCTGGGCACTTAGTTGATCAGACGTGCCATATAGTTAGTTATTATTGGCTCCGTTTGCACTTGTTGATCCGATCCTACTTTCTTGATCCAAAGCGAGATTTCCGTACGTATGTGGTACCGCTCGGAGCCACAAAAGTAGCCCCAAAAAATAATAATAATTAAGCCATCATATACAAATCCACCTTTTAGGCATTCGGGCACTTGTTGATCCGATTCAAATGAGCCAATCACAGCGAAGGACTGCCCTGATTGGCCCGTTACTTTTCTCGATGGATTGGTTCTATTTCAGCAGGAATATAGAATATTTTTAATATTTTGATAAATGAAACTTCAAATCAATCACATCAACGAGTTCGATTCCCGGCGGGATCAACTTTGTAACACTCGGTTTGGTTGATGGTGGGGAATTTTTATAGCCCGCCTGGCTGGCTACCACCATCTCATCTAAGTCTTGCCGCCAGACATCGGGGTTGCGGGTTCGATTCCTAGCGGGGTCAACTTTGTAAGAATCGGTTTGGTAGGTGGTGGGGACTTTTTATAGCCCGCCTGGCTAGCTACCACCATCTTATCTAAGTCTTGCCGCCAAACATCGAGGTCGCGGGTTCGATTCCCGGCGGGGTCAACTTTGTAAGACTTGGTTTGGTTGGTGGTGGGGCATTTTTATAGCCCGCCTGGCTAGCTACCACCATCTAATCTAAGTCTTGCCGCCAGACATCGGGATCGCGGGTTCGATTCCTGGCGGAGTCAACTTTGTAAGACTCAGTTAGGTTGGTGGTGGGGCATTTTTATAGCCCGCCTGGCTAGCTACCACCATCTTATCTAAGTCATGCCGCCAAACATCGGGGTCGCGGGTTCGATTCCCGGCGGGGTCAACTTTGTAAGACTAGGTTTGGTTGGTGGTGGGGCATTTTTATAGCCCGCCTGGCTAGCTACCACCATCTAATCTAAGTCTTGCCGCCAGACATCGGGATCGCGGGTTCGATTCCTGGCGGAGTCAACTTTGTAAGACTCAGTTAGGTTGGTGGTGGGGCATTTTTATAGCCCGCCTGGCTAGCTACCACCATATTATCTAAGTCTTGCCGCCAAACATCGAGGTCGCGGGTTCGATTCCTGGCGGAGTCAACTTTGTAAGACTCGGTTTGGTTGGTGGTGGGGAATTTTTATAGCTCGCCTGGCTAGCTACCACCATCTTATCTAAGTCATGCCGCCAAACATCGAGGCCGCGGGTTCGATTCCCGGCGGGGTCAACTTTGTAAGACTCGGTTTGGTTGGTGGTGGGGCATTTTCATAGCCCGCATGGCTTGCTACCACCATCTTATCTAAATCTTGCCGCCAAACATCGAGGTAGCGGGTTCGATTCCCGGTGGGGTCAATTTTGTAAGACTCAGTTTGGTTGGTGGTAGGGCATTTTTATAGCCCGCCTGGCTAGCTACCACCATCTTATCTAAGTCATACCGCCAAACATCGAGCCGAGGGTTCGATTCCCGGCGGGGTCAACTTTCTAAGACTCGGTTTGGTTGGTGGTACTTAGATAAGATGGTAGTAGCTAGCCAGGCGGACTATAAAATCAGAATCAGAATCAGAATCAGAATCAGAATCAGAGTTTTTATTGTTGATTATGGTACAAAGATCTTACTGGATTGTCTCGGCTATTGTCCCCGTGTGACGGTATAAAAAGTCCCCACCACCTACCAAACCGATTCTTACAAAGTTGACCCCACCGGGAATCGAACCCGCGACCTCGATGTTTGGCGGCAAGACTTAGATAGCCCTCATAGCACTTTTGCATCTATCCATCGCGAGAAAAGCGTATGAATCCAACGGTGTAACTGGACTCATAGGCCTACGTGTGAACGACATAGGATTTTCCAATTGTCCTGTCCTATTGTCTTAGTGGCCTGGCGACTGGATTCATAGGCCTACGTGTGAACGACATAGGATTTTCCAATTGTCCTGTCCTATTGTCTTAGTGTCCTGGCTTACTGGATTGTCTCGGCTATTGTCCCCGTGTGACGGTAAGCGTCGGTGGCTCAAACGGTAACGACTCGGTTCCCCTAACCAGAGGTGCCGGGTTCAAATCCGGAGGGCCAATGTACCAATGAGTTTTTCGAAACTTACGTACATATACTCACCGATTGCTTTAACGGTGAAGGAAAACATCGTGAGGAAACCTGCACACACCTGCGAAGAAACTCGAAGGTTGTGTGTGAAGTCGACCAACCCGCACTGGGCCCGCGTGGTCGACTAAGGCCCGATCGCCCTAATTCAGGGTAGGCTCGAGCTCCTCGGTGGGGACGTATATGAGCTGATGTGATTGTCCCCGTGTAAAAGGAGCATTAAACTGGCTTCCAGCCCCGCACCGACCACAACCTGGCTAAAGATGATCTATTATTACTACACTAGCCACAGAATGGCACTAATGAATGAAAGTCCGTCACCGGAGTCACGCGTCAAATAATATTTTATTCACACTGAAACAATCAGAAATGATCTGAATGATAACACAGATGCGTAGGGAAACCGCAGCAGACGGATAATGACTGTGACTAACGAACAAAAAGGCCTCGCGCCCAAATTCGGGGGGCAAAAACCCTATCAATAAAGCGGAAAACAAAATACCCTTTCAATGATTTGGTAAACGCTTAGCCTATCATAAAGTTAGGGTAACCCTATAGAGATACGGTAAGCCATTCACTGAATAAGCTTTTTACAGGAGAACATAGACCTGAGGGTAGCCTATCGAAAGGATAACCAGTTAAAGGGGTTTTAAAAATTAGTCCCTGGTGTAGTGTAGTGTAGGGTAGGGTAGGGTAGTGTAGTGTAGGGTAGGGCAGTGTGATGTAATGTAAGGCGGTACGTAGTTCGCCGGGACAGCTAGTATGGAGATAAATTTAAAACGTAGCTTAAGAATCACCATCATACCAGTCATAATTTTAAAAACCAAAAAACATTTTTTAACGTAATTATAGCTGGGAATAAATTTTTAAAATTTTGTTAAAAGAAACGTCAAATCGATCACACAAATAAAGATTTTTATTATTATTTGAATTTATAAAATTTAAGCTACTCTGCTTACTTCGCACGAGGCGAAGTGGCAGGAGCATCTCCACCAGAAGCACAGTCGGCTGGAGTTCAGTGCGACGGGGAGAGAAAGCGTCGAACTATCCGGGCATTGTCGAGGAGGACTGCTTTTTGCATTGCTGCAATTATTGGTCTGCCTCGGAGACCCAGCCGCCTTAGGTAACGTTCAAGGTCGGCTGAAATTAGTCCGTTCACGGACAGGACTACAGGTATGATTTCAGTGGATTCCACTCGCCACATATCAGTAACCTCGTGCGCCAGGTCCAGGTACTTGGTCCTTTTATCGGCATCAGCCTGCACGAGGTTTTCGTCATATGGGATAGTGATATCAACCAAAAACACCCTTGACTGCGCCCGATCCATCAACACGATATCAGGCTTCTTCGAAGGAATAGTCCTGTCCGTGATGATGGGTCGGTCCCAGTAGAGCTTGGCGCGGTCGTTTTCGAGAACCGGCTCCGGCGTGTACTTGTAATACGGCAACTGCCGAGATATGAGGCCATACTTTAGAGCGATCTCTTGGTGTAGGATCCTGGCTGCTTGGTTGTGCCTGTGCAAATACTCAGTGTTGGCAAGCATGGAAAAACCGGAGGCTATATGACGCAGGGTCTCCCCTGGTTGACGGCACAACCGAAAAACGTCCAAGGTGCCGTCTTTTATTATGAACCTCCTATAGTTGTTCGACTTGACCACCTGATCCTGTATTGCACGGACAAAACCCTCGGTCTCCGCAAAAAGGTCTCCGAAGCGCAGCCAGTGCACGGAGGCCTTCTGATCTACGAAGGATCCACAAAGGGCCTTGAAGAACCTACCGTGCAGCTCTTTGTCTTTCCAGATGGCCTCTCGCTCAGCAGTGCCTAGTACAGCCGGCGCCTGCCAGTTCTCTTGGGCCATGGATAGAGGGGTTAGTCCTTTATCACAGGCTATGACAACTCTATTTAAGTCACTATTGACTTTCGTCAGGAAATAACTTCGTAGGCTGCATATCTCGCGGTTGTGCATTTGTTTGGCACTTAAAAGGCCACGACCGCCACTCTTCCGTGGGATATACAGCCTCATCACTGACTACCTCAGGTGATGCATCCTATGGAGTGTCATAGTAGTGCGGACTTTTCAATCCAGGGCGTCCAGTTCGGTCTGTGACCATCTGAGTATGCCGAAGGTGTACAAAAGAACAGTCATGACCCAGGCGTTGAATGCTCGTATCCTGCTAACGCCCGACAAATAGCTCTCAAGGACTTTTGTCAGGCGTTCCCAAAACACGTCACAAACCGCCTGTTTCACCCCTGCCTCGTGAACACCAATACTCTGCGACATACCCAGATACCGGTATGTATCAGTTTTAGAGAGGGTGTGGATGTTCCTGGAGTCGATTTCGACTCCATCTGAATGTACCACCCTACCCCTGTCTACATGAAGGATCGCGCACTTATCCACTCCTAGCTCATCATCGGCACTAATGACCACGGGGTTCATAGGTTCGATGCGAGCACACGCCTCCTCCACCTCAGCCGTCGATTGCCCCTCGTTGTGTTGTATGATCCGGTCTCTCGCCTGTGTCCAACACAGCAGGTCGGTCCAGTGACCTGTAGAACTTCTTCTGATCACTCATAAAGAGGCGATTCTGGCGAAACCAGTCTACCCACTCCGAGTATCGCCGAATACGGTTTGCCCATGCAGCAATCCGTTGCTTCAGGTCGTCGATGCGCTCTGTCACTAACCGCAAAGCATTACGTCCTGCGGGATCAAAATCCGACCCCGCAAATGCGAGCCTGACAAAGCGCATCACTCGGGGCCTACTGTTGCCCGACCTGAAAGCTATCAGTTTGCCAATGAGGACTCTAGCCTCAGCAATACGACGTTCAATCCTTTTCTGCCATGCCGATTTTTCCCGCGGACGGGATGTGCGAGCCGGTTCTGGCAATTTGGCACCGATAAAACGGCAGACTGCCATTGCAGCGCCAAAGAGGATTGAGTTCGTATCACTGAGGTCGCTGCTATTCGCCAGATATTCTGGCAGCATGCGGTTTACGGCCTCAATGACATCCCGATTTCGGACGCTAAGGGGCAACCGTGAAAGCCGCGGCCTCTCCTCGGGAGGCATAATACGGAATTCCTGAATCGCCTCCTCTAGTGTACTCCTGATTCGCTCTAATTCCTGGGAAACCGTTTCCGTCTCATGATCCTCGCCAAGTAATGGTGGTGGTGGTTGGGCTGAAATCGGCGCGAGCCATTTAATGAGGATCTTGATGCGGGAACGACCTCGCGTCGTAGTCCTTCGAGTTCGGTCACGCTAAAGATGTTCGAGCGCAATATGTACCGAACTCGATCCGCTAGGTCTTGCTCCGAGACAGATAATGCAGGCTCTAACCGCAAGAACTCTTGGTGCAGCCTCGCTCGGTAGCCCGTTTGACGAGTTTCTCCCCCCGTCGCACCGTAGTACGCACGCATGAGGTTCGTATTTTGAGACCTAGTCCATCTCATGCGGCGTACTCCACCAGCGGCGGGCGCCGAATGCTGAGCCTGTGAAGACTCTGCCGGCGCCAAGCGCACTGGTGGTGATGATGGAAGTAACCAGCCAGATGTTCGGGCCGATCGTGGTGCGCTAACTCGCATTCTGCCGCGCCTGGCATTAGCGGGACCAGGGCAGCGACCCTATACATTCTTCATTATTATAACTTTCCATCATCAATATACGAATGACCGTTACGGACCCCAATATTTTTGTACCCGGGGTCAACTAGGAGCTCAGCACTTTCAACACTGAGTCCAAGGGGTACTGACTGACTGCACTGATTAAGTAGCTACACTTTCACTACAGCTACTTCCTCAGTTGCGATGGGGTCGTCATTATTATTATTATTATTATCAACCAACATCAATATGTGGAGATTCTGAGCGGTGGCGCCATCCTTCGTTAAAATCCATAACTCGGAAAATATATTAATTTATATTTAAAATCCTCTATCATATCAGCCACAAATCGTCCACTGCTGGACAAAGGCCTCCCCCAAGAATTTCCACGACAACCGGTCCTGCGCTGCCCGCATCCATCGGCTTCCCGCGACCTTCACCAGGTCATCGGTCCACCGCGTGGGAGGCCTGCCTACGCTACGTTTTCCGGTGCGTGGTCGCCACTCGAGAACTTTACTGTTCCATCGGCCATCTGTTCTACGAGCTATGTGCCCTGCCCACTGCCACTTCAGTTTAGCGATTCTGTGAGCTATGTCGGTTACTTTAGTTCTCCTGCGGATCTCCTCGTTTCTGATTCGAGCACGCTCCATTGCCCTTTGGGTGACCTTGAGCCTTCTTATGAGGCCCATAGTAAGCGACCATGTCTCAGTTCCGTAAGTCATCACTGGCAACACACACTGGTCAAAGACCTTAGTCTTGAGACACTGCGGTATTTGGGACGTGAAGATATTGCGAAGCTTCCCGAACGCTGCCCAGCCGAGTTGGATTCGTCGATTGATCTCTTTCTTGAAATTGGAACTACCTAGCTGGACTGTTTGTCCCAGGTATACATATTCGTCAACAACTTCCAGTGTAGAGTCTCCAACCTTTAGAGGAGTGGGTGCGACACGGACATTTAACATTATTTTCGTCTTGTCCATGTTCATTTTAAGACCCACTTGTTGAGAGACCTTACTGAGGCCATCGAGCATTGTGCTTAGGTCTTCCATAGTCTCAGCCATGACCACGATATCGTCAGCGAATCGGAGGTGGGATATGTACTCGCCGTTGATATTGATGTCGAGTCCACCCCAGTCCAGAAGCTTAAAAACATCTTCCAGGGCGGCGGTGAACAGTTTCGGAGATATAACGTCTCCTTGTCTCACCCCTTGCTGCAACCGGATAGGTTTCGAGTTCTGGTCCTGGAGGCGAACCGTCATGGTGGCGTTTTCATACAGACACTTCAACACCTCGATGTATCGATGGTCAATTTGGCACCGCTGGAGAGACTGTAGCACAGCCCAGGCTTCGACTGAATCAAAGGCCTTCTCATAGTCCACAAACGCCAAGCATAGTGGCTGATTGTACTCTTCGGTCTTCTGTATAATCTGCCGCAGCGTATGTATGTGGTCTATGGTACTAAAGCCTTTTCGGAAATCGGCTTGTTCGGAAGGCTGGAAGTCGTCAAACCTGCGTACGAGACGATTCGTAATGACTCTCGAAAACAGCTTGTAGACATGGCTCAGAAGTGAGATGGGTCTGTAGTTCTTCAGCAGGGTGTTGTCACCCTTTTTGAAGAAAAGCACGACCACACTTCTGTGCTATGCCTTAGGCGTTTGTCCCTCGAGTATAAAGGAATTAAATAACTTCTGAAGAGCTTTTAGTACCGGTGATCCACCTGCTTTCAGAAGTTCAGCCGTAATTCCATTCTTACCCGGTGCCTTGTTGTTCTTGAGCTGTTTGAGAGCCATTCTAATCTCGTACAGGCTGACGTCCGGGATATCTTCGGTATAGTGTCGGGTTAGTCTGGCTCTTGGGTCTTCAGCCAGATCGCTGACAGGCAAACGTGTGGTCTCTTGTACAATTGTCCATAGAACTTCTCAACTTCTTCCAGCAACTCAGTCTTAGACGATATGGTCCTGCCGTCCTCAGTCTTCAGCTAGGTCAGTTGGCTTTGTCCAACAGACAGATCTCTCGCGAACACTTTTGAGCCTCTGTTGTGCTCAATCGCCTCTTTAATACAATTTGTATTATATTGACGTAAATCGCGAGTTAGGGACTTAGAGATCTGCCTGTTTAGTTTCCGATACTGAGTAGCGTCTTCAGAGGACTGCAAAACCAATCTGCGTCTTTCTTCCATGAGGTTGCTGGTGAAGTCGGAGATTTTTTTGGTTCTGTTTGAACGGCGAGTTTTAAAAATCTTAGACCCGACCGTTTGAACAATTTCCACGAACCTGTCATTATAATCGGCCACATTCTCGCAGTCTCCTAGGCATTCGAAACGATTGTGCAACTCGAGCTGAAAGCTCTCGGGGTTTTGGAGCTGGATGGGCGCTGGTCGGAGCGTAGACTTCATCAGTCGACATCTTTCTAGCTTGGTCTTTAGATTCAATGTGCCTCTGACCATCCGGTGATCGCGTCCTGTTTTGACTGAATTGATCACGGAGACATCATTGAATGTTTGCCTCCTTGTCGACAAGATGAAGTCTATCTCGTTTTTTGTTACGCCATTGGGATGCAACCATGTCCACTTCCGCTGTTTTGACTTTTTAAAGAAGGAGTTCATCATAAAGAGGCTCTCCTTCTCCATTAAGTCGGCCAAAAGTCGCTCAATATTTAAAATAATATTCCATGGTCAAATATAGTGTAAAAAAAGCAAGCACTCCTCCCCCTCCTGCCCCTTTATCCCCCCGTATGAAACATGGATCTAAAAATTACCAAGCTTTGCGAATATAAAATCTATTGGAGCAACATAGTCATTAAAATCTTAAAGGTAACTTAAAATAACCGTCATATATTGAATATATTATTATATAAAATGGAGCCACATTTGTACTAATTCTGAAAAGTCGCGGAGCCACAAAGTAATTACGAGTACGCGAAAAATTTCCGTTAGGGATCAACTTAGACTCGGGAATTGAATCTTCAAAATATTGAGTTTTAAGTTTTGTGACCGAATATGTTTGGCAACCTCGCCTACGAGATTGAGACGTTGCCGCTCCGACTTAGAAATATTCAACCAGAGCCAAGAAATTACGGTTTAAAGGTGGAGTAAGAAATGTTCGGGGCTACGGCTGGATCAGCTATGTGCCCAAAGTAGCGTTTATATATATATATATATATATATATATATATATATATATATATATATATATATATATATATATATATATATATATATATATATATAACTATATATTCTTTATTGCACACAGATATTTACATGAAAAACAATTAGAAAGGACATGTACAAAGGTGGACTTATCTCTATAAGAGATCTCTTCCAGCCAACCTTACCGGGTGTTATGAGAATTCAAAGGACGGGGGGCAAACCTATGTGTACCTAAAATTATACTAAATAAAATACTAATATAATAATATAATGTAAACTAACCTGATCTACTCACATAAATAATACATACCGATAGTAAATAATTTAATAATATACATAATACATACCTAAAAATAGAATACTTACTATTCTTACTAAAATTAAATATATACAAATAAACTTACACGTTTTGTAGGGAAAGAAGATGCTCTTTAAGTTTGATTTTGAAAGAGTTAAATTCGCGAATGTTGGCGGGTAATTTATTCCAGAGGTTCGCAGCTTCAACAGTGAACGAGTTGTAGAAGAATACGTCTATACGTCTATACGTCCGTTTGTGCGCGAAAATTTAAACGGTTACTTTAAAACCGCATTTAAAATAAAAAAAAAACAAGTTTTTTTATTTTTTTAATATACTCCTGGTTTATTCTGCATGGAGTTCTTTAAAATGAAAGCAAAAATAAAAATATTGCATGTTGCCTATTGGCTTATATACACCCAATAGATAATGCTTGGTTTTTTCTGGACAGTAGCCGCTGAAGCAGGTACTCGTAAAGAGCATATGATTATTCAAATATCAGCCTTAAAAAGATACCTATACATACTTAGGATTTCTGCAATTATTTATAACGTACTAGTGACAGCGAGTAGTGTGACTAAAAATGTATTAAAAAACGGTCAAGTGCGAATTGGACTCGCACACGAAGGGTTCCGCACCATCTTACAAAATTCAACATCAAAACAACACGTTTCTTGTGTATATATATATTTTTTTATTACTTGTTGTTATACACACTCTGTGATAATTTCTACTGTCTACCTATTACGGTTCATGAAATACAGCCCGCTGACAGAGAGACGGTCGGACAGCGAGAGCTTAGTAATAACGTCCTGTTGGTACTCATTGGGTATGAAACCCTAAAAATGCTAAGTGACCAGATATCGATACATTTTGTATATTGGCTAACGTTGAAAGATACGCAAGGCAGTATACAGTGCGCGCTGTTTAATTGATTTATTATTTTAAGAATTAACTGTTCGGCTCCTTTAAGTCCCCAGGAGGCTCCAGTTTCCATACAAACGTAGTTCCGCTTTAATACAAAAACTACATGCCGGAATGAATCCAAACTTTGCGAATATACATATTAAGTAGACACATATCGATGTGTGTAATTAGTTTTCATCGTAGTAAACTTAAACATAACTAAACGAAGGCTTAAATTAGTTTTGTACTGAATCTGCTCTTATTTTTTCCGTTTTATATAAGGTGTAACAAAATTAGCTGAAACTATTTTAACTGGTGCTTCTACCCATAAAACTGAACAACTTTCCCCATAGGACCCATAGTCAAATCGCAAAAAAAAATTTGGTTCTCCCATACTAACTCGATCAGCTGATCAGCCAACTTAGTATGGGAAGTTCAATTTTTTTTTGGAGATTTGACTATGGGTTTCATGGGGAAAGTTGTTCAGTTGCATGGGTAGAAGCACCAGTTAAAATAGTTTCAGCTAATTTTGTTAGACCTTATATAAGTAAGTACATCGAAAACTAATTTGAAACATCGATATGTGTCTACTCAATGTATTTGCAAAGTTTGGATTCAATACGGCATGTAGTTTTTATATTATTGTATGAAAACTCGAGCTTCCTGGGGACCCTTAAGGAAAGTTGTTCAGTATGATAATTGATGAGTTTCAAGCCCGAATTAACGGGTACTACATCAATTTTATTACACTTAGTATAAGACGTCGGGTGTACATCTGTAGATTTCTTTATTCACAATTGGCGAGCCCTTGGTATCTCATCTGATGGCACCTTAAGTGACGATTATTAAAATGGGATCGGACTACTAAGATTCCCCAACGCAATGTCCCCATTGAGTATCTTATCTTCATGCCGGAACACATCAATGCTGTCAACATTGATGTGTGGTGGCAAGACTTTTAACTGCCTCCGTGGCGTAATGGTAACGACAATTAGCTTCAAATCAGGAGGTCGCGGCTTCGATTTCCGGCGGATTCTAACTTTGTATGACTTGGTTTGGTTGGTGGAAGGGCATTTTCTAAGCCCGCCTGGCTAGCTACCACCATCTTATCTAAGTTTTGCCGCCAAGCATCAATGTTAACAGAATTGATGTGTTCTGGATTGTAGATAAGATAGCCGGTTCCCCATTGCGATGGGGAATCTTGGTAAGCCCGCTTCCATCTTCGGCACTTATCCTCAGGTGAGATGATGTCAAGGGCTTACCAATTGTGGATAAAAAACAGATAGGATGGTGATAGCTAGCCTAGCCAGGCCTGCCTACTACTACTACTACTACTACCACCACCACTACTACTACTACTACTACTACTACTAATCAGCCTGCTTCGGCATCTTAATGATGATGATTATCATGATTCATGTAATTAACATCATACCTGTCCACTGTTGGACATAGGCCTCCGCTCGAATCGGGGGGTTTTGCCAAATAAATCTTGGGGAATCTTGGTAAGCCCGCTTCCATCTTCGGCAACATCGTCACTTACCACCAGGTGAGGTGTTGTCAAGGGTTTACCAATAGTGAATAAAAAAAAAAAAAAAAAAAACTGTACGTAAACTGAAAATATTCTTCCACCATCTAAACCAAGTCTTACAGTTACAGCCCACCGGGATCCAAACCCGCGACCTGATGTAAAGCAAGTAGATTAACCACTTCGCCAAGGAAGCGGTTATAAGCCGATGAAACACACAAACTAACCCCACTAACTTAAGGTCAAAGTTATCACTAACGTGCGGCCGAGTGTATATTTTAACTGTCTCCATTTTCTCCAGAGTACGTGGAACGAAGAGTACTCCCGCAAGTATGGAGCCGCCGGCATCGGCCTCCCCGCCTGGCAGGTGGCGCGCTTCGGCCGCCAGATGCTGGAGGGCCTCGTCTTCCTCAAGGAGAAGGGATTCCCGCCGTTCCGACATTTGCATTGCGGAAATGTTATGGTGCAGAACGGTGTTGCTAGGTAAGAACCGACTTCCAAAAAGGAAGGAGGTTATCATTTGGATGTATTTCTTTTATGTTTGTACCTCCGAACTCCGTCATTTATAAACCGATTTGGAAAATTATTAATTTTTTCGATAGAGTATGCTGCTAGGTTGCTCCCATATTTTAATTTAAAAAAAACTGCCAAGTGCGAGTCGTACTCTTGCAAAGTAGATTAAAATAATGTAAAATATTGAGTTTCATACAACAATCATCACAAAACGTGGGGTAACGCTTGTTCTATTACATACGTATAAGCATCACTACCTTAAGTGGTGACCTCGCCCTCGGATAATGTTTCGACACGTGATAGGTCCTATCCTTCAATGTAATTAAGACAGGAGAAGTTGAGACATGTAACACACAGCACATGTTGACAGTAAATCTACCAACGTGTGACTGTTAGCAAATCTCTGCTCCGTCGTGGTTGGAGCCATTGAATTAGTACTACTACGTAAGTAGTAATTCAATGGTTGGAGCAGACTTTTTTATATCCCATTTTCTACGCTTTTTGGGTCCCGCGTCGCGTGAGGTGTGCAGTGCTGGGACTGCTGTGGCTAAAAGACGTGTAAAGTTTACCGCGAAAAGCATTCAGAAAGTAATAAAAAACATGCAAAAGGGAAAATCACCAGGTCACGACGGTCTCAGCATTGAGCATCTTAAATGCGCTGGAGTACACTTACCACGGGTACTCTCAATGTTATTTAACCTGTGTCTGTGTCACTCGTACTTACCTAAAGCTTTGATGCATACCGTTGTGGTACAGTAAAAAATAAGACGGGTGACACGTCCGACAGAGATAACTACCGTCTTATTTCTCTTGCTACAACTGTATGTAAAGTGCTCGACAATTTGCTGAACGGTGAACTTCAAAAGCAGGTGAGCCTGCACGATGCCCAGTTTGGGTTCAGATCAGGATTGTCCACAGAAAGCGCCATTCTAAGCTTAAAGCACACTGTCGAGTATTATACAGCGAGGAGGACACCGGTATACGCGTGTTTCCTCGACCTTTCCAAAGCTTTTGATTTATTTTCATATGATGTCCTAAGGGGAAAGCTGGGGGACGCGGGTGTGCCGGCGGAGTGCTCTGCCCTCCTAAAATATTGGTATTTGAACCAGACAAACCAGGTGAGATGGGCTGGTGCTCTGTCGGACGAGTATCTGATGAAGTGTGGCGTGAGACGGGGTGGATTAAGCTCCCCCCTGCTGTTTAACCTGTATGTCAACCAGCTTCTTCAGCGGCTCAGCAGCACACATGTAGGATGCTACATTGACGAAACCTGTGTCAACAATATTAGCTAAGCTGACGACATGGTGCTGCTGAGTCCCTCGATTAATGCGTTGAGGAGGCTACTGTCTATTTGCAGCGAGTACGCAGAATCGCATGGACTGACGTATAATTCGAAGAAGAGCGAAATACTAGTATTTAAATCAGGTAAAAGACAACCAAATCATGTACCTACAGTCCTCCTCGATGGCGTTGCATTGAAGCTGGTGGACAGATTCAAATACCTTGGGCATGTTGTGACGAGCGATCTCAGGGACGGCGAGGATATTGAGCGTGAGCGTAGGGCGTTGTCGGTGAGGAGCAATATGCTCGCTCGCAGATTCACTCGATGTACAAAAGAAGTAAAAATGCTCTTCAAAGCGTATTGTCAATCATTTTACTCGAGTGGTCTGTGGGTGAGATATTCGCGCCGAGCCTACAGCGTCCTACGAGTCCAATATAATAATGCCTTCAGGATGCTGTTGGGACTGCCGTGGCGCTGCAGCGCATCAGGAATGTTCGCGGAAGCACATACAGATGGCTTCCATGCTATTATGCGCAAGAAAGCTGCATCCTTGCTGCGACGGCTACGCAACGGTCACAACAGTATCCTGGAGACTATCGCTGCTTGGTTTGACTGTCCTATTCAAAAACATTGGGTGGGGTTAGTCACAGGAAGAATAAAATAAATATGTACTCCAAATAAAATCTCTGTCGCTCTGCTATCAATAAAATAAGAACTAACATACATAATAAGCCAATATTGTTACTAATACACTAATATACTATTGATATTATTTTTCCGAAATAAAGCTTATTTATTTATTATTTTTATTTTATTTTATTTTTTCACCTTTTTTTTCATACTCAAAGGTTCCAGAAGAACAAAGAATCGCGAAATAGTTACCCTATGTCTAATAAGTTCCTTAAATCCTCAGGATATGCGGCCTTGAGAATACCCTTATAGGAGCGCTGCCACGGTGCCCCATAGCCCTAGCGGCGCCCCTGGAGAGCGTCGAGGCGCTGTCTTTAGGCCACGTGTTGTTCGAAATGTGTTCTGGCATGGAGATCGACCTGGCCCTCCTACCCGATTTGATGCCCAACTATCCACACGTAAGTAAGTGCGAAGAAAAAGATGGCGCGCCGCCTGGTCCAAGAACTGCAGGTAAGTGTAAGGGCACTTCATTGGCTACAGGTTGGAGGTGATTCTGGATAAAAAAATACTGTTCATCAATGTGTGCCCTCCAGTCCGGACTTTTCTAGTGTTGAGATTAATCTAGGCGTTATGACCGCCAAAAAATCGAACACGTCAAGACAATTTACGAACATCTGCTCATATTTTTTTTTATTCACTATTGGTAAACCCTTGACAACATCTCACCTGGTGGTAAGTGACAATGTTGCCGAAGATGAAAGCGGGCTTACCAAGAATCCCCAACGCAATGGGGAACTGGCTATCTTATCTTCAAGCCGGAACACACCAATGATATCAACATTGTTATTTGGCGGCAAGACTTAGATAAGATGGTGGTAGCTAGCCAGGCGGGCTTAGAAAATGCCCTACCACCAACCAAACCGAGTCTTACAATTGACCCCGCCGGGAATCGAACCCGTGACCTCCTGTGTAAAGCCAGTGAACTTTGCCTCTGAGCTACGGAGGCGGTTAAAATAAAATATGACCTCATCAAGTAATAATGAATCCTACCCAAAAGTATTTGGCTGCGACCGCGCATGCACCGTAGCCTTAAAAGTCAATCCAATTTTTCTGTGCGACAATTCGCAATAGGAAAATTGTTTAGTAATAATAGTGAACAGCCGATATCACACAGCAAAAATACAATATAAGATTTACAAAAATATTAATGATGATATTATACTAATACAATTGTGTGTAAAGTACTTTGTGGTGAAATCGACCAACCCACACTGGGCCCGAACGCCCTAATTCAGGGTAGGTTCGAGCCCCTCGGTAGGGACGTATATGAGCGGATATCATGATGACTAAAATCTTACTAAGACCCAAGGAAATGGAGGACTAAAAATTGAAAAAATAGTAATTTTAGAGTCGAGCCCTTCGATGGGGGAGGCGTATATTATATGAGCTGATATGATGATGATGAATAATACAAATATAACAGTTATGCAGCTATTTCCAACCATCGCTTGTAAGTTATTGTTGCAAGTATCCTGCAAGCATGCTCTTTAATTATAGCGCTACCACACCCCTCAACCAAAGTATGTATATTAGTACTAACATGCATTATGGACACTCCCTGCCGCTCTCTAGATTGCGACCTCACCACCTCATCACCCAGATTGATACAGATTAGTTACAGTTTGGTTGTCAAACGTATGGGATTTCGTAGCCATTTTGTTCTTTCCGTCATTCCTTTTTTGAAATGTCATTTCTGTCTGTGTCCAGGGTGTGCTTCAACCCTGAACATGAAATTCGCAACACGAAGTCTCTGGATGACATTAAACGTGTTTAGTCGCGCCTCTAAGAAGATCCCAGGCGCTACAATAGCGTTTCAAACCCGATAGGAGTCTGTATAGGTTGTGGTATGAACATGATTGCATTCGTGAGACTTCCCTGCCTAGCCTTAACGGTCTGTATTGTTTTTCATGAACAGGTTGTAGAAATAATAGAGCTGATCTTCGGCTGTCGCACCCCGACTCTGCACGAGCTCCTACTGTGCGAACTCTTCAGGAAAATCGATCTTCGAGAGATGAAAGGATCTTGTCTTCCGGTAAGATTAAATTTAAGTATGTCACGCTAAAGGTGGGTGTGAACATAAACTTAAAATTAACCGGCTAAAGTTGTTTGGGTAAAGTCCAATTATTCGTTGGTATTCGGCGTTTAACCGTACACAACAAGGTCTACCCAACACTGGCTGGGTAATGTTTTTTGGGTGGTGAGCGAGCGAAGCGAGCGATATTAGATTCGGTCAGGTTTGATTTATTCTACGGCTAATCTTATCTTCAACCGGCTAATCTTAAGTTTATATGCACACCCACCTTTAGCCGCAACATATACATTCAGAGTTAAGGTTCAATAGCCCGTGTGGAAAGTATTCATTTGGTATGTATTTAATACTACCTTTTGCCGGCGGCTTCGCCCGCGTGGACATCGTTTTTCTGACTGTCTTCGAAGGTGAGTGCAGCGTGGGCATGAGTTTTCTCCAGATCCCTATATCAGATCGGGCTATTGTGATTAGCAATCTATGTAACTCCTCAACCGTCTCTATGCAAAAAATCACAACAATCCATTGTTCCGATGCGATGTTAAAGAAATTAGCCAAAAAAAGAGTATTTTTTTCAGTTCCCTCAGAAACTGCATAGGACTATGCTATTTTCAAGGGATAAAAAATAGCCTATGTCCTGCCCCGTGACACAGGCTACTTGCACGCCAAATTTTATCAAGATTGGTCAAGGCGTTGAAGCGTAAAAAGGTAACAAACAAACACATTTTCACATTTATAATATTAAGTAAGGATGTGATGACATAGGGAACTGAGACAAGGTCGCTTACTATGGGCCACAATATAGAACTCATTGCTATGGGCCTTATAAGTAGGCTCAAGGTCACCCAAAGGACGAAGGAGCGAGCTATGCTCGGGGCTTCTCAATACGCGATCGAATCAGAAATGAGATCCGTAGAACCAAAGTAACCGACAAAGCTTACAGAATCGCTAAACTTAAGTGGCAGTGGGCGGGACACATAGCTCGTTGGCCGTTGGGGCAGTAAAATTATAGAGTGGCGACCGCGCACTTTAGCGTAGGCAGGCCTCCCTCTCGGTAATTTTTCTGTAGCGCTTGTACTCTTCTTTGTTCGTGAATAATAAAACGCTAAACACGTTAAAAACTGACTTCCATCACAACAACTTCGAACAATTTTGCATTGTTATTTTTGGTTTTTGTTAATTTTCTAATAAAGTACTACACCGATTTTGATAAAATTTATATGGGACCACACTGGAAGCACTAGCTTTCGAATAAAAAAAGAATCATGAAACTCGGTTCACCCAGTCAAAAGTTGTGAGGTAACACACATGAAAAAAAACATACAGTCGAATTGAGAACCTCCTCCTTTTTGGAGGTTCGGAGGTTTTTCATTAGCAGATCACAACAAAATATCCAGCGGCTACCCGGCTCCGGGGACATTCACTAGGTCGTCGGTCCACCTAGTGGAAGGCGTGCCTACGCTCTGCGTCTTTCGGTGGGCGTTCGCCATTTAAGAATTCACCACTCGTGGGCAGCGCAGGACGGGTTGCTGTAGAAATTCTTGGGGAGGCCTTTGTCCAGCGTGGACGTCTTTCGGTTGTTATGATGGTGATGAATTAAATATGTTGATTGAAATGTTGGTGTATTGGTTAGAATTATATTTATAAATGGTTCAGAGTGTCAAGCCACTAAAGGGACGGATGAAAGAAATGGGAATGTTATGATGGATGTGTGGAGTAACAAGGATGGATAAGATCAGGAATGAGTACATATGAGGAAGTCTGTGACAAAAGAAATTGAGAGCGATTCGTTTGTCATGGTTTAGACATGTTATGAGACGGGTTAAAAGGCATGTGACTTGTGACAAAAAGAGAGTACAACATTGTTTAGATTATTCAAAGAGATAAAGAGCTAAATGTGGCAGCTTCGTCCACTGAAGCTGAATACCAACATGGTTTTGTTTGAAGTAGTCCGAGAAGATCCTATTATGGCTGAAGTCTTTGACCAGTACCTATTAGCCTTTAAATTCCCAGTGATAGAGTATGAATGGGGATGAGCATAATGAGAGAAAAGACAGCAAAATACATGGGTCACAGCAGGTCTCAAGAAATCATGTGGACACAAAAGTTTATTAAATTTAGGAACTAGTTAACCAATGCAAAAATAAAATACTAAATCTACACTATAAATATTTTAGAAACATCTTCAAAAAATGTGTAAAATTATCCAAAAAATGATTTACGTAAACACTATGAAAAATGCAAAAAATATCTAACCACTCCGGCAGTGCCGACAGAAGTGAAAACTTTTTCAGCTTTATAAGTTTTGACCTTCCGAGTGTTCCTGGCGAACGACTTGGTTGGCAAAGCTAACGCCGCCGCGATCAAGGGCTCGCTTCACTAGTTATTTGCGGAGCTCGCAGCGCGTCCGCCGAGACTCAAGGATTCGTACCTTCGTTGCCGACTAGCGCCCGCGCTGGCGGCAGGCGCTGAGATCGCTGTGCCCCCGCTCTTCCCGCACTCCCCGGTGCCGGCAGGCGGCCGGCTGCGAGGCCAAGCGCGGGCGTTCGAAATTAAATGTTGGTTCCGAACAGTAGTTGAATATATTGAAATGAATCCAAGAAGATTTGTTGTCAAGATTTTTGACTTTATATTTTTCATACATTGGGCCTTATTAAACATCTCTGGTTTGTCAGACCTCTACTGAGGGTTACAAGGCACTGTAAAATTCAGTATCTTCAGTATAGTCATAATATATCAGTGAAAAAAGTACCTATAAAAAGTAATATGTAAAAAAGTGTTGTTTATTATTTTAACTAAAAAAATTACTTAGCTGTAAGTATATAAATTTATTTTTTGATAATTTTCTGAAATAATGGGCTTTATTAGACTGTAGTAGGGTTGAAAGGCCTAACCGAGTCTTGTAAGGTCCATGCAAGAAAAGTTCCTGGGCTCTCCAAAATGAGGTGAGCCTTACAACACGTTACAAATTGACCATTTTCAAAATAAATGGCTATAATAAAGAGTAGTGATCAAATCAACACGATGTAATTAAAATATATTTTAAAATAGTTGAATAAACATTTGAAAACTAAATTGAGGTAGCGAATATTTATAATAAATATCAGTAGCCGTGACCGAGCAAATGGGCGTCAATGGTCAGATGGCGGCCGCGCACGGCGCGCTTCCACTTTCTATTGATCTATTTCACGCGTGCTTTGAAGTTGGCGCGAATCTAACTTATTTTTGTTGGTTTTCTGCGCTTGGGCCTTGCAAAACTGTGGGCTTTCTTTCCCAACAGTAACTTATAATTCAAGGCTTGCAAAATAAGAATAACCATGCTTATCAACCAATCATTCAATGTCGAGTGCTTTCCAAATAGGATAAAAATGGCTATATAAGACCGATTATTAAAAAGGTGGCAAATCAGATGATGTTAGTCAGTAAAGACCGATCGCCCTATTGCTCCAAAAATAGTTAAAAGAGCGAGCGAAGCGAGCGATATTAGGTTCGGTCAGGTTTGATTGATTATACAGTCAAAGAGCCTCGCTATGAAGAAGAAGAAGAAATCATCGGTTTTATTTCGTAGTTACGTAGTTACGACTTGGTTAAATGACGTTTAGCCAAGTCGTTGAACGTTACATTCAACGATTTGGCCAGTAGTCCTTTAGTAATTCAATCGGATGTCGCCATTTAATCAATGGGCTAGCCGTTTAATTTAATAGCAGATTTAAACAGATGGCTGCGACATATATACATACTTATATCGCTAGTTCTGCAAATATGCATACTGTAGTAGCACGCGACGTCACCTGTTATTACAGCCTACACCAATATTGAAATTCTACAAAACCAGCCCTTATTATAAGGTCAGTCGTACAAAAAACTCCCAAAAACTTTAAAATCGGAAGGAATTATTAAAACATTTTATAACAGTCTAAAAGACCTATTAATATTTAAATGTTACTATAGATAGTACATAAGAATTAATGGACGATCAAACATGGCAGTAAAATTAGATTTTTTCTAACGAAATCACGATATAAAATAAATAGATTTACCTCGTAACTATATTCTGGTCTCTCCTTATTTTTTGTATAAAAAAATTACAATTTATTTAACCTACTGTTTGCCATGCCTTAGCAGGGCCCTCTCTCTCTTATCGTGTGGCACAAGTAACCGTGCTATCCAAGGGATAGACGGCGGTTGCCTGGTGTTGCACTTAGCATCACCCGGGGCCACGTGTAGGGTATTTAGATTTACACCTACGGACGTGTGCAACGCGACCTTCATACACATCTGTAATCAGATGCGCAGGGCCCTTGTGCCATGCTAATAGTTATATTTATAAGACCTCAATTTTTGTACAGGATTGCATACGATAAATAAATGAAATGAAACGAGAGGAAGTCCAAAGATATGATTATTGGAGTGTGTGAAAGATGACATGAGTAAGAAAGAGGTGAATGTAAGAGAACACATGTTGCGCCGATCCCAAATAATAATTGGGAACAGAGCAGAGAAATGATGGTTAGAGTTCCTAAAAAAAAATGTCCTCCAAGGAAATTGGTCACTTCATAGCAATAATTCCAGTATAATAACGTGTTCAGGATTTTGTTGAGGTTGCCCAGATTCTGCAGCACTTCCGGAATGTTTGCCACCGCCCGAGTTAATTAATGGCTTTCATGCGCAAAAAAAATGTTTCGATTAAAAGCAGAATTCTACAGATCCTGGGTTCCTGGCAGATAGACCCGACAGTGAGCTGCAGAAGCATTGGGTCTCAGCCCTTATCCAATCACATGCTGAGCACATTTATTGTAAAAATTTGTGTATTATTAGCATATAACAAAGTTAGAGCGTCGGTGACGTAACGGCTAAGTCCGCTACATCCTGTTCGGGTGGTCGTGATTCGAATCCTGCCACGTACCAATGTGATTTCGAATTATTTCATATGTACGTTTATCCAACGCTCTTACGGTGAAGTAAAACATCGTGAGGAAACCTGCCCACGCCTGCGAAGAAACTCGAAGGTTGTGTGTGAAGTCGACCGACCCGCACTGGACCAGCGTGGTTGACAAAGGCCCGATCAATTAAGGCAATTCGGGGTAAGCTCGAGCTACTCCGTGGGGACGTATATGAGCTGATATGACTAACATAGTTCTATACTATCATAATATTGTTATGGAGCTACGTTTTCTGAAATTAAATAATTTTAATTTAATTTAATTAATTTAATTTAATAGCCAACATTATATGGAAGGTACAAATAGAAAACTTTTTTACGAACTGACTAGAATCTAGATTTTGGGACACGTTGAACTTAAAGCTAAGCCGAAGTATATAGGAAACAGGATGGGTTCTTTCTGTTGTCAGAATTTCAGCCAGCGCCTGTCCCGGTCATGCCTGTCGCTGCTGGGCGAGGTGGCGCGACGGCAGCCCGCTGGCTCCAGGTCGCGAGCCTCGCCCTCCACGCCTCCGGCTAGAAGGTAACCACCACCAAAGATAATATTTATTATAAACTAGCTGTCCCGGCGAACTACGTACCGCCTTACATTACAGTACACTGCCCTACCCTACCCTACCCTACCCTACACTACACTACCCTACCCTACACTACACTACCCTACCCTACACTGCCCTACCCTACACTACCCTACCCTACACTACCCTACCCTACACTACACTACTCTACCCTACACTACACTACCCTACCCTACACTACCCTACCCTACACTACCCTACACTACACTACCCTACCCTACTCTACACTACCCTATCCTACCCTACATACACTACACTACACTACCCTACACTACCCTACCCTGCCCTACACTACCCTACCCTTCCCTACACTACCCTACACTACCCTACACTACCCTACCCTACACTACCCTACCCTACACTACACTACCCTACCCTACCCTACCCTACATAAGAACCTTCTCCTAACAATAACGAACTCGACAAAAAAAGAATTAGCGAAATCGGTCCAGCCGTTCTCGAGTTATGCGCTTACCAACACATTTTGCGATTCATTTTAATATATTAGATGTCCCTACTGCTGCTGGGGTACGGGTCTCTTCCCAAACTCGGGAAAGTGAGGCCATACTCCACACACTGGCTGGGGCGATGTCCGGGTTGGTGAAGGTTACAGGCGAACCCCACGGTCAGAAGTCTTTAAAGCCGCCTATAAAGCATCTGATCCGGTTTAAAGCGGTTCGATAATCACAGTAGCGGCGCTATCGCCAATAGAAATAAATAATTTGCTCCGAAATTATTGAGTATTTTACGCACACACAGTAAGTTATACAACAACAATTAAAAACACCTTGTATGGACACCTTTCTATGAAATATTTTAAGTTGCTCATCAAACAAATAATCACCTATCAATTTATTTTAATCATTTATTTAAGACAATCATATCAAAAATACTGATTGCACATCAAATTATCTATCCTTCTCAATTGGACTAAAGTTGAGCGAGCGAAGCGAGCGATAATAGGTTCGGTTAAGTTTGATTGATTATACCGCCGAGGAGCTTCGCCCCTCCTGGGTGGCGGATCTGACTTACGAAATAATAGAACAGTTTTGCTTAAACCAGATAAACGCTATACTTGTAGGTTAATTAGTGGTGCGCCACGAACCTAAATTGTTGCTTTATTTTTTTTATTTTGAGGTAAGTATTTTGCTGTGCAATCAAATCAGTTACTTTGATAGGATTTGGGAATCTTTTATAGTATGTAGTTTTTTTATTTGCGTCTAAATACTACCCTTTTCCTATCAGCAAAAAGTTACGTTCGTAGATATTGTCAAAGTGGCCACTTTTAGCAGTTTTGAGTTTTGACAAACATTACTTGTTGCTAATAATTACAGTTTTATTCAGTTCAATTCAGTTATAAAATAATAACAATTGTACAACAATTATTGTTGCCGCCCTACAAGCGCAAAATGCTCAATGATTACGATTAAAGTCCATAACAATGAGTAAATTATTCATCTAAAATGTGCTAATCGAATTGCCTTAATGATTGCCATCTAGTGATAGCAACCAGTATCAAACGGAAACGTTTGAGAAAATGCCACTAACAGTCAAAATTATCCAGGTAACTGAGTTTCAGATCATTTAATCTGCGTGATCGACCCAGCCACGCAAATCCACTGAGCTACGATCCATTGAAATATAAATTATACCTGTAATTATGCGTGTAACAAAATTGGTGTAGGTCCCGTTAACTGGGGCTCTACTAATCAGAACAACTTTTATTCTACGCCTCTGCTGAAATCGCAAAAACAAATTAACTATTCATATAAATCGATCAGCTGATCAACCAATTGTGTGCATTTTTGTATGGAGGGTCAAATTTTTTTTTGAGAATTGACTATGGGTTCCTTGGGGAAATGAGTAGAACTCTCAGTTAACGGGTCCTACACCAATTTTGTTACACCTGTATAAAATGGGGTTCTTGTAAACGGCTCTAACGATTTGAATGAAATCTTCTTTACCGCCTGAACTATTTGAACTGAGTGAATTGTCCCGAACGGCGACTAGGGCAGTTGGCGCTCAGTCCACACGATTGCCCTGAATCTTTAGACTGTGCTTATGTTGTCCATTTTCGTTTCAGGAGGCATTTTCCACTTGATCAAGATTACACGGAAGAGTGGCAGTGGTGATTCACGGTTACACGCAAGAGTGGCAGTGGTGATTCACGGATTACACGCAAGAGTGGCAGCGTTGATTCACGGATTACACGGAAGAGTGGCAGTGGTGATTCACGGCGTTCAATGCGTGTCGTTATATTTGTGCCAGGGGAATATTATTCATGATGATTTGTACCTAACTAAGCGATAATAAGCAATTAATTGTTCTTTCTGCTATCTGGGTTTCATTGTTCCAATTTTGTATACATAAGGCTAGTGTAAGGTTCGTTCGCTGAATTAGCTGCACCTTTGATAAATGTCGTCAAACACTCCATCAAAGGAGCCGCCCTGAGTTCAATCGCCCGCGCCGCGTTTGAACTCAGGCCGGCCCCTTTGACGGAGTGTTTGACTCGGGCCGGCAGCTGCGAGCGACATTTATCAAAGATGCAGATAATTCAGTGCTCTAGGAGAAATATGATAACTTTAGATCTACAACTTTGTTAAAAGTCGATCAGCTGAATGGCCAAATGTATGGAGAGACCAAAAATTTTTTTGTTCAGTTTCAAAAGTAGAAATCACAATGATGTTTTGGTGAGGAGTCCAAAAATAGCCCTCTATACTTAGATTCCATTATTTTATTACATAAAAACTGTTTGCATTTGTTAACAGAGAGTAAATAATATAATAATATGTAATTAATAGGGAAAAGCGTCGGTCCTTCTATCTAAATCTGGACGGCCAATGTACCAATGAGTTTTTCAAAAACTTACGTGCATATACTTACCGATTGCTTATACGGTGAAGGTAAACATCGTGAGGAGACCTGCACACGCCTGCGAAGAAACTTCGAAGGTTGTGTGAGAAGTCTTCCAACCCGCACTGGGCCCGCGTGGTCGACTAAAGCCTGATCGCCCTGATTCAGGGTAGGCTTGAGCCCCTTGGTGGGGACATATTGATGAATAGGGAATTAAACCTTCCCATTAATTGCACACTGATGTCCGCTTTCATATTATTGGAAAATTAATTAATTAATATTATGCCTGATAAATTTTATTTACCATCCTAACGGACGGTGACAACTACATCTACATCTAACCCTTTAACAAAAATCATTGTGCTAATAAGAATGATGATTCAACGGAAGTCCAAGCAACAGTGGTTGATTCTCTGAAATTAACGGGCCCGTCGGTTCAAGTAACTAATGATACGAACAAAGATTGGTAAGTAAGTGTAGATACGAATTATCCTTCATCATCATCATTCAAGTAACTAATGATACGAACAAAGATTGTTAAGTGTAGATACGAATTATCCTTCATCATCATCATCATCATATCAGCCGAAGGACGTCCACTGCTGGACATAGGCCTCCCCCAAGGATCTCCACGACGACCGGTTCTGCGCTACCCGCATCCAGCGGCTTCCCGCGACCTTCACCAGGTCATCGGTCCACCGAGTGGGAGGCCTGCCTACACTACGTTTTCCGGTGCGTGGTCCGGTGGTGGTACGAATTATCCTTACCATCCTTACTAATATTAGGGGAAGGGTGCCCAAAGCGGGCACCTTAAGGGAAAATTAAGAAATAACAGGTTGCAAATGACATTGTGCATCTGACTCTTGCTACAAGTGAAACTATATTTAATAAACAACAATGCTGATAAGTCAAATTTGCCATTAGTCTTGTATAGTAAAACTGGGAATAATTTTAAAAAAACCCTTACGTGTGCTCATTTTGCCCACAGAGGGGGCTTAAAGCGGGCACTGCACCTGGGCAAAAAGGGCACAATTAAATATGGAATGCTATGAACGATATAAAAGTTAACATAAGGAGGTGTAACAAAAATATGATTATAAATAAAATAAAAAATATTTATAAATCATTTTTAATGAATTGTGAAGACTATTAAATTTTTTAGTTCAATTAAAATTGTAAATTTATGTTGGATACCGTTTAACTCAGCACACTGATAAACAAGAGCCAGAAATTACTTTCTTGTCAAACCGTAAAATAAGGCATCCATATCGACGATGTATTTTAACAATTCTTCTTCTTGTTATGAAGTAAATATCGTCGAAGTTTTTTGTATGTGCCCCTTACTTAACTAGTATCTCATCTGTGCTTTAGGGTTATGGTTTTGACTGGTTTATGGAAATCCTTTACTTCATTTAATACTTTTCTTCTTTTTATAATTTCCGGCTCTAGCCGTTTTGCATACATATATTTTGTTCACCATCTAAAAAAAACAATATTATCCCATAGCTCAAAGAGGGTGAAGTGTCCACGTGCCTGCTTTGCCCTGCCCACTTTGCCTTTTACGACCATTTAAAGTTTTTAACGACACCTAACCTTCAAATATTTAAGTACTTAGAAATAAAATCAATCAATTCACAGTCAAATACACACATAATTATAGTGAACTTATAAATCTTGTATAACAAACATCCCAATAGAGAAAACACCTTGCATTTTTTTACAAAACCAGCAGAAAATCTATTTTTTTTTGTCGTGCACTGCCAAGCCGTCATACGCATACCGAGAAATTGCCGTGGAATGAGGGAGAGGGGAGGGATTTACACGCCGTGCGCGATCGCGCCAACATTTAAAACGACTGAATTAACAGAGGTGCTCGCTTTAGGCGATGTGCACGCTTTAGGCCCTTTATATACCCTTATAAATGTGAAAATGTGTTTGTTTGTTACCTTTTCACGCTTCAACGCCTTAACCAATCTTTATGAAATTTGGCATGCAGGTAGCTTGTGTCACGGGGAAGGACATAGGCTACTTTTTATACCGGGAAAATAGCATAATCTAATGCAGTTCCTGAGGGAACTAAAAAAATACTCGATTGTTGTGATTTTTTGCACAGAGATGTTTGAGTAGGTGGGAAACGACATAATTTACTAATCACCCTTAAAGACAGTCATTCAAACGATGTCCACGCGGGCGAAGCCGCGGGAAAAGCTGGTAATATTATAAATGTGAAAATTGTTTGTTTGTTTGTTTGTTACCTTTTCACGCTTCGACGCCTTGGCCAATCTTAATGAAATTTGGAATGCAGGTAGCCTGTGTCACGAGGAAGGACATAGGCTACTATTTATCCCGTGAAAATAGCATATCCCGATGCAGTTCCTGAGGGAAATGAAAAAATAATCTTTTTTGGTTAATTTCTTTAACATCCCAACGGAAAAATGGATTGTTGTGATTTTTTGCACAGAGATGGTTGAGTTTGTGGGAAATGACATGATTTACTAATAAGCATATCCTGACATAGTTCCCGAGGGATACAACAACGATGTTTTATAAATTTGTTTGGTAGGTATAGTACTAACCCTGCGTGGAAATAAGTTTTCTCCAGATGCCTCGGAATTTATGTCGGTCTATGCAGACATATTTATGCTACCTAATTAGTAGTCTACGAGTATGCCACTTTCTTCACTCGCAACTATCTATATCACGTCAACCGTTGTTCCGTTGCGTATGACATGTGCGAGCGTTTAATTCAGATCCTCCAAATCTAGTCAGGCTATGCTAATAAGTAGTCATTTTCATATTCGCTTACTATGGGCCTCACAAGAAGGCTCAAGGTCACCCAAAGGGCAATGGAGCGTGCTATGCTCGGAGTTTCTCTGCGTGATCGAATCAGAAACGAGGAGATCCGTACGAGAACCAAAGGAACCGACATAGCTCACAGAATCGCTAAACTGAAGTGGCAGTGGGCAGGGCACATAGCTCGTAGAACAGATGGCCGATGGGGTAGTAAAGTTCTCGAGTGGCGACTGCGCACCGGAAAACGTAGCGTAGGCAGACCTCTCACGCAGTGGAACGACGACCTGGTGAAGATCGCGGGAAGCCGATGGATGTGGGCAGCGCAGGACCGGTCATCGTGGAAATCCTTGGGGGAGGCCTTTGTCCAGCTGTGGACGATTTTCGGCTGATATGATGAATTATTTTCTTTCCCCTCAACTATCTCTTTGCATAATATGACCTCAACCCTTCGCTTCAGTGCGTCGTGAAAGAAATTAACAAAAACCAGAGAGTTAACAAACAGCTAGATATCCCAGGGGAATCGCATAAGAAATCGGGATAAACGATAGCCTATGCCCTTCTCCAAATCTCCATGCCATAGGCTGCGTGCAAGACAAATTTTGGCAAGATTGGTTGAGGCGTTGAAGCGTGAAAAGTAACAAAAACACATTATCATCTTAATGTGGCGCGGTGCGTAGTAATATACAGAGGCCAGCACATCAAGCTATACTCTCGTAGTGCGATTCTGATCCATACGCATTCGGCATAAGAACGGTTCAAAGTCCAAAGTGTGTAGCTTGATGTGCTGGTCTGTGTACTTTAGCAAATCGGGAAACAAATAGGGGGAGTCCGGGAGACTTGCCCATGCGGGAGACTCGCCCACTCGTTTCGTTTTTCACTTTACTTAGCGCTACAGAAACTCCATCACGTTCATCGCATGCCCGCGGACAACCAATGATGTGCAACCTATCCTTTGGAAGCTGACAGGTTTGTTCGTGAGCTAGCAAGGCCATTGAATCCTTTTTTTAAAGAGTTGCTCAGTTATTATCAAAGGTACGTTTGCATTGTCATCCAAACTGAACGTGTATACAAAATTTCAGCTTAATCGGTTGAAGATATCTGCTTCACAATTGAGTTGTAAGATTTCACCCGAACAAACATACATACATTGCAAGTTAAATAAAAGCTTGTAAAAATCATCAATTAGTTTAAAAAAACTAAAAAACGCGCTTTTGGTAAACACGTTAAGTAGTTATCTTGGATGTCCGTCATGTTGGATTTAAGTCACGTGACTATTTTTTCGTATTCCTGACAGCAAACCCTTTCATGTGCAATTATTATTGTGTCACCTAAATTTAGTATTTGGACCTATGCCAAGTGTCGCTAGGCTGCAATTCAGGGATAGTCAGCGAGGAAAAAAATAGTGTCAGAGGGTAGGGTGCGGGAGAGTTGACCCGTTGCGCGTTTACCCAGGGAGCGAATCTCCCTCAACTGAGTAAGCAAGTTTTAACAAAACACACAGGTTTGCTTTTCTGGTAACGTGGTACTAATCCAGCGTTGCCAGATTTTTTTTGCCAGGTCGGGATTTGGAAAATTATTGAGTGAAAAAAGCGGGATTCTTTCGTTGAAAGCGGGACATGCCTACCTAGTAAAAAAAGTATATTAATCAGAAGTTTTTAAATATTTAATATTTATCTTTTTATTTTAGTGTTAAATTATGTTTACGTGACTATAGATAGCAAAAATAGCCATAGAAATTTATTTTAATAAAAATATGATATTTTAAATCAGATATATACCCTATCGTTAGGTAGTTGAGTCTTCTTCTAAATAAAAAAACAAAAAAAATATTGATTAGAAAAATTTGTTGTTTTAAATAATAGTCTGAGGAGGGAGTGTTACATAAACTATGCTATAAAGATTTACAGAAAACTTTGAAACTAGGCAACAAAATTTCACAACAATTAACCCATAGAATGTTTATCTATTAACCCTTATAAGGACAATCAACGCCTGTATACGTCACATCAATAAAATTTATATTATTTTGTCTCGTTATTTACTCGGCATAGCACACTCCAGTTTGTGCTCCAGTGCCCTATGGGTGACCTTGAGCCTTCTTATGTGGCCCATAGTAAGCGACCATATCTGAGTTCCTTGTGTCATCACTGGCAACACACACTGATCGAAGACCTTGGACTTAAGACACTGCGGTATTTGTAATTGTTTTCTTAACCCCCGACGCAAAAAGAGGAGTGTTATGAGTTTGACGCCAATGTCTGTCTGTGGCATCGTAGATCTCGGACGGTTAGACCGATTTTGATGCGGTTTTTTTACGTGAAAGCAAGTTTTTAGCTGTAATTGATGAAGATCTGTTCAGCCGCTTGAAAATCATCAACTCAACTAGGAGATGAAGACAACATATACAGGTCTGTTCGATTCTAAATTTGTTGCCATCTAACTGTAATAATATTGCAAAACAATGGTAACCTGAACTGATGATGTTACAGTATGTCCTGGAATCTGCAGGATACCCAACTCCTCATCAACTTACAGCAGAGGCATCGTATTGGGCTCATTGGAATAGTCTCAATGAATATGTGTTAGATAGAACATGGTAACCTTGAACTGATGCTGCAGCATCTCCTTGAATCTGCAGGATACCCAACTCCTCGACAACTTCCAGCAGAGGTATCGTGTTTGGGCTCATTGGAATAGTGTCAATAAATAGGTGTTAGATAGAACATGTAAATGTGCTGCAGCACCTTCAGCTATCTGCAGGATACCCAACTCCTCACCAACTTACAGCAGATGAATCGTTTTGGTCTCGTTCGAATAGTTTTAATGAATAGTTTTTATATAGAACATAGTAACTTTGACCTGATGTTGCAGAATCTCCTGTAATCTGCAGGATACCTATACTAACGTCTTACCCACTTACAGTAGAGGTATCGCGTTTGGGTTCATTAGAATAGACTCAATGAACAGGTGTTAGATAGAACATGGTAACCTTGACCTGATGTTGAAATGTCTCCTGGTATCTGCATGATACACAACTCCTCACCAACTCACAGCGAAAGTATCATGTTAAAGTTCATTATAATAGTTTCAATGAATAGGTGTTACATGAGACATTGTAACCTTGACCTGATTCTGCAGCATCTCCTGGAATTAGCAGAATACCCAAATCCTCAACAAGGTCAATCCCTCTCTTATATCTATCAGATACGCTAGACTACCAGGTTTATGATATAGCGTCCCTACTTACCTCAACAAGGTTCAGTAGAAGTATCGTGTTATGGGCCCTTTTTTATCCACAATTGATAAGCCCTAGGCATCATCTCACCTGATGGTAAGTGACGGTGATGCCGAATTGAATAGTCTCAATGAATAGGTGTTAAATGTAACCTTGACCTGATGCTGCAGCACCTCCGGGAATCTGCTGAGGCAGAGGTAAAAGAGTGGAAAACTTCCACAGGTCCAATTGATTTGTAGTTAACAGTTATAACCAATGATCGGAATAGGTACAGATTTTTCATGTACTTTTGCAACGTTGGCACAACATGGATAAGCTTAATTTTATCTGGTATCCGGTTTTGTTTTCATTTAGAAGCAATTAACTCAAGACTCAACAAAATGCTAATCCGTGCGTGCAAGGTTTTATTGAGAAATACTTGCACAAATATATTTTCCCATTTGTTTATTTACTAATTCTTATTGTATAATTATTGGTGTAATTTGTTTTAAATAAGTAATTTATGCATTTATAAACAATAAAAAGATGATTCCAAAAAAGTTTTTATTTCACTTTGTAAGACCCTCAAATCCGGAAATCCGGAGAAGCTTATCCAAACTATTGACAACGTTATGACATAATTGTCGGAAAAAACTCTACCTATTCCGATCTATGGTTATAAAACATTTAATTGCAGCTTCAAACAAGGGAGATAAGCAACTTCCACAGGTTTGTTCGATTCAAAATTGGCTAGATTTCGTGTTGCAATGTCGTGTTTCGTCCCGGAAACTATTTGTGTGAATGTGGGGATAGAGTTTCGATTGTAATATGTCTACTAGTAGGCAGGCCAACCACTCAGTGGACCGATGACCTGGGGAAGGTCGCGGGAAGCCGCTGGATGCTGGTAGCGCAGAACCGGTCGTCGTGGAAATCCTTGGGGGAGGCCTATGTCTAGCAGTGGACATCCTTCAGCTGATATGATGATAATTATGAATCTATCAGATGCTTGATTTAACTATCACTTATCGCATATAACCGTCATAAGAAAAAAAAATGTTATTGTTATGACTTATTTCATTACAATAAATATACTTCACATGCTTTAATTTATGTATTTTAAATTAAATTAAAGGTGTAAAGCAAAAAATTATTCATATTTACTCTAACACATTTATTAATTGATCACATTTACTGTTCCACTATTTTTCTTTAAAAGAATACCTATTATGGGCAAATCTCCCCAACCCTTTGGGCAATTAGGCATGTCTCCCAGAGGGTGGCGAGACTTGCCCAAAATCCCATTTTTCATTCGGAATTCATTTTACAAATAATTAATAAGTAATGATGCCAATTTGTAGCCAGATAATGAGGCTGATTACAATCAAATCTGTAAATGATCCACACAGGATTTTATGACCGTTCATATAAAAAGGTGGGCATGTCTCCCGGACTTTCCCCTGTTCTTCAAAGAGTATGTAAACTTTATTCTCCAAAGAGTGGTAAACTTTCATAAAAAAAACTTTTCAATTAAAAGTATTTTAACGTCAATTTACTTTTTCAAAACAATTAACTATCATTTTTATTGACGTCTTACAATGCTAATCGTTTTTTTGTAGCTGATATATTAATATATATCTGTTTTATTATTTTACATTTTACGTTTGTTTTTTTGTATTTATTGTTTATTTTTTTAAAGTGCCACGGTACAGCGTTTACATTATGGGTGACAAGAAGGAACCGAAAAAGACTATCCCCCCATTAATGAACTTCCTGATAGGGGGGGTCAGTGGGTAAGTCTCCACTTCTGGATTCCCAGTCACGTACACGTATTAAAGATCCGACCCTGATTTCGTTGAAATCGTAGAATGTTTAAGATGACGGGTATGATGATCATCATCATATCAGCCGGAAGGTGTTCACTGCTGGACAAAGGCCTCCCCAAGGATTTCCACGACAGCTGGTCCTGCGCTACCCACATGCAGCGGCTTCCCGCGACCTTCACCAGGTCGTCGGTCAACCGAGTGGGAGGCCTGCCTACGCTACGTCTTCCGGTACGGTTATCTGTTCTACGAGCTATGTGCCTCACTGCCACTTAGTTAAGCGACTCTATTAGGTATGATACGTGAAATTCTTCACTCAAGCAAGCACACGCAGGTAGCAAATTGCAAACTGAACCCGTCGAAAACGTTTTCAGAATGCTCGCCATATGCATAGTACAGCCAAACGATCTGCTCAAAACCCGACTACAGCTGATGGGGAAAGAGGGTAAAAAGGAGACCATGTTCTCGTTGGCCCCCAAGATCGTAAAATCCGAGGGAATTAAGGGCCTCTACAAGGGCCTGTCGGCAGCCCTATTACGACAGGCGACCTACACCACTGGAAGGCTTGGAGTGTTCAACGGGCTGTTTGACTACTATAAAAGGTAGGTACTTAGAGTTGCTGTAGAAGTAGAACTTTCTTCTCCTTTGGTACCTTGATAGCCCATATAGGTAGGTATCTACCATCAGTCAATTACTTTACGATAATCCCACTGTTTCCATTCTGTGAGCTATGTCCTCATTTCTGATTCAATCAAGGCTACTTGGTAAGGTTGCGGAAGCCGCTGGATGCGGGCAGCGCAGAAACGGATGTAGTCGGGCGTTGTGAAAATCCTTAGGGGAGGAAGAGGCTATAGTGCGGTACATAATGTCTAAAATTTCAAAATTTCCCAAAATGACCAATATATCAAAATATCCACGATATCAATATGACTACAATATCAGAATAACCAAAGTTTCAAGTAGTAAATACTACTTGTTTATACTGAATCACTATTTATAATGCGTGCCACTAAAGATGAGACTTGACACACTACACACACACACTACTTGTAGGTACGTAAAACTATAAAAGGACAAAGCAGGGAGTGTACGAAATAGTATTTGACGTATTTGACCAATTAAGCTTTTGACGAGTGTCTGCGAAATCGCTAACGATTCCACCCCTTTGTTGTTGATATTCAGCCAATACGCACGAAGCGTTAAGCTTCCTCATTTATTATGCGGGCAACGATGGAGTGGAACTCCTTACCTGCGTCTGTGTTTACAGACTCCTACAATTTGGAGATCTTCAAGGCGAGAGTAAATAGGCATTGAGTTTGCGTGTACCATCCTCGACTACATCGTCAATTACAACTTTTGTTTTACAACTTTGCCGAAATCGCGCTTTAGGTTAGTTATGTTATAGTCAAACGCACTGACCTTATCAATAAAAAAAAGAAAAAAATTGACCAATTAAGCTTTTGACGAGTGTCTACGAAATCTTTAACGACGTGTATACGTACCTATATGTCAAAAAAAACAAGGGATTACGTATTTGACCAATTAAGCTTTTGACGAGTGTCTGCAAAATCTCGTTAACCATATTCCACTTTGTCTTTTTGATGTTTTACGTCGTGTGTCAAGTCGCATGTTTAGTGGCACGCACTATACATCTTAGGGCCGTTACCTCCTGTCCGGGACGTCGTGGTTCGAAATCTGCCAGGTACCAATGTGTTTTCCAATTTCGATTTCATATGTACCGTATAGGTTTATCCGACGCTCTTACAGCGAAGGAAAACATCGTGAGGAAACCTGCACACGCTTGCGAAGAAGTTCGAAGGCTGTGTGTGAAGTCGACCACCCGCGCTGGGCCAGCGTGGTCCGCTTCCTACTCTTCATGCCACCAACTCATTCCACCACCGGTGTCACGAGAAGGATTTTTTTATTTTTTCTCGTCGTGCCACTGATCAAAATCGTTCGCGGATACACACCGAATAATGCTCTTCATATTAACTAACTACCTACCTATTTGATGTCAATCTTAGGCCTTAAGATATTCAATTCAAATTATTGAAAGAATGTGTAAAGATATCACTATGGAAAAAATATTATAATATACATAAAGTAATAAAAAATCAATTTCATTGAATACAACTTTAAAAATACTACCACTTTTGATGTAAAAAAAAATACTGTAGTGTAGACCCTGTTTCTGGCATTAATTGTAAAATTTCTCGAATAGTTAATGTTGAATAAAACCAACACACAAAATTCGGTGACTTTAAATCCTTTTATTTTAATTGAACACATTTTTTAAAAATTATTTGAAAGTATAGAAAATTATTAAAAACTTGTAGCAATCGAGAATTGGGCGTTCGCTTTCATTCAACGTAACAGCCGCGTTGAAGCCCGCTTTGATTTGAACTTAAATTGAATAGACTAACGTTCGATATTATTTACACGTATAAACCTGCTCGGGTTGAAGCATCTTAAAGCCTTAAAGGTATAATGAATAAATTGCTGGTTTTTTATTCATTGGACTGAGAATCTCTTAACTAAGGCATCATACAGAAAAACCTGTTTAACGAATTTAAATCGCAAGACCTATTTTTTTTAGATTGTCGTACAAATCAATCGGTAGATTTTCAAACTTTTTATGGGAAGTAAATTTTAGCAGGTCTTCAAACAAAAGTCGTTCAGTATAACGAGTCGAAGTCGAAGTCGGAATGGTGGGGTAAGCCATGCTGCACACACCAACTTAGGATCGGTTTCGAAGCTTCATGACTGCCTAATGCTAATCCATAATATCCTATGAACAGTATGTACGGCGTGCCAAACTTCGCCACAAAGATAATGATCGGTATGGTGGCCGGCGGGTGTGGGGCTTTCATCGGCACTCCGGCGGAGGTGGCGCTCATCCGCATGACGGCTGACGGACGCCTGCCTCCGGAAAAGCGGAGGAACTATACGAACGTGTTCAATGCGCTTGGCAGGTAGAAATAAGTTACTTAATAAAGTACTTAATAACTTTAGCTAGTAGTTTTGGATATTTGGAGCCTTCGTAGGCGCAAAGGTATAATTAATAAACTGCTCGTTTTTGACAAGCGTCCTGGCGGCAAGACCTACCGCAACTGGTCATTGCCTTCGCATTATGGTGCTGGCAGGAATAGCGGCCCTCACTGTATACCCTAAGGGTTGGTCAGTGGTAGTTTTATAAAGATAATATTGACATTCTAGCTGGCCCACTTGCACACTTTTTTAATCACTGCGTAAATCTGCACGTTTTTCCTGACCAACTTAAGATAGCCAAGGTCTTACCAGTCTATAAAAAGGGTGTTACCACTAATCCAAAAAACTACAGGCCGATATCGTTACTCCCAATTTTGTCCAAATTATTCGAAAAGATAATAAAACAGAGACTTGTGGCACATCTCAAAAGGAATTCGATCATTAACAGCCGACAATTTGGATATCAGGAAGGACTAGGAACGAGAAAAGCTATAGACAATTTAGTAGACGATGTAGTTGTAAAATTAAACGAAAAGTGCAGGGTAGCTGGTCTCTTCTTAGACTTAAGCTCTGCGTTCGATTGCGTTGACCACAGTATTTTATTTAAAAAAATTGTATCACTATGGTATTAGAAAGAGTTATTTGGAACTTTTTAAGTCATACTTATTCAACAGATTACAATTTGTAGAGATTAAAAACATTGAAGCAAAACATGAAAAAGTATACAATTCTAGGCTAACACGTCTTGAAAGAGGGGTACCACAAGGCTCTATATTAGGACCTATACTATTTATAATATTTTTAAATGACCTTGTTAGCTATATTGATAACGTTGTGGATGGAGCTGAATTAACTATTTATGCAGATGACACTAACGCTATACTTTCAGCAAGAAATCATAATGACCTAACGTTGAAGGTAAACAAAACTCTAACAGCTCTTCATGATTGGTTTAAAAACAATAATCTTATACTAAATACAGAGAAGACAAGCATCATTTTATTTAAAACTACAGCTAGGAAAAATGACACCATAAACATTGAAATTGACGGACATAAAGTAGAGCTGAGTAAAACAGTAAAGTTTTTAGGGATCTTTATTGATCAGTTTTTAAATTGGAAAGATGAGTTAATGTCAATTGAGAATAGTGTCAGTTCTGCCTGTTACGCGCTAAGAAGTTTGCGGGATGAACTCACAACTTTGCAGCTTAAAACAATATACTATGCTCTCGTCGAGTCTAAGTTACGTTATAGCATAAAGCTTTGGGGGAACAGCTACTTTTATAATATGAGCAAAGCGTTTATTATTCAAAAACGTGCTATTCGTACAATAGTTAGAATTCCTCAGTGGGAATCATGTAAAAATCATTTCGTCGAGTTACATATTCTCACTGCCCCCTGCCTTTATATTATGGTTTTGCTCTGTGACTACAAAAAACAGTTGTTAAATATTGAAACAGAAACAGACAAAGTTATGCGTGAACGGACTAGACGCAAAGATGTGAAACAGCAGATAATGCCGAGATTAGACGTAGTAAAACACGCTGCTTTTTATCAGTCTCCGAACTTGTTTAATAAACTACCTATCGCACTGAAGTCAACTGCAAGCTATGGACTTTTTAAAAGAGGGTTGCGGAAATTTTTGACACGTAAATGTTATTATACAGTGAATGATTATATCCAAGATAAACACAATGCAGACTAAAATTAAAATTAATATCATGTTTTTATGCTTTTATATTTTTTTATTATTGTTGTTATTTTGTGTTGTAAATTTTATAATTGACTTTAACTTGTTTTAATGTTAGCTTAGGTTATTTCAAACACAATTTGTAAATTGTTTATGAATAAATGAACTATGAACTATGAACTAGTTTAACGTATCTGGTAGATATACGAGAGGGCATGCTCGTTTTTTATTCATTTGACTGAGAATCTGTTAACTGGAAAAACGTGTATAACGAATTTAAATCGCAAGACCTGGTGAGGTGGCGCTGATACAAATGACGACTGACAAACCCCTGCCTTAAAAGCAGCGGAGGAACTAAAAGAATGTGTTCAACGCGCTTAACAGGCAGATACCGGTTATTTTTCTAAATTCGTTGATAGGTCAAAAGTCTGTCGGCACCCCGGCTATGGATGTGGAGATCACACGTATTCGCTAGAGTCCGTTTCTCTGGCGAATACGGATCGGGAAGAACGCGTTCAATGCGCTTGGCAAATAGAAACCGATTACTTTTCCACAATGGGGATGACGAATGCTAGTCATCTGATTTACTTTTTATCATCTGTCAAAAACATTTTGTTCTAATATTGTTTGAAATACCAAGGCGTGACGTCATAGTTTTGTAGCGTCATTTATGTACTCATTTTGTGATTTTTGTGAATTAAAAATCGAAGACTGGATGGAAAACAAAACGAGTAAGGTTTTACGAAGTATAATTAGGATGGCAATTTTGTGATCAAGAGTTCATAATTTATTTCTGATGCTGTCGTCATCCCTATTATAGATTTGGAGCCATAAAGTGCACATCCCAGCGACGACGGAGGGAATACGCCAGAGAACCGTTAGAACTGTATGAACGTGTTGAATACGCTTAGGAAGTAAAAATTTGTTACATATCACGATTTTGTGCGTCGGAGACTTCGTTGTAGGAAGCTGCAGGGGTGCCGTGCCGGCTGACTGTCGGCACCCCGGCAGAGTGGTGATCCCTGACAATTTCACATTAAGGGGACAGCGCGGAGAAAGTTCTCAGCTAAAAATACTTAGTAAAGGGTTTTTCAATAAGGGCGGGTAGATTTTGAAACGAAATTAAACAAGCTGCGTATGAGGTATCATCAATTTTTTTTATTTATTTAAAAGGCCCATATATGCCATTAAGTATGGAAGATGACATCATTCAAATGCCCGCCTCGGCTTCTCACAGTGGCACGGATCCGAGTGGTCCAATTTTCAATGACTCTTCCGCATAGATCCGCCTGAATTTGAGCGATGGCATGTGTTATTTTCGCCTTCAGGGCATCGGTGGATTGTGGTTTATTTGCATAGACCTGCGACTTCAAAAAACCCCACAAGAAAAAGTCTAGCGGGGTTAAATCGCATGACCTTGGTGGCCAATTCACATCACCCCTGCGAGAGATAACCTTAGTCTCAAATCGCTCATGCAGAATGTCAATCGTGGCGTTCGCTGTGTGGCACGTAGCGCCATCCTGCTGGAACCACATGTTGTCTAGGTCCATATGGTTCAATGTGGGCCATAAAAAATTGGTTATCATCGTTCTGTAGCGCTCGCCGTTGACAGTGACCGCCTCACCAACGTCGTTTTCGAAAAAATACGGACCAATGACGCCGCCGGCCCAAAATCCACACCAAACCGTAACTTTTTGAGGATGCATTACCACCTGGTGAACCTCGTGTGGGTTTGTGTCGTCCCATATACGGCAATTTTGTTTGTTAACAAAGCCATTCATCCAAAAATGCGCCTCGTCGCTAAAGATGATTTTTCGCCCGAAATTGGGATCCTCTTCCAAACGATTCGATGCCCAGGCAGCGAACAAACGACGTTGTCTATGGTCATGAACTTTGAGCTCCTGGGTCAGTTGAATCTTATACGGGTGTAACCCTAAGTCCCGTCGCAAAATTCGCCAAGTTGAAGTTTGCGAAAGGCCGAGTTCTTGTGCACGGCGAGGAATCGACTGCCTCGGGTTCTGCTGTACACTTTGACGGACCGCCGCGATATTCTCGGCTGATCTTGCGTTTCTTGAACGTACAGGTGTGGGTTGATTGATTAACGAACCGGTTGTTTCAAATTTTTCCACCAAACGCTGAAGAGTCGACTGTGAAGGGCCACCACGTCTACCGTAAAATGGGCGCAATGCACGCAACGTTTGCACTAACGAACACTCATTTTGATAATAAAGTTTTATCATTTGTACGCGCTGTTCAATTGTGTAACCTGCCATGATGATTTGGCATAAGCAACTGAATAATAAGCAAAAGATTTGACAATTGTCACCAAAACAAAATGGCCGCCACGGGCCGCCAAAATCTACCCGCGCCAATTGAAAAACCCTTTACAAGTAAAGAAACAAAATAACCTCCCCGCCAATATTTGATCGCCTCACGGGAGTGGTACGCTGTGGTATGGAACGTATGGTCGCTGCGAGTGCGACACGTTGACTGAGGCAATAAAAAAAGGCATATGGTTAGTCCATTCGCTTCACACCAGGAGGTCGCGGGTTCGATTCCCGGTGGGGTCAACTTGTAAGACTCTGCTTATCAATTGTGGATTATAAGAAAAGGGGAGAGGAGAGGCAGTAAATGCAAACTGTAGTACTAGTAGTATCCTTACTAATATGGCGTGTGTGATATTTGTTATCTCATAACGCTTCAACACCTCAACTAATCTTGACGAAATTTGGCATCCAGGTATCCTGTGTCATGGGGAAAGACATACACTACTTTTTATTCCGCGAAAATAACATAATCTGATACCGTTCCTGAGGGAACTTAAAAAAAATGCTCTTTTTGGTGGAGCAACGGTTTGTTATTTTTGCACAGAGATGGTGAGGGGGTGAGAAAGACTACTAATTAGCATAGCACGAGATAATTCCCGAGGGATCTGGGTAACACTTATTTCAAGCCTCGCGTTTGCCGGCATCGCAACGTAGCAACAGATTGACGTAATTAAACGACTTCAAAAAAGGAGGAGGTTTCTCAATTCACCCATATATATATATATATATATTTATGTTTGTTCGCGCATAACTTCGTCGTTTACGAACCGATTTTGATAATCCTTTTTTGTTGGAAAGAAGATATCCCAAGGGTGGTACCTACCATGACAAGGAAACCAGGATCTGATGATGAGATCCCAGGGAAATCGAGGGCAACCCTCAAATTTTATAGGCACGTGTTACGTCTGGCAGTCATAATCTCACGATGATGAGCTGATGAAGAAAGGTCCAACTCTAACGGTTATGAGTTAGAGGATAATTCTTTAAATATAGATAGATACGCACGAGTAAGTAAGTGTAGACCGATAGTTGTATTCTTTCAGGTTATTCAGATGAGCTGATGATGGAAGAATTAACTCCTTAACTTTCATGCTGCTGAGATGATAATGGAAGCCACAGGACTCTGTATCTTTTCATGAAAAACATGCATTATGATTCGATGATTCCTATTGGCGAGTAGGTGATTGGGTTTAACGTTGTTAGATTTATAATTTATTATTTATTATCACTAAAAATAAAGAAAATAAAAAAAAGTTAAAAAAAAATGAAAAACAACTGCAAAATGAAATTTACTTAAAAGTATGAAATAATATTAAGACACGATATTAACCAACAATTACGGAATCAAAGGTGGGTCCAAATTAAATAAGGGGCTTAAATTTTTTTGAGGTCGGTGTCAGCAAACGATTGAATCTAAAACATTTGATAAGTACCTACGTAAGTAGTTGCTGACACCGACCTCAAAAAAATTTAAGCCCCTAATTTAATTTTTGTACCCACCTTTGATTTCGTTATTGTTGGTTAATGACGTGTATTTAAGTTTCATAATATTATTTCATACTTTTGAGTAAAATTCATTTTGAAGTCGTTTTTCAGTTTTTTTAAACTTTTTTTTTGCATAGAAATTAGGGGGTGGGAAGTGACATAGACTGTTAATACGAGTAGATACCTCTAATAGCATGTGTTGATAACTTATTAATTACCTACAAATTGTGGCAGGATAATCCGTGAAGAAGGTGTGCTGACCCTGTGGCGAGGAGCCAGCGCGACCGTCACCCGTGCTATGGTGGTGAACGGCGCGCAGCTAAGCACATACGCGCAGGTCGGCGGCGGCGTTTGATTACGATCACTGTAGCTTTTCATATCCGCTTCCAGATATTTTATACCAAGGCTTACATTTTACTTCACGTAGGAAGGTGCGACTCACTAATTTACCGACGAGTTAACTAGGTCTGTAAAGCTATCTTTGACACCGTCTAGCATTGCAATTTGTCTAGCATTGCAAATCAGAAGTTAGTCGAGCAACTAAATTCTCATTAGGGCAACTAATTAGCAATAAATTTATCACTAAAAATAAATTTTGTTACTTGAATAACAACCGAGCAACAAATCACCATGCTAGGCGGTGTCAATGCTAGCTTTACAGACGTCAAAGCAAGCATTTACACCGTCTAGCATGGTAACTGGTTGCTCAAAAATTACTCGAGCAACAAAATTCTCATTAGGGCAATTAATTGGCAATAAATTTATCACTACAAATAAATTTCGTTGCTTGAATAACAACCGAGCAACAAATCACCATGCTAGACGGTGTCAATGCTAGTTTTACAGACGTCAAAGCAAGCATTTACACCGTCTAGCATGGTAATTGGTTGCTCAAAAATTACTCGAGCAACAGAATTCTCATTAGGGCAACTAATTAGCAATAAATTTATCACTACAAATAAATTTTGTTACTTGAATAACAACCGAGCAACAAATTACCGTGCTAAACGGTGTCAATTCTAGCTTTACAGACGTCAAAGCAAGCATTGACACCGTCTAGCATTGTAATTTGTTGCTCAGAAATTACTCGAGCAACTAATTAGCATCAATAAAGCACTAAATTTATCTTAAACTATAAATTTTGTTGCTTGAATAATAACCGAGCATCAATTACAAATGCTAGACGGTGTCTATGCTAGCTTTACAGACCTGAGTTAACTTGCGGTTTTGGCGAGTTAAGTTCTTTATCGTCGTTTGGACGGGAATTTACCAGTTAGTAGTAAGTTGACGATTAAGTACAGAGTAATGTTGTATTTGTGAGGTCAGTGCAAGTCCACCCGCCCGTGCGCGTATTCCGCACCTCGACAACACCCGCGTGTAGACAGGCGAGTTTAGTCATCATATCAGCTCATATACGTCCCCACCGAGGGGCTCAAGCCTACCCTGAATTAGGGCGATGTGCGGGCCCAGTGCGGGTTGGTCGACTTCACACACACCCTTCGAGTTTCTTCGCAGGTGTGTGCAGGTTTCCTCACGATGTTTTCCTTCACCGTTCAAGCAATCGGTGGGTATACTCGTATGCACGTAAGTTTCGAAAAACTCATTGGTACATTGGCCGTCCGGATTTGAACCCGGCACCTCTGGTTAGGGGGACCGAGTCGTTACCGGTTGAGCCACCGACGCTTTTACAGACAGGCGAGTTTAGTAGGTAAAATGTATACCAGTCACACTGTACTGTGTTGAAGCTTACTAAACTTATCTGTACGTGTGGACGCAACTTACTTACTGGTCCAAATCGATTCAATTGCAACTTAACTAAATTGCGTGTAAATCGGTCTTGAGCAATATTATGCATTTGATATGAAACAATTTTGAAACGCAGGCACGAGAGTTACTTTTACCTTCCCTGGGAGAGGGAATCTTCCTACACTTCTGTGCGTCCATGATTTCCGGATTTGTTACATCAGCCGCCTCATTGCCAGTCGATATTGTGAAGACAAGGTAAGTAACTAAGTACTTACCTAATAATCTTCTCTTCACTTCAGTTCAGCGAATGACTTACAGACGATTGGAGGAGAAAGCTCATTTCTTTATTGAGTGCGTTTGACTGCAACTCACCTTTTGGGTAGTGACGATGCAGTAGAGGATGGTAGGTAGGTAATAATCCCTTTCACTCTCGCCTTGAAGGTCCCAAATAAAAAAAAACGGGTAACACTGACGCGGGGAAGGCGTTCCACTCCATCGCTGTTTCATGAGTAGATGCTTAAAATTTGACCAATGAATACGATTTCACCCTGCATATTTCCTCTCCTAATCTATTGTACACAATAAATTTGTCCTGTGTTTCCTCTTCTTATTGATTGATTGATTGAAAACACTTTATTGCACAACATAACAGGAAAAAAAGATGCAATGATTGAGAAAGTTGTACATATAGGCGGTCTTATCGCTAACAAGCGATCTCTTCCAGACAACGTTTAGATGGAGGAAATATGAAAAAATCATTATTGTCGGGTAGTAGAGGGCAATAAACAAATTATGTATCTTATCTATACTTAGACATCCAACTTTTCTTAGATTATACTGGGTGAATTCAGGGTGTTTTTTCTTGTAGTTCTATTGTACAGGGTATATTAACCTGTATTTCCTCTCCTAATTTATTGTACACGACAAATTTATCCTATTTCCTCTCCTTATCTATTATACAGGGTGAATTGAAGGTTTACACTTAATATCGGGCTTTATTAGTTTCGTCCCCACGGCGTAGTGACTCTGTTTCAGTAGCAGGTACTATCGAAAAATAAAGTACTTAGGTACTGAAGCAAACTTACCACGCTTCGGGAACAAAACAAATATAATTTAGTATCTTACTTATTATTTTAAGTGAGCAATTGTTGTATGTACCTAATACTTATTTACCTATTTACTTTTGAGATCTTTCTAGATCGGTGTCATTCCTAAAAATCCTTCTTTATACAAAAAAAATCTACTTTGGTTTTAGTTTAGCCTCTTAACAACAGCTGGCGCTACATAACTAGACAGTGAGCGAATCTCGGTCGCCGAGCTACTCAACAGATGGCGCTACATCACCGGGCAAAGCTCGGTCGCCCAAATACAAAAAATGATTGTAAAAATTATTATATTTTATTCCTAGACCGGACTAGCCACGCAGACAAGAAAACTACATATCAATAAACAAACTAGTCAGCCTACCTACATGTAGGCCATGTCAGTTTGAAATGCTGCCTAGGAAATTGCTGCTCATTAATTCACGATGTGATTTCAAAACTGCGCTTTATCCGCAGGGTTCAAAACGCCACCAAGGGAGCTAGTCAAGTTGGGGTGCTAATGGACATCATCAAAAAGGAAGGCGTCTTGGCTCTATGGAGCGGTTTTCTGCCCACTTACCTCAAGATCGGGCCGCATACAGTGTTTACTTTCATCTTCTTAGAGCAACTTAACAAGCTGTACTTAAATAATATGGCGTGAGACCGATCCTTTATCCGGTAAGGGTACATGAGGGAGGGTCTATAGTTATCTGATGAAACACGGTTGCTAGCGCCAAAACCTTGGTTGAGGCACGCCTGTGTTGCCATGAAAAGGGATACTGTTTCCCGATACGATGGTAAATAGTAAAATGAGATTTGTGTATCAATAGCGAAGATTGTTCGGGTGAATTAATTGAATGTTACTGTATAACAATGCATTTTTTAAAATATTTTGATATTGACATGACAACCGGTCATGAAAATGGGAGTTGATAGTACTTTTGAGTACCTATTATATTTGATTAAAAAGGGATTTAAACCAGGTTTGTTTTAAAGACTAACTCTTAAGAGGGGTATAATGCAAAATGAACATTTTAGAAATGATTTATCTGAATCATGCTTAGTTTATAAATTCTTGAAAAATAGGTACATAACTTAATCGACAGAAAGAACTGACAGCGACACCGATTGCTTATAATTTCATTAAAGGCTTACACTTAGCGACACCGATTGCTTATAATTTCATTAAGGGCTGACACTAGGCAACACCGATTGCTTATAATTTCAATAAGGGCTGACAATATAGCAACACCGATTGCTTATAATTTCATTAAGATCTGACACTTAGCGACACCGATTGCTTATAATTTCAATAAGGGCTGACACTTAGCGACACCGATTGCTTATAATTTCAATAAGGGCTGACAATATAGCAACACCGATTGCTTATAATTTCATTAAGGGCTGACACTTAGCGACACCGATTGCTTATAATTTCAATAAGCGCTGACACTTAGCGACACCGATTGCTTATAATTTCAAATAAGGGCTGACAATATAGCAACACCGATTGCTTATAATTTCGTAGATATTAGTAAATCGCGAAATTACTCCTAAAATTACACGAATGTCAATTTTATAATCAACAATTCGTACAAAGCACCAAAAAAATATGCTTTTGAAAGTGATTACGCCTACCATTTTTTGTTTCAAGTGTTTCCATTTAGATTTATACAATAAAACACCATTTTGCGGCGCCCGTTTTGTTTAATAAGCGGGATGGCAAGTTAGAAAAAGTGCGAGTGCGAGGAGGACAAACAAAACCACCATCTCGTTCGTATTTTTGTCAATTCAATGCTATTAAAACTTGAAGCGTGAGTAATGCTTGAAATATAAGAGTAGCTACTTTATTAATTAGATTTTTACACTTTTCGTGCCTCCTCGGAATCGCTAAACTTAAATGAGCAGGGCACATACATAACTCGTTGAACAGATGGCCTTTAAGTAAAGTTTTCGAGTGGCGACCGCACACCGAAAGACGTAGAATAGGTAGGCCACCCACTCGGTGGACCGACAACCTTGAGAGTCGAGGGAAGCCGATGGATGCGGGCAACTCAGTACCGGTCGTTGTAGAAATCCGTAGGGGAAGTTTTTAGGCTTATATGGTGGTAAGGTGGCTATATGGTGGTAATGTGACTATATGGTGGTAAGGTGGCTATATGATGGTATGGTGGCTATATGATGGTATGGTGGCTATATGATGGTATGGTGGCTATATGATAGTGGTTGGTTAAGAGGGGTACACAGCGAAATTAACATTTTAGAAATGATTTTGACTTTTTATAACAGACTTATCTGATTGTGGGCTGACCTTTAAAATACGATTGCTCATAATTAATCGCGAAGTAAGGTGCCTCTAAAAACAAAACAACAAAATTTTAATAAAATAATATAAATATAATTATACATGTATATTATAACTTTTATTTGATTTAAACATTTTGCTTAGACAACACTATTTTAGTATTTTACACTGTTTTTTTTTGTTGTCTGAAGGGTGAGGCGTAGATAAAATATGCTTCCTTTTGCTTGCATTATTTAAACAAAAAAAAAACATCGTAAAAAATAGTGAAATAGTGTAAAGCATCACAAGTATCAACTTCATGTACTCTTTCCGATAAAATATAAGAGAATTCGTGGATAATATAGCATATCGTCGTAGACTGTGTAATTTTTGAACAGTTTTAATTTTGTATATTATAATATACTGTTTTTGTTTATTTTCGTTTTTTATTTAGTAATCTTAGCATAAAGGTACAGTTGAAAATCGGGCAGCTACCTATAGGCCGTTAACTTCGTGCGTTGGTGCGTTTTGGAGTTAAGTACCTAACTTTTTAGAAAATTGTTAAACTGCTGCCCGCCCCAAGTTCTTTTATTTTAGCTCTCATTACTTTATTTTTATTATTATTTTTAATCCACAATTTGTAAGCCCTTGACATCATCTCACCTGATGGTAAGTGATGATGATGCCGAAGATTGAAGCGGGTTTACCAAGATTCCCCAACGCAATGGGGAACTGGCTATCTTATCTTCAAGCCGGAACACACCAATCCTATAACATTGATTCCTGGCGGCAAGACTTAGATAAGATGGTGAGAGCTAACCAGGCGGGCTTAAAAATGCCCTTCGACCAGCCAAACCGAGTCATATCGAACCTACTACCTCCTGATGTGAAACTAATGGACTTAACCATTATGCCACGTAGGCGTTTAACATTCTAGGGAATATTTGCTTGTTAATATTATTTGAAAAAGGAGCGGCGCCTTATCAGCAATAGCGGAAGATACCCGCTCTGGATCGCTGCTAGTGCAGAGGATCTCTCGCGATACAGCGAGGCAATGCCGCCTGTGTTATGGGCACGTTTGCACCGGGGCATATTATCATCTGTGATGATAATAATAGTACAAGACCGTACCTGGAACACTTTTGGACTAATGACGAAGTAACTAGTATCTCATCTGTAACTAAGGCTTAAGTCACAGATGAGATACTAGTTACTTCGTTCGTACTTAAGTTACGACTTTTAGTTAGTATTGTGTATTGTATGTTCTAACCCACTTTACACCGAATATATTTTTATTTTTTATTTTTGCAAGTGATTTGTTTTTTTTCCTAACTTGAAAAAAGTATTTTAATTTATTTTTTTTAATTCATGCAATTTTGATTGTTTTAACGATCAGTAATGTAGGTTTTATTACTTGTATTAAGCATAGCTAGCTTATGTATACTCTAAGGCTTACTTATTCGCTGACCCATCGACCCAAATAGCATCTTGTCCTTCGACACCAACTCACGCCACTTCTGACCTGCACTACTTTCATCGGCTCTTTGGAGGGCGTTCAGGTCCTTTTGCACTTCGTCATTCCAGCCGCACCTGGGGGTGTCCAAGTGGGCGTTTCCCGGTTCATCCTTCGTACGCTCTCTTTGCAGCACGATCATCTTCCATCCTCTCTAGGTGGCCAAGCCAGAAGGCGAGCTGACGTTGCTTCGCCCATAATAGGGATGACGACAGCATCAGAAATAAATTATGAACCCTTGATTACTAAATTGCCCTCCTACTTAAACTTCGGAAAACCTTACTCGTTTTGTTTCCCATCAAGTCTTCGATTTTTAATTCACCAAAATCACAAATCACTCTTAATCTATAATATAATAAAACTGTAACGGGGCCGTGTCTGTACATGGAATATTTTTGGAAAATAATAACTGTGGTGGACATTACTAACGATACAGAGGCCAAAACAATAACTTTTGGAATTTTTGTCTGTCTGTCTGTCTGTCTGTATGTTCGCGCATCACGCAAAAACTACCGGGCCGATTTTGATGAAATTTTGTATGGTGGTTCCTTATAGCCCGGGTTAACATATAGGACACTTTTTATCCCAGAAAATTCAAGAGTTCCCGTGGGAAAATCAATAGTATTCATTTATAGAATGGCTCACCACGCAAATGTGGCTTAACCTATTACAATCAAATTTTACACGTTGATACCCTTATCGCGAACTGAAACTGGGACATTGTGAATCCCAAAAAAATTAGGTTTCCTACAGGAATGCAAAAAATTGTATCTTTAGATTGGCTCAACGTAACAATATGAAACCTTTACATTGGGATGGGGTGTTTTGAACATCATTGTATAGTCGGGTATTTTTATCCCGGAAAACTAAAGAGGTCCCGTGGGAAATTATCTATCGATACTTACAATAATAGCAATAGAGTACTTTTTTCTATTTATTAGCTACACCTACCAAACATTATAATCATAGTAGCAGAATGTCAATAGATGGCGCTGTAGGGATAATAAAACGCGCTTAAGTTGTATTAAAACATTAAAATATTGTTTCATACTTTTGAGTGGATTTCTTTTATGTATTTTTCAGCATACGCTACTTTGAACTCTGGAACTATGGTACGTAGCGATGTGTTTCATAGACGAACAGAGAGGTATTTTTTTACAGATTCCAATCGTGTAAAAAAATAAAAACACATAAATCGAGTTTAGCATCTTTTAACAGGAGGCACAGATATGGGAACTCTTCTGACGGCGACTATTTGCGTGTGGCAGTTGCTCTCCGCCTGCAATATCAATATCTGTTAACCTCATCAATGTATTTGCGGGTCCACGGTGGAGGCAATTGGCCATCACTCAATGAGTTGCGGTCGTTGTTTGTGAAGATTCCCACGTCACCAATTCCTTATTGAACTCACTTGGAGGGCACTGGTCTCGGCCAGATGGAATATTCCATCTTTGATGCAGACTGATTCATTCGATCTGATGGCATCTGATGGCAAAGGCCGGAGAGTTTAAACAGGTGCTATGGCAGAAAGGAACGTGCCTGCTTTGGAACGCCACTTTTTCTGCCTCACACCTCACCCGTACGGTACTGCTGCTCAATTTGCGGCGAGAAAGAAGCATAATAAGTACTCGGTCTTGGAGGCAAATTACTGCTTTGTGCCGCTGATCTGTGAGACAACCGGCTGCTGAACCCTCAGAGGCATTTGCCTTCATTAAGGAGATTGGCCGTCGCCTTCGAGAGAGGAGATATGACGCCCGCTTCGGGTCCTACCTGCTGCTAAGGTTGTCTATTGCCATCCAGCGCAGCAACGAGAAGTGCGTCATGGGCTCCTTTGGAGGTGATACGACTCGAGGATTTGACCCATAATAATATTTTTAGGAAATTTCATTACTAAATTGATATAATGATTTGAATAAGTTTTTTAATAATATGGGTATATGTGTTATTTCATCATATCAGTTTATATACGTTTCCACCAAGGGGCTCGACCTGCCCTGAGTTAGGGCGATCAGGCCACGCGGGCCCATTGCGGGTTGAATGACTTCACACATAAGCTTCGAGTTTCTTCGCAGGCGTGTGCAGGTTTCCTCACGATGTTTTTCTCACTGTAAGAGCGTCGGATAAACGTACATACCAGTATGAAATCGATATTCGTATAGATATTGGTAAGTGGCAGGATTCGAACCACGGCCTTCCGGACAGGAGGTAGTGGCCCTAACCGTTCTGCCACCGACGCTCTGTATGTTATTTAAGATTTAGAAATCCTTACTTTAATATTATAAATGTGAAAATGTGTTTGTTTGTTTGTTACATATTCAAACTTCAACACCTATAACAATCTTGATGAAATTTGGCATGCAGGTAGCCTGTATCTCTAGGAATGAAATAGTCTACTTTTTATCTGTGGAAATTATCATAGCCCGATGCAGTTTCTGAGGAAACTAAAACAATACTCTTTGTTCGTTAAGTTATTTCAAATCGTACCGAAAAAATGATTTTTAGCACAGAGATGAGGTGAAAAATGATATTATTTACTATTAAGTATACCCTGACATAGTTCCCAAAGGGATCTGGGGACAACTGTTTTCTACGCTCGCGCACGTCGATGGCGTCGCAACGGAGCAACGGATTAAAGTGATTTTTTCTATAGAATTTGTTGAGGGGGTGGGAAGTAACAAAGACTGCTAATCCGAATAGCCCGATACAGTTCCTGAGGTACCTGGAGAAAACTCATGTCCACGCTTGCGAGCTGATTGCGGCCTCAGCACCACTCACTCTCAAAAAGAGTCATAAAAGCTATGTCCACGCGGGCGAAGCCGCGGGCAAAAGCTAGTGTGTACATAAATGACGCTGCAAAACTATGACGTCACGCCTAGGTATTTCAAACATTTTTAGAACAAAAATGTCGTTTTTGACAGATGATAAATAGTAAATCAGATGACTAGTATTCGTCATACCTATTGAGTTCGGACCCCAGGTTTTCAATTTCATTATTCCAGCTTCAAGCTCGCGTCTGATTGGTCCCAGGATTTTACTTGTATTGTTTAAGAGTGGTTTAAGATTATGGTAAGAAATACAAAATTGGTAAGAAACATTTGCTACCTAAAAACCTCAAGATTTATAAAGTAATAAAATCGTTTATATTATTTTATTTTGAAAACAGCTAGGTACTTCATTATTTGGCTACCAAACGTCTTTGAAAAATTGTGGTCAAATCCAGAAACTAGCGCTGGCCGCAACTTCGCTGAAATTTCATTAGATTCTATGTCAAAATACAGGAGGATGAAAAATCTAAAAAAAACATTGTAAACTAGTATATAAGAAATAGAGTTTGGCCACGAGGAAATTTAATTCCTCTTAGCCAAATCGTAAGGATAGTGTGCACCGTACTTTGTGGTGCACGACCGTGCGCTCAGATAAAATAAAACGGCAAAGGTTACCATAGTCTTCAATTTATTCAATAATAATGTTACGACACAGCCCTAAAACGACGATCGACTCCGCTACTGCCACCTACACTAAGATAATTAACAGTAATTTTATGATTAGGTACTGATTAAATTCCACAAACTAGGTGATCCCCTCCACATCCATACTACAACCAAAAAAATAATATAGAAAATCAAGTAGGTACTATTAATATACAATATTTCCTTCAACAAACACGTTTATGGAACTTGGCACTGCAATGAACCCAAATTCATTCACACACGAGCGTTCCACTGGTTTCATTGAACCACTGAGTAAGTGAGTAATACAGGATGTTAGGTTAAACACCTTCATTCTTGAAACTGGTAATACAGTATCATGTTTAGAGTCGAAAACCAATAATAAAATACACCCTATAGTAATATTCTAAATATTAATAAAATAATAGTGTTGGACGTACCTATTAAGCAAATGAACTCGTTACTCGTGACCCGTCATGAACTTCTTGGCGATAGCGGGGGTGCGGAAGGGTGGGACGGCGCTCGCGCCGCGAGTGGGGTCAACGGCCAACGACCGCCGCTGACCATTCACGGGTTCATTCACCTATTAGGCAGGCACATCCAATTACGCTTATTGTAATATATTTAGAGTATTAATATTTAAAAAAATATTTTAAGGATGTTTTTTTATTGGTTTTCGACTCTCAACATGATACTGAATTACCAGTTTCAAGGATGCAGGTGTTTAACCTAACACCCTGTATATGTTTCGTTATTTTGTAGTCTCAGTGGGTACCTACTAATTAAAAGAGGAAGAATACAAACAAAAAGACCTGACAGGAAATCTAAACGCTTTGTGTTTAGCTCAGTGTGACTTGCCTGGTACCGACCACCACCAGCATGGTAACTCACCCAAAGCACGGTCTTAACCTGGATGACGTTCACAGTTAGTGGCTCGCGAACAGTAACACGCTTTAACTTATTTGACAGAACTAAACTAAGTAAATTTAAGCATTCTGTTCTTGTCTTTTCGATACAGAAATAAAATGACAGAATGCGTAAATTTAGTTTCATCATATCAGCTCATATACGTCACCACCGAGGAGCTCGAGCCTACTCTGAATTAGGGCGATCGGGCCTTAGTCGACCACTAACTAGTTTCTCCGCAGGCGTGTGCAGGTTTCCTCACGATGTTTTTCCTTCACTTTAAGAGCGTCGGATAAACGTACATATGAAATCTAAATTCGAATTCATTTTGGTACGTGGCAGGATTCAAACCACGACCTCCCGGACAGGAGGCGGTGGCCCTAGCCGTTACGCCACCGACGCTCTAAATTTAGTTTAGTCCTGTCCAAATAAGTTAAATCGTGTTACATCGAAACGACACCAATGATTACCAAAAAATTTAAACAACATTGTCGCACGACAACGAATATGTGCATAAAACAAGAAACACTAAGCAATCTCCTCCACTATGGTCTCCCAGGATTCTGTTATGTGGAACAGGCATTCCTTATATCACAGTATGTATAAACAAAGAGTAAAAAGTTTTACAACGCATTTTACTCTTATTAAGTTCACTGTCAAAGACGCAACCGAGTGGGTGAATTGCATATTAAATTATACTTACAAGGAAGGGTACCCAACTGTCCGACTCCGATTTGATTTATTTTGATATATGTTATAGAGTAGTCTAAAATAACGGACACGTATTTTTTTTAGCTGCCAAACTCAACATCTTAGGAGAAAATGGCCTTCAAAGTACTGAAAATTGACCAAATCTTATCTAATTCCTGAGAAGAGATTTGTTAAAAAAAATGATAATTAATTACTGGTTTCGTTACATGTTGGAAAACATGAATAAAGAATGGGGACGTGTTTTGTCATTTCACCACAAACTCATTTTTTATATATATTTTTTTATATACTAACTCATTTTTATAAAAAAAAAATATAAAAAATGAGTCAGTATATAAAAAATACCCTTCCTTGTTAGTAAGTACCTAAGTACTTGACGACTGGACAAAGCCATACGGTAAAAAAAACCGGCAAAGTGCAAGTCGGACTCGCGCAAAGTAGGTTTCCGTAGTGTTTTCAAAAAATAAATGTGTATTTTAAAAAACAATATTATATTTGCAGTTGGTAATAGAACATTTCGTAAAGAAAATCTACGAATTTTTTACAAATCCAACTGCACGCTTTAAGTTGGCGACTATTACCCTTAAACTAAGAAAGCCTAGTGAGCCGTGATATTTTTCTTTTGAAATTGATTACATATCCCTACTAATCCCTACTAATATTATAAATGCGAAAGTAACTCTGTCTGTCTGTTACGCTTTCCCGCAAAAACTACTGAGCGGATTTGGCTGAAATTTGGTAGGTAGACAGATTAGGACCTGGATTAAGACATAGGCTACTTTTTACCACGCTCGCGAGCCGCTTGCGGCTCGCGCACTGCGCACCCTCGAAAAGTCATAGAAACGTGGTCCACGCGGGTGAAGCCGCGGGAAACAGCTAGTCCTACTATATTTACAACTTTTTTCATATGTCCTGAAATAGCGGTTTAGCTGTGGCAACAAAAATTTGCACTTTAAAGCTTAATATTTCGCAAACCGATCCCCTGAATCAAAAAATGGTATTAACAAACCCGCAGTAATTTTGAAATACCTATTCAACGATATCCAACACGATAGGATACGTCAACGAAAATAAATTCACCCCTTCTTTACATGTAGGGGGGGTACCATTTTTTTTTTCAAAACTTTATTGCATCACTTTGTCGGCGTGATTATTATGTATACGCATGCCAAATTACAGCTTTCTAGTACTAATAGTCTCTGAGCTTTGCCGCGGACAGACATGGCGAAACTATAAGGGTTCCTTCTTGACTTTGGAACCCTAAAAACTGTCAAACTTTATGAGAACCGTAACAATATATCAATGCTAAACAGTATGTTACAATTAATGAAATAAACAAGCATTCGGCGAATGTAACGGATGAATTTGCTGGTCACAACAAAAATTGTGAACAAAATTGTTTCGCGACAAAAATACACATGTAATAATAAAAACGGACCTAACTCCCGCCACAGGCCGCACTGACAGAGATTGCAGGTCACCCGTAGGCGACCTCCTCCACTATGGTCTCCCAGGACCCCGTGGAGCCGGTCTCCCAGGAGGTGTCGTCATCGTCCTCCAGCTCGTCTTCCTCGTCGTAGTACGCCAGCTGGTAACAAAAGCAGACGTTAGTTTTTCAAAATTGGCAAGTTATTACTTGGGATCATCCAACTTATAGTAGCTACCTTATACCCGAATGACCAAAAAGAGTAGGTAATGTTTTTCATAAGCTTGTATACCCCTTTCGAACCTGAATAATACGATCGTGCGTTCAGAGCACAAACAATTTTGAACCTTATTTATTACAATGTATTTCACTAAAATCTACAAACTTATATTATCTATTTTTTTTTCATTAAAGTAAATTTTTTAAATAATTTTATTCAAATGTTTTTTTTTTCCTATATTTTATTTAATTTATTTTTTATATTTTGTTAGCGACGTATATTACTAGTTGAGATAATAGAGTTCAGTTAAAAAGTACATTCCCGCCAAGGTTGCGTTCGAAAGGGAATACAGGGTGTAACAAAATTGGTGAAGGTCCCGTTAACTGGGGCTTCTACTCATTAAACTGAACAACTTTAGCTCTACAATTTTGCTGAAATCGTAAAAAAAATTTAACTCTTCATACAAAACGTTCAGCTGATCGATTGTGCATTTTTGTAAGGAGCGTCGAAATTTTTTTTGCGAATTGACTATGTTTTCCTTGGGGCAAGTTGTTCAGAAGCCTCAGTTAACGTGTCCTTCACAATTTTTTTCACAACCTGTATCACCACATCAGCTCATTTACGCCCCACCAAGGGGCTCGAGCCTACCCTAAATTACCCTGTATATTACGTATAAAATTGCCGATTCAGTTTTTAAAGTTCAATGCCAATTTTTATTGAAAAAAAAAAGTGCTTGATTTTAATTTTGACCATATGGTTGACACTACTTATAGTCTTTTATTGGTGATGTCTTTCATGTTCCAATCCCCGGAGCTAAATACCATTAAATGGTACAAGGGCGTTTTCACCATTAGGCAATTTTTTGACTACAATTAACTTCTTCAATTTTCCTGAAAGTGACGAAATATTAGTTCCAAATGTTTAGCTGCTGCAATAACTCTAGCTAGAGCTTCAAAATAGGGATCTACCACCATTTACATAATTTCTAATACATAATAATATAGTCTAATGCTGTTTTAAATTTTATTTTATTAACTTACTATTTTTATGTTAATTTTCATTTAACTTTTTCACCCAATCGGCAATTTATTGATAAAGACCTATTATGTACCTATTTATGTATGACTAGATTTTGCCAGCGGCTTCGCTCGCGTGAAAATAGTTTCTATGACTGTCTTCGAGGGTGCGCAGTGTGCGAGCCGCCTATATGTTAATTCAGGTTCTAATCTGTCTACCTACCAAATTTCAGTCAGATACGTTCAGTAGTTTCTGCGTGAAAGAGCAACAAACATCCTACATACAAACTTTCGCGTTTATAATACATATAAGTAGGATTCTTCATCTGAGCCTATAGCCTAAACGGCTTGATGAATTTTGGAGTTCGAGGTGTCGATAGATTCGTCTTGATCCCCTGAGACCATGAATGACATTGGATACTTTTGAGGCTTAAATGCAGTCGGGCTTTTTTAACTTTTAATTAAAAGGGTTAGGTTATGTTATTTCTACTTATAGTATGTAGGTATCTTTTTAAGGCTGATATTTTTTTTATTCACAGTTGGTAAACCCTTGAAACTCGAAGGTTGTGAGTGAAGTCGACCAACCCGCACTGGGCCCGCGTGGTCGACTAAGGCCCGATCGCCCTAATTCAGGGTAGGCTCGAGCCCCTCGGTGGGGACGTATATGAGCTGACATGATGGTAAACCCTTGACAACATCTCACCTGGTGGTAAGTGGCGATGTTGCCGAAGATGGAAGCGGGCTTACCAAGATTCCCCAACGCAATGGGGATCTGGCTATCTTATCTTCAAGCCAAAACACATCAATGCTGTTAACATTGATGTTTGGCGGCAAGACTTAGATAAGATGGTGGTAGCTAGCCAGGCGAGCTTAGAAAATACCCTTCCACCACCCAAAACGAGTCTTAAATAGTTAGACTCCGCCGGGAATCGAACCCGCGACCTTCTGATGTGAAGCTGATGGACTTAACCACTACGCCACGGAGGCGTTAAGATTAAAAAAAAACTGATACGTTCATCAATCTCTTCAACGTTCAAAACTGTCACACCACTGACCACACCTCACAAATCAACTTGTTGACTTCACCTCGAGTCACGGTGTAAGATGTAAGAATCCATACATTCGTCCAACGCCAATAAAAGCTAGCATTGACACCGTCTAGCATTGTAATTTGTTGCTCAGAAATTTACTCCAGCAACAAAATTCTCATTAGGGCAACTAATTAGTAATAAAGTTATCACTACAAATAAAATTTGTTGCTTGAATAACAACCGAGCAACAAATCACAATGCTAGACGGTGTCAAAATGCTAGCTTTACAGACGTCAAAGCAAGCACCGACACCGTCTAGCATTGTAATTTGTTGCTCAGAAAATACTCGAGCAACAAACATTAGGGCAACTAATTAGTAATAAAGTTATCACTACAAATAAAATTTGTTGCTTGAATAACAACCGAGCAACAAATTACAATGCTAGATGGTGTCAATCAAAATGATAGCTTTACAGACGTCAAAGCAAACACCGACACCGTCTAGCATTGTAATTTGTTGCTCAGAAAATACTCGATCAACAAACATTAGGGCAACTAATTAGTAATAAAGTTATCACTACAAATAAAATTTGTTGCTTGAATAACAACCGAGCAACAAATTACAATGCTAGACGGTGTCAATCAAAATGCTAGCTTTACAGACGTCAAAGCAAGCACCGCCACCGTCTAGGATTGTAATTTGTTGCTCAGAAATTACTCGAGCAACAAAATTATCATTAGGGCAACTAATTAGTAATAAAGTTATCGCTACAAACAAATTTTGATGCTTGAATAACAACCGAGCAACAAATTACTCGAGCAACAAAATTCTCATAAGGGCAACTAATTAGTAATAAAGTTATCGCTACAAATAAATTTTGATGCTTGAATAACAACCAGGCAACAAATTACTCGAGCAACAAAATTCTCATAAGGGCAACTAAATAGTATTAAAGTTATCGCTACAAATAAATTTTGATGCTTGAATAACAACCGAGTAACAAATTACTCGAGCAACAAAATTCTCATAAGGGCAACTAATTAGTAATAAAGTTATTACTACAAATAAATTTTGTTGCTTGAATAACAACCGAGCAACAAATTACTCGAGCAACAAAATTCTCATAAGGGCAACTAATTACTAATAGAATAGAATAGAATAGAATAGAAAAACTTTTATTTAGAGCACAGTACAACAATTTCCAGGTACAATTTACAAACGATAGAAATAAACTATAAAAAATAGCTGTACTGTGCACCAAAACGGTACTGACTCAGCATATGCTGCAGTATACTCTGCAGCGCTGTTATTAATAAAGTTATTACTACAAATAAATTTTGTTGCTTGAATAACAACCGAGCAACAAATTAGAATGCTAGCTTTACAGACGTCAAAGCAAGCATTGACACCGTCTAGCATTGTAAAATGTTGCTCACAAATTACTCGAGCAACAAAAGTCTCATTAAGGCAACTAGCATCAGGAAAAAAACTTTTATCACTTAAAATAAATTTTATTGCTTGAATAACAACCAAGCATCAATTACAAATGCTAGACCGTGTCAATGCTAGCTTTACAGGCCTTTTGATATTTGCGTCAAAGGAGACATCTCTAGTAACTTGCTGGCGGTTTTAATGAATTTCCCCGAACTGTGACTAGGGCAGTACGGGCTCGACCTGCCCCGTCTTGACCCTCGTCTCCCGAACGATTGCCCTGTCTAAACGTCTCCGTTGGACGACTGTGTGATGAGTCATACTTTCTGAATTACTTTCAATCTGTTTTATATCATCCTCTTTTAATTTGACCATTTTTTTTTTAATGTTTTCAACCGATTCGACTTCCAAAAAGGAGGAGGTTCTCAATTCGACTGTATGTTTTTTTTTGCCTGTTTGCTGCGCGATATCTTCGCAGATTGTAAACCGATTTTCATGATTCTTTTTTTATTCGATAGGATACAGGTGATCCCATACAAATTTTTAACAAAATCGGTGTAGTACTTTTTTTTAATCAACAAAAACCAATAAAAAATAATGCAAAATTGTACTAATTACTAATTTGTTGCGACGGAAGTGGGATTTTAGGGTTCCGAAGTCTACAAGGAACTCTTATAGTTTCGCGTTTCGCCATGTCGGTCTGTCCGTCCGCGGCTTAGCTCAGACTATTAGTACTAGAAGAAAGCTTTGATTTGGCGTGGGTATACATATTAATCTAACCACGTTAACAATGCGGTACAACAAAATCTTGAAAAAAACAATTTTTAGGTTACTCCACTACATGCAAAGAGGGGATGATTTTTTTTCGTTGAAGGATGGATCCTATCGTTTGGGGTATCGTTGAAGGATGGATCCTATCGTTTGGGGTATCGTTGAAGGATGGATCCTATCGTTTGGGGTATCGTTGAAAGATGGATCCTATAGTTTGGGGTATCGTTTAAAGGGTGTAAAATCATTTTTTGATTCAGGGATCGGGTTGTAAAATGTTTAGCATTATTGTTTAGGAAATAATCAACCAACCTTTGGATTGTAAAAAGTTCATAGATTTTCCATACAAAATGTTCTATTACCAATTGCAAATATAAATTTGTTTTCTAATATACATTTTACGGAACCCTACTTTGCGCGAGGACGACTCACACTTGGCCAGTTATTTTAACGTGTTTAGCGTAATATGTCGTATTATTTTTTTTGCTTTATAATAGCAGAAACAGGCGTTTCTGCTATTATTTTTATTTAATTCACCTTTTTCGTTATTTTATTTTTAATATAAACAGTTTAATTTGGTGTTTTTTCATACTTTCATTCTTAAACCCTGCCCCTTGCCCTCCAAGACTGCTTTTAACCCTCGTGCAAGGTTAGACGCGGTTTTGAGGATGAAACTGTATGGATTCTTAACCCTGTGCGTTTCGTGCGTGACCTGGTATCATGGATGCAACACTATCATCATTGATTTTCGACATTTTTCTCATTTGAAAACAATGTATAACAATAGGTAGTGACCACGTTTTCGTGCGGTACTGACCTCGTTTTCGTGCAGCCGATGCACGGTGTGCACCCTGATCTGGAACATCCACGCGTGCCCGAGCGCCGCCACCGTGCCGCTCAGCAGCAGCGGCATGCTGAAGCGGCACTTCCACGCCAGCCCCATTAGGAAGATGAACAGCGACTTCCGCCCCGCCGTCATGTAGCCTGTAATTCATGTTTTGATTCATTGAGAGCACATCCTTACTAATATTATAAATGTGAAAATGTGTTTGTTTGTTACCTTTTCACGCTACAACGCCTTGACCAATCTTTATGAAATTTGGCATGCAGATAGCGTGTGTCACGGGGATGGATATAGGCTACTTTTTATCCCGGGAAAATAGCATAATCTGATGCAGTTCCTCAGGGAACTGAAAAAATACTCGATTGTTGTGGTTTTTGGCACAGAGATGGTTGAGTAGGTGGAAAACGACATAATTTACTAATCACCCTTAAAGACAGTCATTAAAACGATGTCCACGCGGGTGAAGCCGCGGGAAAAAGCTAGTCTTCTATAATTTTAAACACCTCCGTGGCGTAATGGTTAGTCCATTCGCTTCACACTAGGAGGTCGCGGGTTCGATTCCCGGCGGGGTCAACTTTGTAAGACTCGGTTTGGTTGGTGGTAGGGCATTTTCATAGCCCGCCTGGCTAGCTACCCCATCTTATCTAAGACTTGCCGCCAAACATCAATGTTAACAGCATTGATGTGTTTTGGCTTGAAGATAAGATAGCCAGATCCCCATTGCGTTGGAGAATCTTGGTAAGCCCCCATCCATCTTCACTTACCATCAGGTGAGATGATGCCAAGGGCTTACCAACTGTGAATAAAAAAATCTCTATAGAGACGTAACGTCTTCTCGCGGCTCGATGGATAAGTGGAGTCAATTAACAGATTCAAAGACGTAGCTGAGAAAATCAAACTGTATGAAAATTACACTATTCTGTCTCACTCTCACTATAGTAATCTATGAGAGAAAAATGTCGTACATAGCACACTCAAACTTGGGGCCCTTTACATGACAAAGAATTTCCTGATTAATTGTGACAATGGGTGCTAAATAGTGGTTGCTAAAGGCCGACCTCATGGATAGTAGCCACCGCAGCCTGTAGATGCTACAGGAGTTATTGATGCTTTGACGACCCTGAGGCCACCCACCATAACGCACACGCTGCTTGATGGCAAAAGTACCTATACCCAGTGGCACACACCCAGACCACAGTATTATACGCAGAGCAACGGAAGGGGACTTGCGGAGCAGCGGGCGGCGGCGAGGCTAGTACTGCTCGTACCTACGCCGTGGCGGCATCGTGCGACATCAAAGGCGTTGCGCTACTGTACTTAAGCCATATCGTAATACTGTGCCCAGACGGAGCTTGAGATCCTACCCCATTACCGATAGTAGCTAACAACCCATCATTGTGGATAAAAAAATCGTCCCCGCTACAGGGACTTGAGGGTCTCTTCCCAAACTGGGGAAGGTTAGGCCATACTCCACACACGAGGGCCAAGTCCGGGTTGGTGGAGGCTGCAGGGCTTATGCAGGCCTCGGACACGGCTTAACGTTACTTGCGAAGCACGGAAAAGGCCGAGAAAAAATATATTAACAGTCAAACTCATCCAGGTAATGACCGTGCTTCAGGTCAGTTAACCTACATAATCGACCCAATAACAGTCAAGCTCATCCAGTTAATGACCGTGCTTCAGGTCAGTTAACCTACATGATCGACCCAATAACAGTCAAACTCATCCAGGTAATGACCGTGCTTCAGGTCAGTTAACCTACATGATCGACCTTACCACGCAAGTCACACTAAGCAACGACTGCTAAGAACAGTAAATTACACAATAATTCGTGTAAGACCTGTTAACAGTGACATCTACTCAACTGAACAACTTGTATACAAAGTTCGTAGTCAATTCGAAAAAAAAAACATACAAATCGATCAGATGTTTGACCAATTTTGTGCATTTTTGTACATGGTTAAAAAGTTGTAGAAAACGTAGCGTAGGCAGGCCTCCCACGCGGTGGACCGACGACCTGGTGAAGATCGCGGGAGGCCGATGGATGCGGGCAGCGCAGAACCGGTCGTCGTGGAAATCCTTGGGGGAGGCCTTTGTCCAGCAGTGGACGATTTTCGGCTGATATTATGATGATGAAAAAGTTGCAAGCGTTGTTTGGAGAAAATTCGTCAGAACCCTACCACAGTGTAAGGATACAAGCAAACGATGGTTCAACGTCTTCGATGGGTGCGTCAAAGCCAACATCACTAGTATCACGCATGTGCTCCTGAGCCACCTGCGCCTGAATATAATATGAAGTATCCAGAGTTATGTATATGGAATCTTGGACTCGAGCTCCCCTGTCCCACCCTTCGGCCCCCCGCACGATTGCCCTGTCTACACGTACCGTTGGACGACTGTATGGATTCTTTAGACACTTTAGAGTGTTCAGTATGAGATGGTTTGAGTCCCTGTAAATGATTCCTATGTTACATTTTTTTTTCAAGGTACATGATTCCTATGTTACATTTTTTTTTCAAGGTAAATGACTATCGTCGGTGGCGTAACGGCTAGGGCCGCTGCCTCCTGTCCGAGAGGTCGTGGTTCGAATCCCGCCACGTACCAATGTGATTTAGATTTCCGCTTCCATCTTCGGCAACATCGTCACTTACCACCAGGTGAGATGTTGTCAAGGGTTTACCAATTGTGCATAAAAAAATATAAAAAAAATATGTACGTTTATCCGACGCTCTTACGGTGAAGGAAAACATCGTGAGGAAACCTGCACACGCCTGCGATGAAACTCGAAGGTTGTGTGTAAAGTCGACCAACCCTCACTGGGCCCGCGTGGTCGTCTAAGGTCCAATGGCCCTAATTCAGGGTAGGCTCTCGAGTATATGAGCTGATAGAATGACTAAATATAAAAGAATTTATGGACGAGATAAAGCATTGCAGTGAAATTAAAATAATTATACTTAAATGCAAAATTCGTCATAGAAATCCTTGGGGGGAGGCCTAACTATGTCCAGCAGTGGACGTCCTTCGGCTGATATGATGATGGCGATGCAAAACTAATAAAAATATCCATTAAAACCACCTTTTTACTATATTTTAAATTTTAACGATAATAACGAAATAAAATACATACTTAGATTTACCTATAGTAACTATCTTCTGGTCTCCTCTTTTTTTAACATTAGATTGTTACAATTTAATTATTTAACTTGATTGCTGTGCCCTACCTAGCAGGACCCATCTATAGTTATAAAGTTATAAGATTCTGTACATCAGTGTTTTTCAATCTTTTTGAGCACGCGACCCCTTTATAAGTTAAAAAAATTCTAGCGACCCCCTGGGGCCATAAACAAACAAAATTTTTGTGATTAAAAAAACTGTGTTTATTTCTTTTTTGGGACATATCAAAATAATATTTTTATTATGTTGTAATAGGCGAGAAGCTTATAGCTGATGTGCCTATAACCACAGTATATATATTAGTACTAACGTACTTTAACTGTGTTAGTGTTACTGCACTAGATTGAATTGTATTTGCACTATTTGTCCAGCCAGTCTGTTTTTAAAACTATTCACCGAGGGGGCATCAACCACACCCTGAGGCAACTTGTACCAGATGTTTATCACTTTGTTATATAATCCCGTAATCAGTTTATATACGTCCCATTTTTTATTGCAGTTTACTAGAAACACGATTTTTTTCTTTTGTGCGCGATCCCCCGAGTAAGGCTTCGCAACACCCCTAAGTGTCGCGACCCACAGTTTGAAAAACACTGCTCTACATGATTGCAAATGATAAATAAATGAAATGAAATCCTTTTGATCAGGAGTTCCACCCGTGATTCTGAACAGTTTTTCCCCAGGAACCTATGGTCAATTTGCAAAAGAAAAAGGTCGAGGGGAGGGGGGGGGGGGGGGGGGGAGAAGTCGGTTATTTCGTGAATTCAATCATTTTTAGAGGTCACTTGATTTGTCTATGACATCCTCGACGAACGACAGCGGGTCCAAATGTATATTTTTATACTGTCGCCGAATGGATAACTATTTTCAGGAGGTACATTTTTTAATTCACACTTGGTAAGCCCTTGGCATCATCTCACCTGATGGTAAGTAACGTGTTTTCTATAGTTTAGCAGTACGAAGCCCTCGAAAGTACACGTTTTCGTTAACGCCATTTTTCTGGAATGCCCGCCGCCAGGCTGACGAGGACGATGTTACAAAAAAAATATATAATATGAATATTAGAAAAAATTAAAAGTAAATAAGACAAATTAATAAATAAATAATACATTATTTTGTGCGACCGCGCACCAGAAGGCGGTGGATCGACGACCTGGTGAAGATCGCGGGAAGCCGATGGATGCGGGCAGCGCAGGACCGGTCGTCGTGAATCCTTGAGGGAGGCCTTTGTCCAGCAGTGGACGTTTTTCGGCTATGATGATGATGACATTATTTGAAATAGTGAAATTTTCTATTAATAATAAAACAAAAATCCAACCGGTTTTGATTTCTGGAGAAAAAAAAAAATCAATGCAGTTTTTTTGTACTCTAAAATAGACAACTTATTCCCATGTTACAAATTTCTCTGCTCCCAAAAGTTTGAGTTTTTTTATAAAGACCCAATTTTATGTCGCACCCTGTATATGGTACGGCGAGTTGCGGCCTTTGAGACTCAGGTTTTCGTGTTCAGCGTGGTGCACTCTAAAAATTTCATAACCTTTTTAGTGACTACAGGCTGCAGGTGGCCACAGGGCATAGGTTATCCCCATAAATTGTTATACCGGTTCAAAATTGACATTTTTGACGTAGTCCCTAAGCAAGTTTTGGCAGCAGATCTCATTGATCCTGAGCTAGACTTTGACGGGACCAACACCAGTCGGAGCCACTGAAATGTTCTTAAACAATTCATCTATGGCGGACCTTGAACCGCTTTTGCCCTCTTTTGTAAATGTATTAAATATTACTTATTTATTGGTATGGACTTTATCAGTGTGGACTGTGTGTGTACTCACACATGCAAAAACCTACTCAAACTACTGCAACCAAACATAAATGGAACAGTAGTGTGTAATCAGACAGTAGCAATTAGCCTTTAGGGAAGTCAAAGACCAAAGGTCAGATGGCAAGAGATAAGAGAGCTGAAAATATGAATGTAACTCATATTACAAACAAAATTATAAAGAGGTTAGGGTAATATGAAAAACACAGTTTAATTTAAGCATTTATTTGTTAATATGAATTGCATTCATACATAATAGCTTTTTAAATACACATAATTAGTTTTTAACATTAATTAAATGGAATGTTATAGAAATGGTAAACCTCTACTTATGTATGATAAGAAAAAACAAAAAATAACTACTTCTAAGCCTAACATAACAACAAAATAAAGATATACATTTTATCTCTTCTGTAAAAAAACAAATCATTTGGCAAGTTATTAAGATAAATGAGTTCATCGGGACATTTTCACATTCAAATTTCACAATTATTACATATATAAGTTTTTTAGTTCTTTAGTTTGTTATTTCGAATGTTATGAGTATGATTATAAGCATGAAAATGAATTTTATATAAAAACTGTATAGAATAAGATATGTTTTGGGTCATCCTTTGCATTAAATTTAACACCCTACATTAGTAAGAGAAAATGTAAGAAAATCAGTAAGAAAGCTACTAATAGAAAAATGTACTGAGATTCCTTAGTATTTAGGTTTGCATTACCTCAAAAGGGAATGGGAACCATAAAGATCATTTACTTGTTGTCGTCAAAATAGTCTACATGCTGACCGGGGGTGAAGTTCCCTTCTAGCAATACCTTTGTACACTTCTTTGCTGTCACCTCCGGTTTCAGCAATGTACCTTGAGATTTAAAAGATGTGAATACATCTCGCAAATTCTGGTTCACTGCTTTGGCCAGTACGTCTTCAATCATAGCTGTTTCCACAGGACCAGGGGAGTAATTTAACACCCGTACCTGCTTTTTCTCCTCGGCAAGTACTCTGAAATACATTTCTCGGGCAGCTTTTCCGCTGCAGTAATATGCCATGCCTCCCATTGGCTTAATCGCACACAAAGATGTGATATTCACTATAACAATTCTATCCTCCACTTCATGGAAAATCTTAAGGAATTGTGTGTTCAATGATATTACATTAAATACGTTCAGATCATAGTATTCTCTCAGCTCACCGATATCCTCCATTTTGGCAGTCTCGACAGACAAATTGCCAAGAGAACCAACATTGTGAAAGATCAAACTTGATGCAAAGTCAGTAACTTTGCGCCCGTCCAATGAACGTTTGATCACATCGCTCAATTCTTTTGCAGATGCCTTTGACAAATCAATTGATTCATAAATAGCTTTGACATTTTTTGACTGACACATACTGGCCGTTTTATCAAGCTGTTCCTTGTTACGTGCCAGCAGCAACATAAGGGAGTCTGGACCAAGGAGTTTGGATACCTCCACAGCTAGGGCTCTGCCAATTCCTTGGGATGCTCCAGTGAGGACGACATAGGATGCTCCAGACAGGATTATCTTAGATGATGATGCCATGGCTACTTACTACAGTTATGTCACTGATTATTCCTGTTCTTTCAGCAATTTCTCTCCTTCAGTGTCTCCGATGACAGGGTCGAGGTCACAGCCTTCTCGCATTAACCGGTCAATGCAGTCAGCTCTGTACGCAGCCAAGTTCTCAACAACTTTTTTCTTGCTATGAATAGTTTTGAGTTTCCTCTCTGAAACAACAAAATTATGTATTTTTAGACAGGAATGAGTTCAAAGACACAGGAAACACGACTGCTAATGAAAAGTGGGGTGAAATGTGAACTGCATGGTAAGCGATATGGGTACCTACGGCGCGGTTTAGCCCCAGTGTCAAATATCGAAACGAAAGTCGATATTCAACTGCACGTAAATGTCGATAGAACACTGACAACGTTGTGCAACTGCATATAAATTAATTTTGAATGCATTTATTACAGTAATTAGGTTTTAATTACCTAAAATAGCGAGGTATTCGGCGGAGTCGGCGAGTTTATCAGGCTCAAGAGTTGGCTTGAAATTGTCCTCAAATTTTGGCGCAACCGTAGTAGTTTCTTTAATTTTGCTGCCCCAAGGATCCATCAAATCCTAGAACAATCGTATGATAAGTTAGCAAAGCACGGCAAAACATTAATTTCCGATAGATATGACGTATTATACTGCAATAGAAATGCAGGAGGCAGCAGGTTTCCTTGGTCAGAGGGCAGCAGGAGGTAGGTACTTGTACATGACAGTTTGATAGAAATCAAGGTCAATAATAACAAATTCACTTCACCTTCACTAAATATATTAAATAAAAAATAAGCACTTACTCAAAAGCTATAAGACGAATAAAATTGCAAATAATGTGGAAGTATTTTTTTTATAAAACCCGATTCCCTCTTGTAAAAAGAAACGAGAAAAAATGACAATCACAAGTATATGACAGTGACGACCAAAGAGTATATATGTAAGAACACAGATCTACTACAAACAAAGCAGACATTTTAATAACTCTATGTTTTAAGCAGCGATTAGACTACCCAATTTATCGTGCCCTTTATAACGTTGGTTTAAATATATTAATGTCTCTGGGTTCAAGCCTTTTTGAGACAGTATTAATTTTTCGTCTTCATTTCGTTTTTGATTTGAAATGCTAATAGTGCCAGTGCTATTACTAATGTAATGTTCTTTCGAGTTCTTGACAGTATTTACAACAGCCTTAATCTGAGGTGAAACACTCGGTCACAGTAGGGCGTTTATAAAACAGCACCCAGTGCAAGTCGGGTCTTCACGTCCTTCTTCATTTTATTTTCATCTTCTCCACATTGCTCACGTGCACCAGACGATTTTCTTCAAAAATAATTTCTTATTCTTCTTCTTTTTGAAAAAAAACTCTAGCAGAAAACAATGCAAAAACTATAAAACAAAACTACAAATGCGTTCACCACAAATCCCGCCAAAAACTCCCATTACTGACGACTCCAAATTATATCCAACCTGTCGTCATTCAAATATCAAAAGAGATCAGAGACAATACAGGAAAAGAAAAAAAAACACAGAGTATGTACAATCAATAAAAAAAATAGAGAGCTATGACGTTAATATTAAGTCATCTTTGATACGATAGTGAGTTACTTAATGTTCGGATACACTTGCGGCCTTTGAGTGAGTACACATTCTTTAGGTATAGAGCGCACATATCGCATCGGTTACTTTATATTTATAAAATTCGTAGGCAAGTGAGCTATAGTTATCTACATAATATATAGATGTTTAAGTAACAAATAGGGATGAGCTGCTGTGCACTACCGCCTAAGTGGATTATCGATAGCCAAGTACAAACAGCAGCAAAATATAGTAGATACGTACTTGTAAGAATTTATATGTGATTATGAGTTATCTAGACACACGGCAGTGTGTTAGCCAAGTTCGAGAAGAATAAGGCAACACCGGCCGTGGGTTATATGACACGAACCATTTCAGGCCACTTTTAACCTAACCGTAACTCAAAATCTGTTTGAACTACACACTTGCAATTTTGTGTCTCTAGTTAGACCCCCTCGATCACCTATAATCCTAATTTTCATAAATTTATCTTACCATTCATGAGATATCGACGTCCAAAATCACTATTTTTATGACTAAATGACTGACTCATCAAAATTATTGACTACTTTTAGGTGACTTAGAAACTTGAAATTTGATATCAAGGTAGGATATTGGACGAATACAAAGGAAAAATTCAAAAAACGGCCAAGTGTGAGTCGGTATTGCGCACTGAAGGTGTCGCGAACACGATGGATTTAACATCTTGTCGCGAATGAACTTCATAAAGATGACCTAACTTAAATTGATTAGTGTATGACGAATCGGTAAACAGCAAAGAGTTTTTTATCCTCTTAGTCATTTCACTCGTTTTATATAGGAGCGCCGGGCTCATAATTCATTTCATTTCGATTTCGCGTGTGCTTCGATCAACATCTCTTCGAGCCAACCACGAGGATGGAAGAAGACCTGGACCAGCTGCCACTGCTGCCGAGCCAAAGGACCCAAGTTGAGTATTATAGTTGATTTCATATCTTGTCGAAACCTCTCTTTGCTTCTAACTTGCTCATGTAACTATATCCGATGTAATCTTGATATTTACACAATGTCTGGTGCCGGTATCAGCCTAAAGGCTCAACAATCACCAAACCCCATCGACCTTGCACCATATTTCCACGACACATCATACACGCTACCACAGCTCGCACATAACCTATAATCATCGTGTCCTTTGACACATTGTTTTCCTAACACAGCTAGGTGGAGAGATGACAATTGAACGACGTGGCGCTGACGTGGCGAGCGCGCTGCAGATCCTGTTGAGTACACGGAACGGACAGGAACCCAATACCTTGGATGAACCTGAGATTGTTTATAGATATACGGAAGACAACATACTCGAGTATGATCTGTAAGTTACGGGAAGCCGCAGATCTTTCCAGAGTGCCGACTACCTAGATGTGGATCAATCGACGTGTGAGAATAGCGTGGTACCCGCTGATGCTTCGGTGAACGTGGATAGCCAGATGTCGCCTGGCAATGGGGAAATTAAACCTCTCCCCCGACGAGGGACATGGGGAATGAGTTTCTCCTCCAACGTGGGACATGGGGAACGCTACCTACTCCCCCAACGGTCCCCAACGACTCGCCAGCCCGGACGCGGGTGGGACGAGGGGACGGATAGCCAGATGTCGCCTGGCAATGGGGAAATTAAACCTCTCCCCCGACGAGGGACATGGGGAATGAGTTTCTCCTCCAACGTGGGACATGGGGAACGCTACCTACTCCCCCAACGGTCCCCAACGACTCGCCAGCCCGGACGCGGGTGGGACGAGGGGACGGATAGCCAGATGTCGCCTGGCAATGGGGAAATTAAACCTCTCCCCCGACGAGGGACATGGGGAACGAGTTACTCCTCCAACGTGGGACATGGGGAACGTTACTCCCCCAACAGTCCCCAACGACTCGCCAGCTCGGACGCGGGTGGGACGAGGGGACGAGGAGGTGGCTCCTCCAACGTGGGACATGGGGAACGAGTTACTCCTCCAACGTGGGACATGGGGAACGAGTTACTCCTCCAACGTGGGACATGGGGAACGAGTTACTCCTCCAACGTGGGACATGACAATGGGATCCTCCTTCCTTACCTTCCCTTACCTTCCTCACCACCAACCTATTAATGATTCTTTTCTTTCAGCACTGTTGTCGTTTGATGTGTGACTAACCATTGCTTTACCCATGCTATTGTGTTCATGTAATATGTGATGTTCATTTGTATACACACCCCACATCAAACACACACTCATAGAAAGGCGCCTCATGCAACACTGATTGCTTATTTCATGTGCATCCTCATCCCGTGATTTAGCCATGGACTGCAGGTCCATCCCAAGGTAGAACCCCACTCCTCACGACAGATTATGGGATCCGCTATCATACTCATGCCAGTTTAATTACAGGAGTTGGACGAACACCTGGCAGCACGGGTGGTCGGGTGTACTCTGCGATGGTGAAGGACATGAATTGTGTTGCAGTACAGCGAGTCACATGTGAGTTTAATCATAAGTGCGTACATGACATTCGCGGTGCAGTTACAGACGTATACATCGCTCCGCGACATGGTGGAGGTGCTGGGATCCGAGGATCCAATAGAACCCACTAAAGCGAAGCAGTTTAAGTAAATTAATCGCCGAGCAAACACAGGAAGGATAAGAATATTAGTCTGGTTCGAGACCAGCTACACAAATTTGGACTCACATGAACTAGTCTGGTTCAAACCCAGCTATAACACCCTTCTATGGTACTGCAAAGGAGCTGCAAGGCATATACATACTTCCTCTTATGATTAAGAAATTTATTTTATATCCAATTTATATCTAGAATAAGAAAACATCAATTTAATGAAATTAATGGTGTTTTATTACATTTATTTATAAAACTTTTTTATAAATGAAGCCTTGTCTTCATATCCAAACTGCAAAGCGTTCATCGTTTAGTTACACAATAGTGTATAGAACCTGTGTACATACCTACTTTAATATTTATAAACCTGATTTAATTCTACCCAGTTGAACTCTTTCAGTTTCCTATTTATATCTTCCTTTTGGATTGAATCCCTTGAACTGGAATCAAGTAAACCCAACATTACATATTAATACCCATTACTAGACAATTTATTTATTGTTGATTTGAAAGAATTTCAAAAAATTACTTAAAATTAATAAGTTCAATTTGATAATGTATGGATGGTGGCGCCATCCATTAGTGAGTAGTGGAACTAAATTTCTAGTAATCACTTTAATCAATTTGATTCTGATTAGAACTCATTATTTACAAGGCTTTATAACCCTCATTGATTCCTGGTGCTTGAACAATAATATTGTAGTCCAATAGGTAAAATCAAAACTATTGTTGGTGCCTTACAAGCGATAAAATAAACTTGAATGAAATAATGATCTCACCTCCAATTAAAATTTTTACTGAGTTCTAAATCAAACATAGAAGTTTGACTTGTTTATTTGTCCTCCACAGAATTAAAATTTTATCCATGTTTGAGTGAAGTAATGAATGGAATACCAAATGAATAGAATTTAATCCAGTTCACTTTGCTGGTGAGTTGAAATTAAGATTGGATAGTTTTTAAACATAACTTCTGTACAACTTTACAAATAGTAAGCTTCAGTGAGATCCCTTATGTGTTATTTATTATGAACAATTCCTAATCTCTACCATATTTGACTAATTTGAATTCATTGTCAGACTCAATTCAATGTGAATAAGTGAGAAATAAAAGAAATTTTCCAATTCAGCCTTGTTATGACTTCAAGTAGCTTGGAGCATAAAATGTGTCGATTATAGGCGGCTTGACCTGAAACAAAAAACAATTGATATAAAATTACAGTAAAATTCAATAAAATTACCTACTGTTGATTAAGGATGACCTACTCCAAAGCAATAAATGATTTAAATTTCAATTATTTAAACAAATTACAATTGCATTGAAGAATAATTGCTCAGCAATGACTGTGAGGCCCTAATTGCATCTAAACAATCAATTTAGTCAGCAAATATTGGCGGGTTGGGGCAAAGGCCTGATCAACCACTTGCCTCTGCCAGTTAATATAACCTAAACTTGAATGGAATTAATTTTACACTTTAAACAACTAATGAGATATTTTAACGTTAAGGGAAATTATTCCTAGTGGAGCACGGCAGTGCCCCGACCAAGTTCAGTATTTTTGCATGAAACTTAAAAAACTTTCTTTCTTATTATAATTTGATGCAGCAAAGGACTTTATTCCCCTTCATTGAAGATTCGCTTGTCTTTGTCCTTCGTTGTTGAGTTTATGGGATATGGGTGTCATTGCCTTTCGTTGTTGAAACAATCTTATTGTTGAGTTATACTATGTTTATGGAATGACCAAGTACTACTTGAGACTTAATATGATTCCAGAACAACATAACGAAGGATATTCTTGTATTAAGGCTAGAAAGACTATTGAAACACATAGTCTCTCTGCGATACGGCTTCTGAGTTGTTGAGTGTGTCAGAACTTAGAGGGATTAATTTATGAAAGGCAGAAATATCTGCAAAAACTGGAGATATTCCTCGAACGGTTCAACACCTAATCAACTATTTCTGATGTGAAACTTTTACATCGTCTCAAGTTTTTTCGTCTGTGTGTTGCGTGACGACTGACGACCGGTGTGATCGTTGCGTCCTCTGTACCGTGGCTCCTAAGCGACAGCAGCCATGATCGTTTCGTCCTCTGTACCGTAGCTCCTAAACGAGAGCATCCATGACCGTTCCGCGCTCTGTAAATGTCTGTAATGTGAAAGGTGATTTCACTTTTCCGTGGTTTCATAAAACCACACACCCTTTCTCAAACTAAGTACAAATCCATCTGCGGATAATATCTCTCGATTTACTGGAATACAAATTCAAGCTGAGGAATTGAGGATTGAACTATCTCTTACAAACCAGCGCGCATCAAGCCCTTATCTTTCTAGTAAGCTACCTAAGCTTCAATTACCCGATTTCCATGGAGATATCCTCAAATAGTAAGAATTTGGGAACAGTACTCGTCTTACATACAGAATAGAAACCTACCCGAAGTGGAAAATTGCTGTATCTGTGAAGTCTTCCCTAAAGGAAATAATCAGTAAGACAGTTAAAGGATTAGAAAGCGCCAACAAAACTATGACATTGCAATGACCATATTAAAGGAAGGATATGGTAACCGATATGGAAAACATCGTGAGGAAACCTGCACACACCTGCGAAGAAACTCGAAGGTTGTGTGTGAAGTCGACCAACCCGCACTGGGCCCGCGTGGTCGACTAAGGCCTAATCGCCCTGATTCAGGGTAGGCTCGAGCCCCTCGGTGGGGACGTATATGAGCTGTTATAATAATAAAATGGTAATCCCACTCAGGTGACATACGCTCTTTATTCGGCTCTAACCAAAGTAATTCCTGCACATAACAACGTCGAACTACCGTAGAGTATTCAGCGAGATGGAACGACACCTTCGGCGTCCTCAGTTCTTTGGAGAAGATACACCTCGCAACCACTTTCGGTTTCTTATTATGGAAAAGTACCCTGAATACTTGATTATGAAGTATAGAACAAACTAAAGGGTGACTCCATTACCGAAATACGAAAGGAAGTGAATAAAATTATCACTGCCCGAGAAGAAGCACATAGTTTGAGTCAAAGAAGAGCGCCACAATATCCCAAGATATTTTCCACTGAAACACTTCACATGAAATCCGGTGATGCATCGTCATCACATGAAGGAAATGGAAACGCTGTGAATCGTATAAGGATAAAGGGAATTCGGCCTATCCTTAAAACAACCTTTTAGTAAAGATCGCAGTCGTCAACCTTTCTATCAACCGGATTATCGATTATAAAACGGAAGAAGAGACGGCAAGGTACTTCCAACAACATGAGCTACCTGGCTCGTCTCACAACGCTACAGGCTCGGCGAACAACTATCTTTTCACATCCAGTTACAACGGAAGAGAATTAATAAGAGTTATATTCTCGTAAATTGAACTAGGAGATAAGATCTAAATCTTTATGTGATTTCTGCAGGGGAGATCACTACCCTGAACGATATCATACCTACAGAACTGTTTGTGAAAGAAAGGCTCATATTAGCATGCGTCGTTATGAATGTTTAGAGACAGGACATTATGCAAGTAATTGGGTATGCTAAATTTTTTATAAGCCATGAAAATAAAAAAACCATTTCGAGATATTTTTATTTAAAGCCATATTTTTTCATTTTCCACTCGAAAAAGTAAAAGATTGCGTAAAAAAATCGGAAAAGGACAATAACCTTCATTTGACCCCTATGACGTCACGAGTTTACAATAAAACCTTATTTCACCACTGAACGGAACGTGCACTCTTACTTGTCATATCAATTACGGACCTTGCATTTGAGGACGAGCTTTCGTCGAGCACTGAAAAAGGCACTATTTATTTATCATCCACCAAAAACTACGTTTGAAACAATCAAATATTATTAGAACGTCATTCAAATTAAATACTTAAATGGGTAAGATATTCATTAGAGGTCCAATTTTTATTGTGGTTCTAAAAAACATTTAAACTCTGAAGGCCTTGTCCATACATAGATTATGATGTTTGATGACAAGTAAATTTTGACTTTGACGTTTCGTTGTTGGCTTTGTGATAGTTTCGTTTCGGAAAAGGCAAAGGTTACTAAGACCATACAGCCAGGTCTGACGTATTTAGGCTTCCTTAGCTGTTGGATTTGTAATGCTAGTGCCGGTGCAATGAAAAAACAACAAAATAAAACTACGAATGCGTCTACCACAAATCCCGCCAAAAAACCTTTGGGAATGATTGACTTGAGTGACTTGACAGTTGACGTCAAGGCCTATTCATTTCATCGTCATAGAAATAGGGCTGTTCGTTTCATAGTAATGTGAACCGATGACGTCATCAAGGTTTCAAAATTTAAAAAAATATATAAAAATATCTAGAGGCTTAAAAAATGAAATATTCAAATTAGTTTTTCAAAATGGTCTAAACCATCAGAAAAAAAATTAAAAAAAATACATTTATTTTTTTTAGCATACCCAATTGTAGATCATTTACGCCCCACTGTCCTTGCACATCCACACCACCACATAATAAGGTCTTATGCCCCAATCGGAACTTCTAAACGTCTAAATCTACCATGAACAAACACAGCCATAGCATGTTACTACTCTACGTTACTGAGAAAGTAACCGAAGAATTGAATTTAGACACAGTTAAGGAGAACTGTTTGTCCCTTTCTACCTTTGATACCGATACCCACTATTGAATGTAACAGTCCACTAATCAAGCTGCACTTGACTTCAAGAACCAATAAATATAGGGTTCCGCATATTCGTGCAGTATCCACCACTCCCAGTGGACAAACTCAATGGAGATGCCATTCTAGTCTATGATGGATCTCTAAACGACCAAACAGACATTCTATTAGGAAACAATTACTATTAATTCTCCTTACTATTAACCCGGAATTTAGAATTGAGAGAAAACTTCTTCCCTGTCGACTCCGATTTAGGATAGATACTCACAGGAAGACAGAATTCGAGTAATGTCGAAACGAGTGTGACTGTACTTACGTAGTTCTACCGAAATCCCAATACATTGTTTGCCACATCATGGAGTCAACAGTCCTGGTAAACCAATCGGAATCGTTTGCGATGCCTCTGCAAAGACGAAAGAGCTGGTTCTGAATCAATGCTTATATTGTAGACCTTCAATGGCGGAAGATCCCATCAGCATTCTTATTAGGTTCAGAACTAGAAGGATTGGAATATCTGCAGACGTTGAGGAAGCATTTTACACATTGCTCTACAGTCAACCGAGACAGACGTTATTCGTTTCTTGTGGCTCAAAGACATACGAAAACCCGCGACAGAAGATAATCTTCTACACATGAGGTTTACCAGAGTACCATTTGGAATAATCTTTAGCCCCTTTCTGCTGAACGCAAGGATTAAGCATCACTTATCTAAATCAAAACACCCTCGTGTCAGAGACGCGATAGACGACATCTATGTGGATAATTTAGTCACAGGCACTGATATACTCGAAGAAGCGGTAGACTTATATCATAACTTTAAGAAACCGTTCCAAGAAACGTCAATGAATTTAATAAGTTGGTATTCCAACTCAAAGGAATTCATGAAGTCCATTGAGGAGACGTCAGAGGAAATACACAAGGACCTTGATGACACTCCGAAGATATCTGTACCGGGACAGTGTATGGACCGCCCACACTGTGACTCAGTCCAATTACACTGTTTTACAGATGCTTAAACTAAGTCTTATGTCGAAGCCGAGTTTTCCGTGGCTTCCGGGGGTAGAGGATTTATCATGAGAAAGTCCAGAGTAGTTACCATCAAAGACAGTGATCACCTTTAAGATACCACGTCTAGAACCTCTGGGAGTACTCATAGGAATAAATATGCAAAGAAATCTCTTTGCCTTCGGAGATCTTTCTTTTCTCAAATAGATTGCGAGAGAACATGAATGTTCTATTATATGTAATCTATTAATTAGTATGTTGGTTAATATGTATATTTAAGTTTGTAAAATTGATTGTAAATTGATGTGCATTGTTTCCTGGTGAATAAATGACTATAAATGATCACGCCAAACACCATGAACAGATAGTCTGATCGTGATTGATTAGTTCAATTCTGACAAGTTACTAACCTCTAATAGTCGACCTCTAATATGGTTGATGGGAGCGATGACTGGCTCTCGCATCGTACTTGTGACCGAGCGTTGTCTTCGTGAACTGGCCTGCTCTTGTCAAGGGCATTGGTGATATTCGATTTTTTGTGCGTAACTTTCGTGTCATATTGTTTTCGTGTTGTAGTGACATAGTTGCTAGGAGAATAGCTGAAATCAAGCAAAATTAATAACGTGTGATACGATACGTTCCAATGGAGGTAGACCCAGCGGACGTAGCATCATGGCCTGATAAAAATAAAATTGACCACATTCTTTGGTTTAAAGGGCTACAGTTTTGCTACTAGATCCCAAGAGCTAACCTACAAAAGGAACTTTCTTTCCTTCTTTCTTTGCCGGGAGTGTCTGTTACCTACAGAAAGAAAAGGGTACAGGACACAAGTTATTTACAGACGTAGATAGATTAATACGTTGTAGTAGAAAGTGCGATAACGAAGATTGGCTTTATGAGAGGAGTTATCCTACACTCCTACCAAAAACAATGTGATTTCACCAACTCTATTGGATCCCACAAGACAAAAACAATGTTTAAAACATCTTGAACGGATGCCCAAGTTGCGTGAAACACGGCGGAGGACCATATGTCTATTACTAACTCCTGCATTACCTATGGAAAGAGCAAACTACAGCACACCATCCACCTTTACAGATTTGGATTATCTGGGACCACTTCTAGTGAAGTCAGAAAACGGTCAAAGCAAGAGATGGATTGCTCTTTTCACATGTTTGACAGTCAGAGCCATACACTTAGAAATAGTCCAGGACATGTCAGCAGAAGAAGGTCTCCTCGCCTTGAGGAGGATGATAGCTGACCCAGGAATTCCCACCTTAATAACGTCGGAGAACGCTCAACAATTTAAACTTATACATGAAATACTGTCCAAACCGTTTTGCATTAAGAACCAGATAAACTGGAAATTCATCCCGCAATTGGGTATGCTAAATTTTTTATAAGCCATGAAAATAAACAAAACCATTTCGAGATATTTTTATTTAAAGCCATATTTTTTCATTTTCCACTCGAAAAAGTAAAAGATTGCGTAAAAAAATCGGAAAAGGACAATAACCTTCATTTGACCCCTATGACGTCACGAGTTTACAATAAAACCTTATTTCACCACTGAACGGAACGTGCACTCTTACTTGTCATATCAATTACGGACCTTGCATTTGAGGACGAGCTTTCGTCGAGCACTGAAAAAGGCACTATTTATTTATCATCCACCAAAAACTACGTTTGAAACAATCAAATATTATTAGAACGTCATTCAAATTAAATACTTAAATGGGTAAGATATTCATTAGAGGTCCAATTTTTATTGTGGTTCTAAAAAACATTTAAACTCTGAAGGCCTTGTCCATACATAGATTATGATGTTTGATGACAAGTAAATTTTGACTTTGACGTTTCGTTGTTGGCTTTGTGATAGTTTCGTTTCGGAAAAGGCAAAGGTTACAAAGACCATACAGCCAGGTCTGACGTATTTAGGCTTCCTTAGCTGTTGGATTTGTAATGCTAGTGCCGGTGCAATGAAAAAACAACAAAATAAAACTACGAATGCGTCTACCACAAATCCCGCCAAAAAACCTTTGGGAATGATTGACTTGAGTGACTTGACAGTTGACGTCAAGGCCTATTCATTTCATCGTCATAGAAATAGGGCTGTTCGTTTCATAGTAATGTGAACCGATGACGTCATCAAGGTTTCAAAATTTAAAAAAATATTTAAAAATATCTAGAGGCTTAAAAAATGAAATATTCAAATTAGTTTTTCAAAATGGTCTAAACCATCAGAAAAAAATTAAAAAAAATACATTTTTTTTTAGCATACCCAATTAGCTCCATAGCATGGAGACTTCTACGAACGTATGGTCGCATTGGTCAAACACTGCATGAAGAGGACACTACATAAACACCTGTTGAACGACAGTCAACTACTTACCATAGTCAAAGAAATACAGGCGATATCGAACACCAGACCTCTTACCTGTGTAGATACCGAACTTGAACATATATTGAGACCTTCAGATTTTCTTACACTGGGTAAATGCATAACGACGGAACTCAATCCTAAGGACTTAGCTTCTTCATGAACAACAACCAAGACCAACTTGATACAGAGTTGGAGGAAAGGTTTAAAATTATTAGAAGAGCTTAAAGAAATGTTCCAGAATCGTTACTTGACCAGTCTTCGAGAAAGAAAACATCATGCACCAAAAACACCAAGAGTCGTTTCAAAATTAACACCAAGAATAGGTCAAATAGTTCAGATAAAGGGAAACTCAACCAATCGAGAGAACTGGAAGGTAGGAAGACTAATAGCTATATCAGAAGGGAGAGACGGAGCTCAACGAGTAGCACAAGTCAAAGTAGTAGAAACAATATTTATGAGATCTATAGCTCACCTGTATCCGTTGGAAATCCCAGACGACTGTGAAGAAACCCCAAGTCCTTCAAGGGAATCGGAACCCCATCATCCGGAATCTCCTGCTCCACTCGAAGCTGCTGCCGTTTCCGCACCACCTGAAACAGAAGAAAGAGAAGGATTATTAGACGAATTTGACAAGAATTTGATAAAAGATAATGAAGAAATTAACGCTTCACTTACTCACCCTGACCTCCTTCCTGAGGAACCGGAGGAACCTTCACGCCTTCACATTAGAGACATATTTGAAACGTTGGACAGTATCACAGAGAGAGAGGAGACGTACTGGATCCAGCTGACGAACCACCCCGAACGAAGAGGGCAGCCGCGACGAGGGCCGTGGAGAAGATTCAAGAATGGACACACGACTTAAACACGTTACTCTAAAGTTTATAACCTTAACCTTTCTTTACCATCTTTCTTTCTTTCCTTCTTTGCCGGGAGTGTCGCGAACACGATGGATTTAACATCTTGTCGCGAATGAACTTCATAAAGATGACCTAACTTAAATTGATTAGTGTATGACGAATCGGTAAACAGCAAAGAGTTTTTTATCCTCTTAGTCATTTCACTCGTTTTATATAGGAGCGCCGGGCTCATAATTCATTTCATTTCGATTTCGCGTGTGCTTCGATCAACATCTCTTCGAGCCAACCACGAGGATGGAAGACGACCTGGACCAGCTGCCACTGCTGCCGAGCCAAAGGACCCAAGTTGAGTATTATAGTTGATTTCATATCTTGTCGAAACCTCTCTTTGCTTCTAACTTGCTCATGTAACTATATCCGATGTAATCTTGATATTTACACAATGCCTGGTGCCGGTATCAGCCTAAAGGCTGCACAATCACCAAACCCCATCGACCTTGCACCATATTTTCACGACACATCATACACGCTACCACAGCTCGCACATAACCTATATCATCGTGTCCTTTGACACATTGTTTTCCTAACACAGCTAGGTGGAGAGATGACAATTGAACGACGTGGCGCTGACGTGGCGAGCGCGCTGCAGATCCTGTTGAGTACACGGAACGGACAGGAACCCAATACCTTGGATGAACCTGAGACTGTTTATGGATATACGGAAGACAACATACTCGAGTATGATCTGTAAGTTACGGGAAGCCGCAGATCTTTCCAGAGTGCCGACTACCTAGATGTGGATCAATCGACGTGTGAGAATAGCGTGGTACCCGCTGATGCTTCGGTGAACGTGGATAGCCAGATGTCGCCTGGCAATGGGGAAATTAAACCTCTCCCCCGACGAGGGACATGGGGAATGAGTTGCTCCTCCAAAGTGGGACATGGGGAACGCTACCTACTCCCCCAACGGTCCCCAACGACTCGCCAGCCCGGACGCGGGTGGGACGAGGGGACGGATAGCCAGATATCGCCTGGCAATGGGGAAATTAAACCTCTCCCCCGACGAGGGACATGGGGAATGAGTTTCTCCTCCAACGTGGGACATGGGGAACGCTACCTACTCCCCCAACGGTCCCCAACGACTCGCCAGCCCGGACGCGGGTGGGACGAGGGTACGGATAGCCAGATGTCGCCTGGCAATGGGGAAATTAAACCTCTCCCCCGACGAGGGACATGGGGAACGAGTTACTCCTCCAACGTGGGACATGGGGAACGTTACTCCCCCAACAGTCCCCAACGACTCGCCAGCCCGGACGCGGGTGGGACGAGGGGACGAGGAGGTGGCTCCTCCAACGTGGGACATGGGGAACGAGTTACTCCTCCAACGTGGGACATGGGGAACGAGTTACTCCTCCAACGTGGGACATGGGGAACGAGTTACTCCTCCAACGTGGGACATGACAATGGGATCCTCCTTCCTTACCATCCCTTATCTTCCTCACCACCAACCTATTAATGATTCTTTTCTTTCAGCACTGTTGTCGTTTGATGTGTGACTAACCATTGCTTTACCCATGCTATTGTGTTCATGTAATATGTGATGTTCATTTGTATACACACCCCACATCAAACACACACTCATAGAAAAGCGCCTCATGCAACACTGATTGCTTATTTCATGTGCATCCTCATCCCGTGATTTAGCCATGGACTGCAGGTCCATCCCAAGGTAGAACCCCACTCCTCACGACAGATTATGGGATCCGCTATCATACTCATGCCAGTTTAATTACAGGAGTTGGACGAACACCTGGCAGCACGGGTGGTCGGGTGTACTCTGCGATGGTGAAGGACATGAATTATGTTGCAGTACAGCGAGTCACATGTGAGTTTAATCATAAGTGCGTACATGACATTCGCGGTGCAGATACAGACGTATACATCGCTCCGCGACAGAAGGTTTCGTACACCATAAATATATTATACATGTCTAATTGTCTATTACTTGAATAAAGGAAATAAAAATTATAATTTTAAAAAATAATGTTATCCCAACAAAACATAAATGTGAAAGGGAGGCAAGTTCGATACAAAGAAATTACAGGGTGTTTTTTTAATACCGAGCAAGCCTTAAGGGGGTGTTATGTAGACACGAGAAAAAAAAAAAAAAATTTTTTCAAATAAAAATCTTTACTAGTTTTCCCACAATCATTAGTTAAGTTTGTCTAAAAAAGTCCACATCGCAAAGCTACCATCGTACAGCCGGCTGGGGTCAGTAAACTTGCGCGTGACGTTCGGATCTTGCAACAAGACGGCAACCTCGCCTGATTTCTACCTACTTACCTCGTCACGATCGTGAATAACTTTGGATTTCAGTAAATAAGTGTTTTTTTACTAAAATAAAAAACAAAATACATTCTGCGTCATTTCGATAAATTGAGTCAGTTTTCCCTTCGTAATTTACGGGCTTAGGACCGTCAAAATACCTAATTAAGCTGACTGGCAACAACACAATAAAAAAACGAAGCGCGAGTCAGAGTTTCACATGAAGGGTTCCTTACCTTCCTACTTAGATTTTTTTTTTGTGAATAACTTAAAATTTACGTTTTTTTTTATTTTTGTCTTCACGTGTACTTGCCAAATTTCATAATTCTAGGTCACCAGGAAATTTATTCCCTTGCAAACGTCAAAACGGCAATTTTTAAATAACGTTAACTCAGAAGTTTGATTTTTTCACAGCTTCAAGGGATTACAGATTTGATTCATTTTAATTTGACACCTCCACGCGTTCCTGACAAAAAAGGCAGACAGACAGACGGACAACAAAGTGATTTAAAAAAGGACCCTTTTTTTCTTTTAAAGTACGGAACCCTAAAAATTAGGTAGGTAATTTTTTTGTTACGTATAAATTAGGTGTTTTGGCTTACTTAAAAAACTGAATCAACTTATTTACAATTTACAAATGATTAAACGAATTTAATATTTACAATGATTTTTTAAAAAATGTTCACTTACGTCAGTCGCATTAAATGTTCAAAGTGTGCGCCACTTTGAGCGATGCAGATTTCTGCACGTCTTCTTAAATTGTTTGTCAACCGATTTATTTCAATCTTATTTAAGCAATAGAATTCAGGCTGTGGAAATAAGACATTTGGATGAAAAAAATTGTGTTACTTCAACCAAATCTGAATTTATGGTAAATAAATGTGGTGTGCCTCAAGGAAGTGTACTTGGTCCATTGTTGTTTTTGCTATACGTTAATGACCTTCCTGAGGTAACACCACAAAAAAGTATCTTATTTGCTGACGATATTTCCATCATAATACCGTATAATATTAAATCGCATAATTATGAAACTCACATAAATAATAAAATTAAGGAGGTGATTGATTGGATGGACCAAAATAACTTAATTGTAAATATAAATAAAACTAATTATATACAATTCGGCACAAATAGACATAACAAATTAAAACTTAACATACGTAGCAATGAATCACATATACAAGAGGTTACTAATACAAAATTTCTAGGTGTTGTATTGGACGATAGTTGTAGCTGGGAAAAACATACAGAGACTTTGAGAGAAAAACTGAATCGCTATGTGTATGTCTTAAGCAGATTAAGAAATATTTCAACGGTTGAGACTATGCTTTCGGCATACCATGGTTACGTAGCGTCTATTCTGAAGTACGGCTTGTTAATATGGGGAAATTCCGTTCATTTTAATAATGTTTTCATTGCACAGAAGAAATGCATACGAGCTATGTGTGGCAAAACATCCCGTGAGTCATGCAGGCCATTATTTAAGTCGTTAGGACTGTTACCCTTGCCCTGTATGTATATTTTAGAGGTCGCTACTTTCGTAAAAAATAACTTACATATATTTAAAAAGACGAAAGATGTGCACACATGTGACCCAAACAAATTAGTTTTAAACAGTATACCCAAACTGACTCATTACAATAGACAGTGTGTAGTAATGTGTGTAAAAATTTATAATGCTTTACCTACTGACATAAAATCAATACCTAATATTATACCATTTAAACGCAAACTTGTAACATTTCTAAAAGAAAAAATATTTTATTCCGTAGATGAACTCCTAGATAGACATTTTTGACAATTAACATAGACTATGACAATTGCGTTTAATTAAATTATTTTGTAGTATTTTTTTTATTTTTTTTTTGTGACTGTGTGTGAATTTTAAAAGTAATAATTATGATAAGATTGATATTTGCATGCCAAATCTGGTGAAATATGAGATCTTCCTATATAATGTTAACAGCTTTATAACCATGTTTTATGCAAATAAATTTTCATTTCATTTCATTTCATTTCGATCCAGCACAGTATGATTATTTTTTAATGCACAAAAGCATTTTCAATGCGAGTAACTAACTCGTCTCTTGTAGACACTTCTGTGCGCGCACCAGAATACACTAAACGTTTAACGTCACCCCACATGTAGAAATCACAAGGATTCTAGCTCTTGTTGGTACACGGCGGTTTGGATATCGGCGCATCTACTCTCTTCGAGTCATTGGCACGTTACCATTACACTCGTGGTACAAACAAACCAAGTCCAAGAAATAAACTGCGACGTGGCATTTTCGCGTAGCGCGCCGGGCGTATTACGAAAGCACAAACACAACCGACACCAAGCGCGAGCGGGACGTTACTGTCGATTGTCGGTTGGTCGGGCCGCGCGGGAGGCCGGGCGGGCCGCGGTAGCGCCCGCGCGCGAGTTTCACTTCTTTGCGGCGGCATGGCAACGTCGCGTGCGTCACGTGGAACGGACGGTGCATTCAACTTTTCAAGTCGTGCATTATTTTTTAAAATGAAAGATTTTTTTATAAAAAGTTAAGGTACACTTTTTTTTTGTGAAATGTGTTTAGAATCATGTCAGGATTCACCCCCTTAAGGCTTGCTCGGTATTAAAAAAACACCCTGTATATGGGTAAGTATCAAGTTCTACAGTGGTTTCTTAAACCATAGCTACGGCACCTCTAATTGAAATATTTATATTAGGACTTCTCCAAATAGTAGAGAATGTACAACGGTTTTCAGTTGTTTAAAAGAATACTTGTTATGTCATGTGCTACTTAATTGTGTAACTTGGCAAATTGAAATAGTTAAGCCGCCAAGCAAGCAAAGCTTACTTTTTAAAATAAACCCCTTTATAGAATGTAATTGGACAGTGAAAACTTGCCAAGTTACGTCATTATTAGTAGAAGCCTTAGATAAAAATTTCAATTTGAGATGCCATAGCTATGATTTAAGAAACCACTGCAGGACTTTGTACCTACCTAGTTAGATCTCTGTAATTTTTATGTATCGAACTTGGGTCCCTTTTAAATTTATGTTTTGTTGTGATAATCATCATATCAGCCGAAGGACGTCCACTGCTGGGCATAGGCCTTCCCCAAGGATTTCCACGACAACCGGTTCTGTGCTGCCCGCATCCAGCTGCTTCCCACGACTTTCACCAGGTCATCGGTCCACCGAGTGTAAGGCTTGCCTACGCTACATTTTCCGGTGCGCGGTCGCCACTTGAGAACTTTACTCCACCAACGGCCATCTGTTCTACGAGCTATGTTGGGATAATATTTACTTCCTAATACCTACATATAAAAATTCAATTTCAATTGAATTTGTTTATTTCTCACCACAAACTTGTCTCTAATTTATACATTTATCGTTCATAATATTATAACGTAGTTTGTGGGAGACTGGAGCCTAAACTAAAAACTGACATTAGTTTTTTAATTCTTTGGCTTATCAGATTTGTCTAGAACGATTCCTAAATATTTTACATTGGATACTTTCTCTAGGCAGCAACAACTACATTCTTGATTATTACCGAGACAGATTGGGGACTGACATGTAGGATTCATTTCACAAGCAGGTTGAGTAGATTTTTGAATAAAAAGGTATTATACTCAGTTTTTTCAGAATTTAGAGTTAGGAGATTATTTCTCAGCCATGTATGTATATACCTTGTTAAGGCCACCCTGTGCTCTAGAAAACGTTTCAGGTCAACTCTTTTCCTCGAATACAATAGCTGTGTCATCGGCGAACGTGAAAATTTGGCCACTAGGAATAGAAAGTTGGCACAACTCTATAATACAGGGTGTTAATCTAAAAGTGCGTCATATTCACAGATATAATAGTAAATCGTGTTACCATCAAATGTTGACTATACATAATTTCAGGTTATTTAAAAAACGAAAAAAGAAACAACAAGTATGTTTTAGAGTGTGAATGGGAATAAACCATTTTCTTTCGCGCTCGATTTCGGACGGAATGGGAATACACCTAAAGCAACCGAGGTCACCGAGATCGGGTGTCTACGAGTATTGGCAAGTGTAGCAGCTGCTTGGCGGGCTTAGGACCGACAAAATAACCAATTTCTTTATTAGTTACCTAGTTCTGAACAAAAACAACAAAAACGCGAGAAATAAACGTGGTTATTACGTACTTACTAAGAAACGATTGAGGCATTAGGCGATAGTCTCTCTCTGAGATTTTGAGTCGCACACGCAGCAAGCATTACTCGTTGGGTTGGTCCTTCACAGCTTGCCCTAAGCTGTTACCACTTATTGCATAAAGACGCACCATTGCACATAAGTCCACATTGGAATAATTGTAAAGTCGCACCATTTCACATTGGAATAATTGTCCATCTTGACACGAAACGTTGGTGCAGCGAGCGGGAGATAATTAAAAGATGTATGGGTCTTCGCTAGACAAAGGTCGCGGGTGCACTGACTGATAGATATGATAACTTGCGAATGCGCCGCGGCTCATCAAAGAATGTCAAAGAGCCGCCGCCCCGCTGCCGGAACCTTTGTGTCCTTTGACGGCACCGAATAGCCGCATAGCATCGCATAGTGATGTGCATGATATTTCGATAATAAGAGTTGTGTAAAAAAATTAAAAGATATTTTTTGGTAAAAATGTTAGGTCGTTATTTTATAATTTTATTGGATTCAGAATCAGCAGTATACCTACTTCCGAGAATTTGACGCACTTTTAGATTAACACCCTGTATAAACGAGAAAATAGTATACTTCCTTGGGGAACACCGAAAGTTATGTTCTCAGGCTGGCTGAGAGTATTAATTCAAATTCAAATAACTCTTTATTGTACATCAAAATAAATACATATGCAAATATTTAAATTAAAACTAAGAGACGTACAATTTAGGCGGTCTTATCGCTGAGAGCGGTTTCTACTAGACAACCCAGTGCTCGGAGAAAAAGCAAGGAGACAGGAGTAACAACAACAGAAAATAATAATAATAATGAATAATCATTTTAAACTTATACTAAAACATATAAGTAATATAAAGCTATTATCACTTTTTATATACTAACAAATAAGGTACCATATACTTAATAAATAAAACCTACTCGGACTATAAAATAAATAATTATTTAAACGCATATAATAATATATTATACATACCTATATACTTAAATAAATTATAAAATAAATACTACATAAATACAATAATAAATACATATAATACCAAACCAAAGTAAGACGCAGAATAATAGTGTATAAATACAGTAAGAGTAAGAGCGAAAGGAGATATTATTCTTTAATTTTAGTTTTGAAGGAATTAAGAGATGGGGCTTGTCTAATGGACACGGGAAGGGAGTTCCACAGACTAATAGCTTGAAGGGTAAATTAATGAGCATACAATTTTGAGGAGTGAGGAGGCACATAAAGGAGGTTGTCAAAAGAACGAAGGGAGCGACTGTGTGTTGAGGAAAAAAAGTTAAAGCGTTCCTTAAGATACGATGGTATTACCTATTTTTACACTTTTTGTTCTGTCACTAAGATAATCTTGAAAAAGTTCCAGCTGCCGATCTCTTATACCAACATTTTCCAGCTTCCTTATCAGCAAAGGAATGGACACCGTATCAAAAGCCTTTGCTAAATCTTGCTTTGTATAGCTAAATCTAAATGCTTGCTAAATCTAAGAAGATAGAAAGGCATTTTTTATAACCATCTAGTGCTTTAACTACGTGTTCTACTAAATTGTGAACTGCTTCACTACTCATCAAACTGAACATTTTTTGTTCGATAAGTTTGCTGAAATCGATAAAAAAAATTGAACTTTATACAAATCGATCAGCTGATAGACCGATTTTAAACATTTTTGTTGTCTATGTTATTTTTTTTAGAATTGAATGTGGGTTTCATGGGGATAATTATTAAGACAGTATGATGAGTAAATGTTAACAAGTTCTACGCCAATTTTACTACGCCTGTACAAAGCAAGATTCGTTGTGGGTTTGAACGTATCCTTCGACAAGTAATAACAACTTAGGTACCTATATCATATTAACTACTGAGCGCAGCCGGGTACTTTTTTTTTGCACCAACCCAGCAAATGCGGGAGGGAGGGAGGCGATGAATGCTCATGGATACCCGTGCAGCCGCCTGTACGGATTATGTGGGATTTACAGCTATGTTTTACTACCCACTAAACACGGCTTGCTGTTGGCTTTAGCCCGTAGAGCCTTGAGGCCTTCATCGGGGGCGACCCCACCCTGGGGAAGGGGAGCGCGCAGCAGTGCTCCTGGTGGGAGCTACCGCTTAGGGGGTTGCATTTGTTGCAGCCGGGTACTTCACCCTCGTCTAGTTCTTCTCTTTGCTGTAACCTACTCATAGTGCCATGTTGCACTAAAAATTAGAACTAATAAAATTATTAAAAAGGTCTATCATATCGCGCCGTGTTCTCACAGATAACTGTTCCATCAACTAAATACCAGCACTAACACTAATTGCAATGAATTTATATAATTTCGATTTTAACTTTCGGTCCCCCCCCCCCCCCCTCTCCAACTTCTCAACTTGTCTGTAAAGAGTATAGTAGCAAAGACTACAGTAAGGTAATACAGTATAGGCACACCCCGGACACTCTACAAACGAGCGAGAAATGATATACATAATTATAACTGACGTATCTATAGGCAAGAATGCAGGTAGGGTTGAATCACACCGGCGGTATTGGTTGGCACGAAATGTTTGTTATTTATTTACTGCATGCACACTGCAAGATATATATACTGTGCTGCAAGCAACAATCAACAGTCATCTTACATGATTAAGTAACTTACATGGATAACATTGTTCATTTGTTCTTCAAACACAGGAGCTTTTGTCCGTGAAACAATCTCATTTAGCAACCTACAATAATATTCAATCTCAATCTATAATTCCGAGATCACATTTTATAATATCACACCACGAGATATTTCTATACAACTCATACTTTCACACCATCTAATCAAATTATTACAAACAATCATTATTTTAAATAAATAAAACGAACAAAATCTCACAAGCCACAATAAACTGACATCTGACATATGAAAAACATAAAGGAACTACATTTCTAAAAAAAAAGATACAGCTAGTATGAAGATTCATAGGAACTGATTGTTCTTAGATTTGGTCGTATAATATTGGTGGTCAGCCAATCATGATACGAGGCACAGCGGCGCGCAAAGTGAATATAAGTGACGTTTATCGCGCTTGCGTAGCTCGTCCTTTACGTTTGGTACCCAATCTACATCCAATCTGAGTGACGGGGGGGTGAGGTCGAATTTAGAGAGCGGCAGGGAGTGTCCATACTGTACGTTAGTACTAATATATATACTGTGGTATAGGTATATCAGACTGTAAGGAATGCAATAATAAAAAAAATATAAATATTTTCCAAATATGAGATACCTAAAGACTTTTTTGCGGGAATTTGTAGCGTTCAGTTTGTCATTTTTCTTTTATTATCCGAAAAATTACATTTAGTGGTTTTTGATGTATAATATTGATAGTGTATTTATCAGCGAAGTATCATTTATGTGTTTCTTGTGTAGGATAATGAAATAAAAGTGTGTATACTGTGTTTCGAGTTCCCACAAGAAGTCCGAGCAAGCTTTAGCAAAAGTGCTATCATGTTGCTAGAGTATGTAGGTTAGGTTAGTTTATAGACAATGATATGATGTGAATGAGCTTTTGACTACGTAATCTGAAAAATATACTGAAAATTACTAAGGACGTGAATTCTACAAATTAATACTGCTGAAAAACATATACTGAAGACAAGGCGGTATGGCCAATGAGCCTTAGCCTGCTCTAAAAAGGCGAAGGAAAAAAAAATATACCTATATACACAGATCTACTAATTCAAATAAATTTTACAAGTAGATCTGTGTAATAGTGTATTATATTCTCTTTGATCTGTGATATTTTACCAAAAATGGTTCAACCATATCGTATCTGGAAGAGCCCAAACTTGGTATGTTTTGAAAACGATTTTTATTTTTATTTAAAACAAGTAGGTAACTAAAATGTCATGACATGCATGATGTAATTTATTTTTAGAATCGGTTCAAAAGGTTCAGACGCATAGTGGCAGAAACGCAAATTACCTTATACGCGAATGACCAGATGTGCATTTAGTAAATTACCAAATACGCAGATGACCAGATTCTGTTTCGCAAATTACCAGATCTATGTAACAATAAATAAATGAGAAGCCCTTTCATTTGGTACTGCACGCACACGATGAGTTTCAGAAAAAAAATCCATACAAAAGAATATTTTAGCTACGGGCTATACGGGACAAATTATTCATTTAATTATTTTGTAGTTTATTATACACGGGATACATAAAGTACACATTTTATGAAGTAAGGTCACACAAAGGGTACAGCTTATATCTAAAGAAATTTCTTCCAGCAGACCCGGGAAAGAAAAAAGATTTGACTGAGAAGGCAGACGTGTACACAACTTAAATAAACAAGAAAAAAATAATACTTAGTTGTACAACAATATAGAAATATACTTAATTATAGATACTTGATTGTATGTATAAATACATAGATAAATATAAATAAACTAATATACCTAGTTCGGCCATAAGTTCTGTTACAAATGAAAATGCATTTATTTATTTATGAAGTAATGTAATCTTAATAAAACTTCATTTTATCAGCTCATATACGTCCCCACCGAGGGGCTCGAGCCTACCCTGAATTAGGTCGATCGGGTCTTAGTCGACCACGCTTGCCCACTGAGGGTTGGTCGACTTCACACACAACCTTCGAGTTTCTTCGCAGGCGTGTGCAGGTTTCCTCACGATGTTTTCCTTCACCGTAAGAGCGTCGGATAAACGTACATATTATGAGATATAAATTCTAAAACACATAGGTACGTGGCAGGATTCGGACCACGGCCTCCCGGACAAAAGGTAGAGGCCGTAACCGTTACGCCACCGACGCTCTTTAATAAAACTTATGTGTACGAATTTATTGAACTCAGCAAAAAATAAAAAATAATTCTATTCGAAATGACCACCTTTGGCTTTGATACAGGCCTTTAATCGGCCTGGCCACGAATCTATGGATTTATGCACTGTTTCCATGGGAAGTTTTGCCACTGCTCGCTCCAGAGATTTCTTTAGAAACTCAATGTCCGCGTGTCGTTTAGAGCAGGCCATGTCCTCTAAAACTGACCATAATTTGTAGTCTAAGGGGTTCAGATCTGGGTTTAGACGAGGGCCACTCTTCAGCTCATATAAAATCCGGAACGTTGGATTCGGGCCAGGCTTGGGTAGTTCGTGCTTTGTGACCAGGTGCAGAGTCCTGCTGGAAAGTCCACAGTATATTTTTAAAAAGCATATTGCTGAGAGGCTTCACAACACGATCCAAGACGATCTCTTGATACACTTTGGCTGAATTCTTCACTCCTTTTTCACAAAAATGAATCTTTGTGACTTCTTGATAACTTGATAAGACACCCCCCCACCAAACCATCCAGTATGCAGGATGATGACCGTTGTACCTTTCCGACCACTTGCGCAGCTTCTTTGGTACTGTGAGCGTAAACTTTGTTATTTTATTTTACTTGTTGTTGTAGTGCTACTGCTAACGGGCGTTGCTCCATAACGCAACCGAATATTTGGTCAGTTTTGTCTGAAAAACTAATACTTTCATTTTATAGATTACTAAGCCATTTCCCTTATAATTTTTTTTTGTCAAGATAACTAGTTTTTCAGGCGCTGTAAGTACATAACGCAAAGACTTTGCGCAGGCAGACCGACATATTTAGCATCAGAGGGTTGCCATTTATCCTCTCAACCTAAGGTAATATCTGTTGTTATATAATCCCAATCCGTTAATTCGAGAGGCAGCTGACTATTTCCCGCCTCTCGAACAATCTAGTTATATGGTCCGTAGACCAAGACACATACTGTCTGATCCTCCCGATAAAATATCAGCCGACCTGAACTGCCTCCTGGCAGCTCAGGGAGGGACCGATAGTGTCAACTCTTAATGACACAATGCCCCTCACTAGCTCATTAATGTGAATCACCAGGAGCTCTCCGCGCTGTCCCCTTAGCGTATATTTTTTCGCGTAGTATGTATCCTAGTATGTATGCATATAGGCGCAGGGCTGTGAGTTCCACATAACCAGTACAGCCGGCTGTATTGTTATGCGTTTTACCTCTCCCTTCTCCGTATCAGAGAGGAAAAAAACCTCGTCTAGCTCAGATATGAACCCCTTAAACTACAAATTATGGTCAGTTTTAGAGGACATGGCCTGCTCTAAACGACACGCGGACATTTAGTCTATTTAGAAATCTCTGTGCAAGCAGTGGCTAAATTTTCCACAGAAAGAGTGCGAAATCCAAATTAAAGGTCTGTAGGTAATAAACAAAGCCAAAGGTGGCCATTTTGATTAGAATAACTTTTTTTTTGCTGAGAGTTCAATAAATAAGTATGTATGTTTATAAATGCATTTTCATTTGTAACAGAACTTATGGCCGGACTAGGTAGATGTACAGTGTTCTTTCAATTATTTTAAACTAGTGAGTACCAGATCTCGTTTTTTGCCGTTCCCGTCGGAATTTCCCAAAACCCTTTTTTTAGCGGATGCCCACGTCCTAATTGTCATCTGTATTCTAAATTTCAGCGAAATCCGTGCAGTGGTTTCGGCTGTGCGTTGATATACCAGTTAGTCACCTTTTCCTTTTATATATTTAGATAAAAGAAGAATATTAGAGGAGTAAAGGCTCTCACAGTCACAGATTTTATGAGGAAGAGAATTCCACAACCTGACGGCATGAACAGAGAAGGAATCAGGCGTATTTAAGAGTTTAAGGCGCCCCGGACACAAAAAAAACCGCCCCTCTGTGTGACAAAAAACCGGCCAAGTGCGAGTCGGAGTTGCGCGCTAAGAGTTCCGTACTGCCACACGATAAACGTCACCTTACTGTAACCTTTTGTTTGCATGTTTGTAGTGGTTCGTCGTGGTAGTACCGCTAATCCGACTCGCACTTGGCTAGCTTTATTATTTTAGAAAATCTATAAGAAATTATCGACTACCTAATTCAAACTTTGCTCTATTTTAAATACGCCTCTGAAAGGAGTAGGAGTAGAAATCAGTACAATGAGAGGGGACATTAAGGGGAACTTTAGGTGAGATCGCGACAGTTGGTCTGGCTGGCGCTTCCAAGTGAAGCGTTCGCGTAGGTAACCACGGGATGAAATTTTATGAAGAATATTAAACAGGAGACAAAGGATGTGGGCGATCCTGAGCAAACTAATCGGGATCCATTTGAGCTGGGTTGGGAATTGGGAGACGTGGTCGTACTTGTGCAATTCAAATATAAATCGGATGCACAAATTTTGCAGGCGCTTCGGTCTTTTAGCCTAATGGACCATGTTTCAACACCATACATCATCAATCATCATCAATATGGAGTCCACTGCTGGATAAAGATTTTCACAACTAAAAAGTACTTAAATATGTAGCTCACTGTGTTTATTTGTAAGCTATTATTCTGTATCTAAACATTAATATTCCAATAAACTACATACTTACTTACTTACTTACAACGACCGGTCCTACGCTGGTCGCATTCACCTTCACCAGGTCGAGTAGGAGTCCTACCTACGTTACGTATGTCTTCCGGTATGCGGTCGCCACTCGAGAACTTTTCTGCCGCAACGAATATCTGTTATGCGAGATATTTACTATGATACAAGAAGCACGCCCCGGACACTGCATTTGAGATACAACGGTAGTGAAATGAAATTTCTAAAAACAAATGACCAGAGCCAACAAAATCAGGGCTAAATCCTATACGTTCGAGAACCAAACTATAACCAATCTGTATCAATCTGGGTGACGAGGGGGGAGGTCGCAATCTAGAGAGCGGCAGGGAGTGCCCATACTGTATGTATTGCAAGAAGACTGAAAATCTAGCATTTCATGTGTTGAACCTTATATATTGCTATATAGCGGCGGTACACCCCGAAATTCAATAAAAAAAAGCTCCAAGTCGTCTTAAAAGCATGAAAACCGGAACGATTGATCTTTAGGCCATATTAATTAAAACTACGATTTCACTAGCTCAATCCATTCTTCTCCCGCACCTTGACTATGCTGACTGCCGATAATTGTAGGAGTTATGTATGACATCTTTTTTTTTGTATGGGTTTTTTTTCTGAAACTTATCGTGTGTGGTATCAAATGAAAGGGCTTTTTGAGTCAATTCTAAAAATATAGAACACCATGACACTTCTTTTAATTTAAAATATAAGTAAATAATTTTCAATTCAAAACATAACGAGTTTGGGCTCCTCCAGATACGATACGGTTGAATCATTTTTGGTAAAATATACCTCAAATGAAACGTAATATCCTCATATCTAACCCTAAGAAAGCAACTTTGAAAATATTTACATTTATTATTTTTTCATTCCTTACATTGCATTTTTGAACGGAGGCTCAAAATTTTTGTAACAAATTGGTGTAGAAGTCGTTAACTGAGGCTTCTACTCATCACAATGAACATATTTCCCCAATGAACCCACAAACAATTCTAAAAAAAATTTGGACCCTCAATTGGCCTCAATACAAAATAAATTAATTAGTTTTAATAAATTCTGGGCTGCTACAATGTAGTGTCTGCCATCGACACGCTAAGAAGAAGAATACAAAATGCAATTTAAAGAATGAAATGTTTTTTTTAAATACTACATAAATTTAAATATATTTTTCAATATTTCTTTCTTAGAGTAAGATATGAGAATAATATTATGTATCATTTGAGGTACATTTTTCCAAAAATGATTCAACGGTATCGTATCTGTAGAGTCCATACTTGCTATATTTTGAAAATGACTTTTTCATCCCTCCGCTCCGTCTCGGAAATGGTATTTTTGCTCTTCTATATCTGAGTGCAAAAGCCGTTTTTATTCGCTTGAGGAGAAAAAGTAAATTGAATTTAAAACATCGTGTGCACTAAGTTTGTGAATTCAAAACATTAATAAACCTATTTACTTCTACCTCCATGGTGCCGAATTTATCATACAAACTTTTTTTATTTGTTAAAAACTCAGACTCGGAACCTTCTTGGTGTACTTTTTTTTAATTTGCTTTGCTCGCGCCATCTTCTTTTCACGTTATATTATTGTTAAAACCTAAGGTTAAAAACAAGAAACTTGAAAACAAGTGAAAAATCTAAAATGAGTGATTATAGCGACGAGGAAGTTTATTTGACGCCAACAGAATTGACTGAAACTGTTTGTAATGCGCAATAGTTTTTTTTTTTTGCATTTTGTCATTTCCTCGCTGACGTGGAATGAAAAGTTACGTGTTGCAATCGAGTGCAAAGATTTTTCACCTCGTGCTCTTTTGATTCCCTCGCTAACGCTCAGGATTATAAGTTTTGAATCACTCGCTGCGCTCGTGATTCAATTTTAGAAACCTTCGCTTCCTCGGTCATCAAAATTGAGCACGCGGTTAAAAAGCAAATTTGCTCTCTTGTATAACAAATAACTATCATTTTAATTTAAAACAAGTAGACTGAAATGTCATGATGTGATATATTTTAAGAATCGGCTTAAATAGCCCACAGATCTACTAATTTCTGTTCTTAACACCATTTGCAGCTATTTTCTGAATTTCGGGGTGCACCGGACTACCTTCACCAATAACATCCAATGATACCACTTTTTGATAATAGGTACCTATCAGTGCAGTGTTTTCTCATGTTCATAATCATCAATCACGCGTAGGTATCTACCTAACGAGTTGATTGACGACATGCACTTTACAGTCATACACACAGAGTCTATTTTTATCCATCCCACATGTTGCTTTGTAGTTTGAAGCCCTACATTTAAGGAAAATGTTACAGTACGCACTAAGTTTTACGGTTGAAAATGCTTTAAACGGTGACGTGAGAGATGTTTTGCATTTTCGCGGCTAGGTCGCGCGGGCAGACGTACCCCCCGCACCTCATTACCCTCCCGCCGTTCAGTCCCGTTTGTCGTGAAGCCAAAGAGTATACTGTATAGAAGTGATAAATTTCTGTGTATATTCTGCCTATTTTGTTGTAGTCTCTAAGAGACAAATTGAATTTTTAATTTTTTACACGTAATACGATAATTAGATCCAATCAATGATTTTCTTCTGTATGATTTTGTAATATGCATATTACATTTTTTAGCTAGTTAGTAAGGAGGATCTGCGATGGATGGCCAGCTAGAGAATTCATGATAGAGCTAAATGAAATACGCCGAAGTTACTATTTTTTTATACAAAATATTTCGCAAAATAAATGATCAAGGAAAGAAGACCCTTCAATACATAATCAAGATCCTGAAGACCCTGACGACGTGCCGTCGTTTGTAGCGCGGGAGCTGTTCAAGCTACCGCCCGTCACATTCGACCACGTCGACTTCACCAGCCTGCTGAAGGGCATTGTGTCTCTCAAAACACCATCGCCGAACTGCATAATGAAGTACGTTCGCTTCGCAGCACTCAAACTAGGCCAGGTGAGGCGTCAAATTACATCGACGCGCTACATGGAGCCCTCGTCAAACAACCGACGTCGGGCTCCGTCGTGTCCGCGATTTCGTCACTGTCGTCACAGCTTGTGTCGATGCCTGTGACCGCTGCCCGCGCGCCTGTTAACGCTAACTCACCGCTACCGGTTCCTTCGAGCTGCCTTGACGTCACCGCCGTCGCAAGCCGCCGCCGCCGCCACCCCGCGTCACCTAAGGCGTCCGGAAAACCAAGGTCGTCGCCAACATTGAGCGAGCCCCCTCATGCCAGAGTGGATGAGGAGGGTTTCGCCTTGGTACAGAAGAAGTGCAAAGCTCAGGTAACCTCGCAAAAGCTTGTGTGGTACGGCCGCTGATGAAGAGGGCTCTACGTGTCGCGGCTGCACCCCTCGGTCACGGCCAAGGACTTCACGTCGTTCGTGGTGCGCATGCCAAAGCCGCTACTGGAGACCATCACCAGCACCGACTTCTGGCCGAAGGACGTCGTGTTTCGGCGTTTCCGAGGCACCATGCCAGTCCACGCGTCACCAAAAATTACTAAAATAGGTTAAGAGAGATACTAAAATGCCTAATAATGTATTTTATTTGTGGTATCTAGGTTGTGTTATTTTTATAAGTTTTTATATATCTATGGGCCTGTACTTTAGTACTAAGTCTCAAAAAAAAATAAAAAAATAATAATAATAAAAAATACCGACCAAAACCCGAAACAAAATTCCTTTTTTTATTCCTAACAACAAATTCAAATTATCTTTTTGTATCTCTTTAAACTCTGAAAAGTTTTAGTATTCTGCGTCCGCAACAAAAAGAGTACGTCATCAAAAAAATCGCTACGAGATGATCACGTTGCAGTAGGTAACATAAAATTATGTAAATTAGTAATAATAATTAGTAATAAGTAATTAGTTTTTTTTATTATTAAAAATTTGAGTGCATTTCACTACATCTTACCTGATGGTAATTGAAGATGTAGTCGAGGAGGAGGACTCTCGCCTTGAAGATCCAAGTCTAGTTTACAATAATTAACTAGTATATCAAGTTAGTAGATCGTGATTTTGCTTAGTTTTTTAATCCGTAATAGCGCTAAAGCTATAGAAAGGATTTTTGCATCCCAATCGAAAAGTTGTGGGAAGGACTCTTGCGACCCCCAGTACAAAAGTTGTTTGGATCCGCACCTGTTAGGAACTCTCATCTTATGGCGTTTTTTGGTAGTGGTAAATCAGGACTCTTCCGTCCTTTGTGGTAGTTGTGCTTAAGACTCTTCTGCCCTAGAGTGGAGTAGTGACCAGGGTTCTTCCACCCTCTAGTGGTAATTGTAATCGGGACTCTTTCCTCCTGGAGCGCTAAAGATATAGAAAGGATTTTTGCATCCCAGTCGAAAATTTATGGGAACGACTCTTGCAGCTCTCCAGTGTAAAAGTTGTGGAAAAGAACTATCTTGATAATGACAGTCCCGCCCTCATAGATTCTTTAAAAAGGTTCATGGTGGTTGTTGGGTTAGTCGAAGAGGTGAAGGATAAGCGGTGCTGCTGCACTTCTTTTCCAGGATTCCGGTCGGTGGGACCTGCGTGGAAATTGGTACTAGTTCCGGAAGTCGCTGCTTCCGGTATCCGGCTCGAAGGACCAAAATGTACAGTCGCCTAGATAGCAAGGCTGCTGTAAATGGAGGGTCTGTGCTGGCCGTCCGAAGAGCTCTTAATGGAACTAATGAGATACGCCGAGGTTGCAGTCGAATCAAAAATTATTTAAAAACTGAAGCTAAATAGCTAAATAATATAAATGTACTTAATATGTCGCAATATGGTGCAAATCCAGCACGTTATAATAATTATTTTTATTTTAAGGGAAGAAGAGACAGAGAAAGTCCCAAGCGAAACAGAAAATAAAGGAAAAGGCTGCTGTCGTGTCATATCGAAACCCTACGATGTCGTATGGAGACCTTAAGACGATGGCTCAGGATAGGAAGAATTTACTCCACAGAGAATAGCAGTGCTATTAAATTAAAGAAGAAGTAGGTAAGATAAAATTGTGTAAAGTAGATCACACACAAGATGAAATTAATGGGTCCTGTTAGTAGCTCGCAGATTTTTCTGTGTCTGTTAAGTTCGTCTCCAGATAGATCTATCGTTCGTGGACTTTTAAATTACAAAAAGAGTTACCATTTGCTTTTGTGAAATTGTTACAGAGTGAAACCTGGTGAACATGAAAACCTGCAGTACAATATACTTACAGGCTGCGTCATAAAAATGGATATGTATGAAAAACCTGAAATGAAATGTAGAGAAATTTGTAATATAGGAACAAGTCGTCTATTTTATAGCACAGAAAAATAAAATTGAAGTATTTAAAAAAAAATATATCAAGCAACCTATGAGCAATGCTAACGTGGGGTCGTGATTCGTGAACTTACGTGTCATGAAATTTCCTTGGGGATTTAGGTAGAAACTCATTGGATCCAGGATAATAGGATGTAGATACGTTTTTTAAAGTATAGGAAAACAAGGGATTGAGAGGTCTCACTTAAATTAGGTACATAGGTAGCTACTACAAATAAAGACTTTCAGACATGAACGGAGACGTCGGCATAACCCGACATGACTCTATTTCTAAGAAATTCCTCATAGCATGGTAGACTGTAGAATATAACCGACGTCTTTGTTTAAGGTGAACGCACATTAAGCCGCACTGTACGTGCCGCAGTGGCCGCCTTCGAATTCGTTATATGTAGTTCTATGCAACTTCGCACACCTACCCGCGTCGCAATCGGCGCAGTACCTGAAGCGGCCGAACTCCCCAAGCCGCAGTTGATGACGTCATCAACATCGACCCACTTTTAACCAGAACGAAAGAAATTCAATGCGGTCCAGAGAGACCGACAGAGACGACTGCGACGACCGCTGCGCGGACAGAGGTCAGATGCGGCCTAAGTTGCATTTACATAGTAGCGCTCTACGAGCAGTGAGCACTTAAGTAACGATCTGAAAGCTGCAAACCTTCTTAGTTACCGTGTCGTAATCGTGGTATTGTTGACCTTCTGCGGATAGATAGTGTTTGTTCGCGAAGCGAAGTGCGGCGTGCGGCTCGCGCTCGCCGCCATTCTGGATATTTTGACGGGAAGGTCGGTCACGTGATGCGCGGGGAGCGCTGCGGGACGCGGGGCGCCGGCTAGACTCTCCAGTAGCCGCGCCAGCCGTCTGCCGCCGCCGCAACCGGTCGCCGGCATCCACGCCCCGCTCTCGCATTAGAACACAAGACTCCTACGAGTTTATTGTAATATTCCGTCTATTGTTGTCTCGAAAATTTGAGCTTATCAGTGGTAAATTGACGCAAAGGAATACTGATAAAAAAAATTTGGAAAGGAATGTGTCAGACAGATCTTCCAAATCCGGGTAATAACTTTGTGTTTTCGCATGGGTGTGCGCGCTCTGTACGGGCGTGGATTCTGTGAAAGGGCGCGCTCGCTCGGGCGGGTCGTCGCGACGACTCGGCGCGGCGGTGCTGGGGGCGCGGGCGCTCCGGCAGACATGTCCGGACCGCGAGCGCGGCGCGGCGTCTATGCCGCTCGGCCCGGCTAGAGTCGACACGCGGCCGCCGCAGCATGGACGTGGTGACGCCGCACATAACCTCCGTGCTCAAGACGTACCAGGCGCACGCGCCGCGCAGCCTGCAGGGCCCGGGCTGCGGGCGCGCGCCACCGCCGCCCCGCGCGCCTCCTGCGCCCGCCCCGCCGCCGTCTGCGCCACCGCTGCTGCTGGCCGCCGACACCGTGCTCGGCGAGCGCGGCGAGACCCTGCTCGAGGGCGAGCCCATCTCCTGCTTCAGTGTGGGCGGCGAGCGGCGACTGTGCTTGCCTCAGATCCTGACGTCGGTGCTGACGGACTTCAGCCTTGAGCAGATCAACCGTGTGTGCGACGACCTTCAGATATATTGCTCGCGATGCACACCGGAGCAGCTGCACGAGCTGAAGTCGACGGGCGTGTTGCCGCGGTCGGCGCCCTCGTGCGGGCTCATCACGCAGACGGACGCGGAGCGGCTGTGCGCGGCGCTCCTGCACGCGCCGGCGGCGTCCCGCCCTCACAAAGTGCTCGGTTTCCGCGTGTACCACGAGTGCTTCGGCGGCTGCCGCGGAGTTTGCTCTGTGGAGTTGAACCTAGTGCAGTGTGTGGAATGCAGGGCTCTGTACACGCCTCGGCGGTTCGTGTGCCACTCTCACGAGACCGAGCACCGGACCTGCCACTGGGGTTTCGACTCCTCCAAGTGGAGGCGCTTCCTCCTCGTGGCTGAGGAGGAGCTGGACAAGGAGAAGTGTACATTATTGTTGGATGAACTGGAAACGAGGGATTCGACAACAGTCGCAGTGCCGCTGACGACACTGGCTGTCAAGCAGCAGCTGCCTTTGAAACGAAAACAGGTATGTCGCTAGCTTGTTTTGATCCAATCCTTTTAGTTTATTAAGAATTGATCAATAATATTTAAATGGTGTCTTAGCCGAATCCTATTGGAATAGTTGGATTTGTTAGGGTGGCCACAACTGGGCAGGAAAGATGACTAGTCGACACGATACAAGAAGAAGTTGGATTCGTTCCTACACCGCTGAGGTATAGATGTGTAAATACTGAAACTATGTTTATCTTTTTGGTAGACATAATAATCTTCTTGCAAATAAAAGAAGAGAAAATTATTTCAAAGAGTACCTAGTTGTTTGCATCAAAAATAATAAATTATGAAATTTTATTCCCTAAATTGCCCTTCCATTGAAATTTCAAAAAATCTTAGCTCATTTTGTTTTGAACCCCCTTACTGGTTTCCTCTTTCCGTGAGAAAATAGGTCTATATAGGCCTATATCCAACTTTCATATAACAAAATAAAATTGGTACGGTACCTATCATTACATTAGCCTTAGAGATGTATAATAAAACGAGAAAAATTACAGTATAATATTAAGTGGGTAGCTATTGTGTTCAGTTTGCAAATAAGTCAAAATTTCTGTGTCGTGATATAGCTATTCGGTCATTTTTAGGGTTTCGTACCTCAAAAGGACAAAACCCTTATTGGATCACTTTGTTGTCAGACTGTCTGTCAAGTAAGACCCTTTATCTCGGGAACGCGTGGAGGTATCGAGTTGAAATTAAAACCATAATATACTCCAGTCTACAGTCCATTGAAGCTGTGAAAAAATCAAAAAAGATACGGCCGTATGCAAATGCTGCAAAAAACGTACATTTCGACACTCTCAAAGGAATCAAAATTTATAGGTTATTTTCCCTTGACCTAGAACTATGAAATTTGACAAGTAATATTTACCTACAAGTAAAAATCTACAAGGGAAAATCTGAAAACTATACATTTGTAATTAATTCGTAAAAAATATAGTCTTTTTTTTAAAGTACGTACCTATTATCAATAATTATGCAAAGAACGGCGACATTTTAAATTATGAATTGAGTTAACCGTGTCATGTGGGGTATCCTATGAAATGGCTTCATTAGCACAAGCTTAAACAGATTTTTAAATTATTTTTATTATGTACAATTTTCGATTTATTATTTTCAAGGTTCCGTATCTAGAGATGTGGTGGTACGGAACCCTCGGTTAGCGAGCCCGACTCGCACTTGGCCGGTTTTTTAAATTAATTTAGAATTTTTTGATGTCCTTGTAAATTTCACCCGCATTTTTCCTTAATTACGTTACACTTCCTCTCTTTGACTTCCGATTGGTAACCAGTTTTATTTAGAAACATAAATTTTTGTTATCGTATTTTCATTTATGGAACACAAAACTTAGTGACCCTTAAATTTTAAATTAAACAAAATTAGTAATGCAATGACGCTGAGAAACTATGACGTCACGCATTTCTATTTCATACATTTTTTAGAACAAAATTTTGTTTTTGTTCTCAAATTACTAAAACCACTAGCCTATTGTTATGAAGCTGAAACGTGGTTCTTCTTGGCTAAATGATACCAAATGCGCTTTAAAATGTTCTCTGACTCATTGAACAACTTCAGAGAGCTTTATGGTTTTCCGATACTTCGAAAGTTTCTACCAGTTTAAGGCAGATAATTTTGCGGTTTCCACCGGGGTTGGCAATGTTTAAAACATTTGTTTAAAACACTGGACAAAATACAGACCTGTTTAGAACAAATCATAAATCATTTTGTATTAAACACTTAAAACAAGCCATAAAAAACATATTTTATCTACTCTCATATCGTAAAGTACGAATTATAAACTTCAAAACGAATTTATATTAGCATACTTTATAAACACAATACCGAAATAAAAAAATAGTAGTTTATGAAACTGTTGCATAATGACCAAATTATGTGCAGTTTCATACACTACTTTATCTAATCTCATACTTTGGGATTGAATCAACTAAAATACAAAGATCAAAGTTAAGAGTAAGAAAAAAATCCCACGAAATTCAGTAAGTACCAACAACAAATCGTGTCATAGCGCTGAATCCCAGCGCATCACCGCGCTTGCACTGAAGCGGACGGTGTCACAGACAGGTAAAAACATTGCTTTCACTGATCTCAGACATTTTTAAACAAGAATGAAAATTATCCACGAACTTCAGTATCTACAACAAAATTCAACGAAAAACCAACACATCACCGCGCATGCGTTAAAGCGGGCGCTGTTACAGACAAGTAAAAATTGGAATGAAAACTTTTTGTATTGCTGTAAAAATGGCGCGAACCGCATGTGCGTTCCAATAAAAAAAATTATATGGAACTTCGTTAGTGATATTATCTCTTTGGTTTAACCACAGAACAGGTAATAAATTATCTGTTCTGTGGGTTTAACTTGTATCGTAATAGAAAAAAAAATACATTATAACATTATTTCTCTAACAAAATAATTTTATAATGTATTTTTTTTATTACGGTATTGTGTTGATAAAGTATGCCAATATAAACTCGTTTTGAAGATGATAATGCGAACTTTACGATATGAGAGTAGATAAAAACACTTATAACATTATTTCTCTAACAAAATAATGTTATAAAGTATTCTTTTCCATTACGATACAAATTAATCCAAAAAGTTAATATTACCAACGAAGTTCCATATGAATAATTTTTTTATTGAAATGCACATGCGGTTCGCGCCGTTTTTAAGGCATTACAAAAAGTTTTCATTCCAGTTTTTACTTGTCTGTGACAGCGCCCGCTTTAACGCATGCGCGGTGATGTGCTAGGTTTTGTCTCCATTAATTAAATACGTTTTGTTGTAGTTACTGAATTTCGTATATAATTTTCATTCTTGCTTAAAAATTTCTGAGATCAGTGAAAGCATTGTTTTTACCTGTCTGTGTCAGCGTCCGCTTCAGCGCAAGCGCGGTGATGTGCTGGGATTTGACGCTATATCACGTTTTGTTGTAGATACTGCATTTTGTGAGATTTTTTTTTCTTGCTCTTTTAACTTTGATCTTTGTTGTTTAGTTGATTCAATCCCAATGTATGAGATTAGATAAAATAGTGTATGAAACTGCACATAACTAGTTATTATGCAACAGTTTCATAAACTACTATTTTCAGTGTACACAGACCAGGCTCCATACAGTTATGAAACCACTCCTGTATAACATTTGTTATATGGGCCATTTAAAACATTTGTTTAAAACACTGGAAAAATACAGACCTGTTTGAAACAAATTATAAAACATAAAAAGAACATCAATTTAATCTTAATAGTGTTAAAACAATATTTAAATAATGTTTAAAATACTTAAAATAAAAAAATTTCAATGAATTGATTTAAAACATGTTTCTTTTGTTTGTTGATTAAAAATAATGTTTTATTCCTTGTTTTACACCTTGATTAAACTCAAAATTCAACTTTCTGCGATTTGGTATAGTATAAATTTTATATTGAGAGAAAATTATTAATCGAGGTATTATTTAGCTAAACTATTAAGCACAAAACCAATTACTCACGTGTTGTAATAAACACTCTTATCGGTCACATGTACCGATTATACGTTGCCCGCGCCGGTCTAGCGAGCGCCAGTTACCATGGAATATGTCAATAATGAACGTACGTAATTGTTACATCGTGGTGCCAAACTGTTGAATTTTATTACCAAAACCTTTCATTCATATCAGCTCATATACGTCCCCACCGAGGGGCTCGAGCCTACGTCACATTGGTACGTGGCAGGATTCGAACCATAAAAAATGTAGACCAATATGAAATTTAAATTAACATTCTACCATAATCCTTGTTTGTCTTCTCCATAATGTGCTGGAACTCACTTAACAAATAAATGAGAACTGAACCTGGGATCTAAATCTCAAAACTTCCTAAAATTAGGTCATGATAAAAAAAAATATTTAGACAAGATCCCCTTTTTCTACAAAAAAAACCGGTCAAGTGCGAGATGGACTCGCACACGAAAGGCCTCGTACCATCGTACAAGAAAAAAAAACACGTTTCTTATATGGCCTGCTTTAATTATTCTTTTATAGTTTTGTTGTTATAGCGGCAATAGATATACACACTCTGTGAGGCGGAATTTGTGATGAACGCATTCGTAGTTTTATTTTATTGTTTTTGCATTGTTTTCTGCTAGTTTTTTGTTTCAAAAAGTGGTGCGTTTTGAAAAAAATCGTCTGGTGCACGTGAGCAATGTGGAGAACAATAAAATAAAATGAAGAAGGACGTGAAGACCCGACTTGCACTGGGTGCAGTTTTATAGACGCCCTACTGTGACCGGGTGTTCTAACTCAGAATGAGGCTGCTGCAAATACTGTCAAGAACTCCAAAGAAGATTTGTAATGCACTGGCACTAGCATTACAAATCAAAAAAAGATAAAAGGAAACTAAAATACGACAGACTAGGTTGTATGGTCATAAATACCTTTGCTTTTGCGCGCTTTTAAAAGCCGGAAAGAAGAAACAAAAAAAAACACTGAAAATTTCTACTGTCTACCTATTACCAAAGAATACTAAATATTACTATAACGGTTCCTGAAAGACAGCCCTCTGACAGAGAGACGTACAGACGGACTGAGAGTGGAGGCTTAGTAATAGGGTTCCGTTGGCACCCTTTGGGCACGTAACCCTAAAAACTACAAATTCATATTAATATATTTTGACCGGGCATTTTGTGACGTTATTGAGAGTTTTCGTTAAACAGAGAGAAATTAGCGTTAAAGTAAACCAACTGGAGCCAGAAGATTTAGACGTTTCAAAGAGTAAATCGTTATTTCGAGTGACCTTATACAGAGTTAACACTGTATTTTTATTACAGAAACACAGAAAACTACATATTATTATCATGATCATATCACAACGACCGGTTTCGCGCTGCCCGATGTTTAGTTATAATTCTTCAGAAACATACGCTTCAGGCTAACTCAAATCCGGGTAGGCTAACGGACGCGGACGACTACCGAACAGTTACTTACTTACAAGACGTTAAGCCGATCGCATCGGCAATTGCCTACCGTATTAATGGATGTGTTTTATCAATGTTTGGAATCTGCAAATTGCACAGTACGACGAGACAGATGTGTGGCTAGATTAAGTGACCAGGTAGCCGAGAGATGTACCTACTTGTATCTAGGAGAAAATCCTGCGGCAGCGTTTATTTGTAGAGTCGACATGACAGTGAAAGAAATGGGGAACGAAAATTTCAGAACATAACATTTTAATCGAATCATTCTCAGTGGTACATCTAACTCATGTATAGATAGACAGAAAACCCGGGACACTTCATATAACGGGCCAGAAATGACATTTCAAAAAAGGAATGACGGAACAAACAAAATGGCGGTGAATTCCTAATATACTTTCGATAACCAAACTGTAACCAATCTGTATCAATCTGGGTGACGAGGGGATGAGGTCGCAATCTAGAGAGCGGCAGGGAGTGTCCATACTGTGTGTTAGTACTAATATATATACTTTGCTTAAGGCGAAGTATTGATTGGTACAGTTCTCTCTGCCTTTTTATTTACGTGTAAAGAGTAAAGAAAACAATCACACTTTTTCAATGGTTTTTCGTTTCAATCAAAAACTACAGCGAAAGTATAAAAAATAATAACATTTTGTCACTTTGTATTATCATAACAAATATTGTTGTATATTTTTTTTATATTTATACTTCAAAATATTATTCATGACTAGATTTAAAAGTAACGGTGTAGACCTATATTTGGGATTTTTTTCTATCGAGCCTAAACTGCTCAATCGTGTTTCTAATAGTTTTTGACTTTAAGGAACATCATCAACAATAAGGGTGTTTTTTCAACCTTGGGTTTTCTATCGTTTAGGAGTAATTGACGTCAAAAATAACGAAAATCTGTAATAATACAGCCTTAAGTGTGTACTAATCACTTTAACGCCGCAATTTTGTGAATGAAGTCGTTTGTTCTTAACGTTTTAAGCGTTTGGCAATTATTGTGTACTTACTATTCAATATGTGAATAAATGTTAATGTATAATGAGCATATAATGAGTTGATAGGGCAGCGTAGAACCGGTCGTTGTGGAAATCCTTGGGGGAGGCCTTTGTCCAGCAGTGGACATCCTCCGACTATGATGATGATGAAATTATAATGATTCTTTGTTCTTAACCCTCCGTCAGTATATTTTGCAAAGTTGTGCGGATCCCATTTATGTCTTAATGTACTCATTGGCTTACTCATCAAATATTAGTCATATTATATCGTTTAAAAAAGGATTAAACTTAATTTATTGTAACGTCAGAATAAAAGATTCATAAACGGCAAACAGTAAAATTGAATAAGTGTTCGTAGGAGTAAGAGCCTTTCAAATCCTTGTACACATGAACATCACAACACACATCATCACATCTTTGAACATGGGAGGTATTTTTAAACAAACTTGTTGTCTAGAATCATGGCACCTTACCAGCCTTTATCACAGATGAGTTATTGCACTTCCTTATTGAACGAAAATACCTACGCATTTATTCACCTGCTCCTTCCCACTTTCAGACAATACACGGAAACATGGGTATTAAGGCGCTCGACTTAGCGGTTATAACTGCGTACTTTGGCGCGAATCGCGACGGCGCGGCGGCGACTGTACGGCGTTCTAGCGCTGACTAGCGAAGAGCAGCCTGTAGGCCGCGATAATGTGTAGGTACTTATCTCGCCTGCTCGACCGAGTGACGGGGGCCTGCCTTTACTTATAAGCCTAAAATATTTAAGGAGGACCGTCCCTAAAATTAGCAAATTAATTCATGATGTTTCAAACATCGCACGAAATAGCTTGGAAATAAAGTTCTTGTCAGCTCGCACTAGTCGCACTGCAACGTGACTGTGCTGTTTTACGTCAATCGTTGCCGACGAATCGTGCGAATATTGTGGTTTTTAATTCATTATAAATAAAATAAGAAGAATTTTCAAAAAGTTAGAAAACAAAATCATTTTATATTGTTTTGTTAAGAAGTTCATAAACTATAATAATAATGTTTTGTATAAAATTGCAGCAGTTCTATGGTTACAACTAGAAAAAAAAACGATGCATTAGGATTTTTTTTTCTTTAGTTCTGTGTATTAAAATAGAATTCGAGGAAATCAAAATCACTACTCATATCCTTTATATTACAAATCCTGAATTGAAATAAAAAGTGATTACCAAGTTGGTCGTTGGCGACGGTATGAGCCTTAAAGAGCTTAATTTTTATACCTGTCTTAGACCAATTTGTGTAATTCGTTTTGTCTTTGCCATTCGGGTCTGCTGCATAAAACATCATTGACTGTTGAAAGCTGGAATATGGAGATTATTTCTCTGTGCGGAGACATATTTATTATGGAGGCATATATCCTAGCAATATTGAGACAATTGAGAATAGAAGAGGGAAGATGATAGGACACTTAATTAGACACGATTATTTTATCAAGAACATAATAGAAGGAAAGCGCGGAAGAGGAAGACCTAGAATTGCTTATATAGACCAAGTTAAGAAGAAAGTTAAGGTGGAAACGTATAGAGAAGTGAAGGAGATAGTGTGGGAGAGAGAGACCTGGAAAGAGCTACACCGACAAGGGCACGGCTCTTAAATTGTGATGATGATATCCTAGCAGTTCAGGCCATTCAGACTAGAAATAAACATGAGAACTTTAGCGCGAAGTAAAATGTGACGGCAGAAGCTAAAACCCAAATGGTTTTACTAACGCTACATGCGCGGGCGCAAGCAGAGATGCAATTAGGCGTCCGTGACAGCTACAGAGCTCGTAAACGCATGCGCGTTACGTGCGGCCAGTAATAATATCTTGGCGTCTCGCTGTTCCCGCCGCACCCGCGATCATTCGAGTCTGCCTTTTCAGGTCAACGACCTTTCAAGGATAATCCTAAAGCAGTTATTCTGAATACCGAATATTTTTACCGCCTCCGTAGCTCAGAGGCAAAGTTCACTGGCTTTACACAGGAGGTCGCGGGTTCGATTCCCGGCGGGGTCAATTGTAAGACTCGGTTTGGTTGGTGGTAGGGCATTTTCTAAGCCCGCCTGGCTAGCTACCACCATGTTATCTAAGTCTTGCCGCCAAATATCGATGTTTATATCATTGGTGTGTTCCGGCATGAAGATAAGATAGCCAGTTCCCCATTGCGTTGCGGAATCTTGGTAAGCCCGCTTCCATCTTCGGCAACATCGTCACTTACCACCAGGTGAGATGTTGTCAAGGGTTTACCAATTGTGAATAAAAAAAAAATAAAAAAAAATACACTATGACAGATAATAGAAACAACTGTTCGCAATTTAAACAATACTTATTGCTAATAATACGCCTGAACACAGTCAATAGCTTTTATTGCCGAAGGAAATTGGAACGCAGAAGAAACTCTACCTAGAATTATCGTTGAAACTCTACCTAGAATAGGGGATTGGACTGCTAGTCATTTGAGTTACTTTTTATGATCTGTCAGAAACGAAATTTTGTTCTAAAAATGTTTGAAATACCCACAAGTGACGTCATAGATTTTAAGTGTCATTGACGATCTTATTTTGTGAATTTGATCAATTAAAAATTTAAGACGTGATGGAAGAACAAATCAAGTAAGGTTTTTTGAAACTTCAAGAGAAGAGCAATTTAGGAATATTTCAAATTTTATTTTTGATGCAGTCCGATCTCCTATATTCGTTTGAAACTCTACCTAGAAATATTAGTAACATTGATAGTGTAAGCTTCTTTCTTCTGGTACTTTTCTCATAATCAAAACATCCGTTTATAATCATTTATTACAGTGACAATTTGAGAACAGCTTAGGACAGCTGTAAACAACTCGATTTAGCTCGAACATCGCCTCCAGTCGAGTTCCAAGAAGAACGTAGCGCGGACACTTATTATGTATATTATATTTACGTTCCAACTAACGCACTCCACAGATATAATAAGTAATCATCTACAATTTACAAGACCCATTGATGGGGAATGAGGCCTCCAGTAGCTATGTCTCATTCCGTATTATATCTCACTAATATTATAAAGTCGGTGGTGTAATGGCTAGGGCCACTGCTTCCAGTCCGGGAGGTCGTGGTTCGAATCCTGCCACGTACCAATGTGTTTTCGAATTTCGATTTCATATGTGCGTTAATCCAACGATCTTTATACGGTGAAGGAAAACATCGTGAGGAAACCTGCACATACCTGCGAAGAAACTCGAAGGTTTTGTGTAAATTCCACCAACCCGCACTGGGCCCGCGTGGTCTACTAAGGCCCGATCACCCTAATTCAGGGTAGGCTCGAGCCCCTCGGTGGGGACGTATATGAGCTGATATGAATGAATGAAATATTATAAACGATAAGGTATGGATGTTTGTTCCACTTTCACGCCTAAACGGATGAACATATATTTTTTTAAGCTATTGTATAGCTTTTATCGCGGGCTTTGAGGGGACCGAATCAAGAAATTTCGTAACGAAAATAAAACCCGACACCCCAACATATATATTGAGTTCTAAAAAACTTACAGTGCCATCTATCTATCCATCATGATGATGATGAGGATCACGATGATGATGATGATGATGAGGATCATGATGATGACGATGATGAGGATCATGAGGATCGTGATGATGATGAGGAACATGAGGATGATGATGATGATGATGATCATGACGAGGATCATGGTGATGATGAGGATCATGGTGATGATGATGATGATGATGATTAACTTTCTTAGTGTTAATTTATTACATAAACATCCCGCGCCCTAAGGACTATATGGTACTGGTAAATACTGCTTAAATAAAAAATAAATAAATAATTATAATTGCATAAGTTGATAAAAAATGCTATGCAATAGCTTTACCGCGGCAGTCCCATAGTGCCACACGTCTCTTTTTCATTTAGTTCAGGCTCATTGGCGCCAGTACGACTTACAATTGGCAGGTTTTTTTACTATTTTGTTGTTTGACACGCCAAGCCATCAGGCTTGTATGTATTACTTTTTACCATAGAGCAAAAATAACCTATGAAAAAACCGGCCAAGTGCGAGTCGGACTGGCGCCAAGGAGCCTGAACTAAATGAAAAAGAGACGTGTGGCACTCGGGGACTACCGCGGTAAAGCTATTGCATAGCATTTTTATCAACTTATGCAATTATAATTATTTATTTATTTTTTATTTAAGCAAAGTAAGGCTCCGTAGTCTTTTCAAAAAAATAATTTAAACAAATAGTTAATCCTTACTTAATATTATAAATGTGAAAATGTGTTTGTTTGTTTGTTACCTTTACACGCTTCAACGCCTTGACCAATCTTTATGAAATTTGGCATGCAGTGAGCCTGTGACACGGGGAAGGACATAGGCTACTTTTTATCCCTGGAAAATAACAGAATCTGATGCAGTTCCTGAGGGAACTAAAAAAATACTCGATTGTTGTGTTTTTTTTTGCACAGAGATGGTTGAGTAGGTGGGAAACGACATAATTTACTAATCACCCTTAAAGGCAGTCATAAAAACAATGTCCACGCGGGCGGAGCCGCGGGAAAAAGCTAGTATTGAATGAAACCAACACGCAAAAATCGGTGACTTTAAGACCTTTCATTTAATTGAACACATAGTTTTTAAATTTATTTGAAAGTGATGAAAAGTAATAAAAACATAAAAATCGAGAATTGGGCTTTCGTTTTCAACGTAACAGCCGCTATAAAGCCCGCATTGATTTGAACTTAAAATTAATAGACTTACGTTCGATATTGAAACACGTATTATCCTGCTCGGATTGAGTGATCTTAGCGTCTTAACACAATAGGTAGCAAACTACCGCGCATCTGTCTATTGCTACGCTAGGCAGGCACATAAACATATATAACAGAAGGTACGTACGTCTAAGTTACTATCACAAACTTTGTAGTTCATATATGTGTCTGGGACTACTTAGTTTCTGAAACGTGTACTGAGTCTCAGTAGCTAAGCAAAATACATAAGTAGAACATACACGTTTTCTAGTTTACATGTAAATATAGGCCTTATCGTATCTGTCATCGGCTCGCTCGCCCCTCCTATCGCGCAATCCTAGTTCCTAATAAAACCAAAGCCATATCGTGTAGATAACATTCCCATTTTACTTCACAAAGGCGAGCCTTCTGTTGTTTCCGTACATTGATAATATTAGTAAACCCCCTTCCAAACAACCAAGCAATTTCACTTTCTTCGGCCATTTTGTTTTCCGCCATTTTGACTTTATATTATAGGACTTCCGTAATTTTTTTTTTCGAAAGGTCTAGCTTATTGTGTTGGCCGTGGCCCTTTACAACTTCACCGGGCAGGGGAGGCGAGTACGGAAGGCACTCAACCTATTGCAACGCAAAAAGATGCAACTGCCTAAGGGCGCCCAGGTGGGCACGGATCTCGGCTTAGGTCGTTGCTTGGACAGGGGAGGATCGGAGAGAAGCGGCCTCGTACGTGCCGGTAGCGCTGGTAAGCGCCAGAAGCGGGGGGACGCCGCCCTCGCCGGCGAGGGCAGAATGTCGGTGTAGTGTTTCTCTGTGGGTTAGGGGGCGGGACGATCAGCTGGAAATATATTATTGCAATCAGCCGCCGGCGCAGCAGTTGTTGCAGGCCTCAGAAGCGGCGCTATACAATTCCTTAGTGCGAGTATTGCGTCGGGGTTCAAAATTGTCTACGTTTGTACATTGAAATTGGCACCGTTTTTCTGGTATCGACGGTACCATCATCGGCCAAATCAAATGATTGTCATTGTCAGTCAACGTCAACCCCAGCTACTTGTTCGGGTGGCCACGTCTTGACGAGATAACGATAGGTCCTTGAGTCGAGCTCTAGCTTCTCTACTCGTCAAGCACGTCCAAGATGGCTATCAAAGCATGGCTCTTGATGGCCCATCATCCCAGTATGGCTTTATACTCGCACGGTCCGCATACATGAGTAAATGACATGTTTGTCTATTTTGTCCTAATGTTTCCGTTGTTGGTCATTTGTGAGGAATGTTTGTATTGTGGAAAAGGAGCCACTTGTCTGTTAGGTAGGATAGAGCCAAGATTGCATAGTGTTGATAATATCTTAACTAGTGGCCCTGTGAGCTGTTGACATCGCGAGTTTTTAGAAATGGCTCAAATGTGATATTCCGCCATTTTGCAAAATTTCCAAAAAATAAATCGACAAAAGAAATGCATGAAATAATCTAACCTGCTTAGAAAATTTCACGAGAATCGGGTGAGAAATGCAGGTCGCATTGTAATATTTCGCCATTTTGTAAAATTTCAAAAAACTGAATCGACAAAAGAAATGCACAAAATTTCACGAGAATCGGGTGAGAAATTTGACCTGTAGAGGAGAACAGCCGGACATCCGCCGGACTCGCATACGAAAGAATTGTTGCCCAAGCTGAAACGAAGACGCTTCGCGCTCGTTCGGTCAATTATGTCATCTCAGCGTGCTAACTCCGTCTGTAAAATCTACCAATTGTATTATGCTGTCCTGGTGGCGCAGGTGGTTAGTGCTGAGCGCTCTTATCTACTAGATAGTGGTGTCGATTCCTACCCAAGCAAAGAATAAAGACTATTTACTAACTTAAAAGAAGTTTCACTCTGCTTAATCATTTAAATAAATCGCGACTCTTGCTGCGACACAGTAAAGTGCAATTCAGGTTCACACAGCTCCAATTACCTACAGTTATATTCACCTACAAGTTGCCTCTCTTCCTATCGCATAACTCTTATCTCTTCTAGCTACTGATTTGCCTCCTGCAGGATGACGCGCGGAGGCGTAGAACGTGGCGTAGGTACATTTTCATGCCTATAGCGCGGAGTGCGACAGGCCTGCAAGGAAACATACTCGTACGTATGGCGAACAGGCTTGTTTACTCTGTGTTTGGGTGTTATATTACGATTATTAATGAGTATGTAAATATGTATGTACATAATATTAGTATCTAGTATATCACTGTTTGCCATATTACTCTTTCAATTTTCTGTGGTGCAAGTAAACTTAGTGTAGGGCCAGATGACTGTTTGTTTCATCCCTAAATTACAATTATAATCTTATAGAAGTCACACACAACGCCAAGCACAGAGGGATGATATGAAACATAATGCTAAATTTATTAGCTAAGCCGTGGCCATTGTGTTTGTTCTTACCAAGAAGATTACGGGTCTCATCCATATGAGACCCAGTAATCGGACAGTTTTTGTCTCTGACATCGTCCGAATCAATCATATACGAAAACTGTCCATTTCTAAGATACGTTTGAAGTTAAAGGGGTCGGAACATTTTTTTTTTCAAAACATTTACTTTTTTTTCGAAATCTTTATATTTCGAAAGGAGATGCAAATACATCCCAGAAAAGCAGCGCATGAAGTATTTTGAGTTATTGTCCCACGTTGAGCGCCAATAAATTGGATAGCTCACATAGGGCCGTCTCGTTGACATTCCCGGCTACTAAACTTTTTCTTTAATTTTTCCAATGTAAGTTTACAAAAATACAACTTAACTAAATTGTCTATAAAGTGTAAACTCTCAATCAAATTCAAAGAGTAGTTGGTTATTGAGATTTTATATCAAACTAGCTTTCCAAATAATGTTCGGACTTTTATTTTAAAATTTCGGTTACAGCTCGTGGCAAACTTTATTATGGCTCTGAAGTTGTTCGCAAGACGCGTCGCAGTAGCAAACTTTGGGTATTGGTAGGACGTAAAGGTACCTAAAGCACGTAAGGTCTTTGCTTGAAGATAGCAAATAAAATTATACTCAAAAAAACTTTCTTATTGTTAAAAAAATAAATAAAACTTTAAACTCGCTTTTCTTAGCCTGGAATCGAATAAAAGTAATATTTTTATTTCTTTGCTACTACTCAGTTATACCGGTGGCGCAATAAGCACTCGCAACACAATTCAGATTAGTAATAAAGTTTGGCGTGAGCTGTACCGCTCGTTATTTGCCTGGACACTTCAAGAGCTGACACTAGTATTATTAGTACCAACATATAGAATGGACACTCCCTGCCGCTCTCTAGATTGTGACCTCACCCCCTCGTCACCTAGATTGATGCGGATTGGTTACAGTTTGGTTGTCGAACGTATAGGATTTCGCCGCCATTTTGATTGTTCCGTCATTCCTTTTTTGAAATGGTTTATGGCCCGTTGTATGAAGTGTCCAGGGTGTGCCCTGGTTTTGCTGTATTAACTAATTAACTGGCCGTGGCATAGTAATAAGTAGATATTTCTAGTCGGACACCGTAGGCACGAGTAGGTAGGTCGTAATATCCAGAAGAAACGATTGGATTGCAAAATAGTTCTACTAGACATTCAACTCAACCAATATTAGATTCAAGAAGAAACTATACTGCCTATCCAAAGAATAGAAGAACCTTATTATTGACCATCTCGGCAATTTTAACACCAAAACTCACGGAGCTCTGCCTGCCATGAAATTGTGCAATTTCTGCGCAGTACAATAATTTACGAATGACAGCAACATGTCTCGTCGTACAAGAAGCTAACGCTCCTGGCACGCCTCCTTCAGCAATTAATCGGAGCGACATTTTTTTTTCTTATCTGTGTGCCTATCTATGTTAGACAACTATTATCGACTTAAAATGTTTTCGCGCCTTTGCTCCTTGAGCTTGTTAGAAGGTGACTGCAGCGGCCTGTGATTGGCCGAAGCGGCAGGCGCGGCCGCAAGCAACGCGAACGCGAAGCCTCTCACTTCGGCGTAGGGCACAGCGCCAAGATACACCAGTAATAAAATAATGGATCACCTTTGACCAAGATTTCTGAGGCACTGACCAGGTCCAACATGTTTTTTAACTGAATTCGGATCATGACGGCCATCGATATAGGAACACTAAAATTCGTTTAGTCATACACACGGTTAAGATAGTGGTCATACAATCAAGTGGTCGCGTGGTCTTCCCTCTATACTAGGAGGTAACGACAAATTCGGTAACGATAACGGAAATGGATAAACTTAGTTTAAGAGGATAAATGGCAACCCTCTGATGTTAAATATGTCGGTCTGCCTGCGTTATGTACTTTTTATAACGCCTGAAAAACTAGTTATCGTGACCAAAAAGAATAACGATAAGGGAAATGGCTGAGTAAGATATAGTCGCTGGGTCCGGATGCATGGATCCAGCAGATTGTTGTATTGAAGTCTGTTTATATACGTTTTGCTTTTGTATTTTACTAACTCTAGAATTAAGATCTATGTTACTAACAAAACTATGGACTAAGTTGTCTGTAATAAATGTCAAATAATAATAATAATAAATAAAATGAAAGTACTAGTTGTACACACGACAATTATGCAAAAACTGAAAAAAATATTCGGTGGCGTTATGGAGCAACGCCCCGTCCGTTAGTAGTAGAAATTCTGGACCAGGCCCCGGTCCAGTTGGTGCCGGAGCACCAAACTTGCAAATGGCGGACATTAATTCCAAAAAAAAACATTAAAAAGTTATGGTGTAGCCCCTATTTAAATCGTTTGCACGTAGTCCCAATTCGCTATCTTCAAGCGTTTCCGAGATAGGAGTTCCAGGCACCTTTGGTGCTCCTGCAGGGGGGTGGGATCCTGGTCCAGAACTCTCGCTGTGCCTACTACTAACGGGCGTTGCTCCATAACGCAACCGAATATTCGGTCAGTTTTTGCAGAATTGTCATGAGTACAACTAGTACTTTCATTTTATATCTTACTCAGCCATTTCTCTTATCGTTTTTTTTGGTCACGATAACTAGTTTTTCAGGCGCTTTAAGTACACAACGCTACCACTTTGCGCAGGCAGACCGACATATTTAACATCAGGGGGTTGTCATTTATCCTCTCAACCTTAGTTTATCCATTTATTCGTTATCGTTACCAAATTTGTCATGCATGACCTCCTAGTCTACTCGAAGCTACTAAAATCGGAATTATATTTCTCTAAGCAGATGACGTAATAGGATTGTGGTGTGGTTATTCTAATATTGGCCTTAAATACGTGTTACTTACCTTATCACATATTTTATTTCTTACTATTGGCGGCATATCTTTTCTCTCTCTCTCTCTCTCTCTCATACATGATTCTTCGTGTGCCTACCTTCTTGACTGCTAAATATAGTAATTAAACTATATGTTATTTTAATACTTGATTGTGCAGTATTCACTCAAGTAAACAATAATGTTCATAACATTAGGTAATTAATTAATTAAGAGTAAACAAAAAGAAATATTTTATTCGGATTAAAATTACTGCATAGAAATAATCTTCAATTAAGCTCATTTTTCTTCAGCATAGTATTCGAATAGAATCTTAGGTCCCTTAAAATTAGGCCGATCTAGTGTTCCATACCAATGATGACCGCTATGGAAACTAACATTTGGATTCATATTTTTGAAGTGAAAACTTCTTTAGGTGCGTTGGGTATTTTTGAGATGGGAAAAAACCATTGAACTCGCGACACTGTAAGCGACACCGACACCGTACCAGAAACACTGGCAGAGTCAAAACTTATAAGTTTTCACTTCTGTCGGCACTCCCGAAGCAAAACATACTGTATGGACACTCCCTGCCGCTCTCTAGATTGCGACCCCACCCTCTCGTCACCCAGTTTGATACAGATTGGTTACAGTTTGGTTGTCGAACGTATAGGATTTCGCCGCCATTTTGTTTGTTCCGTAATTCTTTATCGTCATGTCATTTCTGGCCCGTTGTATGAAGTGTCCAGGGTGTGCCCGAAGCTAAGTGCTGAGATTTTTTTTCTCAAACAGCGCCCACAATCTGTTAAATCATGTTCAGATATAGCCAAATTGGATTGTAACGAACTTTTTCCTCGTCATTAGCGATGGCGAGTAGATCTTATCAGGTCACAGTAATAATTATTGAGCCATCATATTTTATTGGTTCGGTAAAAGATAACATCGCGAAAACAGTAAAGTGTTATGCAAATAGGTGTCTTAATAGGGTATACTATATCTTTTAATGGCCTATTCTAAATTTTTTATCGAAGCAAAAATTGTTATACATATTTATTAATATCTATGAATACAATATTCAACAAGAATTAGAACCAGCTAAGCGGGTTTTTTGTATAATTTTGCAATGCCGAATACAAAATGTCTTGAATAATGTGCGAAATTCGAACTTTGCCATAATGCTATGCAGCTATGCTGCTCGGATGTATTCCTGTATTAAAGCTAAGTATATCCCTACTATATATCCCTATAGTCTTAGGGCTTACGGCGATCTGGTCATCGGAAGCTGCACCTGCGGCGGATTACAAGCCGCTTTGCACAGTGATACTAGGGACCAATATGAATGATTTCATTCGAGTAAATGAAAATTTCATCCACTGGAATTCAAGATGGCGGACCTTTTCCAAAATGGCGGCGGCATAATTTTAAAATAATTATAGTGTCAAAACGGCTGCACCGATTTTTGTGATTGGGGTGTCAATTGATTTGTATTGTAAAGCTCTTATCAAAAAAAAATACCATTTCATAAATAAAAGATGGCGGCCGAAGATTACCAAAATTGTGTAAAATTTCAATTGTTTTTTTTTCGTTCTATTGAAAATAATAACGAAATATTCTATGATATGGTTACATAGTTTTTAATTTAAATAAAACCTGATAATATTATCTACAAAATAAAATAAAATGCTTGAAAATCCGACGAATAGTTTTTGAATTATACGCATTACAAAAGAAACGCGTGGTTTTGAAAGCCTTCATGTCACGTGATGTGATGCATCGTAAAATCAAAATGAGAGCACTGATTTCAGTTTTTTTCATTACAGATGATTTGTATTTAATCCTGTATTATATGGCGTCTCTGTGAAAACGGGCTAAGTGCGAGTTGGACTCGCGCATAAAGGGTTTCGTACCACTACACACATAATTGTTTATTTGTTTTAATCACAAGTGTCACAACTTACTAAAATGTCATTCTGAATCAACAGTTTCAGTTATATGTTTTTTATGTAGTTATGACTATGTTTCTTTTATTACCTACTAGCTGTTTCCCGCGGCTTCACCCGCGTGGACCACGTTTCTATGACTTTCGAGGGTGCGCAGTGCGCGAACCGCAAGCGGCTCGCGAGCGTGGTAAAAAGTAGCCTATGTCTTAATCCAGGTCCTAATCTGTCTACCTACCAAATTTCAGCCAAATCCGTTTAGTAGTTTTTGCGGGAAAGCGTAACAGACAGACAGAGTTACTTTCGCATTTATAATATTAGTAGGGATGTAGAAATCTCAAATCCTACCTGGTTTAGTTTTAGGGGATATTATATTAGGCCCTCGTAACAAAAACACAACTTTGATGGCCCCCTTTTCTTTATTTTTAGACGTAAAGCAGAAATGTACATATTATGTATGTGTGTATATATATTTTTTATATATATTATATATATAATTACACTACCTTCCCGCCCAAGATAATAAAAACTTATAATCACTAACCAAACTTAGGTATTTATTATCACTCCTCGTCCGATGTGCTTAAACTGAAAGAAGAGAAAATTCATATGAAATCAGAACAAAATATACCTAATATAATTTATAAATAGTATGTTATATACCTTTCGTTTTTGCAGCTGCCTTTGCATATGCTGCATTGCACTGTGCAGGGAAGACCCACCCGCCGACATGTGCAGCGCATTGTTTCGCAACCTTTTTTACAACCGCAATGATCCAAATATGACAACTCACGCCATATCTTCAGACCACTGCGGTACCCAGCTATCGTTCAAGGTCTTCCAACCCCAAAAGGATGGCAATGGCACAGAGGCACATCAAGTGTTAGAGCATTGCCCCATAAGTGGCCCGCTTGATAAACGACACGGAGCGCGTGTTTTTCTAATGCTGCCGCTGTTGGTGGGATGCTGGTTACTGGTTTATTTTTTGTGGCAAACAGTTCCTTGCGTACCAAGTTCACTGATGAATGTGCTGTTTGCGGATCATACAGGTAGCAAGTAAACTTTTCCAGCATAGCCATTGTTTCTGCAGAAAGTCTTTGTAATGGCTGCGATATTTCTTTCAAAGCCGGAGTAACTTCAGGATGTGACAACCACGTTTTAAAGCACGACCTTTTTCCTTTTGTGTGGAAGTAAGAAGTAGTGTCACACCCTGTAAAGGCGTGAAAACCACGAAGAGCAGTCAATCTGTCAGGACCCAAAGTTTCAGCAATTTTATGGACTTCGACATAACGGCGTTTATTTGCAGTTCCGGTCAGTAGCCATACCTCTTGCAGGCCGCTCTCAATTGTCATTTTATGAAAATATGAGATTAATAACACCAAAACATCTGTATCGGAAGATCTGATCAAAATGCGCGTTATTCCTTGTTCCGCCATATCTTTTACGTGAAGTACAATGCGGCCATCAGCTTGATGATGCTGCTCTTATACAAATGATTCGGCCAAAGAACTCCAAAACTTTTCAAGAGTATTACTCATCAGATCTCAGGCCTCATGTTCTCCAACTAGTGCAAAAAGTAAAGGCAAAGAGAATAGACCTAGTATGGGATCTCTATCTGCCGAATAGCCTAAAGAGACAAGAACGAGAAGGTAGAGGAGCTGGCATTCGTCGTCAAGTTATTGCTAATAATAGCTTACCTTCTGATTGGTCAGATTTTCTGCGTAATGAAAAAAATAAATCAGAGCTTTTTCAGTTTCTGGGGCAAGCCTTCCTAAATGACTTTGATGGTGCTAATGTGGTGACAAATCTTGATAAGCAATTGACTTCCTCAGACTACACTTGCACCACGATTGCTGGAAAAACAATTGGAACGCATGCGGAAGAAGCTGATGGCCGCATTGTACTTCACGTAAAAGATATGGCGGAACAAGGAATAACGCGCATTTTGATCAGATCTTCCGATACAGATGTTTTGGTGTTATTAATCTCATATTTTCATAAAATGTCAATTGAGAGCGGCCTGCAAGAGGTATGGCTACTGACCGGAACTGCAAATAAACGCCGTTATGTCGAAGTCCATAAAATTGCTGAAACTTTGGGTCCTGACAGATTGACTGCTCTTCGTGGTTTTCACGCCTTTACAGGGTGTGACACTACTTCTTACTTCCACACAAAAGGAAAAAGGTCGTGCTTTAAAACGTGGTTGTCACATCCTGAAGTTACTCCGGCTTTGAAAGAAATATCGCAGCCATTACAAAGACTTTCTGCAGAAACAATGGCTATGCTGGAAAAGTTCACTTGCTACCTGTATGATCCGCAAACAGCACATTCATCAGTGAACTTGGTACGCAAGGAACTGTTTGCCACAAAAAATAAACCAGTAACCAGCATCCAACCAACAGCGGCAGCATTAGAAAAACACGCGCTCCGTGTCGTTTATCAAGCGGGTCACTTATGGGGCAATGCTCTAACACTTGATGATGCCTCTGTGCCATTGCCATCCTCTTGGGGTTGGAAGACCTTGAACGATAGCTGGTTACCGCAGTGGTCTGAAGCCAGGGAGATATGGCGTGAGTTGTCATATTTGGATCATTGCGGTTGTAAAAAAGGTTGCGAAACAATGCGCTGCACTTGTCGGCGGGTGGGTCTTCCCTGCACAGTGCAATGCAGCATATGCAAAGGCAGCTGCAAAAACGAAAGGTATATAACATACTATTTATAAATTATATTAGGTATATTTTGTTCTGATTTCATATGAATTTTCTCTTCTTTCAGTTTAAGCACATCGGACGAGGAGTGATAATAAATACCTAAGTTTGGTTAGTGATTATAAGTTTTTATTATCTTGGGCGGGAAGGTAGTGTAATTATATATATAATATATATAAAAAATATATATACACACATACATACATATGTACATTTCTGCTTTACGCCTAAAAATAAAGAAAAGGGGGCCATCAAAGTTGTGTTTTTGTTACGAGGGCCTAATATAATATCCCCTAAAACTAAACCAGGTAGGATTTGAGATTTCTACATAGGTAATAAAAGAAACATAGTCATAACTACATAAAAAACATATAACTGAAACTGTTGATTCAGAATGACATTTTAGTAAGTTGTGACACTTGTGATTAAAACAAATAAACAATTATGTGTGTAGTGGTACGAAACCCTTTATGCGCGAGTCCAACTCGCACTTAGCCCGTTTTCACAGAGACGCCATATAATACAGGATTAAATACAAATCATTTGTAATGAAAAAAACTGAAATCAGTGCTCTCATTTTGATTTTACGATGCATCACATCACGTGACATGAAGGCTTTCAAAACCACGCGTTTCTTTTGTAATGCGTATAATTCAAAAACTATTCGTCGGATTTTCAAGCATTTTATTTTATTTTGTAGATAATATTATCAGGTTTTATTTAAATTAAAAACTATGTAACCATATCATAGAATATTTCGTTATTATTTTCAATAGAACGTAAAAAAAAACAATTGAAATTTTACACAATTTTGGTAATCTTCGGCCGCCATCTTTTATTTATGAAATGGTATTTTTTTTTGATAAGAGCTTTTCAATACAAATCAATTGACACCCCAATCACAAAAATCGGTGCAGCCGTTTTGACACTATAATTATTTTAAAATTATGCCGCCGCCATTTTGGAAAAGGTCCGCCATCTTGAATTCCAGTGGATGAAATTTTCATTTACTCGAATGAAATCATTCATATTGGTCCCTAGTATCACTGTGCAAAGCGGCTTGTAATCCGCCGGAAGTGCAGTTTCATTTTGCTAAGCCCTAAGACTACTACTAATATTATAAATGTGAAAGTAACTCTGTCTGTCTGTTACGCTTTCCCGCAAAAACTACTGAACGGATTTGGCTGAAATTTGGTAGGTAGACAGATTAGGACCTGGATTCAGACATAGGCTACTTTTTACCATGCTCGCGAGCCGCTTGCGGCTCGCGCACTGCGCACCCTCGAAAAGTCATAGAAACGTTGTCCACGCGGGTGAAACCGCGGGAAACAGCTAGTAATATTATAAATGCGAAAGTAACTCTGTCTGTCTGTTACGCTTTCCCGCAAAAACTACTGAACGGATTTGGCTGAAATTTGGTAGGTAGACAGATTAGGACCTGGATTAAGACATAGGCTACTTTTTACCACGCTCGCGAGCCGCTTGCGGCTCGCGCACTGCGCACCCTCGAAAAGTCATAGAAACGTGGTCCACGCGGGTGAAGCCGCGGGAAACAGCTAGTACATAATAAAGCGTCGGTAGCTCAACCGGTAACGACTCGGTTCTTCTAACCAGAGGTACCGGGTTCAAATCTGGACGGCCAATGTACCAATGAGTTTTTCAAAAACTTACGTACATACTTACCGATTGCTTTAACGGTGAAGGAAAACATCGTGAGGAAACCTGCACACGACTGCGATGAAACTCGAAGGTTGTGTGTGAAGTTGACCAACCCGCACTGGGCCTGCGTGGTCGACTAAGGCCTGATCGCCCTAGTTGAGGGTAGGCTCGAGCCCCTCGGTGGGGACGTATATGAGCTGATATGATGATATACATAATATATTAGTACTAACATACAGTATGGGCATGCCGCTCTCTAGATTGCGACCTCACTCCCTCGTCACCCAGACTGATACAGATTGGTTACAGTTTGTTTTTCAAACGTATGGGATCCGTCATCATCCCAATTCTACGATCGGCCGCCGACATGTACACTGCTTAGAAATTATTTTCTGTTCCTACAGAAAATAATTTCTAAGCAGTGTACATGTCGGCGGCCGATCGTAGAATTGGGATGATGACGGATCCCAAAAAAAAAAGTCAAAAAAAATACCTTTTCTCTAAATTGCGACCTCACCCCCTAGTCACTCAGATTGATACAGATTGATTGTCGAACGTATAGGATTTCGCCGCCATTTTGTTTGTTCCGTCATTTGTTTTTTGAAATGTCATTTCTGGCCCGTTGTGTGAAGTGTCCAGGGTGTGATTAAAGTTTGATTACTTTCGCCGCGGCCTGGTGATAGGCTTGTGTCCACTAAGAATAAAACGGATGGATTGGCGTTTCTAATGATCGAAACTAAACTAACTAACCAAGCGAACAAACAAAACTAAAAACTGAAGACACATTTCACTCAGGTTGTTTTGCTTTTTATGGCACGGGACTGACGTCATTTACGTTAACATGGCGGTCTTGAGCGTTTTTGCGGTTAATTTAAATCGGAATATGAAAACGCAAAATAAATATTATAATTGATCGATTTTTTTTGAAAAATAATGTATTCTTAGGATGAAATAGGCAAACAGGTATCGTTTTAAATTGATTTTTAAATTTAGTCAATTAAAAAAAAACAATATGACGTATTCAGGTGTCTATGACGTTGGCAATCAATGTACCTAATGATAAAAAGAGACGCATATCCACTACCATAGACCATAGTCTTAGGATTATGTGTGTGTCGCCGGCAAATCGATCGTAAGAATCAGGCAGATCATGAAATGCTCGGGCATATCGTAGAGGGGCTCCGAAAAAACCTTATTACGGTGGCACCAGATATGTTAACCATAGTTTTTTTCGGAGTCCATCAATATACATATACCTACATAAATTAATAAAACTGTAACGGGGCCGTGTCTGTCTGTACATAAAATATTTTTGGAAAATAATAACTGTAGTGGACATTACTAACGATATAGAGGCCAAAACAACAAATTTTGAAATGTTTGTCTGACTATCTGTCTGTATGTTCGCGCATCACGCAAAACTACTAGGCCAATTTTGATGAAATTTTGTATGGTAGTTCCTTATAGCTCGGGTTAACATATATGATACTTTTTATCCCGGAAAATTCAAGAGTTCCCGTGGGAAAATTCAAAACCTCTACGCGGACGAAGTTGCGGGCACAGCTAGTCTATAACATTCCCGGGCATTTCATAATCTGCCCAATAGGAATCATGACTGCCATCTGCGTTACTTTTTATCATCTGTCAGAAACGACATTTTGTTCTAAATGTGTTTGAAATACCTAACGTCATACTTTTTCAGCGTCATTTATGTACTCATTTTGTGATTTTGGTAAAATGAAATTGAAGATGAAAAACAAAACGAGTAAGGTTTTGTCAAAGTTTGAGTTGGAGGGCAATTTAGTGATCAAGAGTTCATAATTAATTTTTGATGCCGTCATCTTCCCAATACTACGATCGGCCGGCGAAATTACTGTCTGTTTCTTCTAAGGTTAAAAAATTTACCTTTCTATAAAAAGTATGGACGAGCCCTGACATGTCTGACTATGAAGACGTCACGTCGTTACCTATTTGTAACGTTACAACTTACAACAAAATAACGCTACAACCAGAGATTTGTTACCATAGATGGGTTATGTACTAACAAACAACATTTGAAAATCGAACCCATTTACACACACAATATTATAGTTCGCTTCCATTTCACACACATTACAAAGAAAAGAGATGCCAATAGGGAATCGGACTGCTAGTCATTTGAGTTACTTTTTATGATCTATCAAAAACTAAATTTTGTTCTAAAAATGTTTGAAATACCCACAAGTGACGTCATAGGTTTTTAGCGTCATTGACGAACTTATTTTGTGAATTTGATCAATTAAAAATTGAAGAAGTGATGGAAAAACAAAATAAGTAAGATTTTTGGAAACTTCAAAAGGTGGGCAATTTAGGAAATCATATTTCAGATTTTATTTTTGATGCAGTCCGATCCCCTATTGGAACCTTTTTATTTGCTTCGCACTTAGGACGCATGTAACCTATCTTAACCTACCCTTATACAGAATGTAACATAATTAGTGTAGGTCCCGTTAACTGGGGCTTCTACTCATCATACCGAACAACGTTTTTTCTACTACTTTGCTCAAATCGCAAAAAAAATATGTTTACTCTTCATACAAATCGATCTGCTGATCGACCAATTTTGTGCATTTTAGTATGGAGGGTCCAATTTTTTTTCGAGAATTGACTATGTGTTCCTTGGGGAAAGTTATGAGTATGATGAGTATACATCCTATACCAATTGTCCTACAGCATATCTTACAACTATATCTACACTACATTTATGTGACTCTAGTTTCAAGTGTACATACGTTTGACACGTCGGCTACCGGCCAAAGAACTTACTTCAAACTAAACGTCGTTGCCTTTCGTTCCTTCGTCACAACATATAGAATTAAACCTATTTGGTCATACACTGCTCGCTCACACTGTAAACAAACAGACATCGAGGGGGCAACGAACTGTGCTGGATGCATGCAATGCACCTCCTTTTGCAACTGGTTATCTGCAGGGCTGCCAGATACAGGAAACCTCAAAAGAACCAGGAGCCGGTTTGTACCTAACCCCTACGTGACCTAAATACATGTAGAATACGAATATGCTTTGTCGTGTGACCGCTTTTCGATGGAAACTGGAAAGAACAGGTCTAGAATGCTGATTGTGCAGTATTTTTATAGACTAGCTGTTTCTCGCGGCTTCACCCGCGTGGACAACGTTTCTATGACTTTGCGGCTCGCGAGCGTGGATAAAAGTAGCCTATGTGTTAATCCAGGTTCTTATCTGTCTACCTACCAAATTTCAGCCAGATCCGTTAAGTAGTTTTTGCGTGAAATAGTAACAAACATACATCCATACATTCTTACAAACTTTCGCGTTTATAATATTACTAGCTGTTTCCCGCGGCTTCACCCGCGTGGACAACGTATCTATGACTTTTCGAGGGTGCGCAGTGCGTGACTACAAGTAGCCTATGTGTTAATCCAGGTCCTAATCTGTGCACCTACCAAATTTTAGCCAGATCCGTTATGTAGTTTTTGAAGTAACAAAAATACACACTCACAAACTTTCGCCTTTATAATATTATAGTGTGATTAGGATAACAAATTGGGTGCATAGGTACTCAAATAACCGGGCGCTATTCAATATGTTACGAGATTGGTCCTATAAAAAAATACTTATGAAATGGCATTTCTTTTCTCCGTTTAAATTTGCTTTTTTACGGTATTAGTTTTCGCATCAAGAATGAAACTCGAAACTCTACCCTATAATAAATAGTAAGACTTGAATTATATTCTGCGTCCGACAGAACCCCGCTGTGTTATTGCCTATCGCGCCTCTTAAAGGCCAATAAAAAATAAAATATGCGTTTTTTTTTTAAATTGCGATATAAAAACAAAAAGTTTTTAATACGAACGTGTAGGCAGCGCATCGCATTCGTCGTTGGCAGTTTAAAAGAAAATTTTAACTGCCAGTAAATTATTTGTCACGTAAACTCTCGTAAACGTTATTTTTGCAATCTTGCTAAGAAAATAATTATTTATTTTAAACATCTTCACAAAATCGTATTCCTCGGTTTGCATGATCATAAGATAAAATATGATTTGATTTCTATCATAGATCGATTCTTAAATAATTTTTAAGCACCTTTTTCATAATGTCGTTTTTTTTAGGGTTCCGTAGTCGACAAGAAACCCTCATAGTTTCGTCGTGTCTGTCTGTCTGTCTGTCCGCGGCTTAGCTCAGATACTATTAGTACTAGAAAGCTGTTATTTGGCTCGGGGGAAACATATTATTAATCACACCGACAAAGTGGTATAATAAAATTTTGAAAAAAAAATAGGGTACTTATAAAGAGGGGGTGTTTTTTTTTTTTGGTGTCGTAACCTATCGTGTTAGGGGCGGGGATCGAACCGCCAGCAGCGAAAGCCGCGGGAGGTGAGCGTGCCTAAAGCTCTGGGACCTACCTGGACACTAGGTAGTGGTTCTCTTCCACGAGGCACTCGCCTTACAGAGTACCAGGACGAGCGTCTTGGCGGCAATATCTACCGTAACTGGTCCTTGCCTTTGCCTTATGGTGCTGGCAGGAATATGACCTAGCTGTCGGTGAGTGGGGACGCTATATCATAAACCTGGTAGTTTAGCATATCTGGTAGATATACGAGAGGGGTATGTTCCGTTGCAATGTTAAAGTAACTAACTAAAAAAAGGGGTATATTTTCAGTTCCCTCAGGAACTGCATCGGATCGGACTATGCTATTTTCACGGGATACAAAGTAGCCTATGTCCTTCCCAGTGACATAGGCATGCATGCCAAATTTCATCAAGATTGGTTAAGGTGTTGAAAAGGTAACAAGCAAACAAACACATTTAAGGATTAGTAAGATTTACTTAAAAGGAAAACTATCACGACTAAATAGGCTTTCTTAATTTAGGAGTAATAGTCGACCAACTTACCTAAGATATGTAGTTGGATAGATTTATAAAAAGTTCATTTGACTGACTCGTTGGCTCAGTGGTTAGTGCCCTTGACTGCTGATCTGAGAGTTGTGGGTTCGATCCCCACCCAGGTCAAACATTTGTGTGATGAGCAGATTTGTTTGCTCTGTGTCTGGGTGTTAAATATCTATATATGTATGTATTTAAACGTATATAAGAAAGTATGTATATATCGGTCTCTGATTCCCATAACACAGGGAATCCTACTTTGGGGCCAGATGACCATGTGTGATTTGTCCCAGAATATTTATTTTATTTTTTTATAGATTTTCCATACAAATTGTTCTTAGCATTACCAGTTACCAACTGTAAATATAATTTTGTTTTTTAAAATATGTATGTATTTAAAAAAAAATGACTGCGGAATCCTACTTTACGCGAGTCCGACTCGCACTTGGCCGGTTGTTAAAAATGAGTTTAACCATGCTTTTGTGTTATTTACTACTTGACTGTCCAAAAAGGAGGATAATGATTTTCGGGTAAATTTAAGCACTCGTTTGTATGTCTTTCTTTGGCTAAGCAAAATCCTGTCGCTCACGGACCAAGACGAATCCAACGACACCTCTCACTCCAAAACCCATCAAGCCGTTACAGAATGTGCCAAACTAATGCAAATACATACATACATCATCATCATCATATCAGCCGAAAATCGTCCACTGCTCCAAGGCCAAAGGCCTCCCCCAAGGACTTCCACGACGACCGGTCCTGTGCTGCCCGTCCCGCATCCATCGGCTTCCCGCGATTTTCACTTGGTCCCACCGCGTGGGAGGCCTGCCCATGCTACGTTTTCCGGTGCGCGGTCGCCACTCGAGAACTTTACTGCCCCAACGGCCATCTGTTCTACGAGCTTTGTGCCCTGCCTACTGCCACTTCATTATAGCGATTCTGTGAGCTATGTCGGTTACTTTGGTTCTCCTGCATACATACGGAAAACAAAACACTCCTGGCGCAGTCGGGTAAAAAAACATACGTATAAATCAATAGCAATCGGGTCGTTCCTTTCCCTCTAATATGGTTGAGAGGAGCGATGGCGGACTCTCGCGTTATACTCGTGACCGGGTGCTGTCCGTGTGAACTGGCCTACACTTGTCAAAGGCGTTCATGACATTCAATAATTTTAATGTATAACTTCTCGTGTCATATTGTTTTTATGTTCTAATGACATTATTTAGTTTTTTTTTATATATCACGGATTGGATTTTGACGTTATTAATGATAGATTATTTCTTGATTTTTTACAAATTAAATTATGTAATCAATCACTATTTTATGACTATCAGAAAGAGTGTAATTTGCAACTATTTTGAATAAATATCTTGAATCTTGAAAAAGCACACAACACAGTTACGGAGTCTAGTGCAGGCAAACTAGTGCATATCCACTTTGGTCTGCATGACGTCAGCTATTCTATAAAATATATGTACCAGTCATGTAATGTTCTATGTAGTACCCACGCGAGTTGCTAAGCGGATACCTCATCCTTACTATCTTTACTTAATATTATAAATGTGAAACTGTGTTTGTTTGTTACCTTTTCACGCTTCAACGCCTTGACCAATCTTAATGAAATTTGGCATGCGGGTAGCCTGTGTCACGAGGAAGGACATAGGCTACTTTTTATCCCGTGATAATAGCTAGACCGATGCAGTTCCTGAGGGAACTGAATAAATACTCTTTTTTGGGTAATTTCTTTGACATCGTAATGGGACAATGGATCGTTGTGATTTTTTGCACAGAGATGGTTGAGAGGGGTGGGAAATTACATAATTTACTTAATCTGGGAAAAACTCATTTCCACGCTTGCGCGCGTCGTCGTCCCATCGGAGCAACGGAGTGAAGTGACTTTTTTCTATCGAATTGGATGAGGGGGTGGGAAGTGACATATACTGCTAATAGGAATAGCCCGATTTAGTTCTTGAGGGATCTGGAGATAACTCATGTTCACGGTTGCGAGCTGCATGCGACTAGCGCACCAGTCACCCTCGAAGACAGTCATAAAAACAATGTCCACGCGGGCGAGGCCGCGGGCAAAAGCTAGTGCTTTAATAAACCTGACTAAATACCAATGCCCTTCTAGCTAGCTGTTTAGACGCAACAACGTGACATTACATTCGGTCGGTTTGCCGGCATGGTTGAGGTACACCCTGGACACTTCATACAACGGGACAGAAATGTCATTTCAAACAAGGCGGCGAAATTCTATAGGTTCGAGTACCAAACTGTAACCAATCTGTATCAATCTGGGTGACGAGGGGGTGAGGTCGCAATCTAGAGAGCGGCAGGGATTGTCCATACTGTATGTTATACATATATACTTTGGTTACAGTGCAGATTGTTTATGATACGGATGTGGGTAGTTTTATAGAATTTTTATCTTCTTCGTGGGAGAAGTTTATTTTACTACTAGATTCAATCGTTTTATGTCTAGACTTAAGATTCAGCTAGGTGTTTGAATTGACAATACAATTTAAAACCTTAAAAAAATAAACATTCTTTCATAAAGCTTTGTAGGTGTACTTGTTCATTCGTCAAAACTTATTGTGGTCGGAAGTAATTTCTTAGGCGGTAGCTTAATTAAATGGGCGGTAATATGGGTGTTTTTTGACGTGATAACGTCTTGTAAATCGATGAACGCCAGCTGCACGCATGAAAAAGCATGACTCATTGTCACGTTCCGCGTGCAAGCGAGAGCGCGGAACCAGCGATAGAGAGGCACGACCGGCCTAAGCGTTCGGCTTGTGATCAATGTTTTCTTATGACGTTATCTTATCACGTAAAATTATCGTCCATAAACCGACTTTACAGACAACCAGTTTTTTTATTCTTGAAGTAGCGGTAACTCGAGGGCAGAAATATTGATATATATGGGCAGTTATTGGTTGGAGCGATTAGTTTTTTGTTGTTGGTTAGGAGGGAGCAAAGCGAAGGCTGTTAGGTTGACATGACAGGCGACGCGATAGCTGAACAAGTGTGCAGCGGCAGTCGCCAGTGAAGCACCAGAACCAACTTCACTTTAAATATTTGCTGCCCATGTGTTACTAATTGTTAATTTGTTGCCCGTTTCAGAATATTATACCGCCCATTCCACTATTTTACCGCCCATTTTACATATTATCCTACTACTTACATTTAACCGCCTAATCAATTATTGATTTAAACAAAAGCTGTTTACTCCAGAAGTCCAGAACTCGTTCCGAGCGTCAAATTTTGGCATTGCCACAATACAATTTTTGCGTTGCAAGAGTAGACGATACGCATTTACGCATTAGTTGAGATCAGAACGCATTCTGAGGCTTTATTGAGCATCAAGGAATTGGGTTTTTGAGCCTAACAAAATTATGTAGGTAGGTAGGTAAAACTACATTAAAATACACGTGTAAGAGAGGTAGGAAACCTGTTTTTTATATTACAGATTTTATATCTTATCTTTCTAGGCGTCATTAACATACACAAGCTAAATTTCAGCCTAAGTACCTACATAATATATACTTACTAACAATTCTACCGAGTTTAACTACTGTGACGTACTGACCGACGGACAGACGAACTTGCATAGTGAAACTAAAAGGCTTCCTATTTTGATTTTGAGGAACTTTGTAACAATACTTTGGAGTTATTTTAATTAACCCTTTTCCACCCACTGTCACTACCCGGGGCCAGTGGTTACGTGTCACGGCACGTGTATGCAATCTCCCATACATTTCGCATGTCCTCAAGGCGGTGTATGGTCGGCATACAAATCACGCATCGTAATTCTATTTTGAGGTTCGGCTATATTTAAGAACCGTTCGTCGGTAGAGTTACATTTTGTTGGTGAATTTTGAGCAGGTATTCGAAAGTGTTCGTTTTAAATATTGAAAATACCACTTTGTTCTTTTTGCAGAGTAACTTTCGAAAAATATAAGTATAAAAGGAATTAGATAATAATGAACTGTTAAGTACATTTGTTACTTTATTATGAGTTTTTAGGTAAGTTTGAGTTATTAGGGTGGGTAAGAAGCAAGACTGTAAATAATTTGGCAAATATTAAGAAACACATCTTAAAGTATACGCCTCATCTATGAGATACAAAATTTCTCTTTGCTTTTCGTTCAGATAAGCTCTCTCTCAATTTTCCCTAAGCATTTTCTTCACTTATCTCCCCACTTTCATCATCCTAAGTATTCAATTTTGCTGTCAGTACCTCGTAGGCTCAGAACGAGGCCCTCGGCGTTCATTCAAGGCCCCAGATTATGTGGGCCCTACGCCCTACATTATTTACGTACCTCATTACGCCCTTAATGACGCTTGGCACTTCCGCATAAGTATTGAAGTTACTAAAATGTTTGAGTCTGTTCAAAAGGTCACTGTCTAATTACAATTACAAGGCTTTTGTTTTACATGTAAAGACGAGTGCATAGGTATAGGTCATCATAGTTACCTCGTTACATTGGATAGCAGTCTCCTAGGTCACTCAATCAACATTAGTTGTTTAGGTAATCTATAACTTTAACAAAGAATAAATAGGTAAAGGTACCTATCTACATAATATGATCCTGTTTTTTCAATAATGATTTCATTCGTAGATATTCTATATAGATGAAATCTTTCATTCATCTGTTAGATAAAAGTATAATTCCTAACCCTTTATTTTCTTACCATACCTAAATGTTACGTGTAAACAAATAGACCAACCTAAAAAGCTTCCGGCATCCATTCGGATATCAACACCTGGCATATTACACGGCCGATGCCATGTCTGTCTCGAGTCTCGAGTCCATACAAATTGCAAGCACGTGTACACCCAACCAAGTTCATTGATCTAACCCTAAACGGCGCTCAATGGACCTAACAGTCTACCGCCTAACAGCCTACCGCCTAACCAACCTAACATTTTAGTCATTACATTATTCTCGCGGTCATCCCCTTCGCACCGTGCTCGTCATTCGCGCAACAGACAGAGAAGATTGACAATAGGTTTTCACGCATGCGCCCTGGGTCCAAATTAAATCAATCTAGCTGTAACAAAAATAGAGGTCAGACAGGTTCAAAGAAAACTTCGTACACATGTAAATTGACCGACTACGTCTAAGGTAAACGCGAAATAAGATATACATATTTTCGTAGATAAGGCACAAACTCGTACACTCCAAGAGAGGGGTCAGTATTTTACGTATACTAATTTAACTTTATGATCTTTGAATTCAATATTGTTTTATTTTCGATCCCGCCGTCGTCTTAATGTTTTTTAAGAATTTATTAACATAACACGGAGATTTTACTAATGGGCATGGTATGCATGATTCGTAAATAGGGTTGTCTGTCACCCGTACTCTAAAATAGAGTACTGTCCTCTTTTTCGTGTAGGTCTACTTTATAATCTAAGACACCAATAAAGTACGCTAAAATACTCTATTTGCATAACTCTTTTGACCGTTTCTGGTACTTATGAGACTAAATGAATTGGAGGTTATGCGTAATTTGTTTATTGCGGTCGCGGTGCATCGGTTTTCTTTATTTTACACTATTTACAAAAACACTAATTCAAATGGATGACGATAATGATTAATGTGACACATGTTTTAATTTAAATTTTGATTGCAAAGATTCTCTCAATATTTTCAAGGATGACAAACATTTGTTAAAAACTGCGAAAAGTAACTAAAAGTATGTTTTTAAAGACAAATAAGTAAAAAATTAATAAGTACACGTACTCTTTTTTATGGTGTGTACTTTATTTTAATTTAACCGAAATGAAAAAATACATTATTTGTCCAAAAAAAAGTGGCAACCCTATTCGTAAATCACTTTTAAAAAACTGCTATAAATTATGATATTAGCAGGCAGTATTTTAACCACCACTTGGTCGATGGTTTTTTTTTTTGGTATGAGTATTTTTCATAAAACCTCTTTACACGACATATTGTTTGTTTGTCCAAGACCCATCTTTCAACAAACCGGGTCACCAACATCGCTTTGTTAACTAATAAAACATTCCTTGAGCCTTGAGGCATATTAACTAGGAGACTGAAAGCATTCATTCATTGGATGTTATCTACACGACATCCTTTCATCAATCAATTTTCCTAATTAAACTATATCTAGTTATCATATCTGTCTGTCTATCTTTTTATTATACATACTAGTCTCACAGATAGAGTTCGTAATAATTTTCTTTGTTATGCATCTCATAGCAAAACTTACTCATCATGGCTTTACCAGAAACTCCATTTGGTACACTCAATTTATAAACAAAAGCAAGAAACTGAAAGCTTTCCACACATATGTAGGTAGTTAGACCACAGACATAGGAATTAGCTGAAGTTATTAGGCCTAACCACACTTCTTTAATTTCAAGATCAGTTAGTTGCCATAGCAATGAAGAGGCATGTGGCTCTGCATGCGTCACCCTTTATTTTTCGCTTGCATAGGAGACGCAGAGTGACGCATGCAAAGCGGCATTCCTCTTCATTGCTATGGCAACCAAGAGGCATCCGCTGTTGATATTGAAATTGATCTGGAATTGAACAAGTTTTCATTCATTCATCATCGAACGGTCTTTACTAAGATCCATTGCCCATATTACGACAAACAAACAGAGCCTATCGTCGCTTAACCTACTTCAATCATTCTTCAACAACAGACGCTGTAGTGACTAAAGGTGTTGTAGGCTGTAATTCTTAAGTCATGGCATTTCTCATTTTCGCGCCACGGAGGGGCGTCAAGGTAAAATTGTAATTCCGGGCCTCCCGTGGTGGCCTGGTTTGAGCGGGGTGGGGATGGAGAGGTTAAAGTTAGGAGAGCACCGCGTTTTGGTTATATTAGAAGGTGGTTTCATAATTAAGTTTATGCTAAAACTACGGGTAGAGCGTGGGCAGGAGCACTCCATTGACTTAATTCGCTTAACGGCAATTGGATGATGCCAAGGGTTTATATATAAAAAAATTAAAGTAAATAAAAAAAAAAGTTGACGCTATATTTACATGGGTCGCACAAAAGAAATATAAAATAAGTAAGAGAAAAGCCTTTGATTTAAAAAAAAAACTCGATTATTGATTCACAGCAGCTCACGGGATGGTGCTGTTTTAAGGTTGTTTGTATTTTAAGAGTTGTTCAGCTTTTGAGGCATCTTCTCCTTTTTCGTAGGTAGATGTCTACCGGAATATAGATTTAGAATAAATTTACATGACAAAGTAATAATGTTAATAAACTAGTAGTACTTTGTCATCTAACTAGCTTTTGCCCGCGGCTTCGCCAGCGTGGATATCCATCCACCTAGGTGGACAGACTGGTTTGTCGGCTAGTAATAGACGGTTTTTATGACCGTCTTGGCTCGCGAGCGTGGACATGAGTTTCCTCCAGATCCTTCAAGAACTGTATTGGGCTATTCTGATTAGCAGTATATGTCACTTTCCACCTCTCAGCCAAATCTGTACGAAAAAATCCCTTCAATCCGCTGCTCTGATAATAATAATTGCGACGGGAATACAGCAGGGAAGTAATGAAAGGAATCCTAAGAAAACTTACGAGCTCTTGGAAATTCAAGCTAGCAGCACGGATATCTTACGAACCCGCGTGGCCTAATTTTTCCAGTGCTTATTATCAAATATATGTGGCAGGCAAATTGTATGATTAGTCCGTATTGCAGCAATAATTTAATTAAAATGGGTTAAATAATATAACAATGTAGTATTGCTTTCGCCACATTATACGTAGAATTTTTTAATCACAGCCTAAATATGAATTTCGGAAAGAAAATAAATTTTGGGGTAATATGGAATATTTTTATTTAATAATATTTAAAAAATAAATTAAAATGGGTTAACAATGGATGACCGTGCAAATAGGCTTCGGAATAAGCTTAACATAGAGTTGCCTTAAGTTGACAAATTTCACTTGAATAAAAAATAATTCATTTACAAAATTTTAAAATAAAAAAAAGGTTAGGTAACGATCGATCGTCCCCCTTGGTATAAAAATGATCGTTAACTAAAAGTAAGTCTGTCCCGACTTTCGATGGAAAGAAATCTAGAGTCTGGCCATTGACTACTTAAATTAAAAATCGTAAGGGAATACACAGGCAAAAACAACTCAACAACACGTAAGCAATTATCCGAAAGAGGTATAATGCCATTAAGCCGGGAAAAAAACGACCCGTGTGAAGAGAAGCAAAAAAATACCGTGCATACAAACAAAAAAACATTACGTTTCAAAGAAAACTGCACGATTAAATTAAGTAAGGGTCTTGAGGTATTAAAACTTGAACCATAACATCCGGAAAACGGATACAGTATGTAAACGGTCAGGTAAAATGTAAAATGCTGCACGCCGATTCAGGCAATTTGTAATAATTCGTCCGTATGTAAACGATCAGGCAAAATGTGAAATCCTTTACGCAGATTTTAAAATGCCAAGCCAGGCAAATTGTAATAATTCGTCCGTATATAAACGGTCAATACCGAGACAGGCAAATTGTGAAAATGCCGTACGGCAGATTGTAAATGAGATCGCGAAGCAGGCGATGTTAGGTTCGGTCAGGTTTGATTGATTTAACTGTCAAAGAGCCGAGAGCTCCCCGCCCTCGCCATTATATAATTTGCCTGACCGTATGTATAATGACGAAATATACAGTATGCCTGCGACATAAACATACTTATAAAACGACTCCGCGTACACTGAAAAGCTCTACAAAAGCGTTCGTGTTAGAGTGTCAGCGAATTGAATTCGTTGTAAGATTCTTGAAAGTTGGTCAGGTCATATCACAAAATCTGACGGCCTAAAGCGTTTTTCGGACGTGGTCAAGTAGCAATATAAGTAAAAGTCTTCTTCAGCGAAATTTCGAGATGGTTTTCAACATTTTTGGCCAATCAAAAATTAATGAAGAGGTAACTCTACGAAACATGTTTGATAAAGATAGACCTTTTAATAATGTCAGTATCAGATTACTTCTTGTACGTGGTTGTACTTATAAAACTAAACAACTTGCCCCGGCGAACCTAAGCAATCGGAACAAAAAATGGTTACACCATTTTCACAAGCTTTATATGCTAGTTCTCGCCAAAAGAAAGGCTGGGAGGCCACTGTTGCGCTTCAAAGACTGTGCCAGACTGTTTTTTTTTCCTCCCTCGGACTGCGGAATGGGGAGGGAGGAGAATGCGTTTACGCATACCAATACAGCCGGCTGTACTGGTTATGTGGGACTCACAGCCCTGCGCCTATATGCATACATACCCATTATATACAGGTATATATAAATGAATATGGACAGGCCCAACACTACCCATTAAACTCCCCCTAAGCTTTGGTAGCTAAGCCACCTTAAAAGCTCATCGGAGCGACGCCCCCCATAGGGAGGGGGGGGGGACTGTGCCAGACGTGAGATGTCAGGCTTTAAAAGCGACCACCAGGGCTGGGAAAGGCTCGCGGAGGATAGAGTCGGTCGGGTGGCGCAAGTCTGTGGGAAATGGGCGCAAGTCTGTGGGAAATGGTCGCAAGTTGTGTGATGAGGCCTGATTTAAACTATTATCCGAACGGAGGCACCGGAGACATCACGCTGTCTCTAATCCATCTATCGGGAATCTCCTGTCAGTCCTGCGGTAGACTGTGCCGGTCTCGCATAGGAAGTCACCAAAAACATTATATCCGAGTCAGTGACTAAATCGTATGTTACAGACGCATGAGGCCAACGATGATGAATAAATTTGTCCCAAGTGATTTGGGACAAATTTTGGCAGCTAAATTAGAAACACAACCCGGTTTCCGATTGAGCTGAAATTTTGCATACACGTTCATTTTGGAGCACAATTCATGGTTAGCTAAGTGGCGTCATTCTAAATCCAATATGGCGGTCTCCCAAAGATGTCGGACCAATTATTATTTTATGCACCCTCATGATATGGGTATCAAATGAAAGGGTTTGCTGAGAAAAATACGAAATAATCAAAATTATTTTCAAATTAAGGCTTGTAGGTACCTCAATGTTTTTCGAAAACTTCTTGTATAGGCTTTTTTTTCAGTGTAAATAATAATTCAAGTTCATGACACAAGTTATCGGCCATTGTCGGGCTGTATATTCTTGGGTCGGGCATTATTGGGACCCCTTATGCATGTTTCCAAATTCAAAAAAAATATGAGTGCGGTATTTCCTAGGCTTAGGTATATTGAAAACAATCAATAGATAATCCTGGTACCTTGATTCCACTTTTAAGTACATCATCAGAACAACTTCAATACACCAGAAGGAACTCTAGCAGCTCGCGGGGTTTTTTTTTATAAACCTACCCGGGCGTTCGCACATCAATTCACCAAAGTTTTTTGGTGGACTAACGCACGGCAATTAATTTTATGTTTATAGCCATTGAAGAAACGCTTCTTATCGTCAAAAACCCATGAACGTCCTCCCCCCCCCCCCACTGCTGGGGCACGTGTCTCTTCCCAAACTCGGATAGGTTAGGCCACACACACGGGGGCCAAGGTGTTGGGTGTTGGTGAAGGTTGTAAGACTACTGGCAACCCCGCTGTCAGAAGTTTTTCAAGCTGCCTATAAGCACACCCTGGACACTTCATACAACGGGCCAGAAATTTTAAAAAACGAATGACGGAAAAAACAAAATGGCGGCGAAAACCTATACGTTCGACAACCAAACTGTAACTAATCTGTATCAATCTGCGTGACGGGGGTGAGGTCGCAATTCTAGAGAGCGGCAGGGAGTGTCCATAGTGTATGTTAGTACTAATATATATACTTTGCTATAAGGCCTACATGCCTTATAGGCATTACTGCCATCGTGTAATAGCAACTGGAACCAACGACTTAACCAAGCCTTATAAATCTCCCTAACTGTCAAACCCATCCAAGTAATGACCGTGCCCCAGGTCATACAACCTGCATGATCGATCCAATCACTAAGAAAAAAAATAAAAAAGTGAAAACTTTGCAGTTTTTAAGCTTTGAACCTCCGAGTATTCCTGGCGAACGACTAGGTAGACAAACTTTTGACCCTGCGAGTGTTCCTGGTACCGTGGCGGGTTACATTACATAACAGCGTCGCGAGTTCAATAGTTTTTTCTCATCTCAAAAATGCCCAACGCGCCTAAAGAAGTTTTTACTTCAAAAAAGAATTAGAAAATTAGCCAGGTAAATAAAATTAATATAAAGAAAGAGAAACTGACAAAAAAATGGTAGGAAGGGTGGGTGTACGCACGGAAACGCCGTAAACTATACTCTTCCACAACCACAACGCGCTTACCCAATTAGCTAGGTACATTGTTCACAAAACAACAACAAAAATCCGGCCAAGTGCGAGTCAGAACCACACATAGGGTTCCGTACCATCATAGTAGATGGCGCTAGTTAGCACGGAAACGCCGTAAACTATACTCTTCCACAACCATAACGAGCTTTCCCAATTAGGTAGGAACATTGTTCACAAAGCAAAAAGAAAAAAACCGGCCAAGTGCGAGTCAGAACCCCACACATAGGGTTCCGTACCATCATAGTAGATGGCGCTATTTCATGAGGAAACGTTTTTTGTATGAAGACCTCTTTTATTTTTTCACTTTTTCAAATTTTTAGTATTAATTGTTTAACAGCGGCAAAAGAAATACATCATCTGTGAAAATTTCAACTGTCTAGCTATCACGGTTCATGAAATACAGCCTGGTGACAGACGGACGGACAGCGAAGTCTTAGTAATAGGGTTCCGTTTTTACCCTTTGGGTACGGAACCCTAAAAAAAGAATAGAGTTAGTAACCGTTTTCATTTTCCCCAAAATACGCCGACGTTCCATGAATTGGCGAAACTTTGGTAAAATGACGGGCGTGTCTGCGAGCGAGATGAAACGACCCACCTCTATTTAGGTCAACTAGGCTTTTTGCACTTTCACCCACGCCTAGGGTTGCCAGGCGCAAGGATTCGCTGTGACATGTCAGGATTTGGACCTCCTGTCAGAAGTCCAGCTACTTTGGAAGTTTCGGTTTTTTTGACGGCCTTGTCATGCTGCGTCAATCGGCCTTCGACTCTACTACATACTTATGTTATGACGTGGGATATCCCAGATATCCAAAAGCAGTATAAAATAAGGAATTAATTAAAAATTAAAAAAATCGACTGCATTAAAACCTAACGCCTTTTTGGCCAATACGGTAAAAATGTACTATTTTTTTGAATACTCGGGTAAAAATGTATCCAATGTTACTCACTAGATCAAATCTTAACGAAACGTCACACTCCAAAATCCATCAAGCCGTTTTGGCTACAGGGCGTGCCAAAGAAATAATCATACATTTATATATGTCACCGTAAAATTTTAATAACCGTTAGATTATAATCTAACGGGATCTATCTCGCGAGATTGTGAACTGTCGAAAGATTGTGAACCGTAACATACTGCTTACAATTTCACTAGTGTCATTGTAATCTCACTAGTGACATTACAATAACACTAAGCGAAGTGAATAACATTAAATAAATGAGCGAGTGAAGCCAGCGATGTTAGGTTCGGTCAGGTTTGATTGATTTAACAGTTAAAGGCCCTCCCCCATAGGTGGGTAGCAGAATGGTTCGCAGAAGAAGAAATCATCGGTTTTATTCGAATTTCGAAGATACAAGAATGGGCCGTGAAATTGTTAGCCGATTGACAATTTACCGTCATATTATAAACTAACTGAATTTAGTGTAGTGAGATTGTAATATCGCGGTTTTGACAATTTCCTGGCGGCTTCTGGCGCAGTCAGGTAAAAAATTCGGGTTTGCTTCGTTCGCCCCACAATCACTGGGCCATAGATAATCGAATTCACTGCTCACACTCCTTATTTTCCACAACGATGGCGTCTCTGCATTATGTTTGTGACAAAAGTGTACTTTTAAAGTAGCATCTGGAACTGGATGTTCCGGACTAACTTATACCTAACATGACAAGTTGACAACCCTACCAACGCCCTATACTGCGCACAGTGGAAAATGGTAATTGAAAAGCTGGTACATACTAGTACGAGGGATATTGTTTGCACGGGGATTGTTGGCCGTGGTTACTTTGCTCGAAGGATTATAGAGATAGAGATGAGAGGGGTTTGCAAAGGCTTATGTTTTAAAAGCTTTTAACATCGACTTAAGAGGGTATTAAAAAAAAATCTTAAAATTACTACTTGTAGATAATGGATGGGCCGATTCTAATGAAACTTTATACACTTACATATACAGATTACATTTTTTTCAATTGTGTTGTCACTAAATAATAGTGATTTAAGGTTTTCATAGTAATCTTAAAGTTAGCTAATCTTATTTTAAAATAAATTATATCTGAAATTTAATTAAAGATATCCACAGCTAGAACTTCGTGACTTAATTTGTACAAATTTTCATAAGGATCGGCCTATCCATTTTCAAGAAATAGTTATTTTGTTTGGGAAACGATTTTGTAAATACGCTCTTAAAGTTACACACATTCAATTCATATGATGTGCTTAGGGAGTCGGTGGCGTAACGGTTAGGGCCGCAACCTCCTGTCCGAGAGGTAGATGGAGTCCTGCCAAGTACTAATGTGTTTTCTACTTTAAATTTCATACCTATGTACATCTTTATCTGACGCTCTTACGGTGAAGGAAACCTGAAACGCCTGCAAAGAAACTCGGAGGTTGTGTGTGAAGTCGACCAACCCGCACTGGGCCCGCGTGGTCGACTTAGGCCCAATCGTCCTAATTTATTGTAAGCTCCTGAGTGGGGAGCATGTATGAGCTGATATGATGATGTTCTTAAAGATAGGCTTGTGATAATAAAATAATATACAAGGCCCAAGAGGAATGATCGAAATTCCATAAACATTGAAATATTGTAATTTAAAACTTCATGTTCTAGTTTCCCATAAACTCTAACAATGATAAATTTATCATTAAGTGATAAGCCTGGGGAAGAGACTAGCACCCCTAAGTCTCCCAACACAGGGAATCCTACTAGGGGTTCTAGAGAGCTCAATCTAACGATAACGTACTATGTATGTTCATCATCATCATCATCATCGTATCAGCCAAAGAACGTCCACTACTGGACATAGTCCTCCCCCAAGGATTTCCTCGACGACCGGTTCTGCGCTGCCCGCATCCAGCGGCTTCCCGCGATCTTCACCAGGTCATCGGTCCACCGACTGGGAGGCCTTCCAACGCTACGTTTTCCGGTGCGCAGTCGCCACTCGAGAACTTTACTACCCCAACGGTCATCTGTTCAATATCTATGTTAACAATAAACAATCATAATCTTTAAATATAAAGATGAATCTCTATTTCCCTTGTTCATCGCATGACGTGTGAACGGCTGGACCGATTTAGCTAATTCTTTTTTTTGAGTTCGTTATTGTCAGGAGAAGGTTCTTATGTAGGGTAGAGTAGTAAAGTGTAGTTTAGTGTAGGGTAGAATAGGGTAGGTTAGAGTAGTAAAGTGTAGGGTAGGATAGTGTAGTGTAGGGTAGGTTAGGGTAGGCTGTGTAGTGTAGTGTAAGGTGGTACGTAGTTCGCCGGGACAGCTAGTATATTTATATTTCTAAACACAAATGCTGCAAACTCAATGGAGGTAAACAAGACTTTCCTTTTTGCTTAATCTGTCAAGTCACAACAAACGCTGAGCGTGCTGCGCGCATGACATGCAATGTGGCTATAGCCTAGCTGTTATTGTGGTTAGATGACTTTCATATTGTTGGCATTTCGCAGCCCACTTGTTCCGAACTCTCGGTTTATTTACGTGTGCCGCTCGCTCGCTGGTGGCTGTTTGTCACGCCGCCAAATGTATTATTAGGCCGTTGACAAACTACCGTGTGGCGTGTACCTAGGGTTACCAGATGTTAAATTGAAAAGTCTTGACAAAAAGCCTGATTTTTATAAAAAAAGTCCTGACATTTTACTGAAACGGGCGCGGTTCAACGATGCACAGTAGTCATAGTAATAAAACACCACTTATAATATTCCTTTTGAGTGCCAACCGGTCACTCTCCGACTCCCAATCTGCCATTGAGCCAACTCTAACTCTCCACACAATGAAAAAATCACCATTCATTTTAGTCCATGGGCTGCTTGATAAAAGACTTATAAACACGTAAATAATCAAAAAAATCCTGACATTGTCAAAGTCCGGCCGGAATCCTGACTGGTGCCTAAAAATCCTGACATGTCAGGACAAATCCTGTCGTCTGGCAAGCCTACGTGTACCGATCTTTACAAGTTACCAGTGACAGCTGCGTTACATAACGTTCTGATTCATAATTATGGTTTCGTACGAGGCAACGGGTAAAAGCGTCGGTGGCTCAACGGGTAAAAGCGTCGGTGGCTCAACGGGTAAAAGCGTCGGTGGCTCAACGGGTAAAAGCGTCGGTGGCTCAACGGGTAAAAGCGTCGGTGGCTCAACCGGTAACGACTCGGTCCTCCTAACCTGAGGTGCCGGGTTCAAATCCGGACGGCTAATGTACCAATTAGTTTTTCGAAACTTACGAGTACGTTTATATACTCACCGATTGCTTTAACGGTGAAGGAAAAACATCGTGAGGAAACCTGCAAACACCTGCGAAGAAACTCGAAGGTTGTATGTGAAGTCGACCAACCCGTACTGTGCCCGCGTGGTCGACTAAGGCCCGATCGCCCTAATTCAGGGTAGGCTAGAGCCCCTCGGTCGGGACGGACATGAGCTGAAATGTTGACGAGGCAACGGGACCCTATTACTAAACCTCTGTCTGTCTGTACGTTTTTTTTCTGTCCGTCATTTAAGAGTCCCCGGGAGACTTGAGTTTCCATACAAACGTAGTTCCGCTTTAATACAAAAGCTACATACCGGATTGAATCAAAACTTTGCAAATATATTAGGTAGACACATATCGATATTTGTAATTAGTTTTCGAAAACGGAAACGAAAACTTTCAGTACAAAACTTAAGCCTTCTTTTAGTTACATATGTTTAAATTTACTAGGATGTAAACTAATTTAATTACAAACATCTATAACATAACATCTCAAAAGGAAAAGGATCTTAAAAGGAATTGCACTACTTACCAGTCACCATGTATAAAAGGGAAAGGTGACTGACTGGTATATCAACGCACAGCCGCAAGCACTGAACGGATTTTGCTGAAATTTGAAATACAGATAGCAATTACGACGGTGGGCATCCGCTAAGAAAGGATTTTGGGAAATTCCCACGGGAACGGAAAAAAAACATAATCTGCGCGGGCGAAGCTGCGGGCACCTACTGGTACAGTATAAAGTGCGAAATACACCAGGAATTCTTACTTCCTTACATAAAGGGACAAAGCTATACGTTAGACAAGTGACAGTAACTATACGTCCTTGTCTAACCTATAGCTTTGCCCCTTTTGTAAGGAAGTAAGGACTCCTGATTTCAGAATAGTGCAATATGCACTTTATTAGAACTTCAGCCACGTGTAGTCTAATAAAAGTGTATTTATTCGGACAGTCTTTACAAATCCCTGCCTCACTCCACCCATAGATGCTTTCCTACCCACCTGCATGTTGGAGGTAGTAAGTAGGTACTTACATAATGTATAAGTCCCCTTCCCCTGGAACCTCCCACAGTTTCGGGTTTCATTATCCTTCCTCACACATGTCGGATGGTCACCTAACATGTGACCTCCGAAAAAGTATTACCAAGAGCTTTAAGAAATTGGTGTTCAGTTAACAACTGTTTATATTTTGTGACCCGAATAAAAATGTATTTAATTAATCATCTAAGATTCAAATAAAAAAATGAGATTTCGAGAAAAAAACCTAGCCAGATTAACCCGACTGCTTAAATTTATTCTATGTCCAGGGATCCAGACGAATCTAACGAGTCTTCGCACTTCAAAACCCATTAAGCCGTGTTTACATACATATATATTAGCTTTTGCCGAATCGTGCACAAATTGTGGTTTTTAACTCATTATAAGTTGTACTACGGATAAGATAAGATAAGATAATATTTATTGTCAAAACTGAACTGAACCAGTGGCTCAGTGGTTAGTGCCCTTGACTACTGATCCGAGGGTTGTGGGTTCGATCCCCACCCAGGGCAAGCATTTGTGTGATGAGCATATTTGTTTGCTCTGTGTCTGGGTGTTAAATATGTATATGTATGTATTTAAACGTATATAAGTATGTATATCAGTCTCCGGTAACCCATAACACAGGGAATCCTACTTTGGGGCCAGATGACCATGTGTGATTTGTCTCAGAATATTTATTTATTTATTTATCTTATATATAAAAATGAATCGCAAAATGTGTTGGTAAGCGCATAACTCGAGAACGGCTGGACCGATTTGGCTAATTCTTTTTTTGTCGAGTTCGTTGTTGTCAGGAGAAGGTTCTTATGTAGGGTAGGGTAGGGTAGGGTAGTGTAGTGTAGTGTAGGGTAGGGTAGTGTAGTGTAGTGTAGGGTAGGGTAGTGTAGTGTAGGGTAGGGTAGTGTAGTGTAGTGTAGTGTAGGGTAGGGTAGAGTAGGGTAGGGCAGTGTAATGTAATGTAAGGCGGTACGTAGTTCGCCGGGACAGCTAGTAAGTAAATAAAATAAGAAGAAAAAAAAATCATTTAAAATTTTGTTTTGTTAAGAAGTTTGTACGTTATCATAATGTTTCGATCCTCATATCCTGTAAATTACAAATCATTTTTTTTCGATAAAATATCCTTCATTGAAGTAGAAAGTTGGTCCTTGGCGGCGGTATAAGCCTTAAACGAAATTTTTAACGATGTAAATGAAGAAAAGGTATCTAGTTTATTTACAAAATATAAACTCTGTGAAATATGGCTCAGTATAGTTATAGATAAATGCAAAATGGACGTTTTTAGGATTCCGTAGTACAACTTGATATCAAACGCGACCAGTTAAAGGGACCTGCGACCATTTCATACAATTACGAGGGTGGCATACTTAAATACCCTCATTGCGCGAGGAGTTTCGCTGCGAAGATTGGCTACATAAATAAACCATCTTCGAGCGCACGCGCGGCAAACCGACTAGGAGTCGAAGTGGTCGCCATGACCGAAATCGGTCGGATAGATCATGTCATGTTTCAGTACAACAAGGAACCCTCAGTTTCGTCATGTCTGTCTGTCCGCGGCCTAGCTCCTAGACTATTAGTAGTTAAGAGCTGAGATTTGGCAATATATATAATAACAACGCGGAGAGAACTGTAAAAAATTATTTGGACAAAAAAATATTTAAGGGTTCCTTCCCCCCCCCCCCACAAGTAAAGTAGAGATGATTTTTTTTTCTCGTTAAACCCAGTCATGTGGGGTATCGTTGATTAGAGCTTAAAAATTAGTTGTACAAAATTACAAAAATTAGTTGAACCCTACATTACGCGTGGCCCGACTGGCACTTGGCCGGTTTTTTCAAAATGTCATTTTCATACTTTTACAATTTTTTCACGTTGACATTTTTGTACTTTGATTGTGGACATTATTATTATACTTCGTCATTATTCGTTTTACACCATAGTCGCCAAACTCGCTTTGTGTCATTCATCTCATGGGTACCTACTTCTCCTCAAACCGCCCGTCCTCATTCCCGGTCAACGTTTTCCAACATCACTTTAGCAAAATACCTGAAAAGGCACGGTCATGGTCCTTTTGCTTTGTCAGTACTTACTAAGTTTTTTGTACAAATGTATTGTTTGTGCCAAGTGGAAGGCAAAAGTAATTATGTACGGTAGTACGAAACAAGAGATAATTGGGTTTTCGACCGACATCCCAAAAGGAAGAGGTTGTGAATTCGACTGTATTGTTGTACGCGTTATGTTCGCAGATTGTGAACCAGTTTTCATGATTTTTTTCAGGCTGTTAATCAATTCAATATTTTTCTAGAAAATAAACAATAAAAAAAAATTAAATGCCCGTCTGAGACGTGCGTGAGGAGACGCAGAATAGGGACAAGTGGCGACTTTCGGTGTCAGAGGCTAAGATCCTCTTTGTTGGGTCGCTGAGACAGTGAAATAAGTAATTAAAATAATGTGTGCTGGAACACATAGTAGAAGTGAAACTTCAAAGGACAAGTGGAAAAACGAATCGCAACAGACAAGTGGAAAAACGAATGGCAGCGGAAAAGTGGAAAAACGAATCGCAACGGACAAGTGGAAATACTTCAAAAGAATATGTCAAAAAAATCATTACAAAAAAATATATTTTAAAAGCTCATTCCTAAAAAAAAATGTTCAAAAAATATCTCCGCCACGCCGCCTCACCACGCGATATATATATCCACGCGGCCGTTACGCTTTTTCGTGACACGTAACGCTTTTTCGGGACAGAAAAAATCCTATATAGAAGTTTCACTACAAAAAATTGTACTTGGTTGTTGCCATTGAACTTGCTTTGTTTAGCGTTTCCTATTATTCGTCATTTATTATAAATGGGGTAAGGTCTGAAATCGATCGTATTTCGCTATTGTAGGCTTTGTAGCTGAAGAGCATAACTATTACCTACTGTTATTATTATAGAGAGAGAGTGTCTGTATTAAGAGGATTATGAACCCACGGCGAAAATTAGACTTTTCATACAAATGGCGATAACTATTTTCATCTCTTAAAAGTTAACCGATTTTGACCGCATTTTCATAGGCTGTCGGTCAGAAAAAAAAGCTAGGTTAAACACACTGAACGACAAATGAAATTGAATTAAAACCCATAAAGCAAGCTTTTCTTCTTGTTGACAACTTATCAAGAAATTATCAAAATTGCTTATCTTTCAAGAGGTGAAAATCGCTATCGCCATTTGTATGAAAATGTACAGGTTAGCCAACCTCTTAAACTTATTACATCCATGCAAAACACATACAAGTAAAATAAGTCATTACATATGATTTTTATTAGATGTGACATTAGATCACTTATAAAAGAACGCTGTGACATACATAATAAATAGATGTGTGACACAAATTCACTACCGAAGTGGGTTCGGGAAGTAACTATTTAGTAATCTGTGGTTCGGGTGCTTCGCCGGCCGCACGTTCGCTTCTTTCCCTCGTCTTGCGTTTTCTTTCTGTCTTGAATGTCAATAGGGGATCGGACTGCTAGTCATTTGAGTTACTTTTTATGATGTGTCAAAAACGAAATTTTGTTCTAAAAATGTTTGAAATACGCACAAGTGACGTCATAGATTTTTAGCGTCATTGACGAACTTATTTTGTGAATTTGATCAATTAAAAATTGAAGACGTTATGGAAAAACAAAACAAGTAAGGTCTTTTGAAACTTCAAGAGGAGAGCAATTTAGGAAATCATATTTCAGAATTTATTTTTGATGCAGTCCGATCCCCTATTGTCAACAACATAGCTCGTCGCGCGCTCCTTCGCTACCAACCAACCCCACCTTGACCCCACCTTGATCTTAACGTGCAAATCAAATCAGGTGAAAGCCATGTCTGAGCTCTTCGCATTTGCAGGATAGAAGTTAGAGGTTTAGCTTATGAAACACGAAGCAGCTTCTTATAAACTCTGTAAAGTCAATTTGTTTCGAAATGGCCAAACATGTACTTAAGTAAATAAAACGTGAAGTGTTTTCTCAAAAATAAACTAGTTTCAATTTGTATTTAAGTCTTAAATTTACTTACACACAACGATCAAGTTAATAAAACTAAGTAAGAACAAGCTTGATGTTTAAGTGATTAAGCTAAAACGAAAAAATCTTTTGTTTACATGTTCGGCTATTTCCAAACAATTATACTTTACGTGTAAATCATTACTCCAGCCAGAAGCATATACCGAACTACAAAAAAATCCACTTATCACGGATCCATGCATCCAGTTTTCCTACGCTCGAGAAGATCTATGCAAGTCGGCTCCGTCCGAGTCGTGCGTGACACGCTGCTGACGTCACGTCTACCGACAGCCGCGCCGCCATGTCGTTGCGCCGTCTGCGCCCGCGCACCCCCTCCCGCGTCCCGCGCCCGCCCCGCTGTCTGACGGAGAACGGCTGACCAGTGACCTTGTCGTTCTGTCTCACTCACACTAATTGCGAGGCATCCCTGCGAAAGAGACAACGCTAAACCAGTACAGAAACAAGTATGTAGTTTTAGTTTGTAGGAAAGGTTTCTTCTTGTATTTATTTATGTAAATGTTTTTAAATTCGCGTTGTTGTAAGCCACAGGCAGGCAGCAAGGATTGCTTGCTTGTGGTTTGTGGGTACACTGGATAGCTACCTGTGGAGAATTTTCTTCAGTGCTGGCTAAGCAATAATGCAAGAATTTGTGGGGCAGTGTATATGTACATATAAGATTCTACAATAAAATTCCAGAAAACTAGGGTCGGTAGTTTGTCAGAGAACAAATTCAAGACTCTTGTCAAAAAATGCTTGTGCTCTAGAGGATATTATTAAAAAATTAGATTATGTAAATGACAAAGACATATTAGGTATGTTGATTGTATCAAATACCTACCTTTACCTGAGACTGTAATCTGAATCATGCATGACATTATTTGTAATAGACAATAAGTATTTTTTTTGACTATTTAAAAGTGTATATAAACACACCTATCCCAATAAAACATAAATGTGAAATGGGGCTAAGTTCGATATAAAAAAATTACAGCGATCTACATAAATAGGTAGGCACCAAGTTCTATAGTGGTTCCTAAATCATAGCTACGGAACTTCAAATAGAAATATTTATTTTAGACTTCTCCGAATAATAGAGAATGTACAACGGTTTTTAGTTGCTTAAAAGTAAATTTGTTATGTTCTGTGCTACTACATGGTGTAACTTGGCAAAACAAGAAATAATTTATTCCCTGAGGGCCCCGAACCCGCATTTCGCTATTTCGATATTTGATTTGATAACATTTTATTTTTTCTATTTTGAGTCACTACTGACTGAATAATAATTTTCGAAAAACCTAAAAACCTTTAGGTACAAAGTCATTTAATACATTGCATTGTCACGCGATATACTTACATATACATGCAAAATTTCAGCTCAATCGGAAACCGGGAAGTGGGTCAAATTTAACTTGTAAGATTTAATTACAAACACCGGGACAGGTGAAATTAAATAAAAGCTTGTAAAATATCAATTTTTCTGTCGCTCGTGTCAATATCTTTTGTTTGAAATGAATAGGTATCATTGTTATAGTCGTGTGGAGAGATGTGCTGGTACAGAACCCTCGGTACGCGACCTCGACTCGCACTTGGCTGCTTTTTATTACCTACCTGCCTTTTATTAGAACGAAAAGAAGATAATTATTTTACCTCACAACAATACATACATTAAAGAGAAATCTAAAGGTTGTCACATACGGTAGCTATACTATAAGATATCTTTAACTGACCAGTATCTTACAATATCGCTCTTCATAGCATTCAATGAATGTAACACACACGGTGCAGATAATCTATGTTTCATCGTCGTCTATCTGCAAATACCGAGCGATACCGCGCGATATCGACAGATATCTGTAAGCTATATATATATATCACATATGTTTATGGGTATCTGATAATAACACACAGAACCTACTCATATACCGTAGGTATAATAATCGAAAACTGTGATCGAAACACAAAATTTTATTTTACTGATGCGCGCGTACTATGAAGTGAAACTATCTGTGCATAGTGGTGGAAGTAACTAGTATCTCATCTGTGGTGGTGGGTACAACCCTCATAGAAAGATAAAAAACGTACTTGATAATAATGGGTTCGGTGCCCGGCCCGGCGGGGGCGGTCCTTTCCGTCAGCTGTTAGTAGGGCGACGACCTTTAGATAGACTAGGGAGGGACCCAGAAGCGTAAAGACTAAAGCCCTCTTTTATTCACGCTATCTACAGCCTTTTACATAAATTGTGGGTTTAGTACTTACTCAATTTACTGTGTAAAAGCTTTGCGAGCTACGCGTTTGCTGATTTTATTACATAGGAAGAAGTGCCTAGTAAAATTTTACTCTGAATAATGAGTTTTCCATTTTATACTCTTTTTCTTTGAGTTAGGGGCCTGACGGATAATGAAATGAACGAAAGGTACAGAGGCCAGCACATCAAGCTAGACACATAGTGCGATTCGGATCCTTATGCGTAGGGTATAAGAACGATACAAAGTCCAAAGTGTCTAGCTACGAGAGGATGTGCTGGCCACTACTGTACGTAACTTTGAAAAATGACTAGCTTTTGCCCGCGGCGTTGCCCGTGAGGTAGAGTGGTGATATGACAGTGGTGGTGAAACAATCGTAGACATGAGTTTCCTCCAGATACCTCGGCCGGGCTATTCTGATTAGCAGTCTATGTCACTTCCAACCCCCTCAACTTTTTTCATGCAAAAATTAACAAAGCGTGATAATTAGTTTTCTTCCGATCCCTTGAGAACTATATCAGGCTATTCTGAATAGGACCTACTCCTTCAACTATTTCTTTGCAAAAATTCAAAAAGTGTGATAATTGGTTTTATCCATATCCATCGGAAAACTATATCGGGCTATTTTCCATAACTCTCATCTCACCCTCTCAACTATTTCAATTGCAAAAATCACGTCAAATTTCGTCAAGATTGGTTCAGGTGTTACAGCGTGAAAAGGTAACAAACAAACACATTTATAATATTAGTAAGGATCATTGATTACATGTGAAAATGTTATTTGAACTATACAGAAAAAAACACTTTTGCTTATACAGGGTCTTCGGCAGATGGTTGATAATACGAAAATGGGGGATAGGTGGGGTCGCCTCCCACCTATTTTGAGAATTAAAAAAAATCTAGGACTTGTAATTTTTTTTACAGGATTTTTTTTCCTTTTTTTAGAAATTTTGCCATTTTTATACCTTTGAACACATGTAACTTTTTGTTTTTTAAAGCTAGCTCCAAAATCTTTTTTTTAATAGACTTTTATAAGATTGACGGCTCTAAAAAAAAATATGTTTGTTACAAGTTATTGCTAAAAACAAAAATGTGGGCCCCGGAACTTAAAAAAAAAGTTGAACAAAAATTTAAAAGTCAACTTTACGATGCATTTAAAAAAAAAATAATGGGGCTGGAAGGCTTCTGTTTTTTTTAAAACATCTCTAAAGCTTAGGCTTTTGAATGGTATGTAATTTGTTTCGGTATCTTTTTTGTAACCGGAGTTGTTAATTTTTTTTACTCAATTGGACCATGTTGACGAAATTCCACTAGTTACATGTTTTGTGAAATGTATCAAATGCAAAGTTGAAAATAATGTAAATACTTACTGTTGGGACGGTTACAAAGAGCAGGTACGTTTTTTTACATTCTTGCACACACATAATGGCTATCTTTTGTCATTTATTGGCATATTGGAGTTAGCACTTCCATATGCCAATAAAATGTCCGCATATTCCGCATTGGTAAATTGAGCCATTTTAAACCACAACAAAGTCTTAACAAAACGTCTGATAATAACAAAAAGTGACAAACAACAAAAAAACTTAACAATCACAAACGTTAATAACGTTAACGTTTTTTTTTGTTTTCGTTAATTTCACTTTGCTGTGTTTGTGATTAACAAACATAATTTTTTTAGAGCCGACAATCTTATAAAAGTCTATTAAAAAAAAGATTTTGGAGCTAGCTTTAAAAAACAAAAAGTTACATGTGTTCAAAGGTATAAAAATGGCAAAATTTCTAAAAAAAGGAAAAAAAATCCTGTAAAAAAAAATTACAAGTCCTAGATTTTTTTTAATTCTCAAAATAGGTGGGAGGCGACCCCACCTATCCCCCATTTTCGTATTTTCAACCATCTGCCGAAGACCCTGTATAGTGAATCTTAAATTCTCAACTACTTATAATTTATTTAATTGGAATCTATGGTTTTTTTTAAGTTACTACTAATGTGAGTATGCATTTATATGGGGTTGATGATACTCTAAATGAGTTCCTTTTCCGTTTTCGGTATTTTTAGGATACGAAAAGAAACAAGTTGGCGGAGTTTTCATTTTGCGATCTTACGGCGGGCTTTTGTAAAAATCTGTTTTTTTTAAACTGATATGATATGTATATGTCACCGATAAATAGCAAGAATCGTAAGTTGATCAATTTTCTAGTTAGTTGATTAACTGACGAAAAATAACAAACGTTAGTAGAAATGTATTATTTAACGCAGTGCATTTTAGCTAATTGGTCAACTTACAGTACCTGGCAGTAATTTAATAATTTACGATTGTGCCACAAGTAAAATCATCCACTAACGGGCCAATCGTTGCTCAGTGTACTATTTAACGGTATACTATTACCCGTCACATAATACACTGTTCTCTGATTGGTCGAGGGCATTTTATAAGCATTTGGCTATTTTTATTTTATTTGTACTTATTCGTATTTCACTTATTTATTACTACTTGTTAATGATTTATGGCATCTAGAGTTACACAAAACTTTGGCTTTTTTGCAATTACACCTGTTAGTTAGGTGGCAGCCGGGTGGCGGGCGGGGAGCAGTGTAAAAGCAAGCACGTGAGTCGTTTAACCAATCAACGTACACCTCGCCTTCGTCGGATGATCTTACGACAAGGCGCCGTAAATTAATCAATTTACTAAAATACATACGTTAAATAATACATTTTAACTGCTGTTTATTATTTTCCGGGAGTTGATCAACTACCTTGAAAATTGATCAACTTACGAGTCTTGTTATTTGACGGTGACATATACATGTCGTTTTTTTTAAACGTTCTACTCATGCATGACACTGAACAACTCTCCTCGAGGAACCCATACCTACTGAATTCGCATTTTTTTTACTTCATACAAATCGACCAGCCAGATCGGTCGACATAAAAAACCAAAAAAAATCCAGTCCAAACTGTAGGGGTTCCTTGTTGATCACGGAACCCTAAAAAGCTTACAAGTTGTAGGTAACCTGCAAGTTTTGGTTGTAAGTTACAACCAAAACTTACAAGCGATAGTTGAAAATAGCTGCGTAAATATTATTGTATACTATCTTTTTCCCGCGGCTTCGCCCGTGTGGACATCGTTTTTATGACTGCCTTTGAGGGTGAGTGGTGCGCGAGCTGCAAGCGATTCGCGAGCGTGGGAATGAGTTTTCTCCAGATCCCTATCCTAGATCGGCCTATTCTGATTAGCAATCTATGACACTCCTCAATCATCTGTGCAATAAATCACAAAAATCCATTGTTCCGTTGCGATTTCAAAGAAATTAGCCAAAAAAGTGTATTTTTTTCAGTTCCCCCAGGAACTGCATCGGACTGTGCTATTTTTACGGGATAAAAAGTAGCCTATGTCCTTCCTCGTGACACAAGCTACATACATGCCAAATTTCATCAAGATTGGTCAAGGTGATGAAACGTGAAATGGTAACAAACAAACAAACACATTTTCACGTTTATAACATTATAGTAAGGATAAGGATTGACATAATTGTATTTTTGGAAATCTTAGCTTATATTGTATTTGTACTGTATGACATGAACTATTGTTCGAAATAAAGACTTTATTGTTATATTATTAGATCACATTGTTCACTAAACAACACAAACAGTTTAAATAGATCATCATTACAGGCTTGAAAAAGCGACCATTAATCAGACACATAATACTGAAGTTTACTGAACCGATCTAACATAAAAACTCAAAGTAACCTCTAAAGGTCCTCGCAACAATACAAATAAACGGAGATAAAATAAAATGAGACACACAAGAATACTGTTGGATGGAAGAGTTCAATGCACGGAGCAATTGCAATGAGCAACGAAACTGCAGGCACTTGTGTCCGGGCAAGTGTGCAAGTGTGTACCTTACACAGATATTAATTAAATTGGATTTCGCTCTGCTTGTGTGATATTTTGCGCTCTAGATCAAAATATTCGTACTTCGAGAGGAGACTGATTTAGAGAAAATACGGAAGCAAGAGCGTCGTCGGTGGCCGCCGCCTCCTGTCCGGGAGGTCGTGGTTTCGTATCCCGCCACGTACCAAAGTGATTTCGAATTTCGATTTCATATGTACGTTTATCCGACGATCTTACGGTGAAGGAAAACATCGTGAGGAAACCTGCACACGCCTGCGAAGAAACTCGCAGGTTCTGTGTGAAGTCGACCAACCCGCACTGGGCCCGCGTGGTCGACTAAGGCCCGATCGCCCTAATTCAGGGCAGGCTCGAGCCCCTCGGTGGGGACATAATATATGAGCTGAAATGATGATGATGACGAAATCATTTTCATGACAGAGTGAGAACAAAGTCGAATTATATATAGGTACAGGTGGAATTTTATTCGCTTCGTTAGTAATTAAATTAATAACGAATTGTCCGATTTACTGGGCAATTTTTCCATTTTTTTCTACTCGCAAAAACCATATTCGAGCTGTTAAAAACATTAAAAAAACCGGCCAAGTGCGAGTCGGACAAGCACTCCGAGTGTTCCGTACCATCACACCTCTCCACACAACCATATAGTACTATAATTGCAACAAAAGACATCAACGCAAGTGAAAAAAATATGCTTTTTTGTCATTGATTCAGACTTCCTAGCGCGAGTACGACTCACACTTGGCCGAATTTTATTAATTGTTGTTGTAATTCAGTATTAGTTCTATAATCACACCAAGTGTATTGCCTTCTTTACGATAGAGCTAAATCCAATAGGTACCTCTAAAAACTTATAAAAAACACGCCCCCTTACTTTCTGTCAGATTGTGAAAAAAATATAAACAAACAATCATCAGTTAATAATTACAATTAGGGATGCATCGATACGCCTTTTTGCCGATACGATACCGATACCGATACTCTTATAAAAATATCGGCGATACCGATACCGATACGCTTATTGAATTCAAAAAGGAGGGTAGAATAAATAAAACACAATTAATTAATAGTTTTAGTAATCAAAATTAACATTTATAAGATTTTTATTTAAAAAACAAAGCATTCTTAAGTTTTGCAGGCAAAGGCGATTTCGCAAGTCTGTTTGAATAAGACCTGCGATGGAAAATAGTCTCTCAGATGCGACAGATGCCTCGTTTGCAACGAAATAGATGGGACAACACGCGCGTTTACATTACATTTTTAAAGCGCGAAATTTGAAAAGTATCGTTGAATCTGCCATAAAAATATCGCCGATACCGATATATCGGTATCGGTATCGGATGCATCCCTAATTACAATAAATTCATTGATATAAAATAAATAATGTCATTTGGACATGAAAAGAACATGAGACGAGAAGTAATATATCAAATTTATTGAATTTGTCGTTTGTTTATTCACAATTGGTAAACCCTTGACAACATCTCACCTGATGGTAAGTGACGATGTTGCCGAAGATGGAAGCGGGCTTACCAAGATTCCCCAACGCAATGGGGAATACTGGCTATCTTATCTTCATGCCGGAACACACCAATGATATCAACATTGATATTTGGCGGCAAGACTTAGATAAGATGGTGCTAGCTAGCCAGGCGGGCTTAGAAAATGCCCTACCACCAACCAAACCGAGTCTAATACACCGGAACAGCAAAAACCTAATGCGATACTTGCGTACGTGCGTACTAAAGACTCATACCATACATACAGCGTAATTTAGTTATTGTTTATTTAATTTATTTTACCCAATTTAATTTTTGAAAATTTGTGTATAGTTTATCTGATTTTGTTAACGGGCGCCTAGAAAACAGGCTGCGGGCTACCAGGTGGCCGCGAGCTACCGTTTGGGCACCACTGGTTTAAATAATCTTGTTTCTGAATCCAGGAGTTACCTTATATCTCATTCTATCCGGGTATATAGCCTTAACAAAACTAAGTCCAATTTTATATTATTTTACTTCGAATTTTCATTGCAATGATCATTTCACCGCGTGGGAGGCCTGCCTGAGCTACGTTTTCCGGTGCGCGGTCGCCACTCGAGAACGTTACTGCCCCAACGGTGTTCTACGAGCTATGTGCCCTGCCCACTGCCACTTCAGTTTGGCGCGGTGGACTGACGACCTGGTAAAGATCGCGGGAAGCCGATGGATGCGGGCAGCGCAGGACCGGTCGTAGTGGAAATCCTTGGGGGAGGTCTTTGTCCAGGCGTGGAAGTTTTTCGGCTGATATGATGATTATGATCATTTCGTTCATAGAGATTCATCACACACCTCCCTATTCATATCAATAAATCGTACTGTACCTACTACGAAAGTATATATATTAGCACTAACATACAGTATGGACACTCCCTTCCGCTCTCTAGATTGCGACCTCACCCCCTCGTCACCCAGATTGATACAGATTGGTTACAGTTTGGTTGTCGAACGTATAGGAGTTCGCCACCATTTTGTTTGTTCCGTCATAAGTTTTTTGAAATGTAATTTCTGGCCCGTTGTATGAAGTGTCCAGGGTGTGCTACTACTATGAAATGGTAAATCGTTTTATTTACATGAAAACTTAACAGACTCTACTGAATATTTGAATGAATTTGTGTCACCTTGTTCACAAACGTGTAGTGGAAAAATATTTAGTCACGCCCTAATATTTTTACTAAATCGAAACAAGTAACCTCTTAAACTACATCTTGGAACAGAACGCACTCACGTCGCAAATATTTTTTGATCGCGTGTGTATTTTCCTTTCTTGCCTTCTATTATAGTCTGTTTCAAATACTAAGGCCACATTCCACTTGTGAATCTCTAATACTGTGGAAACTCTGTAAAAAGTCACTCGTTATAACGATTTAGTCTTTGAAACGTCAAAATTTTCTGGCTCCAGTTGGTTTACTTTGACGCTAATTTCTCTCCGTATAACGAAAACTCTCAAAAACGTCACAAATGCCCTGTCCCCTGAGTGTCACTATACAGAATGTAACAAAATTGGTGTAGGTCCCGTTAACTGGGGGTTCTACTCGTCATACCCATAGTCAATTCTCAAAAAAAAATATGTAAAAGATATCCCCTTTGTTGATTAATTTGGAAACGTATATTTATATTCATATTTGGCAAACTAAGATTTTTCTTTTTGACCATAAAAACTCTTTTCATTTGAAAGGTTGTACCTAAAAGTCCTTTCAGAAAAAAATGCAAACCCCGAAATCGAGGGTTGGAAAAAGTATTTTTTCTGCGGTTGAAACTGCAATACATTTATCATTTTTTTTATAAATTTATTACAGTATGTCTGCTACAAAGTGTAGGAGGCCAAAACACGATTTGATAAAATTATCTAGAAAAAAAATTTACAAATTACGCTTAAATTTTTAAATTTTTGCTGTTTTGGCCCACAAAAACCTTAGACATAGCACCTTATCTATTTTCTCTCCTAATCCTCAATAAAATCCTGACATATTGTCGGACTCACTTTTTTGCAAAAATGCCTATATCCAAGTTAATAAAAAATATAAACCTTGAAAAAGTGCATAAAAGTGTGGTTATTTTCTTTACTCTTTACACGTAATACAAAAAAGTACGCGGTTTAGTTATTAAGGGGTGTGGTGGGGGACACTCAACTCCAACAAAATTTAGCACTTTCAAGCTTTAAAACGGAACCCTAAATTATAAAATGGTCTTAAAAGACTCACAACTATTTTTTAAGTTCTTACCAACTATACCCCCACACAACTGGGTTTGACGAGAAAAAAAAATCATCCCCACTTTACTTGTAGGGGAGGTACCCTTAAAAAGTTTTTTTTTTCCAAATTTTTTTTACAGTTCTCTGCGTTATTATTATCTCTAATATATATAAAATTCTCATGTCACAGTGTTAGTAGCCATACTCCTCGGAAACGGGTGGACCGATTTCCATGAAATTTTCTGTGTATATTCGGAAGGTCTGAGAATAGGTCGTAATCTATTTTTCATTCGAAAATTTTAACGGTACCGGTAAAAAATGGGATTTGCGCGGGCAAAGCCGCGGAAAACAGCTAGTATATATGTAATACGTTGTACCACGGAACCCTAAAAAACAGAGATAACGGACAGACAGACATGACGACACTATAAGGTTCCTTGTTGTACTACGGAACCCTAAAAAACAAAGACAACTGTTCTGAACAATACGTCGCCATAAGGAATTTCGAAAACTATTAGTAATAAAATTGCTTATTTTTCTTTAATCATCTTAACGGATTGTAGGTCAACATGATCAACTGAAATGTGTTCAGTTCGTTTGTTGAAACCCCCACGAGGCCAGGCACACGTGTATCACATAGAATTCACCAACAAGTTGGCGCTCCATAGTCCATTAGTCTCAATTCCGTAAACATTAGCATTCTATTGTGCACCCGGTGTTTGTGTGGTATTCTATGAGTTCGACACGACACGTGTAACACCAGAATGATAATCTAACTCGTGTTGTTTTTACATTATGTATAGCGTTTTGTTGAGATCTCGTCTCTAGTTTCAGGTTTTACTAGTGTTTGTTCTTTTTAACTGATTTAAAAAAAAGGAGGTTTCTCTTTTTTTATGTGTGTTCGCGGATAACTTCCTTGTTTATGAAACGATTTTGATGATTCTTTTTTTATTGGAAAGGAGATATCCCAAGGGTAGTACCATGATAAGGAAACCAAGATCTGATGATGGCATCCCAGAGAAATCGATGGGAACCTTAGTTTTCTGTTTGAAGTTTTTTTTATATCTACTTGTGCAGGAGTGTTTTTATCGCATTGGATTTCGATGTAGTTTTAATTTTACTTATGCGCTATGCACATAGCATCTATATAGGTACTTACTTCCCTGTTTAAATTACTGCCCACAAAATTTTGGATAGTATTGTTTTCAGGTATAATGTATGTATGTATGTTTCTTTAATCCACGATATGTTCTAAACGGATTAATGGATTTTAGAGTGCGAATACGTAGATTTTATTCGTCGTTAGATTCGTCTTGATCCCGTGAGTGACATAGAAAAACCCAAAAAAATAATTGCTTTGTAGCAATTTGTTTCATCCTGTTCTTCACCTTTCCGATTAGATTTTCTATTAAAAAAATACACACTTAACAAAATGAGAGTTATAAGTAATTGTCCAATGCTCATTATTTTGAAGTGCGTGTGTTAAGTGCATGTGTGAAGTTGCGTACCACCCCTTACATGCCTTCCTGTAATTGCTGCCTGCCTTTCCGTGTTTCTCTCCATGTTTTGTGTAGCAGGAATGACTTCCAATAGAACCCCTTCCTCAGCACAGTAAAAGTACTTTAAAGTGCGTTAGGCGCCTGCATCATACTTAAGAGATGTTACAAGTGCTATGCAAGTCTGCGAAGCGAGGGTAGGGGAGATGTCTGAATGTGGAATGGTTCCACGTATATATGTGTAGGTACTGCAAATATGCGCTAGTTTTCCATTTGGTAGATATGAGCATGTCGCCAGGATATTGTCAAAACCGCGATATTACAATTAGTTTGAGAAGATTAATTAAATCAGACCAAATAATTAATATGGTTTTGAAAGTTGGTACAGTTATTCCTTAAGGTGTCCAGATGAATATACTAAAATATCAGCCAGAGTCACAAAGGGAGTGATCACAGAGCTTATGAAGCGAGAAGCTCAGGAAGTATGGGTAGGAAACAACAGTTGCAGACAATCGAAAATTTTCCTAAAGGGAAGGAATCGCAGGAGGAGCAGAACATTACTATCGCTAGGCCGGAAAAGCCTGGTAATGGTCATGGGCATTGTAGGCTAAATAGGCATATGTCCCTAATAGACAGGACCATAGACACCTCCTGCCCCAACTGCGGAGAACCGGAGACCAGCCAGCACTATTTGACTGAGTGTATACTCTACAGCAGACTACGGTGGGAGACGTTCGGCGCCGATAGGATCAGGGAAGAACTATGCGACCTGGAAATCAGTCACATAACGGAGTACACCCGTACACCAGATGAACACCCGCCTGTACCCCGCAGGCGTCCCAACCAATAATAATTATAATAATATCAAACAAATTGTGTTTCACCTTCATCATCTTTAGCATCAAAATCGATGGGGGCTCCATAGACTACACTTAATGCCCGCTATTCAATCTGCTCCTGTACAAACTGTTCAAACACCTTCGATAGCACAAGGAGGATGGAAATAAGGCGATAATCGGAGAAGCAAGAAGGATTGGATTTTTTGGGGAGTGGAATTACATGTGCGAATTTCCACAGAGATGGAAAAACACCAGATGAGAGGGAGCAGTTGAGGATATTGGCAAGGATCGGAGATATGTGTTCTTGGATGGGAGTAATCAAGTCAAGACTCAAGCCGTCGCTGCCAACAGATTTTGTCTTTATTGACTTTAGGATTTTCAGGGTTTCTTCAGCAGTGATCTCTCCCAGCTCAAAGAGAACTGTATCGGGGTAATGAGTATTACCTAATTAGGACAAAGTAAGGAGCTTGGAAAGAGGATAAAGACTATTGGGTGATGTACTAAAGTGTGTGTTCAGAGCATTAAGATCGACGTCAGGTGAGTGACTTGCTTGGGATTTTCCTACACCAAGTGATTTAGGGACTTCCAGAGCTTACTAGGCGAGCAGTTTTCAATAGAAGAATGAATGTGAAGGCGCCTGGCGTTCCTGCATGGTCTGTTGCAACGGTTGCGCAACTCTGTGTAGGTTTCTTTGTTCCTATCTGTCGGCTTACGGCGTAACTTTATGCGAGCTTTATCCCGCTTAGCCATCAGGCGCTTAATATCCGGCGTGAGCCAGGGTGCTGGATAATGCTTTACTCGGGTTTGACATCCACGTCAGATTGCGAAAAGACCGAGTCGAAAGTATAACGATTTTGTTTCTTATTGTTTTCACCTTTAATATTCTGCATCTCCTAAAGTATTGATCGTACAGCAAAAATGTTTAGGCATAATTTGTAGAGTATTTAGTGTAGATAATTATTGTAGAAGTCACTAAAGTGATATTATAAATAGTTTTCGAGTCACAAGCAAAAAACTTGAAAATTAGATCTTTTCCCCCCTCCCCCACCGCCGGCTCATGTCCCTCCCTCGGGGGCTTTTAGTATATTCATCTGGACACCTTATGGAATATCTGTATCAACTTTCAAAACTATATTAATTATTTGGTCTGATCGACGTTTTTGAAGATAATTTTCTTAGGCTAAATCTCACTAAACTAAATTCAGTTAGTTTATAATATGACGGTAAATTGTCAATCGGCTTACAATTTCACAGCCCATTCTTGTATCTCCGAATAAAACCGATGATTTCTTCTGCGAATCGTTCTGCTACCCTGCTTTTTAGGTTCCGTACAAAAAAAAAAACGGAACCTTATAGGATCACTCGTGCGTCTGTCTGTCTGTCCGTCCGTCTGTCCAAGCCAATTTGCTCCGAATCTACTGGACCAAATCAGGTGAAATTTGGTAGGATAGTGTAATCCTATGACCCAAACACAGGTGTGCAAAGTAAATACATTTTTTTTTAATAAGGCTTATTTTCGGGGGACAAATTAGGAAATTAAAAAAAAAAGTTTTGGAAACCTTATTGTGTCATATATCAAATGAAAGTACTCGTTATCAGGATCTTAAATATATTTTTGTTAAAATTGTAAAATAAATAGTTTTGATTTTATTCATTAAAGAAGACGAAATTTGACCATTCCCCCCTGTTCTCCGAAACTATTGAGCCTAACATTTTGAAAAAAATACAAAATACAGTTCATTACTTGTAAATTACAGGAAAACCTATAAGAACTCTATCAATTTTAAAAAGTGGTAAACTCAATATAATACTTTCACCTACGGAAAATAGTTCTAGTTATAATAGAAAATAGTCTATCGGTGTTCTACAGGATTCATTTCGGAAAGTGTTACCTGGAGCTTCACGACCTCATTCCCCCTCTTCATTTCATCATCGAACGACCAGGTGCGAAAGACGATTCCACCCCTTTGTCGTTGATGTTCCACCTTCACGAAAAAAGCATTTTGCTTCTTCGTTCATTATGCGAACGGGCAACGAGTGGAATTCCCTGCCGGCGTCTGTATTCCCCGATTCGTATAATTTAGGAATCTTCAAGACTAGAGTGAATAAGCACTTTTTGAGATTGCGTGTAACATCCTCGGCTTCATCGGCACTTACCATCAGGTGAGGTGCAGCCAAACGCACTAAAATTTTTATTTATAAAAAGAAGTTCACTAAAACACCACTAGATTGCGCTAGTAGTAGTTAACTGTATGGAGTTCTGCTCTCACTTGTGGGACGGATCGGCTCGTTACCAGCTATATGCCTTGGATTCTATCGACCGACGCGCTAGGAGACTCATTGGCGACGAGGAACTTGTATCAAACAGGCTCCAAAGCCTCGAGCATCTCCACAAAGTCGCCTGTCTATCGGTGTTCTACAGGATTCATTTCGGAGAGTGTGTCCTGGAGCTTCACGATGTCATTCCCCGTCTCCATTTCATCATCGGACGACCAGGTGCGGAGGGCGGTTCCACCCCTTTGTCGTCAATGTTCCTTGTTCGAGAGTCATTACGAATCGTCTCGCACGTAGGTTTGACGACTTCCAGCCTCCCGAACAAGCTGGTTTCCGAAAAGGCTTTAGTACTGCGGCAGATTATACAGAAGACCGAAGAGTACAATCAGCTACTATGCTTGGCGTTTGTGGACTATGAGAAAAACTTTGATTAAGTCGAAATCTGGGCTGTGCTACAGTCTCTCCAGACGTGCCAAATTGACCATCGATACATCGAGGTGTTTAAGTGTCTGTATGAAAACGCCACCATGTCGGTTCGCCTCCAGGATCAGAACTTGAAACCTATCCAGTTGCAGCGAGGGCTGAGACAGGTAGACGTTATATATCTCCGAAACTGTTCACCGCCGCCCTGCAAGATGTTTTTAGGCTTCTGGACTGGGGTGGACTAGGTATTAATATCAACGGCGAGTACATAACCCACCTCCGATTCGCTGACGATATCGTGGTCATGGCTGAGACTATGGAAGACCTAAGCACAATGCTCGATGGCCTCAGTAACGTCTCTCAACAAGTGGGTCTTAAAACGAACATGGACAAGACGAATATAATGTTAAATGTCCGTGTCGCACCCACCCTTCTAAAGGTTGGAGACTCTACACTGGAATTTGTTGACGAATATGTATACCTGGGACAAACAGTCCAGCTAGTTACGTCCAACTTCAAGAAAGAGATCAATCGACGAATGCAACTCGGCTGGGCAGCGTTCGGGAAGCTTCGAAATATCTTCACGTCCCAAATACCGCAGTGTCTCAAGACTAAGGTCTTTGATCGCTTACTATGGGCCTCATAAGAAGGCTCAAGATCAACCAAAGGGCAATGGAGCGTGCTATGCTCGGAGTTTCTCTGTGTGATCGAATCAGAAACGAGGAGATCCGTAGGAGAACTAAAGTAACCGACATAGCTCACAGAATCGCTAAACTGAAGTGGCAGTGGGCAGGGCACATAGCTCGTAGAACAGATGGCCGATGGGGCAGTAAAGTTCTTGAGTGGCGACCGCGCACCGGAAAACGTAACGTAGGCAGGCCTACCACGTGGTGGACCGACGACCTGGTGAAGATCGCGGGAAGCCGATGGATGCGGGCAGCGCAGGACCGAACGTCGTGGAAATCCTTGGAGGAGGCCTTTGTCCAGCACTGGACGATTTTCGGTTGATATGATGATGATGATGATGTTCCACCTTTACACACGAAGCGTTTTGCTTCTTCGTTCATCATGCGAACGGCCAAGGGGTGGAATTCCCTTCCGGCGTCTGCATTCCCCGATTTCCCCGATTCGTAAAATTTAGGAATCTTCAAGACGAGAGTGTATTCACTCTCGTCTTGAAGATTCAGCACTTTTTAAGCTTGCGTGTTACATCCTCGGCTGCATCCGCACTTACCATCAGGTGAGGTGCAGCCAAACACACTCAAATTTTTAATATTTAAAAAAAAAACTCGCATCTCACTGTGGGGATTTTAAATGTCATATTTTGTATTTGACTTTGGCATTGTACGGAACCTCTCCACGCGAGTTCAACTCGCACTTGGCCGGTTTTATTTTTATTTATTCACAATTTGTAAGCCCTTGGCATCATCTCACCTGATGGTAAGTGATGATGATGCCGAAGATGGATGCGGGTTTTGTTATATTTTCCACTCAATAAAAATTATATTTATAAAAGAAAAAAGTACTGCTCACAACTAATTTCAATCGGTGCAGTATTTTCTAAGTAAGTACAATAATAATATGTATATTCGAATTCCGAGTAAGCTATAATAGTATCCTAGTAACCATGGCTACGAAACATTAATAATTATTAGTGCAGACAGCGGAAAATATTGCATTCGAAGGTGTTATTTATTACTCGAGGAATATATTTTAACAACCGAGCTCTACATTTCATAAAACGAAGCGAAATGATATTCGTGTGTTCTGTTCTGCCAAAAATAAGGCAGCCATTATTTTCGTGGTGTGTTTGACAGATCTGGTCCGCGCGTTTTGGCAGCCTAGCCGCGTCGCTTGCGCACGCGCGTTTTTATTTTAATTTTAAATAACATTTTGCATATCTCTCCTCACTTCCTCGGCGCTTTTATTTTTAACAAATTCTCTAACGAATTGAGTACAAATTACAGGGCAATAAATTGATTTGGTGACTCGTTGGTGTTAACGATGTCTTTTGTTTTCATACTTGTTCCGTTAACGATAATGTCTTGTCAAATTGTTTACTGTGTAGTTACTTTATTATTTTTAATTTCACAAAATCACAAATTTACGTAGAATTTGGTTTCTATGGTGGGTACCAAGTTCGGTCTGGTCCATACCTTTGGCACACAATGGGTTAAATGTGTTTTCAACCGACTTCCAAAAATGAGGAGGTTCTCAATTCGACTGTATGTTTTTTTATTTTTGTTACCTACGAACTTTTGACTGGGTCAACCGATTTTGATGATTCTTTTTTTATTTGAAAGCTAGTGCTTTCCGTGTGGTCCCATATAAATTTTATCAAAATCGGTGTAGTACTTTATAAAAAAAATTAACAAAAACAATAATGCTAAATGGTACCTACTAAGTTGTTGCGATAGAAGTCGGGTTTTTAACGTGTTTTGCGTTATTCTTTTTTTTAATCATTGTTTCTTACAATTTATTGTGTTCTTTTGCAGGTAAATATCGACGAATCATTTGGCTGTAGACACCTAACAACCACGATACACATATGTATACGTAAGTTAACGATCTTTAGTAGGTTAACTCTTAACCTACATTTCAGTCAGACTACTCAAGTGAATTGTATGAAGATCAGAATGACGGCTATCAACTATAGAACTGATATCAGAAAGTTTTTCATTACGAAAATCTTTATCCTAGGTCCGTTCTAATCTATTTGAATACATTGCCACGTTTATGCAGATCTGTCATTTGTTTAAATGATGGTTACCTGGGTATACTCACAGTACATATCATCATATCAGCCACAAATCGTCCACTGCTGGACAAAAGGCCTCCCCTAAGGATTTCCACGACGACCGGTCCTGCGCTGCCCGCATCCATCGGCTTCCCGCGATCTTCACCAGGTCGTCGGTCCACCGCGTGGGAGGCCTGCCTACGCTACGTTTTCCGTTGCGTGGTCGCCACTCGAGAACTTTACGTCCCATCGGCCATCTGTTCTACGAGCTATGTGCCCTGCCCACTGCCACTTCAGTTTAGCGATTCTGTGAGCTATATCGGTTACTTTAGTTCTTCTAACACATACATATAGTGTATATATGTATGTGTTGCCCGATTGCCCTAATTCAGGGTAGGCTCGAGCCCCTCGGTGGAGACGTATATGAGCTGATATGATGATGATGATATATAGTATTACTACGTTTAGTCTAGTCAAAACTCAACACAAGCTCCTATAACGCAATCCGGGATCTGGTTCGTGGCTTCTTCTTTCTTACCTACAGTTCCACATTGCTTTGGGGAATCTTGGTAAGCCCGCTTCCATCCTCGCTAACATCGTCACTTACCACCAGGTGAGATGTTGTCAAGGGTTTACCAATTGTGAATAAAAAAAAAAAAAAAATTGTGCCTACAGTATGCTACAGTTAACATAGACAATAGACAAAGGATCTTGCGCTAGACTTTATGGCTCCCACATAAACGAACAAAGGGTAGAGACTAGAGACACAGACATAGACATTATAAGTGGGTAGAGACGTAACGTAAGGTAGAGCAATATCCAAAAGTCTAGCTAGACGAAGGTCTATCATCTATAGACGTTACTTTACGAGTATATAGGGTGTATCAAAATTGGTGTAGGTCCCGTTAACTGGGTCTCCTACTCATCATACTGAACAACTTTTGTTCTACGACTTTACTGAAAATGTAAAATATTTTTTTTACTCTTTATACAAATCGATCAGCTGAACGACCGATTTTGTGCATTTTAGTATGGAGGGTGCAATTTTTATTTGAGAATTTTGAGATATGACTATGGGGAAAGTTGTTCAATATGACGAGTAGAACCCCCAGTTAACGGGACCTACACCAATTCGGTTACACCCTGTATATAAATAATACTTATGCCTATTCAATCGAACTCAGACAAGAAGGCTTAGTAGTAGGTTTGGGCAGTAAACGCAACACGATCGAAGTTGAGCGTGGGCGAGTGGGTGGGAGCTCCAATGTCTGAACCGCTCTACTCACATCAAACGTTCAAATCTGTCATTATTTATGAAGGAACACGCTAAAACATTGATCATGATAATAACAGAAATAAAAATATAAAAGTATTTGTCGTAGAAAGAGAATTACTTAAAAAAATGTAATAAATGACGTTAAAACTAAGATTAAATTGTTGATAGATTTATTGAAGATCAGATAGTGTAGAAAAAAACTAAAACACAAATCAATTTGCTTTAAAATAAATTAGTCGGAGTCGGAAGTCAGCCAGCACCTCTAACTTTTTTAACGAGTGCCGCCCACGCTACAGTCGAATAGAGCCCATGGGGGGAGCAAAAACTAGTATAATGCATGCTTCGTGTTGGACAACAGCGGCTGAGCGGCGGCGACGGCGCGTCGACGTTGCGTCACGTAGTGAAATCAATGATAGCTGCGGCGGCGGCGGTCGGCCCAGTTGTAAAGTTGACCTTGGTTGCTCGCCCGTCGCTCCTCGACGCCGCAGCCACGTTGCTGTTCCAGTGCCAACCATAAAGAGCATGCCATAGAGCTCAGTGAATGCAAACCTACAGCATACTCAGATAGACACCAAATGGGTTACCAGATGTTAAATTGAAAAGTCCTGACAAAAAGCCTGATTTTATTCAAACTGACATTTTAATGAAACTGGCCCGCGCGCGGTTTTACGGCGCACAGTCATGGTAATAAAATACCATTTATGACATTTCTTTTGAGTGTCACTCGCCGACTCATAATCTGCCATTGAGGCTACTCTTACTCTCCACACAGTGAAAAATCACCATTCGTTTAAGTCCATGGGCTGCAAAAGTACCTTGATGAAGACCTAAAACACCTACATAATCCAAAAACTCCTGATATTTTCAAAGTCCGGCCGCAATCCTGACGGGTGCCTAAAAATCGTGACATGTCAGGAAAAATCCTGACGTCTGGTAAGCCTAGGTAGACATAGTCTTGAGTCTCCTTGAGTGCGTTGAATACTTGTCTTTTCATATTGAAATTCAAATTTAGATTTCCTGCAATCGAATCCTTACTTTCAAAATGGTTAAGGCTTCTCGCTAACACTCACTGGCTGTAATGTACGAAAAATGTACCTCATAACTGTAAACATACAAAATCTACAACAGACTACAATCTAGCGAGCACAAAAGAAAGAGTGAAAGCAAAGCTAAAAACGAAAGAAAAGAAAGAAGCAACAATTATCTCGGACCAGATTGTAGAAAATAAATAACCTCACACACGTCATGAAGGCGCCAGCCAAACACGGCGTAAAATAATTTTGAACCAGTCTGCGATCTTAGCCCGAGGCCGCGGCACTATTGTACGGTGCATACTCAGATAGGTACCTATTGGTACTTTTTATACAATAATTAATAGTAATAATGACTATCCACTTATATTTCAAAACATGTTTTGAAACAATGAATATATGTAGATACAACGAGGCACCTGCTTTCTATCCAATAGGTATAGATACCTAGATACTTATAAACACTTCGAAATGTCACGTTAAAAGAATCTACGCAGCAATTTTGTTTATAGCCTGACAAAACCAAGCAGACAAAACACGTTCCAAGTTAGTCCAGTATTTAAAAAAAATATATCTGGTGGTATCGTTCCGAAGTTCCCGCAGCGTACCGCATAGCAGCAAAGTGTAATTTGTTTATCCGTAAGCACATAAATGTACACGTGAAAGATCGAAAAGTAGATGCTAAGCGGATGCGCTATGACCTCAGAAGCTTTGCTCATCCGTCACTCGTAAACACCAAAAAAGCGTTGGTACTTCGAAAGCAATAAACGCGTCTGGGCCACGCAGAGTCGATCCGCAAGTCTGGTGGATACGCGGCCACGTCGCGGAGCGGAGTACATATTTACGAAAACATTCCATTTATGATATTGAGTTGTAAATAAACTTAGACGGGTTACGCTTGGCCGTGGGCGGTCAGCGCATTATTATGTGCGTGCGGTCACGGGGTCGGCGCTCCGTGTTTCAGAACGCAGCTGACGATGGCCGGTCGGATTTCAAAATGGCGCGGCGACGCGCGCGCGCGATGGCGGCGGCGGCGGCACGTACCGCGGATTTTATGCGTCTACTATAATTTTGTGTAATTTATATTCGATACGCCGGCGGCTGCTAGATATCGTTTCTATTGAAGTGTAGACGCGATCGCGCCGTGTCCGGGTGCTTATGAGGAATATTGATTGCCCACAGCGTCGGCTTCGTCTGTGGTGTTGCATCAATGCATGCCATAGGTACTACTTTTGTTATTCACAGCGCCACATCCGACTCTACACCATACATATGAATCTGTTAAAAATTAACAATAGTCAATAACACACTTCACTACTTCAGCGATATTTGCTATTCCGTGAATGTTATTTGGTGCCGTGACCAGGATTTTAACTTTCTGTACTTCGCTATTGAAAGGTTACATTAAAAATAATTTCTAGTCGTAACTTTATTTCATTATCCTTGCACGACAGTGCCGATTGATGTTTATGTTTTTACAATTACATTTAATTTCCAGATTAGACTTCACACTTGACCTGTATAATTGCTTTGATTAAACTGTTTAACTTGTAATGGCTACTTCCTAAGAAGGTAGGTACTTTAACAATTTTATCATATTATTATGCATATTATATACGGGCATGCTAGAATGCGTCACAAACATAAATCATGAATTAGCTTTTTTAGGAGATTCCATGCGTGTATAGGTTACAGGATGTCCCATCGCTGTGGGTCATGGTGGGAAAATACTTAAAAAAAATATTGAAATTTTACTCAAAATATTTTAGAGGCCTGTACTCCCAAAGGGCTGTATTTCATGAACCGTAGTTGGTAGACAGTTGAAATTTTCACAGTGTGTATTTTTATTGCCGCTATAACAACAAACAAATAATGAAAGGGGGCTCCCATAGAAAGAAACGTGTTTTCTAAAGGACTTTTTTGCTCTATCGTCAAAACGGTTATAGATACAAGCGTGAAACTTGGTGTGGTTAAAGTGCTTATCCAAAAGTATGTAACTGTATCTTATCTGTGGTATAACAATAAATAATAAAAAAACATAAAAACTGGCACTAAGGAGTCTGAATTGAATGAAAAATACATATTTTTTCTTTCGCTCGCGTTGATGTCTTTTGTTTGTAATGTGAATAGGTATCATTGTCCTAGTTGTGGGGAAAGGTGTGGTGGTGGTACGGAAACCTTGGAGCGCAAATCCGTCTCGCACTTGACCGTTTTATTTAAAAAACCAAGTAGAATTTTAGAGAGTTATCATGTCTAGAATTGGTCTAGAACTGCATTCAAAGTGAACTTGTGAATACATTACTACGTATTGTCACGTCATAATGCGGCCGTCAGCAAAAAGCGTCGGTGGCTCAACCGGTAACGACTCGGTCCATCTAACCAGAGGTACCGGGTTCAAATCTGGACGGCCAATGTACCAATGAGTTTTTCAAAAACTTACGTACATACTTACCGATTGCTTTAACGGTGAAGGAAAACATCGTGAGGAAACCTGCACACGCCTGCGAAAAAACTCGAAGGTTGTGTGTGAAGTCGACCAACCCGCACTGGGCCCGCGTGGTCGACTAAGGCCTAATCGCCCTGATTCAGGGTAGGCTCGAGCCCCTCGGTGGGGACGTATATGAGCTGTAATGATGAATGCGGCCGTCGTCGAGAGAATGCTGATTTGACACTTCAAGCCTGCGATGGAATGGAACATTCTATTAATCTTCATAATTGTAAACAAATCAATCTTTAGTTTCTATGCTTAAAAATCATAAAAATAACATATTTTTTTACTAAATAATAGTAACAGAACACATATTTAGTTTTATGTTTACATATAAGGACAACAGAATGTGTATTTTATAGTTGTGTGAAACTTTAGTGAAACGGTTACGTTATATGGTCATTTGTTTCCACATGTAACCACTGAAAACGTATTTGTAACGTATAGATTTGTTAAAAATTATATGAATTCATTACCACACAATTATTTATTGTGGTCAAATCAACCAACCATAAAAGTTTCGGGCATAAAAGTGATATGTTTAAGTACCTAATAACTATAGTAGATTGTACAACAAGAGCATAAAACAAGCTATTTTACCCGAGACGTTCATTTAGTTCGTTTAGATAGTTACATCGAGGGTAAAATAGATTTCATGCTCGAGTTTTACACTCTGCTTTGCACTTCGATTGCAAGGAAATAATAAATATTTAACCGCAATACAACAAATTAGTAGTAATGAATAGTTTTTTTGTGTATTGTCGAAGCTTTCATATTATTATTTTCACCTTCTTTCGGGTATTTTTCCGTACAAGGCAATTAAAAAAAAACTTATGCAGTTAAATTCTTTGAGTAAAAATACATATTTCATTTATTTTAGGTAAGTACTTTTCCCTCCTTGGCCCATATCGATGGGACACACATTTAAGATGCCTCAATCCGAGCAGGTTGATACGTGTTAAAATAATATCGAACGAAAGCCTACTCAATTTAAAGTTCAAATCAATGCGGGCTTCAACGCGGCTGTTACATTGAAACCGAATGCCCAATTCTCGATTTTTACATGTTTTTATTACTTTTCTACACTTTCAAATAAGTTTAAAAAAATTTGTTCAATTAAAATGAAAGGTCCTAAAGTCACCGATTTTTGTGTGTTGTTTCATTTAACATTAACTATTTGTTTTCGAGAAATTTTGCAATTAATGCCAAAAGTGGAAAAATTTTTAAAATATTAAATTCAATTAAATTGATTTTTTATTCCTTTAAGTATATTAACTGTATATTTTTTTCCATAGTGGTAGCTTTACACAGTCTTTCAATAATTTGAACTGAATATAGTCATTTGACCTATCTTAATAACCATTTTCGACTTTACAAAAAGATGAGCTAGGAAAGTGTCAAGTTTGAAAAAGAGACCAGTTAAAAAGGTGACGAGTTAGGAAAGTGTCAAGTTTGAAAAAGAGACCTGTTAAAAAGGTGACGAGTTAGAAAAGTGTCAAGTTTGAAATAGAGACCTGTTAAAAAGGTGACGAGTTAGGAAAGTGTCAAGTTTGAAAAAGAGACCTGTTAAAAAGGTGACGAGTTAGGAAAGTGTCAAGTTTGAAAAAGAGACCAGTTAAAAGGTGACGAGTTAGGAAAGTGTCAAGTTTGAAAAAGAGACCTGTTAAAAAGGTGACGAGTTAGGAAAGTGTCAAGTTTGAAAAAGAGACCTGTTAAAAAGGTGACGAGTTAGGAAAGTGTCAAGTTTGAAAAAGAGACCAGTTAAAAGGTGACGAGTTAGGAAAGTGTCAAGTTTGAAAAAGAGACCTGTTAAAAAGGTGACGAGTTAGGAAAGTGTCAAGTTTGAAAAAGAGACCAGTTAAAAAGGTGACGAGTTAAGAAAGTGACAAGTTAGAAATAGGTCAATTTTAAGAAAATGACGAAGGCGCACTGAGCGCATGTTTTGTAAAGTGGCTTAGAACGAACATTCTAGAACGACAACAACATAGACAACAATGTGTAATAGGTAGATGTTGTAGTTAGCTACTATCATATCGGCTCCTGATAAGTTTGACCTATTTGTCAAAGAGATAATGAAGAGAAGCGATGTTTGTTTAATTTGTGTTGTTCGATTTATTAAATAAAATTAATTTATCATTATATTCATTATCAATCACACAAGCTCGACACACAAGTAAGTTCTTAAATAATGCATCCAAGATTAAAATTGTTGGAAGTTACTAGAGGGATGCCATCGACTTCGTACGCGTGGATTTTGGATTTAATTTACACAAAACATTGATCAATCAATCACTAATATTTTAATCTTCCTCGTGATTTAATACATATTTTTTTGTTGTGAAATTCGTAATAGATTTCATCTTAATAGGTAGGTACCTATCAGCAAGATGCACAAAGCTAAAGTGTAACAAAATTGGTGTAGGTCCCGTTAACTGACTCGGTGGCTCAGTGGTTAGTGCTCTTGACTAATGATCCGAGAGTTTTGGGTTCGATCCCCACCCAGGGCAAACATTTGTGTGATGAGCAGATATATGTATTTAAACGTATAAAAGTATGTATATCAGTCTCTGGTTCCCATAACATAGGGAATCCTACTTTGGGGCCAGATGACCATGTGTGATTTGTCCCAGAATATTTATTTTTATTTTATTTAACTGGGGCTTCTACTCATCATACTAAACAACTTTTGTTTTACGACTTTGCTGAAAACGCAATAAAAATTCTTTACTCTTCATACAAATCGATCAGCTGACTGACCAATTTCTGTGCTTTTTTGTATAAAGGGTTTAAGTTTTATTTTACGAATTGATACACCACTTTTTTACCCAGTATATGAAATTTTTTTTATCTGGGAAATAAAGATTTATTTTATTTACTTATTTTATTCGAATGAAGCATTACCGCTAATAATTTCATTATTTTAATGGCGTTGCATTAAAAGCTTTCTAAGTCCCCTCCCCCTACATATAGTAGGATATAGATAATTTTTATATTTTGTTAAAAAATAATTTGAGGGGGGGTGGGGGTGAGTTCATGTCATGATGGGGTGACTGACATTAAAATAGAAAGCCTTACCTACCATACTTCCGAAGGAAAACAGCCCCGCACACTCTAAGAAGTTCCCTACAATGTATCATTATTATTTATTGTACTATAACCCAATGTGTGGTATTGTTTTATCTATTGTTATTGTTGCACTGGATGCATGTTGAGGGGTCAATGACCTGCGCGTACGCAACCTCTGACCCGTGATATCGCGCCCCAATAACACGCAGAGCAGATAACGCACAAAGGAAATCGCACAGCGCACTGTGACGCATGAAGCCTATAATAATAATAATTTAATTACTGACAAGCCCACATTTATAAGGAAAATTGGTCAAGTTAACCGTAGGTACCTACACTGGCGAATTTTATAAGTGGATGGAGAATATTCGATATATTTTACCGAGTGTCATCATCATCATCATATCAGCCGAAAAACGTCCCCTGATGGATAAAGGCCACCCCTAAGGATTTTCACGACGACCGGTCCTGCGCTGCCCGCATCCATCGGCTTCCCGCAAACTTCACCAGGTCGTCGGTCCACCGCGTGGGAGGCCCTACGCTACATTTTGCCGCCAAACATCAGTGTTAACAAAATTGTTGTGTTTCGGCTTCAAGATAAGATAGCCAGTTCTCCATTGCGTTGAGGATCTTGGTAAGCTCGCTTAATCTTCAGCATCATCGTTACTTACCATCAGGTGAGATGATGCCAAGGGCTTACCAATTGTGAATAAAAAAACGCTAAACACGTTATAAAACCGACTTCCATCGCAACAACTTAGTACATTTTTGCATTATTATTTTTGTTTTTTGTTTATTTTCTAATAAATTACTACACCAATTCTGATTAAATTTATATGGGACCACACGGGAAGCACTAGCTTTCAAATAAAGAAAGAATCATCAAAATTGGTTCACCCAGTTAAAAACATTCAGTCGAATTGAGAACCTCCTCCTTTTTGGAAGTCGCTTGAAAATAAAAAAAGGTGGCTAAAGTCACCCGTGCGCTAGCACTGATATAGTAGTTGTAACATCTGCACCGTTTTTCTTTTTGTTTGGTCTGTTTTGATACCTACTGAAGAAACCAGCCGTAGCCGGCGAAACAACAACTCTGTGTATACTTTTAACATGTTCAAAATTCTATGTCCGTCTCGACCATAAAATACTGTAGCATGCTATCTGATATAGGGATGGGCATGCATTGCAGTATTTACTCATGTAAGGGTAAATTACTCAGTTGAAACGATTTAATGTACTTTTTACATAGCATTTATTGTTTTCTAACAATTTTTTTTTATTGCTCCATAAGATACTTTCTTTGTGCTTTGAAACGAGGCTTATTTTACGTAATTAAATTAGCTTCATACAGAAGCCAGCACATTTTCCAAATTCGAATTCAAAATTATTTATTTTAAATAGGTACACACTTTTAAATAATTAAAAAAAACTTAATGTCTTATATAAATAATGGCATGATTCAGATTATTGGTTCAGTGGAATAATGTTTTTACTATGTCTTAGTGACTAAATACTCACACAGTATTGTAAATACATAGTATTTAATAGAAGACAGTAGTTACTGTGACTCAGTATTTACTGCTTAGTGCTTACCCATCCCTAATCTGATGGAGAGCTCAAGGCGTGAATTTTATCGTAATCGATCGATTTATCTGGACGATAAATCAGAGAAAGTGGATACCACATAAACTTTTGTCTCTTATGGGGTGTGTAAATAGCGAAGCTAGCTCGGCTGTCCAATTTCAAAACACAGTAACTGACAATTCTCAGATTTTAGAACATTTGCCTTTAAAAAAAAGTTTTGCTCGCTAAATTATAAAACAATTGATTTATGAATAGAAAATTATCATATCAGCTCATATACGTCCCCACCGAGGGGCTCGAGCCTTCCCTAATTCGCCAGGGAATAGAAAATACTTCAATAAAAATACTTATCAGAAAAAATACTTCAAATTAAGTCATAAAAGTAATAAAAAATGCAATAATACAAAAAAAAATCGAGTATAAAAAGTTTGCAGTTACTGTGTTTTGAAATGAGGCAGCCGAGCTGTAGTTGGAACTCGTTAGTAATCTGTGGATAGCCTGACTACCTACCGCCTTTGTGCACGGTTCTCCTCAACTAAACATTAAATACAAAACGTGTAAATGTTAATTTTTGCAATAAAAATGCAAATGGTTCTTGTAACTACTGGCCATCTAATACTATCGGCAACCGCTTCGTCTTAACCACCTTTAGACTCTTTTCAAGCGAGTTCCAAAAAGGAGGAGGTTCGCAATTCGACTGTATGTTTTTTTTTATGTGCGTTGCATTAGAACTTTTGACTGGGTGAACCTATTTTTATGATTCTTTTAATTCGAAAGCTAGTGCTTCCCGTTTGTCCCCATAAAAATACTATCAAAATCGGCGTAGTGCTTTATTAGAAAATTAACAAAAACCAAAAATAATAATGCAAAAATGTACTAAGTTGTTGCGATGGAAGTCGGTTTTTTAACGTATTTAGCGTTTTTAATTAAAAAGTACTTACGTGTTTAGTAATAGCGTTCGGCGTCGCGTACCTATATACGGGTATAAAAAAATTTGTGTAGGACCCGTTAACTGGGGCTTCTACTCATCATACTGAACAACTTTCCCCAAGGAACCCATAGTCAATTCGCAAAAAAAATAAATCGATGATCCATACAAAAATGCACAAAATCGATCGATCAGCTGATCGTTTTGTATGAAGAGTTCAATTTTTGTTTACGATTTCAGCAAACTTGTAGAACAAAAGTTGTTCAGTTTGATGTGTAGAAGCCCCAGTTAACGGGACCTACACCAATATTGTTACACCCTATATAGGTACTTTCCTATCCTACTGTATTTAAGAAAGTGAATAAAAAAAAACTGACTCGCACACGAAGACTTCTGTACCATCGTACGAAAAAAAAAACACATTTCTTGTTACTTTTAATGTATTTTTTTATAATTTGTTATATTGGCAATAGAAATAAACACTGAAAATTTTAACTGTCTACCTATTACGGTTCGTGAAATCCCGCTGACAGACAGACGGACGGACGGTCAGTAATAGGGTCCTGTCACCGTTTGGATGCACGGAACCCTAAAATGTACTCGTCGGAAGTATTTTTACTATAAAGATGTAAAAATTATATACGCATTTTAGGACAAAACTCCGATTTTGAGAGATGATTAAAATTAAAACTATTAAAAGTACCTCAAATAACTGATAGTCACCTACCCTAGTTAGGCTATTGAGGATTGTTGCTATGTGATTTTATTTATATCTCTAAAGTCATCCTCATCATCATCATCTTACCTGTCTAGCTTAGTTAGATGATGTCAAGCATCATAGTCATTTACCATCAAGTGTGACGATTTCTAGGGGTTTGCCTTTTGTCATGGAAACAAACAAAATATTAGTAAACTTAAATAGCTTTATTTGCAAAATGTAACACTTGTAAAAAATGACATTTTCTCAAACATCCTTGGAAATTTAAGCATTTTTGTGACAACCATTTTCGAGATAAATCGAAATTGCTGTACTGGTCAAATACATGCGAGCATGCATTTGTATGAAAATCCATATCTGTCGTCTTTAGCGGCCAAATAAATTACTTTGTTAACTCATATCCTGTCGTATAATTTAAAAATAGAACTATATTTTACTCCGAAACATGGCAACTAAGAAGGTAACTTATCAAAGATTTTATTTAAATTTCGAACTGGCTTGCAAATAGAACGCTGTTTATTGAAAAAAAAAATGAACACTTTGGCGCGTGAAAAAATATTGTTGTTCGTTGGTCGTCAGTGATTTTGAAAAGTATATTGAAGTTTTTAATTTCCGCGCATTATTTGAGAAAAGTACTACTACACAAGCCTTGGCTACGACTGGGCGTAGGACATACTTTGACTAGACATTGATGGACTTACGTATGTGTGCCTCGGCTTCACCATGGCCCACATTTACACGTTCGTCCATTAATACCTCTTTTGCTGGCCGCTGCAATGTACAATAATTAATTTTTAAAAGGTACCAAGAGATCCAACGGTTACTAACTCATGCTTTTAAAATGTATCTGTTTTTTAACACCCAGGGATTTTTAACACCAGGGATCAAGGCGAATCTAACGACGCACTCAAAAATCCAGCAAGCCGTGTAGCTGCAGGCTTATCCAAATAAACACACATAGCTTGAAGACACATCACACTTATATGTATTATAAAGGCGAAAGTTTGTGAGTGTGTATGTTTGTTACTTCTTCACGCAAAAACCACTGAACGGATCTGGCGCAAATTTGGTAGGTAGACAGATTAGGACCTGGATTAACACATAGGCTACTTTTTTTCACGCTCGCCAGCCGCATACGGCTCGCGCACTGCGCACCCTCGAGAAATCATAGAAACGTTGTCCACGCGGGTGAAGCCGCGGGAAACAGCTAGTAGATACATAATTATACAGGGTGGCCCGTAAAAGGTGGTACAATCGATTTGCGTGACTTACTTATGACCTATGGTTTTCAAGTTGCTGGCATTTGTGTTTTGTAATTTTGTATGAAATACGCATTTGTTTAAATGTTTTTTGATGTTCCAAAAAAATGTTAAATACAGTTGGCGTGTAAAATACGGTAATAACTTCCTAATTTACCTATTAAATATGTATAAGTATCTTGACGAAGAGTGTGTTACATGAAAAACCTTCAAAACAGTCATTGTGGATTAATTTACAGGTTTTAAGAGCGTTTTTACTGTTGGTGGGTCTAGGTTTTTAACACGCTTATATTAGCTTCACATGTATGTTTGTTTGTAACCGTCTCCTTTGCACTAGATTTTGACCCACTTTAAACGGACAGATAAAATTCAAACTTTGTACATTTATGAAGAATCAGTGACAGACAATACAATAATACATTCGTAAGATTATCTCATTATCCTTACCTAAAAAACTGAAAAATAAATATAGTTTAAAAAACACGCTTTAAAAGCACATCAAACTAAAAAGTGAAAAATAATTCTTAATATAACCTGAAAACAATAATGAACGAAAAGTATTAAACGTATGAAAGTATAAACGCTCTTAATAGTATTATTGTGAAAAAAGCGTTGGTTGTTCGATATACGAAAAATATGCCACAAAGCGCCCCACACTTTTTAAGCGACTTCCAAAAAGGAGGAGGTTCTCAATTCGTCTGTATGTTTTTTTTTTTTTTTATTTTGTTACCTCAGAACTTTTGACTGGGTGAACCGATTTTTACGATTCTTTTTTTATTTGAAAGCTAGTGCTTCCCGTGTGGTCCCATAAAAATTTTATCAAAATCGGTGTTGTACTTTAGTAAAAATGTACTAATTTAAATTACTAATTTGTTGTACTAATTTAAATTACTAATTTGTTGCGATGGAAGTCGGTTTTTTAACGTATTTAGCGTTTTCATTTCACAATAATACTAGTATTTTTCGTTCATTATTGTTTTCAGCTTATATTAAGAACTATTTTTCACTTTTCAGTTTGATGTTCTTTAAAAGCGTGTTTTTTTAAACTATATTTTTAACTTGTAACTTATTGTTATTAGCTTACGCACATTGTAGGTACACAGGCCAGCACATCAAGCTAGACACTTTGGACTTTGTACCGTTCTTATGCCGTACGCGTATGGATCAGAATCGCACTACGAGTGTCTACCTTGATGTGCTGGCCTCTGTACATTAGAGGTGGAAAAGCAAAATTACTCGAAGCACTACCCAACACTTTCTAATTTTAATATCTAAACACGAGCAAATCAAACCGCTTGCGTTGCGCACGCGCCGCTCCATTGCTCTTGTTGCGTGCGTTCTATTCCCGCCGATAGCGTTTGACATTTCTCTCGCCGCAACAGAAGTAATGAGACATGTGTTGGAGCTGGTAAAGTGAGGTTCACATTCCGTACAGGGGCACACCCTGGACACTTCATACAACGGGCCAGAAATGACATTTCAAAAAATTAATGACGGAAAAACAAAATGGCGGCGAAATTCTATACGTTCGACAACTAAACTGTAACCAATCTGTATCAATCTAGGTGACGAGGGGGTGAGGTCGCAGTCTAGAGAGCGGCAGGGAGTGTCCCTACTGTATGTTAGTACTAATATATTTACATTGACAGGGGTCTCTCTCCTCTCGTATTATCTCGGAAAGGTTAGGCTATAGTTCACTCAAAGAATACTCCAAAAGCCGGTGTAGAGTGCGTGAGCTGGCACCTAAGCAATTTCTTCAGAAATGTGTTCAGAATGCCCAGTGGGTAAACATACTAAAAATCCTGGCCTATAGGGGGGGCGCCGGGGTGGGGGGAGGGGGTTAAAGTTCCCACTTTTGAGTTTTTCGCTAATATCTTTAAAACGGTGCGTCGTAGAAAAAAAGTGTCTTCTATGTAATGAAAGCTAATAAAATTTCCTACAACTTTTGTCCTATACACTTTTTCGAATTCCTAACTATTTTTGAAGTACTGGTTCTGGAAAAGTGAAATTTTCGAAAAAAAAAACCGACTTATTAAACATTACCTCTTGCCTGCTACTTCAATCGTGTTATTTCGGGATGAAAAATTGCCGGCATGTTAATCCAAGACCTAATTTACCTACGTACCAAATTTCATACAAATCTGTTCAGCCATACAGCTATCGAAATATTTTTCCTTTGTTTAATTTTATTTTATATCCTAATCCGTTTAGGTCGTGAAGGTCCTGACAAGGTTCCTTCTTCCAAAGCACCCTCATCTTCAGTGGATGGTTCTTGCTGGAGGAACTCTTCACCATCTTCACCATTGTCTTCATCTTCACCATCGTCTTCGTCAATAGACACGCCGTTGAGACATTTCCCTTGGCAGTGGAGGCATGCCACAGAACATTTGAGCATTGCTTTGCGACATCCACATTTGCCACTACCACAATCCTTAGCGCATCGGCAAAATATTGTCTTTAATAGGACCTCCGGTGCGGGTAAATCATCAGTCGTTATTGGCACCAGGCTGCCTCCAACATGTTTCCATCCCCACTCTTGGGAAGGCAGCTCATTCCCAAGCCACAGTTGCACTTGGTGGTAGGTGCGCCGTGAATGCTGTTTAGCTGCGTTCTCAGTTGGTGGGAGGGAGCTGAGGTCAGGCTTAATCTTTGCTAATGATCTCATGAACAACTGAAAGCGATACTGGTTGAGGGAAGTCAGTCTTGTTGGTGCCTCATACCATTGAAGGAAGCACATCTTCCCAGCCTCATCAACTTCATTGTGCGTGGAGGCGGGGTTATAAAAGATTGCTGCTGCTTCTTTGATGATATCTGACTTCAAGTATAGTTTTGAGAAACCCACTTTGCTTCTTCTGAAAGTTGCAGATGTTGTATCGCATCCGGTAAATGAATGTAAGAACAGCATATGTTCATATCCATGTTGCTGCATCTCTTGGGTGGATAGTGCGATTGTTTTGGTTTTCCTTCGGCCAGGTTTCAGCAGCAGGATGTCTTGGGAGGGAGGAGTGGAAGCTATCAAAAGCACAACAAGGTCGACATCCTCACCAACGACAGTTACAGAACTATCAGTCGATTTTTCCACAGCAGTTTTCACGATAAGGACATCAGCATCATCGGGGGCCTGGAGAGTTTGTATTCCTTTTTCCTGAAGCTTTGTCTGCAGTAAGGAAATGAGCTGACTTTTATTGTAAGGGTTAGACAAGAAATCTTCTTGTTTTACTGGTATTGATGTGCTCCAAGACAAATTGATATCAGCCGATCTCTTCAGTTTGTATCGTCGCTTCTGTTCTTGTGACTTCGTACTGTTTGCTGAGTTTGTGTACCCATCAAATACCACAGTACGACTTATTCCAGGATAGTGGCGGTTGATGTAGGTGTACCCATCAAATACCACAGTACGACTTATTCCAGGATAGTGGCGGTTGATGTAGGCGATGTATCCATCACAAATTGTGGCAACACAGGCACCTTTTTGCCAAATTACTCTGTGCTGTAGAAATCCACCGTCTACTACTATGTTCATTTGAGAGAGTTCAAAAACCTTACTGGTAGGCTCGAATAAGCTGTAAAAAACAGATTTGATGGTTTTCCTCATTCCACTTTCATTAAATAATGCTAAGGGAAATGGGGCCAACTCGTACTCCAAGAATTCCATCAAATCGTCCTCTGATCGTTTGCTTATACACATGCGCTGAAATAACAGTGTTGGATCAACTGCAACCTTTTCATCGTGAATTTTTATCGATGAGGTTACAGAGGAAAGCGGGAGTGCACGATCTTTGCGAGACAATTTGATGTCAGAGAATGGCAAGTCCACTATCTTATTCATTGCCTCATTGCCAACTCGAGCAGCATCATAGCATGTTATTGTTGCATCTCCCACCACCCCACTCGCAATTGACATAATATCAGTTGTTTGCGGAAAGGGAGGATGTTCATCAAACCATTGACTGAGTTTGGCAATGTCTGCTGTATCTCTATGCTGACGGGCTTGTCCAAGGTCTTTGTGCTGTTCACCTGATGTGAAAAGCACTCCGCAGAACTCTTCGAGCAATGTACAGATTTCATGAGTTGCGCTCATACCAACTAACCATTTGCTGAGTACGCTGTCAGAAACACCTCTGCCTCCAGTTATGCCTCCTCGGCTTTTGAATGAGCGCATCAATGTTGTTTCAATGATCATATCTGAACACACGCCTGACCAAAAGCGATCGGTACGCCGCATAGTAAAGTAGCCTTTGGTGACGCGTTTTCTGTGACAGTGAGCATCGGAGATATGGTAAGAAAAGTGGTGACCCACCTTCGCTCCATTACCCGCTTTTGGTCGAAAACGTGATCTCAAACTGTTACCGCCTTCACCGCTTGGAGGTACTCCCAGCTTATGCTATCAATAAAATATCTAATTTATAGTTTTCAACATCAGGTAATGCCCGTCACGGTGAAAAAAATTCATTTTCACTATTTCTGAGCGTGATACTCGAAAACTTATTAGAATTTCAAAAAAGTGTATAAGACAAAAGTTGTAGGAAATTTTATTAGCTTTCATTACGTAGAAGACACTTTTGCTCTACGACGCACCGTTTTAAAGATATTAGCGAAAAACTCAAAAGTGGGAACTTTAACCCCCCACCCCGGCGCCCCCCCTAGAGGCCAGGATTTTTAGTATGTTTACCCTCTGGGCATTCTGCACACATTTCTGAAGAAATTGCTTAGGTGCCAGCTCACGCACTCTACACCTTCTTTTTTAAGTGGACTACTATACCTCTACACACATTGGTAGTATATTTTTTTTACAACTATCTGGGTGGATTTTTATTTTTTAGTTATCTTCCCTGCAATGTCCCAAGTAAAAAGTATATAGCTTTAAGTGCTCTTGACTCTATCAAATTTATTACAATAAATAACGAAAACTTTACCTATAAGACCTGACTCTTCAAACTCTATATGTCGGTAAAAAAGTATACTAGAGATTTCATAACTTTTTACATTTTAAAGAAGTATAAACTTGCGAGTCTTGGCAACCAATTTTAAGTGAAACGTTTTTGGTAGGATTTCTCTTTTTTTGGCAAGCGGCCTTGATTTCTTTATTTTTTGGCCTCTATTAATCCACATATTTCAGATGTAAATAAATCTGCTAAGGAAATCTTATCCTGAAAATCTCAGAATTTTAGCGTCATCCGAACCGAAGCTATAAAGGTTCGAAATGTACAGACTGTACAGATATTCACCCCCTATACGGGGGTAGAAAGGGGATTTTTTGTTTTATTTTTTCCGTTGTTGATATGCAATTTCTAGCCTACATATTTAATTTTAGTCTTCTAGGACTTTAGGAAGTATCCTAGAGGTTTTGATGATCGATCATCAATGAGTTAGTCACGAAATCGACGTATTTCAGATGTCAATAATTCTGAAACCATAATGGTTAGGTAATCAATACTTCGTACGTTTAATGAGTCTGCCAAGGACACCTTTTCCTAAAAATTTCAGGTTTTTAACATCATCAGGACCGAGGCTATGATGATTCGAAAATACGACGAAACACTTTTAGAAAAGTTAGGTAGTGCCCCGTCCTCCTTTGACTCGTCGTGGAGGGGACACTACCGTGCCCCCAGATATAAATAAAGCAAAATAAAACCAACTGTCAAAGTATTTTCAGTTTTCACACTAATATTTTATACGACACATGACTTTTTCATTATTAACTAGCTGTTTCCCGCGGCTTCACCCGTGTGGACAACGTTTCTATGACTTTTCGAGGGTGCGCCGTGCGCGAGCCTCAAGCGGCCTATGTGTTAATCCAGGTCCTAATCTGTCTACCTACCAAATCTGTTCAGTAGTTTTTGCGTGAAGAAGTAACAAACATACACACTCATAAACTTTCGCCTTTATAATATTAGTGTGATACTTAGGGTACAATTTTTTGTGATATATTGATAGATAATGGTGTCGATTCGGTGTAACACGATTTAACTTATTTGACAGGACTAAACTAAATCTAAGCATTCTATCCTTGTCTTTTCGATACAGAAAGTAAAAGACAGAATGCGTAAATTTAGTTTAATCCTGTCAAATAAGTTAAGTCGTATAACACCGAATCGACACCATTATACGTTCATAGATAGAGAGGGAAATTATAGCTTTGACAATCATTAACTCCAAATATTTCAGCAACTTGACACTTTAGGCTAAAATTTCTTATATATTTTCGGTTTGTGTTTGCATTCCCTGTCGAAAAATACAGGTTCAATAGTGCACTGAAAGATTTAAAAAAAATATATGAATATAATTCACTTTGCCACGCTTCATACAAGAATATTCCAACCTCTTTGAGTGCGTTTGGCGGCAGCTCATCTTTTAGTAAGTGCCAATGCAGCCGATAGGATGTCATAATCATCATCATCATTTCAGCCAGAAATCGTCCACTGCTGGACAAAGGCCTCCCTCAAGGATTTTCACGACGACCGGTCCTGCGCTGCCCGCATCCATCGTCTTCCCGCGATCTTCACCAGGTCGTCGGTCCACCGCGTGGGAGGCCTGCCTACGCTACGTTTTCCGGTGCGCGGTCGCCACTCGAGACCTTTACTGCCCCATCGGCCATCTGTCGATAGGATGTAAGACTCTTAAATTATGTGAATTCACTTTTCACAGTGTGTACCCGTCCTAATAAAGCAGAGTAGAAGGCACGGAGCAAGTGTTGCCGTCTTGTTGGCTATTTCTACATTTTCGCACTCCGTGTCGTTTATTTCTCAAAGTTTCGGATTGCCGACTAGTACCTATATTTAGGGAGCTCGGCGGGGCTGAGGGACGGGGGTGGGGGGGGGGGGGGGGTTTGGATAGTTTTTTTTATTTATTAAAAATTTGAGTGCGTTTGGCTGCACCTCACCTGATGGTAAGTGCCGATGCATCCGAGAATGTAACACGCAAGCTCAAGTAGTGCTCTCGTCTTAAAGATTCCTAAATTATACGAATCGGGGAATATAGTATAGATACATTATCGAATAGTTAGTTATTAACTCTTCAGCTGCACTAATGAACAACCTTGTCAAAAATCACAAAAAGATGAAAATAAAAACCAAAAAAATTGACTTCGTCACATCATAGTACATCCATACATAAAAACTTTCGCGTTTATAATATTAGTAAGAATTAGCTGTCACGGCGAACTTCTTACCGCCTCACAAACTATACTTCACTGCACCATACATATATTGGAAAATTAATTTTCTTCTTTTAATTTTTTTCTTATATTTTAGTTAGATGTTTTATTAGTTGTTCTGCTATTCGGGGTCCGGTCGGGGCAAATTCAACAAACCTAAAATCATAAAAAGCGGTCCAGCCGTTTTTGAGTTATATATAAATGGTGTAACTAACCCGACTTTGATTTACTGATAAAAAATATTTTAAAAGTAAAGTGCTGGAAAAACCTCATTCAGTCGGTTATCATTGCGTTGTGAGTACTAATTAAACGACACCTATTCTTAGTTATGAAGATTTACTATTATATTGCGATTGTTGGTCGCAATAATCGTCGATTGCATTTTGTTTAAAAAAACGAATTACTTAATTTTTAAAAAACCTGACTGCATAAAAAGGTTGCAAAAAAAATATCTTGGTAAGCCCGATTCCAACTTCGGCATCATCGTCACTTACCATCAGGTGAGATAATGCCGAGGGCTTACCAATTGTAAAAAAAGAAACATCTTTTTGTGGCCAGCCGGGTAAAAAATATCCTATGTCACTCATGGGATCCAGGCGAATCTAACGACACACCTCGCACTCCAAAATCCATAAAACCATTATTAGGTTATAGAGTGAGAGCCAGAGAAATATACATACATACATACATACACTCGAAAATCATAACCCTCCTTCTGCCGCAGTCGGGTAATAAAATTGAAATGTTTTTTTAGTGATATCAACAAGTATAACAATTGTTTAGTAACCTGTATAAGTATTAGGACTGATTGTTTTGTTACTAATAAATAATTTTAAAAGGAACTATGGCATTTTTAAGTTTTCTGGTTTCAACCTATTTGAAATTGAAATTCGAAACAAACTGGCGGCAGTCGAAAATTGTTTCTCTGACGCAACCTACGTACGATAGCTTCAAGCTCAATTTTTTTTAGCTATATGTCTAAAAAACCGGTACATTGTTGCATCTTTTTACCTTTTCTTTTAACCGCCTCCGTAGCTCAGAGGCAAAGTTCACTGGCTTTACACAGGAGGTCGCGGGTTCGACTCCCGGCGGGGTCAAATATAAGACTCGGTTTGGTTGGTGGTAGGGCATTTTCTAAGCCCACCTGGCTAGCTACCACCATCTTATCTAAGTCTTGCCGCCAAATATCAATGTTGATATCATTGGTGTGTTCCGGCATGAAGATAAGATAGCCAGTTTCCCCATTGCGTTGGGGAATCTTGGTAAGCCCGCTTCCATCTTCGGCAACATCGTCACTTACCACCAGGTGAGATGTTGTCAAGGGTTTACCAATTGTTAATAAAAAAAAAACTGCGATATTCCAGGATTGATATAATCGTCGATATCGCCGCAATAATCGTAGATTTCGATTAATCGTATTTGTTTCATCACTAGACTTGTGAGCTACAAACTCCATTCGTCCAAAAAGCAAAACACTGAATAACTCTTGCTCAGGGCATTTGGCACACTTCCAAATTATTAGAAAGCCCATCAAAAATGGCAGTAGTTGTCACCAGAATACTCCAAGGGTAACGGAATTGACAGAAACTAGTGTGTTTTAGCCACCGCCTCCTGTCCGGGAGGTCGTGGTTCCAATCCTGCCACGTACCAATGTGATTTCAAATTAAGATTTAATATGTACGTTTATCCAACGCTCTTACGGTGAAGGAAAACATCGTGAGGAAACCTGCACACGCCTGTGGAAAAACTCGCAGGTTGTATGTGAAGTCGACCAACCCGCACTGGGCCCGCGTGGTCGAATAAGGCCCGATCGCCCTAATTCAGGGTAGGCTCGAGCCCCTCGGTGGGGTCGTATATGAGCTGATATGATGAGTGTGTTTTTAAGTAGTTAAAACAAAGGTCAAATCGAAACACGAGATACAAAACAGCAGTAGCATACACAAAGGCGGACTTCCACAGAGATGAAAAATTATGAGATCGTAGTTCAATATATCAAAAAAAAATTTTTTTTTTCTTTATTAACAATTGGTAAACCCTTGACAACATCTCACCAGGTGGTAAGTGACGATGTTGCCGAAGATGGAAGCGGGCCTACCAAGATTCCCCAACGCAATGGGGAACTGGCTATCTTATCTTCATGCCGGAACACAACATTGATATTTGGCGGCAAGACTTAGATAAGATGGTGGTAGCTAGCCAGGGCGGGCTTAGAAAATGCCCTACCACCAACCAAACCGAGTCTTACAAATGAGCCCGCCGGGAATCGAACCCGCGACCTCCTGTGTAAAGCCAGTGAACTTTGCACTTTTTATGACTTAGTAGGTAGGTAACTACCGGATTTCTTACCAAAAACCATAAGGTCAATAATTTGAACCAAAGTAACCGACATAGCCTACAGAATCGCTAAACTGAAGTGGCATAGTAGGCAGGGCACATAGCTCGTAGAACAGATGGCCGTTGTGGCAGTAAAGTTCTCGAGTGGCGACCGTGCACCGGAAAAAGTAGCGTTAGCAGGCCTCCCACGCGGTGGACCGACGACCTGATGAAGATCGCTGGAAGCCGATGGATGCGAGTAGCGCAGGACCGGTCGTCGTGGAAATCCTTGGGGGAGGCCTTTGTCCAGCAGTGGACATTTTTCGGCTGATATGATGAAATAATTTGAGTGATCGACAGATCTCTGTTGCTAGAGCCATCTTTGCAATGTGAAAACCAAATGGCGGTAAAAAAACATCACGTAAATAATTTGAGTAATCGACAGATCTCTGTTGCTAGAGCTATCTTTGCAATGTGAAAACCAAATGGCGGTAAAAAAACATCACGTAAATAATTTGAGTAATCGACAGATCTCTGTTGCTAGAGCCATCTTTGCAATGTGAAAACCAAATGGCGGTAAAAAAACATCACGTAAATAATTTGAGTAATCGACAGATCTCTGTTGCTAGAGTCATCTTTGCAATGTGAATACCAAATGTCGGTAAAAAAACATCACGTAAATAATTTCAGTGATCGACAGATCTCTTTTGCTAGAGATATCTTTGCAATGTGAAAACCAAATGTCGGTAAAAAACATCACGTAAATAATTTGAGTGATCGACAGATCTCTGTTGCTAGAGCCATCTTTGCAAAGTGAAAACCAAATGTCGGTAAAAAACATCACGTAAATAATTTGAGTGATCGACAGATCTCTGTTGCTAGAGCCATCTTTGCAATGTGAAAACCAAATGTCGGTAAAAAACATTACGTAAATAATTTGAGTAATCGACAGATCTCTGTTGCTGGAGCCATCTTTGCAATGTGAAAACCAAATGTCGGTAAAAAAATTGCTAGAGTCATCTTTGCAATGTGAATACCAAATGTCGGTAAAAAAACATCACGTAAATAATTTGAGTGATCGACATATCTCTTTTGCTAGAGATATCTTTGCAATGTGAAAACCAAATGTCGGTAAAAAAACATCACGTAAATAATTTGAGTGATCGACAGATCTCTGTTGCTAGAGCCATCTTTGCAATGTGAAAACCAAATGTCGGTAAATAAACAACATAAAAGGTGTTAAGTGAATTTTATTTGAGCAGATGTTCCCTCAGCAGAAATTAGTCACGAATAATTGCAAATGGCAAGGTATTAACGAAACACCACGCTCTAGATTAAAATTTTAAAAAGTCTCAACAATGACACGTACCTATTGTTATTGTTATTTTTAAAGTGAAAACTTCTTTATGCGCGTTTTGCATTTTTTTGAGATGAGCAAAAACCATTGAACTCGCGACACTGTAATGTAACGTTACCGACAGTGCACCAGGTACACTCGAAGGGTCAAAACTTATTTTATTTTTTTGAGATGGGAAAAAAACCATTGAACTGGCCACACTGTAGACTAATGTAACCGACAGCGTACCAGAAACACTCGGAGGGTCAAGCAGAACTTATATCTTTTTTTTGAGTGACATAGGATAGGTACATTTTTACCAGACTGGATTAAAAAAAGGTTTTTAATTTTTTATGCAGTCGGCTTTTTAATTTTTAAAGTACCTTATGCAGAGTTGTTGCGGTACTGAGCCCTCGGTGCACGAGTCCAACTCGCACTTTGCCGCTTTATTATGTACTAGCTGTTTCCCGCGACTTCACTCGCGTGGACAACGTTTCTATGACTTTTCGAGGATGCGCAGTTCGTGGAAAAAAGTAGCCAATGTGTTAATCCAGGTCCTAATCTATTTACCTACCAAATTTCAACCAGATCCGTTCAGTAGTTTTTGCGTGAAAGAGTTAATACAAACATACATCCATACATCCATCGTATTCCCACCGAGGTTCCCACATTATTTGTAATATTCAATAAGTTTTTTTGACTATTTAAAAGTGTGTGTAAACACCTATTTAAAATAAATTATTTTGATTGATTGATTGATGAGGGGCTCGAGCCTACCCTGAATTAGGGTGATACATAGATCCATAGTTTGTTAATAGATAGATTTATCTTGGCACACATCGCCGTGAGTCATTCAGCCAACTGAATTATCTCCATTTTAATGGGAAGTGCTCCTTGTCCATTTTACGGGCGCCGCCGCCGGTGATGGCGTGTGACTGACTTATTACTATTTTAGTGGCGATAGAGAGTTTCAAAGGATCGCTGTTTTGTCCAGTAATAATGGCGGGTATTTCTGACATTTCTTGGTAGCCAGTAATAGAGAATTTTCTGCGTAATAGAATTGTCTATAGCCTCGTAATTCGACTCTGTGCTTTAAAATATGGAGGTGTACAGCCTCGACGCGCCCTACTTACCCGCGTCGATGCCACGATTAAAGTTCGTTCGCTGAATTAGGTGCACCTTCGATAAATGCGTCTCGCCGCAGCCGGCTCTCGTCAAACGGTTGCGTCAAAGGGGTCGCTGCGCTGCCGACATTACACCCGCTCGGGGTCGCGCGAATCTTGTTCATACTTTAACTATTAATGTAGGCGACGATTCTGAAGATACTTCGTCCAAAATAAACACCTGTTCATTTTTTTTACCCCACTGCGTCAAAAGGAGGGTTATGGTTTTTGTATATTTTTTTTTATCCTTTAGCACATTTCTGGAACTCCGCTACACACATTACACATTACTGCACTGCAACTAATTTTCCGAACGTACTTTAAATATTGACGATGGACGGCAGGGGCAGGGACCAGTTAAGTAACTGAAATAAAAAAGTACATTATTAAAATGTAACACGCAAAAAAAAGGTATGTAATAGAATGAAGGTAAGAATTCCACGTCAGAATGAGTTTTTGGAAGGATATACATGAAAAAAGAAACAAAAAAAAAGAAGATGATATAAAAACAGATTTAAAAAAAACTAAAAAGTAAGACTTCGTCACAGGTGTAAAAAACCTAACCATTTCGAGGGTGCCGAGTCGGCACTGCCGACAGAAGTGAATACTTTACGGTTTTATTTGTTTAAACAAATCAAAAAGTTGTCTTGGTCACAGGTGTAAGAAGATGATATAAAAAAAGATTTAAAACAAATCAAAAAGTATGTCTTCGTCACAGGTGTAAGGAGATGTTTTTAAAACAGATTTAAAAAAAAAAAAAAAAAGTATGACTTAGTCACAGGTGTAAAAAACCTAACTACTCCGGGAGTGCCGACAGAAGTTACAACTTTTTACAGTTTTATAAGTTTTGACCTTTTGAGTGTTCCTGGCGAACGACTAGGTTGACAAAGAATTGACCCTGCGAGTGTTCCTGGTAAGGTGTCGGTATCGGTAACGGTGTCGCGAGTTCAATGGTTTCTTCCCATCATTGTTTAACACCTGTACATTTACGTATGATCACAAATAAATCATTTTGAATTTGAATTTGAATCTCAAAAAATGCCCAACACGCCTAACGAAATTATTACTTCAAAAAATTTATTATTCTACTTATCATACTGAACAAGTTTTCCTAAGGAACTCTTCATCATATCAGCTCATATACGTCCCCACAGAGGGGCTCGAGCCCATCCTGAATTAGGGCGATCGGGCCTTATTCGACCACGCGGGCCCAGTGCGGGTTGGTCGACTTCACACAACCTGCGAGAAACTCATAAGAGGAACTCTTAAGAGGAGTGTATTCCCAGTGCGCTCGATACAAACGAAGTTTGGTTCTTATGTGATTGAACAATAATCAATTAAATTAAAGGTATTGAAATTTTGTACACACATGAAGAAACGAATATCTGTGTTTTTGTGGTTTGTCAGTTAGATTTCCGTAAAAATATAAAAGTGTGCGTGTCAGCTCCGAAGCCTGACTGGAGTTTATTCATCGTCAAACGTCTAGACGAAGTAACTAGTATCTCATCTGTGTGTCTAGTTTTCACGTCCCTGACCTTACAGGAGGGACGCTCCGGGCTTCGCCTTACGCGGTTTAGGCTTTATGGCCATGGAGTCTTTGCCTTCCTGATATAAAAGGAGACTGACACAAAACGTTAGCATAAACCGAAATGGTTGTATTTCATGAATTGGACAATACCCGCTATCTACATCATAGTTCAATGAATGAATCAACGTTTGACGATATGAACAGCTAAACTGGCCAGATTATGAAATGCCCGGGCGGATCTGTGTTGAGCGAGCGATAATCGTAACATGTTTATTTAGGTATTTTTATGGCTCTATCGTGAAAATGGTAAGATAACAAGCTCGAAACTTGATGTCATTCATTGTACACTCTGCGTCAAAAAAATCGCACTTCATTTTTTTTCAGTATATTTTCATACAATAAGGACGATTACTTTCTTAATAATGGAAACTAAAAAAATAAATAAAAGGTAGTATCAGTAGGTTAAATCCCTGGCTAACAAATTTGTTACAAACTGCTCAGAAGACACCCTGGACACTTTATACAACGGGCCAGAAATGACATTTCTAAAAAGGAATGACGGATCAAATAAAAAAAAGGTAATTTAAAAAACTAAAAAACCCGCCTGCGTTTCTCTGTAATTTGGAAATGAAAAACCCTAAAACAAGAAAGTCGTCATACCCGATTGCACTTAACTTAAGAAAAATTGTAGCAGTCGGGACCCATTCTAGAAAGTCAGCCGTCTAGTCAGTATATTGGAGTAATCTGCAATGTAATATAAGTATGTGCTCTCAATTCACTATGCCTCCATTTCTAGAATGGGTCCCGACTGCTATAATTTTTCTTAAGTTAAGTGCAATCGGGTATGACGACTTTCTTGTTTTAGGGTTTTTCATTTCCAAATTACAGAGAAACGCAGGCGGGTTTTTTAGTTTTTTAAATTACCTTTTTTTATTTTATTAATTTTTTTAGTTTTATTATTGAATAAGTTCATTTGAATTTGGCGCCAAAAATCCGCCATTTTTTTTTTATTATGATATACCAGTGTCACTCACACAGTAAATATGTATCTAACGACACCTCTCAAACTAAAATCCATCGTGCCGTTCAGGCTGCAGTGCGTGCCTAACATTGGAATTTGGCGCTAAAAATCCGCCATTTTGTTTTTCTATTTGGATATACCCAGTGTCATTTTCACAGTAAAAACGTATCTAACGACAACCCTCAAGCTATAATTCATCGAGCCGTTCAGGCTGCAGAGCGTGTCAAACATATGAATTTTGCGCCAAAAATCCGCCATTTTGTTTTTTTTATTTTGATATACCCAGTGTCACTCTCACAGTAAATACGAATCTAACGACACGTCTCAAGCTAAAATCCATCCAGCCGTTCAGGCTGCAGAGCGTGCCAAACAATTATACATACAAACATACATACATACATACATACATACTCTCGAAAAACATAACCCTCCTTCTGGCGCAGTCGGGTAAAAATGGCGGTGAAATTCGACAACCAAACTGTAACCAATCAAAATCAATCAATCAATCTGGGTGACGAGGGGCTGAAGTCGCAATCTAGAGAGCGACCAGGGAGTGCTAGTACTTAATATAGTGGAAAATTTACCATTTATTCTGCAGAAAAAAATCATTTTCTTTGTTTTGAACCAGTCTACTGAGTTCTCGAAGATAACAAAAACAACAAGTAATAAAAAAAGTAAGTGTGTGGTTTTATGAAACCACGGTAAAAGTGAAACTTTAAAGAGGACGAAACGATCATGGCTGATCTCGCTACGGTACAGAGGACGAAACGATCATACCGTCAGACGAAAGCGACCGTCACGCGTCACAAGACGAAAAAAAATTGAGACGATGTACCTAATAAAAGTTTCACTTTAAAAACCGACAAAGTGACTTGAGCTCGCGCTAAGGTGTCCGAACTAAGCATTTTTCTCTCGTTCGCGTTGATGTGTTTTGTTTGTATTAAGAACAGGTGTCATTATTAAACTTGTGTGGAGTAGTGGTAGGGAACCCTCGTTGCGCAAGTCGGACTATCACTTGATCAGTTTTTATTCGCTCAACAGTTCATTGACCTTTGTTGAACGCAAAAGTTAGGTATAACGTATCAAGTTTATAATGTGCGTAGTTTCCAAGGCCTGTTTTTGCGCAAACAATAAAAAGATAAAAGGTATTTAGATAAGAGGACAGTCTGTCATTGAGGTAGAGCCACATATGATAAGATAGATTGTTACGTAGCAACTAAGACAGCTGTTGCTATTATTAAGTTTTGTATCACATCAGCTACGTAATTTCGTTAAGGCCCTAACATAGTTCAAATCACAATCATCATAATATACAGGGTGTAACAAAATTGGTTTAGGACCCGTTAACTGGGGGCTCTACTCATCATACTGAACAACTTTCCCCAAGAAACACATAGTCAATTCTCAAAAAAGATGGACATTCCTTACTAAAATGGACAAAATTGGATCAGCTGATCGATTTGAGTAAAAATTTTTTTGTGCGATTCCAGTAAAGTCGTAGATCAAAAGTTGTTCAGTATGATGAGTAGAAGCCCCAGTTAACGGGACCTACACCAAGTTTGTTACACCTTGTATATCAGCCGAGAAACGTCCACTGCTGGACAAAGGTCTCCTTCAAGAATTTCCACGACGACCGGTCTTACGCTGCCGCATCCAGCGGCTTCCCGATCTTCAAATCACAATGTTCAAAACAAATTATTAAAAAACTTTTATAAAGCTATCACAGTGGAAAAAAAATCAATATAATTGAATACAATTTTATAGTATTTTATAGAAATGTTAAAAATAGCCCATAGAACCCTGTTTTGGGCATTAATTTCAAAAGTTCTCCATAACAAACGGTTTATATTAAATGAAACCAACACACAAAAATGAGCGACTTCCAACCCTTACATTTAAAATCAATTCATTTTTTTAACCTACAAACTCGATTCTCGATTTATTTGTAAATGTAAAAATCGAGAATCGACCGTTCGGTCTCAACGTAATCGCCGCGTTGAAGCCCGCATTGGATTGAACTTAAAATAAATAGAGTTACGTTCGATATTATTTAGCACTGATCGAGCTGCTCGGATTGAGTCGCCTTAACGCCTAAAAACAGTACAATAAAATAAACTAGGTACAATAAAATAATTACTTTGGTACTTTTATCATTTTCTGCTTAGCGTACTTTTATTTACACTTGAATTGTAGTGAGCAAAGGCACAGTATTACGATATGGCTTACAGTAGCGCAACGCCTTTGATGTCGCACGATGCGCCACCGGCGTAGGTACTAGCCCATACTAGCCTGTAGTCAGCCTGACAAGTTCGCGGAGTTTTCCAGGCTGTGCCCCGCCGCCCGCTGCTCCGCAAGTATCCTTCCGTTGCTCTGCGTAAGTATTCGTTGCGCTACTTTAAGCCGCTATATTGTAATACTGTGGTAATACAGTGGCATAGGTGTGTCAGATACCGTCAGGTTTGAGATTATACTTGACTCCAGATGAGATAGTTTCAACAGCTTAGAGAGTCCATACCATTTAAAAAAATGTTGCGTTAGAAAAAAAAATGCAGTTGGTATAGAACATTTTGTATTGAAATCTTTGAAATTGTTACAAATCCAACTCCATATCTTAAGTTGATCGACTGACAAAAACCTGCTTAGCCGTGATAATTTTCGTTTCAAATTTATTGTATGTGATACTATTTCCAATACTTTACAGAGTTCCTAAAATGGTGGTTTAGGTAGTAGGGGGTGGGGACGAAGTACCAATAACAAAAATCATCACTTAAAAACTTAATATTTCGTTTAAAAAATGTTTTTCGTAAACCCCTCAATAGACCTTATTTATCATATCCGTGGTTTTAAAAGTGTTTAACAATACACCAAACGATGGGATAAGTGAATAAAAAAATCAACCCCACCTTACATGTAGGAAAGGCACTGAAAAAAAAATTGTTTTAGAGATTTTCTTCCACATGTCTACAGGTAGGCGTCACAGATTTGTATAACCACACCAAACAGCTTTAAACCAGTAAAGTCTGATTAAAACAGCTGTAACATACCGAGGCGACAGACTGACGAACGGATGGCGAAACTATAAGGGTTCTTTGTATAACACCGGAGCCAAAGTATATATATATTAGTACTAATATACAGTATGGACACTTCCTGCCGCTCTCTAGATTGCGACCTCACCCCCTCGTCAACCAGATTGATACAGATTGGTTACAGTTTGGTTGTCGAACGTATAGGATTTCGCCGCCATTTTGTTTATTCCGTCATTCGTTTTTTTTAAATGTCATTTCTGGCCCGTTGTATGAAGTGGCCAGGGTGTGCTAGAGCCCTAAAAAGCCATAATTATTATTAAATGGTTCCAATAATTGCAACTAACATGTAAATTTAGGGTAAATAACATTCTAGAAAATAAGACGTAAAGAGATCTGCTTTGTTTACATTCTTGTTGTTATGGTTCCGTAAACCCAAAGGGTGACCAACGGGATCCTATTTATGAGCCTCTGCTGTCTGTCCGTCCGTCTGTCTGTGTGTCTATTAGGGGTCTGTATTTCATGAACCGTAACACAGTAGACAGTTGAAATTTTCACAGAGTTTAAATTTCTATTGCCGCTATAATAACAGATAATAATAGACGAATCGATAGAATGATGATTTTGAACACAAAAAACCGACTTCAAACAGGAAACTAAGGTTCCCCTCGATTTCTCTGGGATGCTATCATCAGATCATGGTGTCCTTATCATGGTATATCTCCTTTCCAACAAAAAAATAATCAACAAAATCGGTTCATAAACGACGAAGTTATCCGCGAACACACATAAAAAAAATATACGGATGAATTAAAAAACCTCCTCTTTTTTGTAGTCGGTTAAAAAATTAAAAGTCCCCATACACTTAGATTTTCGACTTTTATTTTTATTATTTATAAGTAAATCCCCATAATAACACACATTCTGTGAAAATTTCCGACGACTACCTATTACGTTTCCAAAGATACAGCCTTTTAAAGGTCAAACAGACAGACAGCGTAGGCTTAGTAATAGGGTCCTGTTACCCTTGGATACGGAACCCTAATAATAACCTAAACAATTTTAAAAAACCCGAGTTCATAAAAATAATAACTATTCTTTTGGGCAGTCGGGTTTAAATTTATCCTGTCACTTTCGGGCAGGGCTTGAAACTGGTTAATTTTTATTTTTTAAAATACAAGTTAGCTTGAGCCAATTTGATGTCAGTTCTAAAAAATGGCCCATATTAAATTTACCACATTAATTATTTCAGTAAATATGACAAAATACGAAAGAATATTAACAAAAACCTTTGTGAAACCGGTTTAGCTCCCATAGTAAATTAACCGGTTTCAAGCCCTGCTTTCGGGATCATGACACCTCGAACACTAAAACCTATCAAGCCGTTTAAGCTACAGGCTCACCCAAAGAAACAGACATATATACACATACACCTGAAAATCATTACCCTCCTTTTTGGAAGTCGGGTAAAAAAACATCCCATATTCAACTGTAAACGTCCCCCACTGATTTGGCACAGGTAGAAGAAGTAACTAGTATCTCATCTGTGCAGGTAGTAACAATAGGGATGACGAATGCTAGTCATCTGATTTACTTTTTATCATCTATCAAAAACGACATATTGTTCTTAAAATGTTTGAAATACCTAGGCGTGACGTCATAGTTTTGCAACATCATTCATGTACTCATTCTGTGATTTTGGTGAATTAAAAATCGAAGACTTGATGGAAAACAAAACGAGGAAGGTTTTCCGAAGTTTAAGTAGGAGGGCAATTTAGCTATCAAGAGTTCATAATTTATTTCTGATGTTGTCATCACCCCTATTATATTAATCTGTGGCACAGGTCTGTTCCGATATTGCAGTAAAGTAAGACACGGGAGCCATGTCCGGATCAGACCACAAAATAAGAGATGTTAAGTTACATAACTATAGTATAGTTTACTTACATAACCGCGTATCGCTTGTAACGATTGGAGTCTGTTTTGAATACACCTACTCGACGTACTATATTTAGTCAATATGGAACAAAGAATGTATGACCTTGACTGATGCCAGCTCATGTTTGCAATCTAACAGCTGTATGTGCTCCGGGTACATATTATAAGTTCCTTTTTAGGGTTCCGTAGTCGAACTAGGTACCCTTGGAACCCTTATTGTATATGGTTAGTTTAGCCATGTCTGTCCGTCGGTACGTCCCAGGCGTTTTACTTGAAAACTATTAAAGCTAAAATTCAGTACGGTTGTACAAAGTAACGCCTATAAACTTAGGATTAAAATCTGTAAAAAAATTTTTGGAGTAAGTACCTTCCCTGCATCACCTGCATGTAAAGTGGGTTTTTTTTAGTCTAGTACCCCTCAGACCATTCAAATATACCCCGTCATGTGGGATGTCCTTAAATAGGCCTTTCTGAATAGGGATAACGACAGCATCAGAAATAAATTATGAACTTTTGATCACTGAATTGCCCTACTACTTAAACTTCGGCAAACCTTGCTCGTTATGTTTTCCATCAAGTCTTCGATTTTTAATTCACCAAAATCACAAAATGAGTACAAATGCTGTAAAACTATACTGAAAATTAAGTTTATTGAGCTGAGCCCCCCTCCCCCCACCCATCCTTCCCCTTTAATTACTTTTGTTTAAGTATTTCAGAGAAAGTTGTGCAGTATTTTTATTTCAAAAATCCGGTATACAGTTTCTTTTCTCTCTCTTTCTTATTGTGTGACACAATTACCCCTGATATCCAAGGGATAGTTTCAGCTAATTTCATTGGACCTTGTCGTTTTTAACCCCCGACGCAAAAAGACGGGTTTTAAAAGTTTAACGTGTGTATCTGTGTGTTGGCCGATGGCATTGCAGTTGTCAAACGAATTTACAGATTTTGGTGTCTTTTTTTTACTTACACTTTTTACACTTTGCAGTCGGTAACAAAAATAGTGATTTCATTGATCAATTTCATTCATTATTAAAAATGCTCATTTGCCAAATTATCTTATCCAAAAGTATTTAATCAATTGTAGGTAAAACTTACCTGAAGTCGTATTTTTTGCATAATTATGTAAAAAGACACTGTACCTCTTGGCACTTTTATGTCGCCATACCCCAACCGTCAATAAAAATATTATTATAAATTTTATGTTTTTTTATATATATTATATTGTTACCTAATATTATTTTTGAAAAAAAGTCATGATAATCTTTTGATTAAAGGTCTAACGGGCAGGATTAGGGTGACTTACCCTACGTTAATTATTAACTGAGCATATTATGTTTTGTTTTTTTCCCATTTGATGTTAATAATTCATTATCATTCAAACGATAACATTATCAGAATGAAGTATGTACTCGTAGATTGCTTACCAAAAAGATATGAGTGTTATCTAGAAAAGCTAGTGAAAAACAAGCTATTATCGCGTGTTTGTTGATACTAAGTCTTAAACGTGTCTGGTCGGTTTATTATCTTCTTAACCGACTGGCCAAGAATGTGGGTAATGTTTTTAAGATATATGTATGCTGTTTATTTGGCCAAGCCTGTAGCTTTAACACCTTAATGAATTTCCAAGTGCAAGATGTCGAAGATTCGTCTTGATTCTTAAAAAGTATTTTTTCTAAAAAAAAATTACACCTCTCTGCATTGTTATTATATTATAATATATTCTTGCCAAATTTCAGCTCTTAACTACTAATAGTCTAGGAGCTAGGCCGCGAAAAAACAGACAGACATGACGAAACTATAAGGGTTCCTTGTTGTACTACGGAACCCTAAAACTGAGTACTTAAATGACGCTAAAAAAGGAAAAACTATGACGTCATACGTTCCTATTTCATATATTTTTAGTGCAGTTTTGTTTTTGACAGATGATAAAAAGTAGTAACTCAAAGATGCTACTGCGCCATGTTTAATTTTTTAACAAGTTTTAACTTGTTTTGTGACAATCATACTCTACTTTCTACCAATTTAAATTAATTTGTCAAATATAAATTCCTTATTCTGGGTTTTTGGCTATTTTGGCGATAACCTGAAAAATATGATATTTTGTGATTATTCCTCAAATGTCCAACAGTGGACGTCCTTCGGCTGATATGATGATGCCTCATACTCATAATATCCAAATTAAGGAATTAAATATTTTACAAATTCATTGAATTTGGTACAAAATAATTTAGGACTCGCAAAACAGGTTAAACTGTTAAAAAATGATTCCAAGGGCTTACCAATTACGAATAAAAAAAAATAAACATTGAAAATTATGAAATTCGCGCCATAACCAAAACTCACCATCTCATGTGCTACGTACGCGCAGCCATGGTGGCGGCACAGTATTACAATATAGAAGCTTACAGTAGCGCAACGAATGTACTGACGCAGAGCAACGGAAGGGTACTTGCAGGGCAGCGGGCGGCGGGGCACAGCCTGGCTCCGCGGGCTGACTACAGGCTAGTATGGGCTAGTAAGTTGCGCTACTGTAAGCCATACCGTGTTACTGTGGTGGCGGTCATACCCGCTACGCGCGACTACGCACTGCTACGCGGTATGGCAACTAGGAGTGAAGGTATTCTAGCCGCCTTCGTGACGTAATGGTTAGTCGATTCGCTTTACACCACGAGGTCGCGGGTTCGATTGCCGACGGGTGTAACTTTGTAAGACACGGTTTGATTAGTGGTAGGGCATTTTCTAACTCCACCTGGCTAGCTACCACCATCTTATTTTAGTCTTGCCGCCAAATATTATTGTTAACAACATTGATGTGTTCCGGCATGAATATAAGGTATCCAGTTCCCCATTGCTTTGGGGAATCTTAGTAAGCCCGATTCCATCTTCGGCATCATCGTCCGCAACGGCTCGCTCTATATACAAACCTTGTCCAGACAATGACGTACACAAAATAAAATCACCCAAATCGGTCGAGCCGTTCTTAAGTCTTCAGATTTTTATCAGTATTTTTATAACTCTTTTGAGTTTTCTGTGACATCTTTAATTTTCAAGCGACTTCCAAAAAGGAGGAGGTTCTCAATTCGTCTGTATGTTTTTTTTAATGTTTGTTACCTCAGAACTTATGACTGGGTGAACCGATTTTTATGATTCTTTTTTAATTTGAAAGCTAGTGCTTCCCGTGTGGTCCCATATAAATTTTATCAAAATCGGTGTAGTACTTTAGTAGAAAATTAACAAAAACCAAAAATAATAATGCAAAAATGTACTAATTTGTTGCGATGGAAGTCGGTTTTTTAACGTGTTTAGCGTTTTGTTGTGTTATTTTTTCTATGACGATCATATTATTATCGTTTGATATTTTTTTCCAATATTTATTATTTTTAAGTTGAAATTGATAATAATAAAATATGAAATAAATTAATCCAATCTATTTGGCACCAATCTTGCGTTATTCACGCTAGAATTATGCGTTGCCATGAACACATGGTCGGCGTTCCTTGACCTTACACTAACTAGCTGGGTGTTTTGCATTTTGGCACACATCTTGACAACAGTGAATAAGCGGTGAAAATATATCCTCGGTTGTTCTCAGTCTTATGGAGTATTAAAACTGACTGCTTAAAATGTGTCCTATGATACCCAGGGGATCAAGACTCTAGATGCTAGCGGGAAAAATTCCGAATCATTCCCGTGGAGTACTTTCGAAACATTTTGAAGTATTACGCTACATTTTTTTTTAGTTATAGCGACAATAAAAATACACATTACGGTTCATAAAATACAGCCCGCTGAAAGTAACTCAAATAATTAGCAGTAGTAGTCTGTGGAGACTACGAAAAACAGTCCTTGTACTCTAACTCCTTACTTTCCGAGATGAACCTATCCAGATCTCCGACCATCTTAAGCTTATTTGCGTAGATTTAACATCCGAACTGAATTTCAGGAGATACATTGAGTCCAAGGCAAAAACGGCTGCCAAAAATCTTGGTATCCTCTCGAAGGTGAGACTTTACTTCACACCAGAGCAGCTTCTAAAATGTTCTAAAATATTAGAGCTTGGTATAATAATACCAAGTTCAAGTTCGGTCATGGATGGAGTACTGCTCTCACTTATGGAATGGATCGGCTCGTTGCCAGCTAGATGCCTTGGATTCTATCGACCGACGCGCTAGGAGACTCATTGGTGTCGAGGAACTTGTATCAAGCAGGCTCCAAAGCCTCGAGCATCGCCGCAAAGTCGCCTGTCTATAGGTATTGTACAGGATTAATTTCGGAGAGTGTGCCCTGGAGCTTCACGACCTCATTCCCCCCTTTTCATTTCATCATCGGACCACCAGGCGGGGCTTTGTCGTTATTGTTCCACCTTTACGCACGAAGCGTTTTGCTTCTTCGTTCATTATGCGAACGGCCAAGGAGTGGAATTCCCTGCCGGCGTCTGTATTCACCGATTCGTATAATTTAGGAATCTTCAAGACTTTTTAAGCTATTGCATAGCTTTTATCGCGGGCTTTGAGCGCGGCGACTGAATCAAGAAATTCCGTAACGAAAATAAACCACGCTCGGTCGAATTCTAAAAAACTTACAGTGCCATCTATTAGCGATTTGCGGTTCTAAAAGGACTTGGTCAATTTTACTGGTGTAAGTTTCTTAGTGTTAATTTATTACATAAACATCCCGCGCCCCAAGGACTATAGGGTACTGGTAAATACTGCATAAATAAATAATTATAATTGCATAAGTTGATAAAAATGCTATGCAATAGCTTTACCGCGGCAGTTCCCGAGTGCAACACGTAATTATTTTTTAACTAAAATGTTTAAACGGAATATTATCCGCTGCGAAAAAAAGACAAGTCGTGTATGGTTGAGTTACGATTAAATTAATATAACTAAAAAAAAATTTGTATCGAATAAAAAAAGTACGTATGCATCTACAAGTAGCTACGTTTGTTCATTTGACAGGATGGTGCTCGTATGTATTCTGATTAGTGTTGTGTACTTGTGTACTACCGAACCGAGATATCTGAAACTTAAAAGCATTAGGCATCCGAATGGAATCCGTGAAAGTTGGCCACGCCGCCAATTCAGCTTTCAGTTCAGTACACGGGCGAAATATCCACATTTTATTAAAGGAAGCACTTGATTTACGACGTAATTTGATGGAAAGAAAAACTTTAAACGCGGAGTGGGCTTCCGTAGCTTTTTCGTATGACTAATTTTCCTTAGATAAACAACAATAAAGGCCACAATCCACCTTAGTAATAATTGATTACGTATCTTTAGTATTCTGTTTCAATTCATCTAACTTTGTATGCATGCGATTTTTCATAAAAAATACTTAAAAAAAATATTTTTTTCTTTAAGGTAGTAAAAAAAAAGTATACTTACGTGATCGCGAATTTGGTAAACCGTCTTTGACTCCCACAGGACAGGCTTCGAATAGTGTGGGGGTCGCAAGTAAGCTAATCTTGTGTAAATATTTTTGGCAAATAAACTTTTATTCTATTTATTCTATTCTAAGGTGTAACAATTGGTGTAGAAAGAAGCCGTTGACGGGGCTTTGTTTTATTCGTATCGTTATTACAGTGCTACCTACCATTAAAGAAAAACGAGTATGTTTAAAATAACAATTAATTTTTTAAGGTTCCGCAGATGAAATAGCAAAAAACGGAACGGCAAAGAACGGATTTTTTTATCTGCAGCTATTAGACCACTATTAATAAAGTTCTCGAGCGGCAACCGCGCACCGGAAAACGTAGCGTAGGCAGGCTAGCCTCTCCGTGGAGCGATGACCTGGTGAAGGTCGCGAGAAGCCGCCGGATGCGGGCAACACAGAAACGCGGTCATCGTGGAAATCCTTGGGAGAGGCCTTTGTCCAGCAGTGGTCTTCCTTCGGCTGATATGATGATTAGACCTACAGTAATGAAACTTAGTACACAGATGGAAAATTGTGAGCCAAAATGAAAAATGAAGTGTAAAAAAAATAATTTAGTCTGCCCTAAATGTTAGTTGAATGAAAGGGATAATAAGTACACAGATGGAAAATTGTGAGCCAAAATGAAAAATGAAGTATAAAAAAAATAAGTTAGGCTGCCCTAAATGTTAGTTGAATGAAAGGGATAATTTTTTTTTCGTATGTGCCACCTCGAGTGAGAATCGTAGAATCGATCTTATAATTAATGCATTAGTTAGACTTAAAATTCTGAAAAAATACACATACTAATACATTACTAAAATGAGGAAAAAAAAATATTTGGTCAAAAAAAAAATTTTACCTCCACTCCTCCATACAAGTGAAAGTTGGTTTTGACTGCACATTTTGTCCATACATTTTAAATTATAACGCGAAATGAAAAAAACGTGTCTCCGTTGATGTTTCTAAACTATTGGACATTTTTACACGGAAGTCACGAAATTCTAGTTTGTGGGATAGATTAAATTTTCGAAATACTTTATTTTACAGTTACCTACTGAAAATTAAAAGATAAGCGAATTATAAGATTACTACGAAACTTAATAAAAATAGTGATATCACTATTTTTTGAATATTTAATCTATCTACAAACTAGAATTTTGTGACTTGCTTATGTGTACAAAGTTTCATTAGAATCAGTTTTCAAGAAGTAGTAATTGTAAGTGTGTATGGAAACATTGAATACGCTCTTAACAAAAACAAAAATATAAAGCACCTATTTCTTCTTCTACAAGAACGAAAAATTGTTCTTAATTGTTGCTATTAAATTCGGTTTTTTAAGGCGACACGACAGGTATTGGAACAGTTGCCTCTGTCTTTTTTTTACGTAATAGAGTTAAGAAAATAACCACACTTTTTCAATGGTTTTCCGTTTCAATCAAAAACTACAATGAAATTAAAAAAAAACATAACTTTGTTTTATCATAACAAATTGTATAATATTTAAAATTTATACTTCAAAATATTAGTCATAACTAGAGTTGAAAGTAACGGCAAAGCTTTGAGATTTTTTTCTATCGAGCCAAAACTGCTCAATCGTGTTTCTAATAGCTTTTGACTTTAACGAAACATCATCAAAAATAAGGGTAATTTCTCAACCTTGGGTTTTCTAACAAAATCACCAAAATCTGTAATATTACTGCCTTAACTGGTTTAACGTTAACAATTATTCAGTACGAATTATGAAATCATACATACTAATCATCGATTTAAAAAGAAGAATTATTAGATACCTGTTACTCCTAATCTTTAAGCAGTAGCTGAAGAAGGGCCAGCAAGATTTCAATCTCATCTCATCTCATCGTGGAGCCTATCCGGTGAATAAGCACCTTTATACTAACAGAAATAAAAACTCTATAGAACCTAATTTAAAAGAGATTTCATATTTTCCGAGGCCTTCCAGATTTTCCGAATTCCGTAGAAACTTGTCATCGGTTTCGTTTCGTAGAATTTGTTTGGCAAGTGATCATAACCACTACATCTTTGAGCCCCGTGCCAAATATTCTGCATAGCAAAAGTTCAAACTTTTCAACGGTTTTCATTGACAAAATCGTGATTTTTTGTCAGTTAGTCATACAAATACAAAGTTTTATTTTCAACGCGATGAAAAACAAAGTGCTGGAAGATATTCCTTAGAGTTAACATGTCGCTACTGCCAGCGACACCGCTGTTTCGGGAAACATTATTTTAAAACAGAAGTTTATCATATCAGCTCATATACGTCCCCACCGAGGGGCTCGAGCCTACCCTGAATTAGGGCGATCGGGCCTTAGTCGGCCACGCGGGCCCAGTGCGGGTTGGTCGACTTCACACACAACCTGCGAGTTTCTCCGCAGGCGTGTGCAGATTCCTCACGATGTTTTCCTTCACCGTAAGAGCGTCGGATATGCGTACATATGAAATCTAAATTCGAAATCACATTGGTACGTGGCAGGATTCGAACCACGACCTCCCGGACAGGAGGAGGCAGCCCTAGCCGTTACGCCACCGACGCTCCAAAGCGGAAGTTATCACGGCTAATTTAGTAGTAACAGTCGACCAACTTAAAACGTGCAGTTGATTTGTAAATATTTAGTTGATGGATTTTCCATATAAATTGTTTTAGAGTACCATCCAACTGCAAAAATAAATTGGATTTCTCTAATTATTATTTAAACCCTACTTATACATGCACTTGGCCACTTTTAATCAAACATTTCAAACAACCTTGGTGATGGATGACGAGTTTTCTTGTTTATAAGTTGTTTTGCGTATTTTCTTATAGGTTTATTGAACGCAAATCCATAGCAACTACACGTAAACAACCACAAACAACTTTGATTATGATTTTATCGTAATAGTTATCTCTATCAATTTGTTTAGGGTAAAAGCCGGATAGTTGCCTTACTTTTTAAAATTACTCTATATCTCTCATTACAAAAAGCAAAATACTTTTTTTGTAAAACTGGCCGTACTTTGATTTTTTATCTACAAATGTATGAAAAGTAAAATACATAAACTTTAATATTTTTAGAGTATTAGCGATTTTTGCGGACCTCTATTTTGGTACATCTATCCCACATAGGGGTTAGTTGCCTAATCCATGTATATTACCTTTAGGATAGATGCCCCGCCGAGAAATAGGACATCTACCCCGCAAAAACTTTGTTCGCATTTTGCCTTCCCATGCAATCGCACAGAGACATGAGACACGGTCAACTTAGTGGTAATTGGAGAACCTTTCGATAGATTAGTAAAGTAGCATGCGATTCATCCGCGAAACTAGAGTAATTACAATCGGGGCAACAATCCTGGTTTTACCCTACATATCGATCAGCACAGTCGTTCTACGAAGGTATTAAAACAAATTGTTTCAGCTACAAAAATAATACTTATTATTTCAACTTGTACTAGAACTCAATTCAAATCATCATCATCATCATATCAGCCAAAAATCGTACAATGCTGGACAAAGGCCTCCCCCAAGGATTTTCACGACGACCGGTTCTGCGCTGCCCGCATCCATCGGCTTCCCGCGATCTTCACCAGGTCGTCGGTCCACCGCGCCAAACTGAAGTGGCAGTGGGCAGGGCACATAGCTCGTAGAACAGATGGCCGTTGGGATAGTGAAGTTCTCGAGTGGCGACGGCGCACCGGAAAACGTAGCGCAGGCAGGCCTCCCACGCGGTGAAATGATCATTGCAATGAAAATTCGAAGTAAAATAATATAAAGTTGGACTTAGTTTTGTTAAGGCTATAGACTAGTCCCGGATAGAATGAGATACAAGATAACTCCTGGATTTAGAAAAAAGATTATTTAAACGCTATTCGTTGATAAGGGCATCACTTGAGAACGGCTGGACTGACCTTTAGGGTTATGTACACCCAACGAGCGTCCAACGGGACCCTATTACACGCCTCCGCTGTCTGTCCGTCTGTCAGCGGGCTGTATTTCATGAACTGAAATAGTATTTTTTTTATACTTATTATTATTTTTATTTTTTTTTATTTGATATTGGGAGCCACCTACGAAAATTTCCGTGCCCGTTTTTAATGTAATAATTTGTATTAAGAAAAAACAGAAATTAAGTTTAAGTTACTTAAAGCACAGATGAGATGCTAAGTTATTTCGTAACCTAAACATACCATTTACAGTCCTACTGTGAAGTCAACTAACCCGCACTGGATCCGCATGGTCGACAAAGGCCCGATCGCCCTAATTCAGGGCACACTCGAGCCCCTCGGTGGGTACGTATATGAGCTGATATGATGATTACGAAGACACTTACATGTGAATTCAGTGTATAATTGCAATACCTAGAAAACGACTTTAGGAATTAATAAAAAATTAAAAACCACGCTGCATAAAATTTTTATCTCTATTTTTTGGCCAGTCGGGTAAATATGTATCCTATGTCACTCAAGGGATTAAGACGAATCTAACGACACCTCACATTTTAAAATCGATCAAGCTGTTTAAGCTATAGAGCGTGCCAAAGGAATAAATAACCTCTTTTTAGGTAGTCGGGAAAATTGTCTATGTCACCCACGAGATCAAGACAAACCTAACGACATCAAGAACTCCAAAATCCATCAAGCCGTTCAGGCTACAGGGCGTGCTAAAGAAATTAATAAACATATTGACTGACTCGTTGGCTCAGTGGTTAGTGCTCTTGAATGCTGATCCGAAAGTTGTGGGTTCGATCCCCACCCAGGGCAAACATTTGTGTGATGAGCAGATTTGTTTGCTCTGTGTCTGGGTTTTAATATCTATATATGTATGTTTTAAACGTATATAAGTATGTATATCAGTCTCTGGTTCCCATAACACAGGGAATCCTACTTTGGGGCAATTTGTGTGATTTGTCCCAGAATATTTATTCATTTATTTATACATACACTCGAAAAACATAACCTCCCTTCTGGCGCAGTCGGGTAACAAGTAGTAATGTAATCTCGTTTGTTTACATTCTGTATTTGCTTAATGAGGGCAAACTGTACCGACAATGGGGAATTATTTAATTTAATAACTAATTATGATTATCCGTCATACCAATTTATGTTTATTATATTAATTATATTATTGGAACATCAAAGGATAAAATGAGCAATAATTTGAGTTCGTTTCGAGGACGCTCACGCACGTCAATTTCCTTTGGATTTCCGCACAACATCCGGCCGCCATATTGCAAGTCATTATTAGAGCAATAATAATAATTATTATCTCAAGCATCTTTATTGGAAATCTGTGACAGTTATTGTGTTTTCATTGCCATTGCGTTGAATTTCGACCAAAATACGCGGACACTCGTGCGCTTACCTATTCGGGTTTTATCGTCATTCCTCGTTAGTGTGTGCGTTCGTACGTGGTTATGTGCATGTGGGAGTGTGTGTGTCGTTTTGCGTGTGTGTGGTCAAAGTATATATATTAGTACTAACATACAGTATGGACACTCCCTGCCGCTCTCTAGATTGCGACCTTACCACCTCGTCACCCAGATTGATTCAGATTGGTTACACTTTGGTTGTCGAACGTATAGGATTTCGCCGCCATTTTGTTTGTACCGTCATTTGTTTTTTGAAATGTCATTTCTGGCCGGTTGTATGAAGTGTCCAGGGTGTGGTGTGATTATGAGTATTCAAAATGTGTCTTTATGCGTGGAACCCACCGCTCGTCGTGGAAATCCTTTGGGGGAGGCCTTTGTCCAGCAGTGGACGTCTTTGATGATGATGAAGCAAAAACTGCATGACCGTAACTTATTAAGTTTTGCGTCTTCTATCGTGTGGACAACTGACAAGCCCTATCTCTCCTGCCCAGTATGTGGCCATCTTGACGGCACTAAAATACTCAGGTGTATTAATAGGTAGTTGTTATTAATCCATCATCACCAGAATAGCCGAAAGACCTCCACTACTGGACAAAGGCCTCCTCTAAGAATTTCCATAAGGGGCAATCCTGCGATGTCCGCATCCAGCGGTTTCCCGCGACCTTCGACAGGTCGTCGGTCCACCGTGTAGGAGTTCTGGCTACGCTACGTCTTACGGTGCGCGGTCGCCATTCCTTTAACAAGAACTTTACTACCTTAACTGCCATCTGTTCTACGAGCTATGTGCCCTGCCCACTGCCTCTTAAGTTTAGCGATTCTGTGAGCAATACGTCGGTTACTTTGGTTCTCCTACGGGTCTCCTCATTTCTTATATTTAATAAAAACTCCATTTTTGAAGCGCCCGCTCTATTTTGTTAGCGAGATGGCAAGTTGATAATCGCGCGATAGCGAGCAGGACAAACATTTCGCTTTAAACGCCCTTAACGAGCTGCTTGAAAACCAGACCATCCGGAAGTGTCATATTTTTACTGGTAAAATGACCTACCTCAACCGCTCTGTTGCTTTTTTTAAAGCTACGTTCAAAACAAACCTATTAGGATGCCAGTGTCGAGTACGGTGTGGCGTTATGTGACACTTGGCCCCTGACCCCATACTCCATGTGTAATGGGGGGTCATTTTACAGCGATCAACTGGCTGATACTTCAAACTGGACGCTGGTAAATAACAGAATGTTGACGCTACTCTTGGTATCAGTTGACATTTGAGGAAATGCTTTGAGGAAATTAGTCATCAGTTCGAAAAATAAAAGTGAATACGGAAATGGGCACGGTTCTATTTACTTTCGAGTGACGAAAGAGTGAAGATGATATTGTAAAAACCAAAAAAAAACCGAATTTGGGATTTTGATGGGCATCAATTTCTCTTACACGTATGGGAGTCTAAAGTTTAAGTATGCGAAAAATAAAAAAATAAAAACGTGTGTGGTTGTGTGTATGTCCTTCTGGTGCTCTAGCGCCTAAACTGATGGACGGAATTCGATACAATTTAGATTATGGAAGTATTATTTTTAACATTCCAAGCCATTAAATGTAGGTTATGGAAGTATTATTTTTTATATCCCAAGTCGTTAAATTTAGGTTATGGAAATTTTATTTTTATTATGTCAAGTCGTTATAAATTTAGCTTATGGAATATTATTTTTAATATCCCAAGCCACTTAGGTTCATCATATCAGCTCATATACGTCCCCAGGCACGAGCGTACCCTTAATTAGGGCGATCGGGCCTTAGTCGAACACGCGGGCCCAGTGCGGGTTGGTCGACTTCACACACAACCTGCGAGTTTCTTCGCAGGCGTGTGCAGGTTTCCTTACGATGTTTTCCTTCACCGTAAGAGCGTCGGATAAACGTACATATGAAATCTAAATTCGAAATCACATTGGTACGTGGCGGAATTCGAACCACGACCTCCCGGACAGGAGGCGGCGGCCCTAGCCGTTACGCCACCGGCGCTCTAAAAACTCGAAACTCTAGAAACTTAGTTTATGGAAGTATTATTTTTAATATCCCAAGCCGTTAAATTTAGGTTGAAGTATTATTTTAATATCCCAAGCCGTTACTCGGAAGAAATGTACAAAAGTTACGGAATAATAAAAAGTTTCAAATTAAAATCAATAAGGAAAACTAATCTATTTAACTTTACTAGGTACTAAGTGACTATTTCTAGTATTGTATACAGTTGTAACAAAATTAAATGGGGCTTCTACACATCATATTAAAAATCGCAATAAAAAATATCTAAAATCGCAAAAAGAAATACTCTTCATACAAATCGATCAGCTGAATGACCAATTTTGTGCATTTCAGTTAAGAGGGTTCCTTTTTTATTTTGAGAAATGACTATGGGTTCCTCGGGGAAAATTGTTCAGTATGATGAGTAGAACCCCCAGTTAACGGGTCCTACATCATTTTTTACACCCTGTATATGTACTATATTATACAACTATTATTACCATTAGTATAATATACTAACTGTAATTATTTATTTATTTATTTTATTTAACAGTTTATTGTGTACAAAAAAGATTACATAATAGGACGAAAATAAAATTATACAATATGTATTACTTATTTCTAATACCAACCCGCACTGGGCCCGCGTGGTCGACTAAGGCCTAATCACCCTGATTCAGGTTAGGCTCGAGATTAGATTTTTTTTCCAGCAAACTCGGGAAAGATGTTTTAGTTGAAATGGCACACAGAATTATCTTACTGAATAAAATTAATTATCCAACAAAAAGTTTTTCAACTAACAAACGATTTTCATTTTGTCATGATGACTAAGTGACTCCTTATTTAAGAATAGTTAATAATAATTAATATCAGAGTTACAATAACTACCTTATCAGATAAGTACTAAATTATCACAGTGGAGTAGATAAATGGCACGACTTTCACAGTGGCGCACTCTAAATGCCACCGAGTTTATCGATCGCTATCGTTTGATCTGGATCCGATCTCGAAGGTGGTCGATCTATTTGAAACAATAAACTAATCTCTCTAATTTTTAGGGTTTCGGCTTAGAATGGGCTTAGATCACATATACCACGATATTACGATATGGCTTACAGTAGTGCAACGCCTTTGATGTCGCTCGATGCCGCCACGGCCGACGTAGGTACTAGCAGTACTAGCCTGTCAGGGCTGCCATATTATTTTTGGAGGAGATCGTACCAAAGGGGTAAAAAAATCGTATACCCATACAAAACATAGCAAAAAAAGTCGTACGCCTATACAAAACATAGAAAACCGTTTCATTTAAAAAATCGTAATCCCATACAAATCAACCAAAATTTAAAAGTACGGACTGCTATGTAATCGTACGAATACGATTTAAATCGTACATCTGGCAGCCCTGTAGCCTGCCTGGCAAACTCGCGGAGTTTGCCAGGCTGTGCCCCACCGCCCGCTGCCTCGCAAGAACCCTTCCGTCCGTTGCTCTGCGTAAGTTCATTCGTTGCACTACTGTAAGCGGCTATATTGTAATACTGTGCATATACATATAAAGAACTTGATTGACGGTGATGCGGTCAAAAGTGTCCGAACATAAATAAATCAACCTTTTTATTCACGGGGGTGTACTTTCGCGGTTCTCCCACTAAAGCTAGTTGAATATTTCTATCCCTGTCTCCTGTCAAACAACTGTCCGGACGTTTTTAGGGTTCCTTAGTCAACAAGGAACTGAAACTATAATCGCCATGTCTGTCTGTCTATCCGCGGCTTAGCTCAGAGACTATTAGTACTAGAAATCTGTAATTTGGCACGGGTTTTTTTAAAAGTTATACAATAAAATTTTGAAAAAGAGGGGGTGATTTTTTTCGGTGACGTGCCCTATCGTTGAATAGGTCTTTTAAAACTGCTGAGGGTTTGCTAAAATCATTTTTCGGATTAGGGATCCGTTTGCAAAATATTAAGCTTTAAAGTGCTAATTTTTGTAAATAGCCAAGTGTTACCTTTCAGCTAAACTGCTATTTCAGGGCATCTACAAAAATTAAATAGTTGGACATAATATGTTCAATTTACAAGGAAAACAATCACGGCTAAGTAGGCTTTCTTCTTTCCACCGGTCGGCGTGGCAATTTTCCAGCAGGCCAAGGCCTTTTTCCAGCAGTGGACGTCCTTCGGCTGATATGATGAGCCTCTCTTAGTTTAGGAGTAATAGTCGACCAACTTAAAATATGCAATTGGATTTGTAAAAAGTTCAAAGATTTTCCGTACAAAATGTTCTGTTTACCAACTGCAAATATAATTTAGTTTGTTAAAATACACATTAATTTTATGAAAAGATTACAGAACCCTACTTTGCTTGAGTCCAGTTCGCACTTGGCTGGTATTTGAAGTTTCTTTTGAATGAAACCGAGGTTCTATTGATATATGATCTTAGGGTTCCAAATCAAGTTCGCAAAAAACGGAACCCTTATAATTTTCTTATGTCCGTCCGTTCGTATGTCACAGTAAATTTTCTCTGCCACTATTAGACCTACAGTAATTAAATTTAGTACAATTTAGTACGTCCGTAGGTGGCAATCTAAATACCCTACATGTGACCGCGGGTGATGCTAATTGCAACATCAGGCAACAACCTTCTATCCCTTGGATAGCACGGTTAATTGTGCCACACGATAAGAAGATTTGTACTTCAAAGATGTAAAATTATGACCCGAAACAGAAAATAAAGTCAACACGTCCCAACTGTTTTTTAGGGTAGCCTCCACTGAATCTATGAGGGGGATGAAATTGTTTTTTGAGTGCATTCCATCGAACGGGGTATCGTTAAAAAGGGTTCATAAAATGAATTAAAGGATTTAAAAAAAATATATTCCGCTCTAACGTGACGCTTTTCACATTAGAGCTGCCTTTTTACAAGCTTTTATTTAGTTTCACCTGTCCCGGTGTCTGTATGATGAAATCTCGCAAGTTGCATTTGACACCACTTCCCGGTTTCCGATTGAGCTGAAATTTTGCATGCATATGTATATCGCGTGACAATGTAATATTAAAAACTCTACCCCCGCCCCGCAAGCTTGATGAGTGTCTTATTATGAGCTAGCTAGATAATAATTGGGTCTCTCGGAGCTTCAGTTTTAATACTGCATAGTCTTTATTTTAGATGCCTCGGTTTCGCAAAGGAGTTTCAAAGTCCAAAGCTTTGGCTTGTAGGTACCTAAAAATTTTAAGGTTTTCGAATTTTTTTTAGAGGTAAAGACTTAAAAGTTACTATGTTTATGATTATGACCATAGCTAGAATATTAACTGACCCTAAGGTCAGTTTCTGCCTGCTGGGCTAAGACACGTGGGTTCGATCCCCACCCAAGGCAACATTTGTGTGACAAACAGGTTTGTTTGCTTTGTGTCTGTCTGTTTTTTTTTTATTCACAATTGGTAAGCCCTTGGCATCATCTCACCCGTTGGTAAGTGACGATGATGCCGAAGATGGAAGCAGGCTTACCAAGATTCCCTAACGCAATGGGGAAACTGGCTATCTTATATTCAAGCCGGAACACATCAATACTGTTAACACTGATGTTTGGCGGCAAGATTTAGATAAGATGGTGGTAGCTAGCTAGCCAGGCGGGCCTACCACCAACCATAACGAGTCTTACAAGTTGACCCCAACGGGAATCGAACCCGCGACGTCCTGGATGAAGCGAATGAACTAACCATTACGCCACGGAAGCGGTTAATACATATGGTAATACAATGGGTATATACATATATCTTTAAATAAACGTATTTATATTCCCACAGTACAGGAAAACCTAGTTTGGGGCCTATATAAAGATAAATAACCGTGTGGCATATTTTGTTCCTGAATATTTATATTTATTAATATTTCTTCGCTAAGATAAGTAAGAATATAAATACGCGAAGATAAATACATGGGAATCTTAATAATTCTAGTACGCCGCGATTCTCATTGATTGTAACAGCCACTTACTACCATACATCAAGTTACTACGTACTTCTTAACTTCTCATTTGACAAATTCATCGTCGATCTTATTCCAATAACGGTAACGTTGAAAACCCTACTGAAAAACAGGACAGCGCCCACTGCTTTACCGATACAACCTAAAATGAATCCTTTTACTGTGTATTAGAGTAAATTTTGCTCTGTGCTCTACATGTAAACTTTATTCGACCTTGGCGCTTGAGGGTGTTGGGGGGTAGGTGTATGTCTAGCCCTCACACCCCCTCACTCCTCGTCCGGGCTAGGGGGTGCGTCGCGGACTTGCGTAATAGATATTTTTACATTCTACTGACTGCCACCAGGCTATGTTGCTATAGCGACAATGATTCAGCTGAAAAACTAGAAATTGGTATAAGTTGTATGTGCTTTCAAGATTAAGTAATATTAACACTTTACACATATGTCTGATTATTATAAGTAAACGTCACTGTCATACAAGATTTAATGCAGTTACTACAATTTTTAAAATTTAGAATTTATCATTCATTTTTATCACTTTCACTCTTTCAATGCTGGACGAAGTATCTTCAGAATCGTCACCTACGTTAATAATTAGAGACTGAACAAGATTCGCGCGACTGCGGGTGTAACTTCGGCGGCGCCGCGGTTGAACTTAGGGCGGCTCCTTTGACGCAACTGTTTGACGCGAGCCGGCAGCGGCGAGCGGCATGCATAAAAGATGCAGCTAATTCAGCGAACGAACTTTATAGCTATAAATGGATGAGTAGGTAGGTAGAGAGACAGATAATTAGTAATTACTACATACAATAATTAATTCATAAAGTGCCTAATCATTATTGCAATTAAAACAGTCGACGTAGCTTCATTAATAAATAGAAGGTCAGACGTGTTAATTTAACAACTGGATAAGTTAATTAAACTGTGTATTAAGGTACATCTTACATAAATACATATTTTAAATGTTATTTTTCTGGAAACCCAAGTACTGTTAAAACATTATTACAATTCAGTTTTAAGGGTTCTGTAATCAAAAGGAATCCTCATGGTTTCGCTTTGTCCGTCCGTCTGGCTGTCCATAGGTATCACAGCCTTTTCACTAAAAGATTATTACTTACAGCTATTAAGGTGAAATCTAGTAAAATCTATGACGCTTATAATTTTATGGAAAAAACTTTAAAAAATATATATATTTACGGTACCTTTCTTACATGAATTCTGTTGTGTGGGGAGGTATCGTTAAATAGGTCTTTCAAAGCTTTGGAGAGTTTGCAAATAATTGTTTTTCGATATGTGATTCTTTTATGAATTGTTATGTTTTTAAGTGACTTTTTTCTAGTGATATTTTAGAGTTACATTACATGTTTTCACCCCCAGCCCCCAACCGCTAAACAGCTATGTCAGGAAATCTGTGTATAGGAAATAGTAGAGCATAAGTAATTATGATTAGTTTAAGAGGAAAATTTTCACAGCTAACTAGACTTTATTTCTTGGTTTAGGAGTATTTATGTATGCCAAACTTAACCCAAAAGCTGGGTAGATACCAAATTTTTAATAATATGAGTAATTTAGTTAATAGATTAGGTATTATAATCTTAATATTCTGAAATAAAGTCCACATCCACAAGGGAAGTATCTTTTGTCTCAAGAAAAACCTAACCATAGCTAAAAATACGAAGACAAAGGCGAAAATATCTTTATGCCGAGCTTACCCCCAGAAGCGGGGCAACATCGTCGTCCTAAAACACTACGTCTACGTGCCGACGCATGTACTATCGGCAAACACCGTGTCTTACCACTTTTGGATTCTACTTCCTAAAGATAAAGGCGAGAAAGTGGTTAATGCGGTAGTCGATAGTACTTTCGTCTGCTCGCACAGGGCGGGGCCGCTGGCGTCTGCAGGGTCGTCTGCGACGCGACCTACATCCAGACCCCACCCCACCTTGACACCCTGACACCTCCCGCCACCCACCACACCCAGGCGATGATGCGCGCCGTCTGTCACCCCCCCGGCTCGTGTAAATGTACCTGCATTATGTAACGCAGACATTCTGCAGATATGGGCACCTCTTTTGCATTACCCGTATTGCTATCTATAAATAATTTTCCCATCAGTGGGCTGATTTGTTATGCGAAGGGTAGGTCCAACATGATAGGGGTAAGAGGTTCTTTATCCAGTCAGTTGTACGTTCTTTCGTAAAGAAAATTTGAGAGGGCTCACCCAATCTGCTGTAATAAATTTACATCACCTGTACATCGAAATAGCTGACTCTCACAAATAGCATATAGGCAATAGGTACTATGTTAAAAAAAATAAGTTGAATAATTTTTGAAAAACCTAAAAGCTTTTATTTGAAAAGCCGAATGCTCAAATGAATATAAATACACGGTTCCAAATTCAAATAAAGGCTGTATTTTCTAAGATTGTATTGAAAATGAAAGACGATTCTGGGACCATGATTCCACCTCCAAATTTCATCATCAGATCAACTTCAAAATACTAAAAGGATAAAATTTTAGAACAAACAGACCCCTGGAAGTCAAAGATTTGAACTACACAAACATACATACAAACATTCCAAGTTAAAAAAAGCTTTTAATATTAGATTACACATTATGGGAGAAAATAACTGCCCATCAGCTTCTTTTATGTAACCTTAAGATTCGACGTTTAAGTTTTTTTTAAATTGTTTTTTTTACGAATATACATACGGTCAGGCAAATTATAAAATGGCGAGGGCGGGGAGCATCGATCAGTTAAATCAATCAAACCTGCCCGAACCTAACATAGCTCGCTTCGCGAACTCATTTACAATCTGCCGTACGTCATTTTGACAATTTGCCTAACTCGGCATTGACCGTTTATATACGGACAAATTATTACAATTTGCCTGGCTCGGCATTTTACAATCTGCGTACAGAATTTTACATTTTGCCTGACCGTATATAAAATGACTAATCATACAATTTGCATGCCACATATACATAATATAAGTATTTGTGGTTAGAGTACATAATATATAAGTGTAACTCACGACGAGTTCACTCAAGCTTGGCCATCTATTCCCTTGTACGAGCAAAAGTACTTATCAGCAAATCGATAACTCAGACCTTTTCTGACGTCAGTGCATTTACGCACACTAGAGCACAATAGTGTGGCATAATTTATTATAATGATGTGAAACATTTACAGCAAAACAAATTAATTAGTAATAAATCATGCTAAATTGTCATTTTTCATCTTTTCCAGGTGGTGGAAACGGTGGTCTGCAAACCAGAGCCGGCAGAATCACCGCCGAAAAAAGTCAGGGGCGAGGACTACAGCTACGCAGTCTATGTAGACCCGTATGCTCTACACTACAGAACGCTCACATCAGCCTTCAGGCCTTGGGGGAAGAGAGAGCCAGTCCTACAACACCCCGAAAGAGTGGTTCGCGTAGCGGACTGCACGAGATTCGAAAGGGACTTCCAGCCAAATGTAGCGCTGAAACCGCTGACACCACCCGTAGATGACGTCACATCGTCGACATCTCCTCAACCGCATCCGGACCCTGAGCTGGCTGCTAGATTGCTAGACGCAGAAGTAAGATTAGCGGAGCGCGCAAGGACGCTGGAAGAGCGAGAAGCAGAGCTCACAAGACGGGAAGCGAGGCTGATTGAGAGAGAGGTGGAACTGGAAAGGCGAGAACTTGCGATAGAGGAGAAGGAGAAGACTCAGGCTATCCTGAAACTTTTGCCATCGAAGCAAGAAGAGCCACCGTGTTGACCGACGCGGGTCATCATAAGGCTTCGCTAGTGACGCAATAGACGCTCTGTGAGATTGCGTCTCCAAAGTACAAAACTTTTTGGTGCTGATCGAACTAGCTTCGATCAAAATGTTGCACCTTGTATATAAAATGAGTTGTTTTTATGTAAAAATATTATTTATATTTATACCACGATTGTATTGAGAACGACAGAATGATTTTATGTGCTGTGCGCAAATTCGCTGCGAAAAGGATGTTCTATATTCTTAAGTATTGTCTTTTTACCACAAAAATACAATAGCTACAGTTGGAATGTACATACAATGCTATACATAATCATATCAAAGTACAGTTTAATGAAATTAGTTTTTTTCTATACAGCATTTTTCTTGTAGTCTTCGATGTGTGCCATTCTAAAGGTACCTCTGTTACCTTGACATTGTAACCTCAATCTGCTTTTTCAATATTTAACAGAATACTCACATTTACTAATTAATATTATAGTAAATTAATGTTATAGTAAACATTCAATCATAAGCATAATTTATACAGGGTTATTTTTAAGTTTTTTGAACAGTTAAGCCAGACCTAGGGTATTTTTTTTCTCGCCGTTACTTAAAACACGTAAATTGTTAAATATTCTAAATCTGATGCTAAAATTTTGTAAATCATAAAATTTTGGTAATATGGAAGTTGTTATCTATATTACTGTATAGTAAATAACTCTGTATAAACCTCAAGCATACCAAATAGATGTTAAAATAGTGTCGTATTCTGCATTATCATCACAACATTTAAATGGTTGTACTTACCCATGAATTTTCCCCGGTTTTTTATTCATTGCAATTATTATGTTTCTTTAAGATTTATCTTAAAGAAACATTTTGTCTTGTCTGTATTAAATCAGCTCTACTTTTATAGCCCGTCAACTTCGTGCGCGGTACGCCTGCGGTACGGGCGGGTAGGCGGGGGCGAGGTAGCACGACGCGACACGATCTCCGCGGGGGAGCCTGAGGCTTAGCGGGGAAGGGCACGAGGCTCGTGCCCTTCCCCGCTGGCCTCAAGCTCCCCCGCGGAGATCTTTCCGCACACCCCGCCTCAGCTGCTCAGGCGTATCGCGCACGAAGTTGACGGGCTTTATAGTCCAATCCAACAAAATTTATATAATATTTTAATATATTATGTAAGGGTGTTATCCCAATCTCTACCTCATTGTAAATAAAATTCTATATTATATTTGGCTACAAAATAAGTACCTATTTGTGTAAGCGAATTTTAAAATTTTATTTCAGTATTTAAAAATTTAGGAGAGCGTACATTGAAGCAATAATTTTAAATTAGTCACTGCCCAATTTTTTGTTTTTCTGTGGTTTGTAAAATTTATAATTATTAAATTGTTGTTGAAAATTTAGCCTTTACTATCGGTTGTAAACTTGAAGTTGTATAAGTCTGTTAATTGGATAGTAATATTTAGTGTTTGGCAGTTATTTAATTTCGTATCATCACAAATAACGCTTATAGAGTGGGGTCCTCGATTATTCAGGAAAAAAATATACACGAAATTGCCACAAAAATTATAAGAATCCTTTATTTTTTGGATTTTTCATTTAAAGCTGGTTAATCGATCGGCCTAATTGGTCTTTTTGTATAAAAAGTAAAAAAAATATGTTTTAAATACGTATTTTTAACACCGTGTATTATACTGTTATATATAAAACATAAATACTTGCATTATGTGAGCATTTATGTTTTATATTTGTATTCGTAGGCAAGTAGGAGATCAATTACAAGTGAAAAAAACAAGTGTAATGCTTCGGTGAAAAAGAAATGATCGGCATTCTTATAATTAAGTAAAGCTATAAGCTATACTACGAAATTTGGATTAACAATCAAAAGTGTGGTCAAAGTTAAACTAACTACTGAGTGATTTAGACTGAAATGGATTTCGCTATCCATTTTTAAGGGATAGTTATTGGTTTTCATGGATAGAACCAGAATAAAATGATTGGATATCAAATTGCTTGAAACCTATTTAAATTCAAGAACTCAAAATCTGTTGTTTTTTATTTTTTTAAACTTCGGCCAGTCTCAAACGATGATCATACCTATATTAATTCAGGATTTAATAAAACTCAGGTAAAACTGTACCTAAAAGAGAGTAGTTGACTGTGAGAGTTGACTGCTAGTCATTTGAGTCACTTTTATCGTCTGTAAAAAAATACATTTTGTTTTAAAAATATATATCATTAAATAGCAAGTCGTGACGTCATAGTTTCTCAGATGACGTAACTGATTGATTTGTCATTTTGATTTATCAAAAATTAAAGGTGTAATAGAAAACAAAACGATTAAAGTTTTTTTTGTTTCAGTAACGAGAGCAATTTAGTAAATTAATATTAAATATTTTTTTTGATGTATGTTGTTGACTACCCTATTCAGTCACAGATTTAATAATGGTTGTAATTCAGTCTATTTAGAATAAAACTTCACATTCAACATCTAAATGTTCTGATCATGTAATTCTCTTTGCCAGTAACGTTGCATTTTGTTTAGTGCATATTTTTGCGTCTGCATTAACGCTATTTAAGTAAAAAAAATTAAGTATAATTTCAAACCATTGACTGAAGTTATACTTTACCTTTAGTAGTACAGCATTGCAATTTAAGTTTTTAAGTCAGCTTAATAATTGATAAAATCGCAGTAAGGCAGTGTCCCTGCGGATAGCAATACCTGTATGTGTGTCTAGAACGTGATTACAAAATTTAAATAACTTTGAATAATTGATATTCAAATAAGAACCAAACTAATTTAAGTATGTAGAAAATTCATTAGCTTCACATCAGGAGGTCGCGGCTTCGATTCCCGGCGGGGCCTGACTTTGTAAGACTTGGTTTGGTTGATGGAAGGGCATTTTCATCACCCGCATGGCTAGATACCACCATCTTATCTAAGTATTGCCGCCAAACATCAATGTTAACAACATTGATGTTTTCCGGCTTGAAGATAAGATAGCCAGTTCCCCATTGCGTTGGGGAATCTTGGTAAGCCCGCAATCATCTTCGGAATCATCGTCACTAGCCATCAGGTGAGATGATACCAAAGGGCTTACCAATTGTGAATAAAAAAAAAAGAATGAATACACTCATTTTAAAAATCGGACTGAAAAATCAAATTTAAAAGCTGTGCTTTGTTTTGTTCTTCCCCCCCCCCCCAGTTATTGTAACGGCAGCTACTTCTCACCAAGCTACTTTTGGTAGAAGGCCGTAGAAAAAGAATTTGTTAGTAGTTTAATAGGTATTCAAAATGAACTTTGGATGAGATTATCCAAGGTGTACCTTGTGTACAAGACAGTGGTTAGTATAAGACTCCTTTAACTTTATGTATGCCTCGTAATCAACGTTGTTAAATGTAACAAAACGGAATTTGTAACATTTTCAAAGTGATCGACATCCGAGCTGTCAAGCCGGCAAAAACCGCAATAAAATTGTGAACTTCAATGTGGAATCAGATTTCACGGCTAACAAAAGTGATTTCATTAAAGGTAAGACTGCACTAGGCGGAACTGCACCGCAGCGGAACTGCGCTACACGACGACGCTTCAAAATATTCTTTATATGAAATTATATGAGACAACACGCACTAGGCGGCAACGGAACTACACTGCTGCAGCAGTACTGCGCGTCAAAATTGATCAACTGACCAAGTCGTGTCGCTCAGTTCCGCTGCAATACAGTTCCGCTGCAATACAGTTCCGCTGCAATACAGTTCCGCCTAATGCGGTCTTACTTTGGCAAAGCTCAAACTGTATTATGGAATGTAAAATATTTAATTTCATTTTCAATGAGTGCTATGTTACGTTGTAGTTAGTCTGTAAGATTTAAGTTTTAGCATAGGTTATTTCTCTAGTCAGGGACATTTTGAGAAAATAAATTACCATTTACTTATATATTATATAAATATTATTATTCAAGTAGGTACTGCAAGCGAGTGTAATAAAATAACTTATTGTTCTAAACATTTAATAGTGAGTAAATTAGACAAAGACTGACGGTTAGTTGCACGAACGACCATTAACATTTTAGTTTTGGGAACTTAAAGTTAAAATGGACGTCTGTGCATCTCACGTTGCATGTCATTAATGTGTATTAAATAAGGTAGGTGATATTAATGAAACTTTTCTATCAATACTGTTGGACATGTATTTTGGTGCTATGATAATTTCGGCTTAGCTAACTTAGTATTTAATTGTATAGATACTATTTAATATTTTGCTACATACATATTTAGTGGCAACAAAATTATATTTAGGTTTTCTGAATTTTATGGTTTTTGTGTTGCTTAAAATTATTTTTGTTTCAATGTATTTTATTAAAAAATGACGATGTGCACTGCAAACTGCAGACACCGAGGTTTTTGTAGCACTCACATCTATTTTGATAATGAGTTCTTAAAAAGAGGTTCAGTTTAACGTTATGAAAAAAAAATAGAAATCTACACGTAAATTTAAAAATTGACCCGTTCTCACAAGACTTTTCCAAAGATGTGTCACATTATACTGCCATTTAATAAAACTAGCTGTGCCCGCGACTTCGTCCGCGTGGAAGTTTTGAATTTTCCCACGGGATCCTATATGTTAACCCGGGCTATAAGGAACCACCATACAAAATTTCATCAAAAACAGCCTGGTAGTTTTTGCGTGATACGCGAACATACAGACAGGCAGAAAAAAATCCAAAAGTTGTTGTTCTGCCTCTATATCTTTAGTAATGTATACCACATTTATTATTTTCCAAAAATGTTTCATGTACAGACACGGCCCCGTTACAGTTTTATTATATGTATATAGATATAGATGTGGGTCTCGATAAGACCTTTATATTGTGAAGGTCACAAAGTGCTACAAGGGTGGAAAGTTTTGTCACATTGTCGTCTCTGTACTTTGGTTTTGGATCTAACGCGTTAAAAATATGGCTAAGCCATTTTCTACGACTTAGACGAAAGTAACGCTTTAATCATTAGCGTAGATTGTAATTATTACAATTATTGTGTTGGTGGGAAAGTTTCAAAAATCTTCTCTCTCTGTCTTTGTTCTGGGAAAAAAGTGGAAAAAAAATTGCAGCGGAAATGGTGCTAAATGAGCTTGTGAATTAATATTGATTGAAGATTACAGAAAGAATGGAATATCTGAAATGGAATGGAATTACAGACCTATCTTGGCGGGATTTGTGGTCATCACATTTTTGCTTTATTTTAGTGTCATTGCATTGTTTTGAGCTACAATTTGCTTCAAAAAGTTGTGCTGTTTGGGAAAATAGTCTGGTGCATATGAGCAATGTGGAGAACAAGAAAATAAAATGCAGAATGACTGGATTGTAGAATGATGAAGCCGGTTGCTTGCACTGGGTGCAATTTCGTAGACGCACTACTTCGATCAGGTCCGCATATGGTTACTGCAGATGTTGTCAAGGAGTCTACAACAGCTAGAAGGTTTGTAATGCCCCGGCACTAGTATTGCAAATAAAAAAATATTAATGAAGACTGTCTCAAAAGGGCTCTTACCCAGAGACGATATTGTATTGAACAAAAATAGACAATCTTGCAATCTTCCGCGAAAAGGATTGAAATTTAATTGAATCTTGCGTATAAAAAAAAACGAGTATCACCGTTTGCGTAACGCAGTCACCAGCTTACTCCCCAAGTCAAGCGTGCGTAAAAAAGTTTTACTTCAAAATATACGAAAACTTTCTCTTATGCTGCCTACCTACCCTAGAGGCCTACACCATTCTCGGCTCTCCAAACTCGCCTACACTACATGTGTACCTTTCATTATTATTTACAATCCACCCCTAAACAAGACAGTGAGAGTTTTGAAAATGTAAATAAAATTTTAATTTGTTTTACGATAACTGTACGATTCGAAGTAAACGTATGTCAGGCTGTTGTAATAAACCTTTTAAAATAGTTTAATTTTAAACGGAACAGAACTATGTCTCTGATTCCTTTGTCTACTCTCTTTTTATTTATTATGTATTAGAGACTACGTTTCCACGTGTAATTTTTGGGTAACCTACATGTTTGTGAAAATTCCATTATATTTTCTTAAAAAATGATCGCTAATTGTTGTTAATTAAATATACAGGGTGTAACAAAATATTTTTATCTGTGGGACAATCAGTTTGTATTACAAATCCATTTTTAATTATGGTCTCAATAAGGTCTGAAATTGCGAGTGAGCGAGGGAGCGTCGGTAACGTAACGGCTAGGGCCGCTTCCTCCTGTCTGGGAGGTCGTGGTTCAAATCCTGCCACGCACCATTGTGTTTAAGAAATTTCTGTTAAATATGTGCGATTATCCGACGGTCTTACGGCGAAGGAAAACATCATGAGGAAACCTGCATGGACACGCCTGCGAAGAACTCGGAGGCTGTGTGTGTGTGAAGTCGACCAACCCGCACTGGGTTCGCGTGGTCGACTAAGGTCCGATCGATCGCCCAAATTGATGATAGGCTCGAGCCTCTCGGTGGGGACGTAAGTGTATAAGCTGATTCTAATGTGTAAAAAGCAAAATTTAAAAATACGATTTACAAATATATTTTTAACACTAAATTTGTATTGAATGGCGCCGACAAGTGCCACAAAGATATTGCTATGCTGATTTCTATATGCCAGATCAGAAGGTGAAGCCCACGTGAGATAGTATGCACAGCGTTGCTGTACAATTTATTTTATTGGTATGAATTTAAATCGGTTTTGTTACACCTTCTATATTATTAATGTGGCTAAAGAACGAGATACAGTTTGAAGCGTAGTCGGTGATTCGCCAGGGTATGAAATTACTCCTGTGATCTCAATGTATGACCGTTACATACATAAAATTTAAAATGTGAGTCGCAAATCTGTTAGTCTACACCACAGTGAACTGAAAAGGTGTTCGTGATTTCCACTTAACTAATATTCCATAAATTTTCCGATTCCATGTCGTTAAATCAGAGGCTGTACTAAACTGCAGGCCCGAGCATTATTCACTGACATTCAAAATTTTCGGGAAATACCAACATTTATATTAGAGCATCACATTTTTTTTAAAAAACAAAAATTAATAAAATGTCTTCGTAACGGTGGCTAGCTTATAAACACCTTTCAATAAGTCGCGTACGATCGACAAAGCCTTGCCTAGCTACTTTTAAGCTTTTATCATTAAAATACCAAGTGATTAAAGTCGCTAGGTGCAGCGTTGCCGACAGTACCTAATGTATAATTATTATGTACTAGTTTTTCAATACAATTTCTGCTAAGTTTTACAGTAGTTTTAAACTCGTCTAACTACTGCCATATCTTTTGAAGAGGATAATGGTTATATATTTATAAGAGAGAGAGAGAGAGAGAAGTAAGGCATGTATAATAAAGTTTTTTAGATACGATATACAGGTGTTGTTTTGGTCGACAATGTCTTTTTCAGGAGGCTACTAAAAAACTAAGCAACTTTTGCTGAACAATTTTGATGAGATCGTAAAAAAATTGACTTTCCATACAAATTTGGCTAATCAGCTGATCGATTTGTTGGCGAAATCCAAAAAATTTTGCGATTTCACCAAAGTTGTAGAACACAACTTGTTCAGTTTCATGAGAAGAAAGTGTTTGTGATTCATATGGAGTGCGCTGAGGATACACTTCTCATAATTGGTCTGGTCCTCCTAAAGTTTCTTCATCAGTTCTACTACTATACGTCATAAAAATTGAAACAACACATTTATGAATGCAGTCTTGTTTTGTGCCAAGTAGTTAATAAAATACAAATGTTTTTTGTATTTAAAGAAATGGCAGTAGTTAAGTAGAATAGGTATTTTATAAATACTTAACCTACATACATACTTATTATTTTATCGCCACTTGTGCGACAAATTAGCGTCATATAAGTATCTCAAATGACGGCAATATTTCTGTATTTTTATTATTTAAACCATATACTATCAGAATGTATTTTAATTTAAATGAAATACGAAAATAAAAAAATACACACATTAACAAGTTGTTTTTTTTATTCTAAAGTGAATTCCTCCGTTGAAACTTTTTTATGCCGAATTTACCCCGACTACTAAGAAGTAACTAGTATCTCATTTGTGGAACGGGCAAGTTTATCATAAAATGGGGTAACAGAATTTACCCCGACTATTAAGAAGTACGGGGCGAAGTAACTATGATCTCATCTATGGTACGGGCAAGTACGTCATAAAATGGGGTAAAAGAATTTACCCCGACTACTAAGAAGTACGGGACGAAGAAGTAGTATCTCATCAGTGGTACGGGCAAGTTCGTCATAAAATGAGGTAAAAGAATTTACCCCAACTACTAAGAAGTACGGGACGAAGAAGTAGTATCTCATCAGTGGTACGGGCAAGTTCGTCATAAAATGAGGTAAAAGAATTTACCCCAACTACTAAGAAGTACGGGACGAAGAAGTAGTATCTCATCAGTGGTACGGGCAAGTTCGTCATAAAATGAGGTAAAAGAATTTACCCCGACTACTAAGAAGTACGGGACGAAGAAGTAGTATCTCATCAGTGGTACGGGCAAGTTCGTCATAAAATGAGGTAAAAGAATTTACCCCAACTACTAAGAAGTACGGGTCGAAGTAACTAGTATCTCATCTGTGGTGCGGGCAAGTTCGTCATAAAATGGGGTAAAATTAAGAGACATGCTACGTCTCGCATAAATTTAATTAAAAGAAGAAACAATATTAAAAGTATTTTGAAGTATAGATATCTACCCAAATGCAAATTAAATTCAAAACGGTTTCCCAGCATATTAATCATAATGTTTTTATCCATCTTCGGCAACATCGTCACTTACCACCAGGTGAGATGTTGTCAAGGGCTTACCAAATGTGAATAAAAAATAATAAAAAAATCGACTTCTTTGAGATTTTTTGACAAGAAAATTTTTTTAAGCGCGTTAGAATACCTGGATAAACTGTAAGGGTCCAGAAACATTTCAACTGCAAGCCAACTGCAGTTACGATGCAGTTGCAGTTCTCCTTGCGCTGCGTATTTGCAGCTGGAATGCAGTCCGTGTCTAGACTCTAGACCCTAAATGGAATTTTATAATGGAATTAATAAGACTGACTCGGTGGCTCAGTGGTTAGTGGTCTTGACACTGATCCGAGGGTTGTGGGTTCGATCCCCACCCAGGGCAAAGATTTGTGTGATGAACAGATTTGTTTGCTATGTGTCTGGGTGTTAAATATCTATATATGGATGTATTTAAACTTTTATAAGTAGGTATGTATATCAATCTCTGTTTCTCCAATAACACAGGGAATCCTTCTTTGGGGCCAGATGACCATGTGTGAATTGTCCCCGAATATATATATTTTTTTATTTATTATCCTGACTATTTCGATGCTTCGCAACCGCAAGGCAAGGCCGTTAGTACTGGTTGCTACCACTAGATGGCACAGCTTGCCCCTAGCGAGAACCTCCACCAATCCGGACTTGTCATCCGTCTGTGTATAAGTATAACCTTCCCGAGTTTGGGATCGGATTTGTGCCCCAGCAGAGGGAACGTTGAACGGTTGTTAAACTTGTTAAGATACTACTACGACTTACGACTTACTCCGCTGGCTCAACGACCCAAAGTGTGTCCTAGCCTCCGATACGAGAACTCGCCTTTTGTCCCGGTCTTAGTCGACCACGCGGGCCCAGTGCGGGTTGGTCGACTTCACACACAACCTGCGAGTTTCTTCGCAGGCGTGTGCAGGTTTCCGCACGGTGTTTTCCTTCACCGTAAGAGCGTCGGATACGCGTACATATGAAATCTAAATTCGAAATCACATTGGTACGTGGCGGGATTCGAACCACGACCTCCCGGTCAGGAGACGGCGGCCCTAGCTACGGAACTTCAAATAAAATTATTTATTTTAAGACTTCTCCAAATATTAATAGAGAATGTACAACGGTTTTCAGTTGCTTAAAAAATGTTTGTTCTGTGTAGTACGTCCCGTGTTCGTTGGCTGAATTAACTGCACCTTTGACGGCTCGCTTCAAATTCTCCGTCTAAGGGACCGCCCTGAGTTCAATCGCGCCGCCCGCCGAGTGGTGTAACTTGGCAAGTTTTCACTATTCACTTTTATTCTACACTTGATATTTACTTTTTAAAAGTAAGCTTTGCTTCCTTAGCGCCTTGACTATTTAAACTTGCCAAGTCACACCATTTAGTAGCACAGAGCTCAACACATTTTTTTAAGCGACTGAAAACCGTTGTAAATTCTCTGTTAATTGGAGAAGTCTTACTAAATATTTCTATTTGAAGTTCCGTAGCTATGATTTACGAACCACCATGAGTAGAAGTAAAACCGTAGACGGTGTACTTTCTGATTTCGATAATGCGATTGCATTCATAATGATTGATTCCATTAGGTATTTCAATAATTCCTGGTTTTCAGTAAGTACTTAGGTACCACTTCTTTATACCGGGTTTGAGTTTATGAAGTTTTGGCCAGGTGTCGCGTACGTTCACACAGAAGATCTGTGTACGTTCATTTGTTATTTTCAGTGTTTAAATACTGGTAGTGACATCTATTGATACCCTTTGAAAACTTTTAAACGACAGTACCGGTGTAATGTGTGGTGCACACTTTTAATGATCGTTTCGTCCTCTGTTCCGTAACTCCAAGAGGCTTGAAAGCTGAAAAATCTTACAGTAACTTAAAAATAAGTTCATAATTTATAACACCATTCGTTACGCATTCAGTAAGGAATGATTGACTATTGAAGTTAGGCCAGACGACGAAACACCTGAAGACGGATCTGGAAACAAACTAACTATACCGACGCCGTTACGTTTGAAAAGTAACGCTTGTTAAACCTTTAAATCTTCTCGGGAAAAAGCTAAACGAATAAAAAACGAACACAAAAGTTTTCAGGTGTTTCGTCGTCTGGCCCATCTTCTTTCGCTAATAACTCCTTATCGAGTGCGGTACGATTGATATAGGTAAATTGGTTTTCCCTCTTATTCACTAACTGCAGTAATTATGCAGAAAACCGGTGATTTAAATTGTATGTAGATCATGAAATCACAAGGAAGTATCCCGTACTCGAAATCTGAAAATATTACGAAATCATTTTTTGCTATTAAATTGTCTCAGATGAACTATTATACACAGATGGGGTATTCTTAAAGCTTTCAGAATAATGACATTTTTTAATTATAGCTATAAAGTTGTTATAATATATTGAATTACTATTATAAATTGGCTTTTGTGCATCATTTGTTGCATTTTTTGATCATTCATTATTCAAAAAGCTTTAAGAATACCCCATCTGTGTAAAAATAGTTCATCTTTATTTTTTACAAAAAGTAAATTTCGTAATGTACTTAGATTTCGAGTTCGGGATACTTCCTTGTAATTTCAAGATCTACATACAATGTTTACTACCGGTTTTCTCCATATTCACTGCAGTTACTGACTAAAGGGGTTTATTAAACTAGTGTACCGGAAAACCAATTGATAAATACTTGCTTAATATCAATCGTACCGCACTCGTTAATGAGTAATTAACGAAAGAAGATGAGCCAGACGACGAAACACCTGAAAACTTTTGTGTTCGTTTTTTACTTGTTTAGCTTTTTCCCGAGAAGATTTGAAGGTTCAACAAGCGTTACGTTTCAAACGTAACGGCGTCGGCATAGTTAGTTTGTTTCTAGAGTGTCTACTTTTTCTGTAAATGTTTCTAGAGTGTCTACTTTTTCTGTAAATAAAAAAAAAATGGAGCCCGTCCGTACCATTTTTACGGGCTATTTACAGAAAAGGTAGACACTCTACAAACAAACTAAGTATGCCGACACCGTTACGTTTGAAACGTAACCCTTGTTAAGCCTTCAAATCTGCTCGGGAAAAAGCTAAACGAACAAAAAACGAACACAAAAGTTTTCAGGTGTTTCGTCGTCTGGCCCAACTTCATTAGTTAATCATTCCTTACTGAATGCGTTACAAATGGTGTGAGTATTAAAATAAGGACTTTAAGTTACTGAAAGATTTTTCAGCTTTCAAGCCTCTTGGAGTTACGGAACAGAGGACGAAACGATCATCACTTTTATTCTGTGCTCTGTTTTCGTTTCTCATTATTGTACTAGATGGCGCCACCAACGAAAAATACAACTATTGAAAATATTTTGATACAGATAGAGGTACTAAAAAAACTGAAAATTAATTTCTATCCAACGAATTATATCAAGCGCAAATCCAGGGTCTTGTTATTTTTTTCTCAAAATCGGCTTTAACTATTTTAATGAAACTAAAGTATCTACCTTAGAGTAACTTATATACATTACTAGATAGTACCTACCTACTTCATAATGTAGCCCACTTGTACGAAGTAACTAGTATCTCATTTGTGCCCACAGCACTGACTGGATATCTTATTTTATTATAGAGGCTTTAAAAAAAAAAGAGTGTGTGGTTTTATGAAAAAACTTTTTTTCACATTATAGCAATGACTTATATATTATTCAAATCTGTGCATTATAGACATTTACAGAGCACGAAACGATCATGGCTACTCTCGTCTTGGAGCAACGGTACAGAGGACGAAACGATTATATTGACCGTCACGCGACACACATACGAAAAAATTTGAGACGATGAAAATTGGTGTAGGATCCGTTAACCGGGGCTTCTACTCATCATTCTGAACAACTTTTCCCAAAGAAACCATAGTCATATCGCAAAAAAAAAGTTCGCTCCATACAAAAATGAAAAAATTGGTCTATCAGCCGATCGTTTTGTATGAAGAGTTCAAAAACTTTTTTGCGATTTCAGCAAACTTATAGAACAAAAGTTGTTCAGTTTGATGAGTAGAAGCCCCAGTTAACGGGACCTACACCAATTATGTTACACCTCCCATACAAACCTAGATTACCTAAGTATTTGTAAATTCTCATCAAGTTTTATCATCTCTTTTCTGTGCTACTAGTTAACTAGACTTAGTAGTCTTAAAGTCTTACCTAGAGATGAACGTGTTTTTTATTACTTATGTTAATTTATAGGTATGCCAAAGGGTGAAGGCTACGCGACAAAGTAGGTATGCATAGCGTGGCTGTCCAATTTATTCATTTTCTTAGCCTGACTGAAGTATTTCCATAGTTACGTTATTATTGATAAAATATTCCTACTATTCTATGAGATACTTTTTTCAACAGACTTCTAAAAACGAGGTTTTTCTGTGTTTGTTTTACATTTATCAAGAATCAGTGACAATTTAATAATTTCATAAGTTTATCTCATTATCCTGAAAATTTAAAAATAAATATAATAGTTTGAAAAAAAACTAAAAAAACACGCTTTTAAAGCAAATCAAACTAAAAAGTGACAAATAATTCTTAAGGCTGACAACAATAATGAACGAAAAATACTAGTATTATTGTGAAAAAAGCGTGGGGCGCTTTGTGCCATATTTTTCATACATCGAGCAACCCACGCTTTTTTCACAATAATACTAGTATTTTTTGTTCATTATTGTTTTCAGCTTAAATTAAGAATTATTTTTCACTTTTTAGTTTGATGTGCTTTAAAAGCGTGTTTTTTTATTATGTTCAGTTTGTTCTTTTTGTAGCTCCATGAAAAATATGTTTTCTTTTGAACTAGCAGCAGTACAGACTTCAAACCACTGATTAGATATAAACCGCAAAAAGTTAATGAAAATAAAATACAAAAAAAACCCGATTGTTATTATGATAGTTGATACTGCAAAAATAAGGTCATTAACGTGTTGGTTTTTTTTTCATAATCGATCGATTTTGAGCTAAGCTATCAAAAGTTACGAAATTATGTGCCATTAGATTCTTACTTAGTATGCTAATTTATGGAATACGCGACCGTCGCGATTTGTTACTTGGAAATGGTCAAACGGGCCACACAGCAGGTTGCATTGAGAGTCATAGCGTGTCTGCAGAATGGAAGCAGTCACTTTGAACAATAATTTATTGTTTTATGTAGTGTTCGAATTAAGAATATGTGAAAATGTTAAATAATTGTGAAATTACAATAAAAAGATAGTCACAACCCCGCACAAGGGTCTCATAACCATCAATTTGCATCATTGCAAGTCACTGATGATAAATAATTTAGTGTCGTTTTGTAGCTTAGCTTGAAATCTATCGATTAGGAAAAAAAACAACAAGTTTACAAACTGGTTTTTGCAGTAGGTTCAAAACAAGAAAAAATAAAAATTATGTTTTTGGCATATTTTTTTTCCTTCACTTTTTTTTTAAATGTTTCGGTTAATTTTATGTGTTTACCAGAGAAATTAAATTACCTTTCAAATGTGACCACTTTGAAGTCTGTACTGCTTAGAAAACGTATTTTTCTTGAACAGCTACATAAAAAATAAATTGAAATTAAAAATGGCTGCCATTTAGAGGGGAGAAGGATGCGACCCCCTAATGGGGGGTTTTAGTCGATGAAATGTGGTGATGCCCTAAAATTGGTAACCATACCCGGTACACACTATGTATGTATGTATGTATATTTATTCGGCACGCTCTGTAGCCTAAACCAAAGAGAATATAATAAAGCCTAAACGGCGTAATGGACTTTGGAGTGCGAGGTGTCGTTAGATTCGTTTTGATTCCGTGACATCATATGATATATTTTTTACTCGACTGGCCAAAAAAGAGGGGTTAAGCTTTTATGCAGTCGGGTTTTTAATTAAATCGTTTATTATTATACCTAGGTTCATGTTCCTGCTCAAATATTATTTGACAGGGTTCATATCAACCGGAGTTGTATTTCGGACTTGGGTCCATAAATATATTGGCGCATTTCCACTCAGCCCTGTTGGGCAGGAAAGTGGTCAGCGCGAATATGTAAATAGGTCACTAGCGAAGTCAAAGGAATCGGCTGAGTGTGAACACTCATTTGCGTCGATGCTGCCGCACAATTATTTAAGGCAATATTTTTGGCAGTGGCTGAGTGTAAATCCCGGGGTATAGGAATTGTAAATATATTGTAATACCTGCCAGCACAATAAATACTGACCTTTGAGCCAGCGCTCAATCGACGAGCAACAACTAATACCACTTATCATATCGTATGATAGGTAAGTACGTTGGTATTATTAAAGGATTTTTTTTTATCAGAATCTACTTATGAATAAGGTGATTTCTGATTGCAATCGTACTATAGTATCTTTCTATTGAAAGCTAAAATCCGAAGTTATTTTACGAAATTATCACGGCTAAGTAGGCTTTCTTAGTTTAAGAGTGGTAGTGCAGACCGCTCCGATGCCAGGTCACAGATGAGATACTAGTTACTTCGGCCAGGTAAACAATGAGATTAGTGGGTAGTTAGTAGGTACCATTGCATCGTCTGAGCAAGAGTGGGTTACACCCTGTGGTTTCACCTAGGGCTGCCATCCGTCCGGGTTTTTAGGGCGTACGGGGAGCGTCCGGGCGGGTTCTTAAATGATGTCCGGGTAAAACCCGAACACTATTCGTGTTAGGGGAATTAGCAATAAACTAAAGCATATCATAGTTAAAAATTTGGCGCGGCAAGTAGGCCCCCGCTAGCCGAACCGCGCCGCGTGGTCCGGTTCGGTTCGGACAGTCAGTCGCAGTCGCAGTCAGTGCGTCTGGGTATTTTTTTTATTACACTCAAATGTCCGAGGTTTTTGAAATTTTTGTCCGGCGTCCTTAATTTAGGTGATGGCAGCCCTAGGCAGACACCACGCGTCAGCAGGCGCGGATCCGGGATTTTGTTTAGGGGGAGGGGGGGGGGGGGGGGGGTTTTGATTTCGGTACAATTCAACCTATTTTTCAAACCGACCAAGTGCGAGTTGAACTCGCAGTATGAGGGTTCCGTAACACCACACCTCTCCACACAACTATGACAATGATACCTATTCACATGACAAACAAAAGACACAAATGCGAGCAACAGAAAAATACTACTAGCGTTGATAAAATTTTTTTACGTCACGGAAAAATATATTTATTAAATATAAATCAGATTTATGTGGTTTCTTGCTGGAAAGTGAATATATAACTAAATATTCGTGAATATTTCAAGCGTCTACCTGTTGCCGTTATCAATATCGAGCAAAACAATCACTTTTGTTATATGGGAGCCCCATAAATATTTATTGAATTCGTTTTTTTTTAGTATTTGTTATAGAGGCAACAGAAATATCGTCTGTGAAAATTTCAATTGCCGAGCTATCGCGGTTCATGAAATACAACCTGGTGACAGACGGATGGACGGACAGACAGACGGACAGCGAAGTCTCAGTAATAGGGTCTTAGGAATATTCTGAGACGGTACGACTTAAGGAAACAACTTTTGTCTTTTAGAATCTGGAACAATAAACATAATGTCGTTATTTGACGAGAAACTCGCCTTAACCTAAACTAAATAAATAACTAAAATACATGTGATTATAATAAGAGTACAATAAAATAATTAAAACATAATTATACTTACTGTTTACTTACCGCACTGGGCCCGCGTGGTCAACTAAGGCCCGATCACCCTAATTCAGGGTAGGCTTGAGCCCCTAGGTGGGGACGTATATATATGAGCTGATATGATATACTTACTGTTTAGAAAATAGTTTGAAGCTTGAAAACGATAAGAACAAACTCTCATTGCTGGTGAAATCGGCTTGCCTATTCTTAAAGCAGTCTCCCATTTTTTCTGCATAATTTTATCTTTTGGAAACAAATGAAAACTTATTCACGAATCTCCGTAAGTACTACATTGAGGAATGCAACAATATTTCGTATTTCTGCTTTTATTAGCAACCTGTTTCTGTATGTAATCGTGATCTATCTGATTATGTCTAAATTTAACCACAACTATGTCGTTCTTAGACAACTTCCAAATTTCACCATAATCTTTTTCATCGCCAATCTAGTGGTGTTTTAGTGAACTATTTTCCGTAAGTAAACGTAATTGAGTTTACCACTAAAGTGATATAACTCTATAATTTATCAATTGATATAATTCTTATAGGTTTTCCTGTATTCTACAAGCAATTAACTATTATTTTGTATTTTTTTCAAAATTTTAGGCTCAGTAGTTTCGGAGATCAAGGGGAATGGTAAATTTTCGTCTTCTTTCGTCGTCTTCGGTCACTTCGGTCTACTTTCACTAAGTGTGCTGTGACAGATGGATTAGTGCACGGCGCGGGCGCGGGCGGTGTTCCCGTACTCGTACCTACAAGTGTCTACACTTAATAACAAACTTATTTTTGAGATCCTCATAACGAGCCCTTTCATTTGATATATGACACAAGGCACAGTATATATATTAGTACTAACGTACACAAGGTTTGCAAAACATTTTTTAAAATTACCTAAGTTTTTCCCCGAAATTGACCCTGATTAAAAAAAACTATATTTTATTTACTTTGCACATCTGTGTTTGGGTCATAGGCATTTGAATTACTCCATCCTACCAAATTTCACCTGATTTTGTCCAGTAGATTCGGAGCAAATTGGCTGTGACAGGCGGACGGACAGACAGACAGACGCACGAGTGATCCTATAAGGGTTCCGTTTTTTGTTGTTGTACCGAACCCTAAAAAATCACAATACATGACCACAGATTACTAAATAGTTACATGACCACAGATTACTAAATAGTTAACATGACCTTATTACAAAGCAGGAAAAATCTTATTTATCTAAATAAATAAGATTCAATATAATTTATTATTTTATTTATCTTCAAAGATTCATTCATCCCCAAACAACACTTAGGTGAAAAAGGGAGCATATCTCATAATTTTATAAAGAAAATAATAAAACAACCAACGCATCTACAGCACACTTACCGCTACAGCTTTCACTTATAAACAGCAGAAATAAAACTCAAAAAGCCTGATGTCAAAAGCTACACAAATCGCGGCTGCCACGCGGACAAATAATGGCGAACTTCACTCGTTCAGCACAGGAATACGGCGAGGTAGCAGCTAAGCTATCCTAAGCGAGCACGCAAAAAAATTCACGGACAAACCTACTACCATCACCAATTTTCTTACAATTCGAATCTCCGTGGCGTAATAGTCAAGTCCATTAGCTTTATATCAGGAGGTCGGTTTGGTTGGAACAAGGGGATTTTCTAAGCCCGCCTGGCTGGCAGCACAAACTTTTTTCTAGCAGCTACCACCATCTTATCTAAGTCTTGCCGCCAAACATCAATGTTGCATTGATGCGTCCCGGCTAAAAGATAAGATAGCCAACCTCAATTAAGTTAAAGAATCTTGGTAAGCCTGCTTCCATCTTCAGCATCATCGTCACTTACCGTTAGACGAGATGATGCTAAGTGGCGTAAGGGCTTACCAAAATTGTGGATAAAAAAGTAAATATCAAAGCTCATGTAAAAATCATTTTAATCAACAAAATAATAAGTAGCGTCACTTCATAAAATATATCATTTGGAATGATCATAATCATTAAATAACTATCTATCATACATAAACAAATATAAAAAACAATAAAATCTTAACTATCATACAATTGCTTAGCATGTACCGTAACTAATAGATCTATCACCGAATATTGTATACCCTCACAATAATTATATCATCATTAGGCGATTTTGCATTTGTGTGAGTTTAATAACAATATCTATAAAATGCCCCTTACCTTTCCCTAACCATTCAAATTTCGATTTAACCAGCTGATTTGAACTGAAAATGCTCTTACAGCTTCGAGCGGATATTTTCGATTCTGCTTGCAGCATGGCGTTGAAGGTCCGTAAGCTTCATCGCCAATCCCATATTCCCTTGAATCTTGATCTTCCCTTGGAAGAATGCCTTCTGAGGGTTCAGCTTACCAGAGATGAGTTCTGTTACATCTTCATCTGACACTATAAAAGTCACATCAGGTTTATCTTTGCCGTTATACTCGACCTTTCCTTTGCCTTCTTTGGCGTTGATTACCCAGTAGCCCTCGGCTCCATTAGGTCCGTTTCTGACTTTAAACCCGTAGATGCCTCTAACCTTTTCAATGAGGTTATCCGTGTCAGTTGCCATGGCGTCTTCGAGGATCTTCATGTATTTGAAGACCTTGAAGTCTTGGGGGTTGCTTGCGATGGCGGCGACATTGTTGGCGGAGGCTCCGGTGAAGCCTTTGCGGTACATGGTGACGACGGCGGCTCCCCCGAGACCCAAGTTGTGCTGGAGAGCGATGCGGGCGCGGGGTACCTAGAGCAATGGATAGGGGTTCGTTAGTATAATAACCGCTTAAATGATAATCATATTGATATTTTTAAATAGATTGATATTTTTTACATCCACAGTTGATAAGTCCTTGGCCTCATGTCATTGAGGACAATTATCGAAATTTGTAGCCCAAGAATCTAAAAGTAAATTCTTACAATATTCAAGTAAAATTGGGAAAATTAAATACATGAAGATGTTATTTAAAAAAAATATAGCATAACATCCCAGAGATACTGACGACATTACACACATCCACAAAACAAACACAAAAACCCTACAGGCACAGATAAATATCATCATCAAATCAGCCGAAGGACGTCCATGGCTGGACATAGGCCACCCAAAGAATTTCCACGACGACCGGTTCTGGGCTACCCGCATCTAGCGGCTTCCCGCGACCTTTTCCAGTCCACCGAGTAGGAGGCCTTCCTACGCTACGTTCTCTGGTGCGCGATAAATATATTATAGATAAATATATTTTTTTACAAATTTATACCTTCTGAAGATCAGATTTAGGTTAAACGTGTAATCAAGACGAAATTATTAGGATTATTTACATTCAAATATCTACAACAGTTACAAAGGCATTTACCAGTGGCAGCTATACTGTAGCGAAACTACTGAGTAAAAAACTCCTATTAACTCGGATGGGCGGACATTCTTTTACTTTATAGTTTTATAAAGCAGCGCGCCGTTTTATAAAACGGCTAGGTAATTCAAGAATATGGCTGCGACATACCTACTATATAAAATGTTCCACAGTACTATTCCTCATTGAATGTTCACAAGTCTGGAATCTAGATAATGCTATTTGTTGAGGAGACTTATTTAGGTAATTGTACATTAACTTATGTATGTAATAGTATTATTATCTAATTTTATTAGGTCCTTTACTGTATTAAAAATCTCATATGGCGTAATTACACTCAGCCCTGTTAACCAGGGAAGTGGGCAGCGCAACAACCCGGGATTTACACTCAGCCCCTGCCAGAAATATTGCCCTAAATAATTCTGCGGTAACATCGGTGCAAGTGAGTGTTCACACTCAGCAGATTCTCTTTGACTTCCGCACGAAAACCGACAATCGTGGATCGTGGCAATGGCAGCGGCATGAGCAGTAACAGTGCGCGTGACATAATCACATACTCTCGCTGCCCACTTACCTGCTCATTTCAGATTTAGATAAGATGGTGGTAGATAGCCAGGCGGGCTTAGAAAAACCTTTTACCAACCAAACAGAGTTTTACTTAGACTCCACTGGGAATCAAACCCGCGAACTCCTGTTGTGTATATGATGAACTTAACAACTATGCCACGGAGGCCGTTAAAAATAGCATTACTTAGATTCCAGACAGACTAGCAGTCAATGTGGAATTGAACAGTACCTCTTTTTCATGTAAGTATTTATAATTACTGAAGAAAACAAAAATTTTAAATATTTAGAATCAATACATTCTACGTTAAAACAAGTTAGTAACACAAACTTGAATTAAGCTTGAATTACTTGAACTGATAGTAACGAAACAAGAATTGGCCAAATCATTATGATGCAAAAACCCATTTCATCATAATAAATAATGTTAATAAGCAAAAAAAAACAGCCTTTGAGGATACTATACCACTACACCTCTCCAAACAAGTGAGTGACAGAAATATGCTGTTTTTTTATTCAGTTCAGACTCCTTAGTACAGGTACGACTCACACTTGGCTGGTTTTCATTGTTTTACTTTAGGACTAGCTGTCTCCCGCGGCTTCACCCCCATGGATATCGAGAGTGACCGGGGTTTTTTAGCTTTTGTCTATCCTGAAATTCCATTGTATCTAATGGTGAAAGAAGTTTTTAAATCAGATGAGTAGTTTCAAAGATTACCTCCTACGTACAAACCAAACATACAAACTTTACCGTTTTATAATAATAGTACAGATTAGTACTATAATCTAGTATTACTTTTTTTAAAATAGAGAAATAAAAAAAGTCTTGAAAAAAACATGTTTCTTAATTTTTTTACCTTTTTAATTTTCATCAATTGCTATGTTAGAAATCCTCCATAGTAACGCATATTCTGTGAAAATTTCAGCTGGCTGCCTATTACAGTTTAAAAGATCTTTAAAACATCGGACACATGGACGTATAGACATATAGACAGACAGACGGACGGAAAGTGCAGGCTTAGTAATAGGGTTCCGTTACCTGGTATAGAAACCTAATAATGATTCTAGGCAACAATGATCTTGATAACAGGTTAGTTTTTGTTTTGACTATAAAGTTAAAAGCTCTTTGCTAACAAACAGCTTATAACTTCATAGTTTTTTGGGGAATTTGGGAAACTTGTTCAGCACCGATTTAACAATCATACCATAGATACTTAAATATGTTTTGCATAAAATTATCAGTTGTTTTTGTAGAGAACATTTTCTTCCAAACAATAAATTCTTGTCAAATAAATGTTTCATTCTAGTCATTCTATTCAGTCCAATTATAAAATTATCAGCCTATTATGACAGCTCCAAAGGGCAATGATAACATTATGATAAGAAGGAATTTGAACCCATGCAAGAATCATTTTTTTTATATACATAATATAGTATGGCTACAAAAGCTACAAAATAAATTTAAAGAATTACTATGTAATATTGGCACAAGGTACCTGTGTTCTTGATGGCTTCAATATGTTTAACCCTCCGCATACAAGGTGGGGTCTTTTAGACCCCGAAGGTTTTAAAATCGAATATTTAAAAAAAATTACGAACGGTGAGGGTTGTGATTTTGAGTAGCTGGGTTTGCAGTGTTGCCAAGTCGACCTGTTGGGTTAATTCGGTGCTGCGCGAGCGCTTGACTGTGATAAATAGAGTCAGTGAGATGCATATTTGTTTTGTAAAGATTGTCTTAAAAATGAAGAAAAATATACCTGGAAGTTTCCAATACTAGTTACTATTTTATGACTTAATATTATTTTCTGTTTTTTCTTTTAAGTTTAAACAAGATTTAAGACTGATTTGTCTATGCTAAGTTTTTCAGTTTGAATGAATCTCATAAGCCTCATATTTCACTGAAAAATAAAAACAAACCATTTATTGCAAGTAAAAATTGGCTTTTCATTGTCATTCTAACTATCCTCTAAATTGATAAAAACACATTTTTGAATGAATTTTTTAAAAGTGTATGTACACAGGAGTCACTTATGTTCGGGTCATTTAGACCCCACTTTGTATGCCACATAACTTTTTGTCACCTTGTATGCAAAGGGTTAAATAAGTATTTGCCTAACATTATACAAAGAGTGTTGCTGATCTTAGCTGAGGTCAAGGAGTACAATAAATCCATATTGTGTATAACATAAAACACTAAAATGCAGATAAAGAAAGATAAATATTCATGTTTTTTGTTGAGTTTGCCATGGACCAAAGGATCACAGGGATCTACACCACATTTTAAGCAAATACCAACCTGTCTAGGCCCAGCTTCTCCTCGGAGTTGCCACACGAGCTCAGCGCACTGCGCCATACCCGTGGCTCCCAAGGGATGGCCCTTTGCGATCAGCCCACCACTAGGGTTCACAACAACTCTGCCCCCATATGTGTTGTCTCCTGCATCAACAAATTTGCCTGCCTCACCCTCTCCACAAAGCTGCAGCCCTTCATATGTTATCAACTCATTTGCAGCAAAACAATCGTGAAGCTCAACTACGTCAACTTGCATAGGAGATACACCAGTCTTTTTGTACAAGTTCTTAGCGGCCAATGCAGTCATGTCAAACCCTGCGACCTTCATCAAACTGTTTTCCTTGAAAACTGCAGGGGTGTCCGTTGCCATTTCCATACCAATGATCTCAACAGCTTTGTTTTGTAAGCCATAACGGATCACAGCTTCCTCGGACATAAGCACTGCAGCACCAGCTCCGTTGCTGGTTGGACAGCACTCTAACTTAGTGAGTGGCCCATAAATTTTCCTGGATTTTAATATTTCCTCTACGGTATATTCCCTTTTGCCTTGCGCGCGTGGGTTCTTCGCTCCGTGCCTATGATTCTTTGCAGCAATTTTGGCAAGATGTGTCTCATTTGTGCCATATTTCTTGAAGTGTTCAAGGCCCGCGTTGCCGAAGTATTGCGCTGTCAAAGGCGCTGGGGCGATCTCTGCTAAATCAGCCATTTTTAGTGTAAGTTTGTCCAAGGGGTTGGTGCGGTCTGGGAAGGCTGATCCGCCAAGCGCACCCGGCGCCATTTTTTCGAAACCGACTGCTAACACCACATCAGATATCCCACCTTCGACTAGCTGTTTAGCGAGGAAGAGCGCGGTAGATCCAGTCGCGCAGTTGTTGTTCACGTTGTAAATGGGAATGCCGGTCATGCCGACCTGGTACAGCACTCGCTGACCGCAAGTGGAGTCCCCGAACACGTAACCGCAAACTGCCTGTTGCACATCGTCATATTTGATCTTGGCATCGGCCAGAGCCTGTAGAACGGCGTCTTTCCCTAACTCAGGAAAATCTGCCCCGCTGGACGGTTTGACGAACTCCGTCATGCCAACGCCGACGACGAACACTTTTTTGGGCATTTTGTAAAACTGGATAGTTACCTCTTCACTGTAAGAACGATGGGCACGAAGTGAAGGGAGAGGCTCGCAACCACGTCGTAGGTACTAAGCCGAACTCGGCTTATCAGCTTGGCAGGAGGATAATAGTTATCAGTTTACAAAGTACTAACTATACCAGATAAGTTTTTACGTAACAAGAGAGCAATTAACTCTTGGAAAAGATGAAAAATCTAAATGAATCCACAAAGAAACTGGTCTACAATAAAAATCAAAATGACACGCAAGTGTTTGGTTGGAGTTTGATCTTTGGAACTTGAACCACAGATAACTCACTACTTTTGTATTAAGCTATTAAGGGCGACTCAGACCATCCGATACGATCCTAACTATCGGATGAAATCGGATAATAATATATTTTCCAACAGATCCTTACATACTTAATTATTACCTATTAACACAATATCGGACGTTCCGACGACCATCCTTTCCCTAAAATCGAATCCTAAATCAGAAGGTGTATAGAACATTCGAGAAACTTCGTATTATTACCTATTATCACAATATCGGACAATCGGACGTTCCGACGACCATCCTTTCCCTAAAATCGGATCCTAAATCGGAAGGTGTATAGAACATTCGAGAAACTTCGTCCGACAACCGACAAACTACTTCCCTCATTTACGAACACGCCAGCGGATGGACATATTCTAGTTATTCCACAGAGTACTATGAATAAACCGGAGATAGAGGTATCAGTTAAAAAAGACGTGTGGCACTCGGGGACTGCCGCGGTAAAGCTATTGCATAGCATTTTTTATCAACTTATGCAATTATAACTATTTATTTATTTTTTATTTATGCAGTATTTACCAGTACTGTAAACACTACCATATAGTCCTTGGGGCGCGGGATGTTTATTTAATAAATTAACACTAAGAAAGTTCATCATCATCATCAATCGCCATCATCATCATCATCATCATCATGATGGATAGATAGATGGAACTGTAAGTTTTTAGAACTCAATATATATATATATATATTTTGGGTGTCAGGTTTTATTTTCGTTACGAAATTTTTTGATTCGGTCCCCTCAAAGCCCGCGATAAAAGCTATGCAATAGCTTAAAAACCGTATCCAGCGCCATCTAACGGTAATGGACTGTAACCGAAGCAGCTGCTTTTGTATCTGTACACCAGTCTCACTAAATTTATTGCTTTTATTTTCAAACCATTTCCTGATGATACTAATAATCACAGATATGAACAGAAGGATCCTCCTGTCTTCATATTTTAATCAGATTTTCTTGATACAAGCAAAAAGAAGCGCCATCTAACATAACTCGTACGAACTAGCGTGGGCGAGAGTTGACGTCGGTGCCGCGTTAAAAGAACCTTGGTAGAATTGTCCCTTTAAAATTCGTTTATTTAATTTGTTTACAAGAAAAAATACAATTTAAGGTTACTTAACGATGACACGACATCCCATGTTTCTTTTTAGCCTTTCCTTCATGTTTTTTACAGCCTCTAAAAACATAATAAGGCATTTATAAATGGAATATCTTTCGTCCGCACTGTACAATTTCCCCAGACGACTGACTCGCGAGTGTGCGAAACTTTCGATTTTCGCACCAATTCGCTGGGAGCATTAGTCGCGTGCGTTGGCCGGGTCCTTACGCCAGTAATATATATATAAGTCACTGCTAATAATATTATTTAATAATTTAATCAGTGTCATCAGAAAATGGTTGGAGATGGCGATTGAAAGACAAAAAAATTATAACAAGTTACTTTTTTTAGTAGGTATTTATTTATTTTTTCTTCTTTTTTTAAGTACCTACATATTCTAATGCTAGATCCAGTGACTTATATATTACTGGCGTATAGATCTTTTATTCTATCACCATCTTCAAACTCTTTTCTTCGTCCCTTTATTATATTATTTACGTTTTTGCACCAATTGTATATAAAAAAAACCTGACGCTAAATCGAACATAAAGTTCATGTTCTTTGTTTTGTGATTAGTACAAGTAATAAATTGTGTATTTATTTCTATGTACTTAATAGTTTTGGCGTAGTTTTTTTATATATTGCTGTGGTTTTTTAAGACCCACATTAAGATGTCTTGAATTTTTGAAAATAATTCAATGAGATTTTCACTAGGATTGCAAACATCTTTTTAGCTTTTATCATACTCTCTGGCTAAGAGGTATTCATTTCCCTTCAGAATGTTAAAAAAAAATTCTTTGCAAGTTTTGCAGCCACCAAATACCTACTTTCTTTTATGTTTTAATACATAACCGGTTACATATTCTAGTTGTGCGAATCTACGTGGATATTTTTTTTTTAAATTAAAATCAACAAATATATTATTTTCCATGTAACTTAGGTCAATCTCCTGAGCCACGCTGATTTTTTTGGAAACATTAAACAGTTCGCTCATAGATTTGAACATAGTGGAGCATTCGTTCTGTTCACAATTAGCTCCTGGCGAATGTGTATGTTACTCAACAATAAAGATGCGAACACTGTTTCGAAGCCTTCCGGTTCCGGAGTAGGGTTTACATTCCTACACCCATGACTTCGGATGGCTCCGAAAAATTTCTCCAAAGGATCCTGGTTAAAGTGCATTAGCCAAATTGATTTAATATTATAGTCATGAAACAACACGTCTCTTAAATACTCAATGTTATTAAGAGTATGTAACCAGTTACTTATTGATGGAACAGTTAATTCTTTGCCGTTTTTAATATATTTCATTGATGAAAGCACTTTTTTTGATTCTGCCCACACAGCATTGCGGCTAGAGCCTGGTTTTAGAGCACCTAGTAAAGGTTTTCCACTCCTTTTGTTGAAATTATGGTTAAGGGAGTTAAGGGAGTCAAATAAGCTGTCATAAAACAGAAGTACATCTGCAGTCTGATGGCATTCTGGTGGTAGAATATTTTTTTCTGAAAAAAAAAATACTAGTCAATAAATTAAACAATATGTTAATTAATTTAAGTAAACCTACTGCTCGAACTGTTAAAAACGAAATCACCCAAAATGAAAGTGGAAATAGATTATGAACCGCAGCTATCATTTTAAGGTTTCCGTACCAGGTAACGGGACTCTATTACTAAGCCTACATGCTGTCCGACATTTAAAAGGCTGTATCTTTGGAACCGTTATAGGTAATTGACTGAAATTGTCACAGAATATATTTTATTAAAGGGGATTTACCAAAAGATAATAAAATTTAACCAACTTCAAGAAAGAGATCAATCGACGAATCCAACTCGGCTGGGCAGCGTTCGGGAAGCTTCGCAATATCTTCACGTCCCAAGTACCGCAGTGTCTCAAGACTAAGGTCTTTGACCAGTGTGTGTTGCCAGTGATGACTTACGGAACTGAGACATGGTCGCTTACTATGGGCCTCATAAGAAGGCTCAAGGTCACCCAAAGGGCAATGGAGCGTGCTATGCTCGGAGTTTCTCTGCGTGATCGAATCAGAAACGAGGAGATCCGTAGGAGAACCAAAGTAACCGAAATAGCTCTCAGAATCGTTAAATTTAAGTGACAGTAGGCGGGGCACATAGCTCGTAGAAAGGATGGCCGATGAGGCAGTAAAGTTCTCGAGTGGCGACCGCGCACCGGAAAATGTAGCGTAGGAAGACCTCCCACGCGGTGGACCGATGACCTGGTGAAGGTCGCGGGAAGCCGATGGATGCGGGCAGCGCAGGACCGATCGTCGTGGAAATCCTTGGGGGAGGCCTTTGTCCAACAGTGGACGATTTGTGGCTGATATGATGAATAAAATTTAAAAACGTAAAAAAATAAGGGGTCCTCATAGGGGACAGTCGTTGCAATTGGCCAGATTAAGAAATGCCCGGGCGGATTTGAGTTGAGCGAGTGATAATGATAACAGGTATATTAGGTTTGATGATGATGCTGTACAAGAGCCTCGCGAGGAATGCAGTTTATGTTAGCCATTTCATAAAAATCGGGTTATCTGGTAGTAAAGAGGATAAATAAAAATGCACAATTTCCCTGATAGCACGAACTACTAGGACATTGAAAATGAAATTTAGGCATAAAAACCCTAATCCTAATCCTAAATCCTAATTGGACAAACAATCAGTAATTTATGTATCATACTATCTACCAACAATTCGTTTTTTTTTACATAGCGCCCCATAACCCGTACTCATTAATTAAAAATTTAAATATTTTACAAAATCCAAAAGTTAAAAAAAAATCCAAAAATATTTAAAAATATTACAAAAATCCTCTATTCAACACATACAACAATATAAACTCTCATACACACCCAACTTTCATACCACAGTACTGTCGATTATGTGCTTCAATTTACTCGCCGAGGTACTTTATTGAGGGCGCACCTACAGACCGTAATTTTTTTTTCTTCAAAATTTTGATCTCATTCGACAGCCAACTAAATACCCTAGGACCAATTTTTTCATTTTTTTAAATTTCGCCTTAGTTCAAAAATTTTCGATCAAAAAAACCGGTTTTTCGACCATAACTTTTTTGGATTTCAATTTTTTTTAAAATTTCTTCACTATCTGATAGATCTCGTCAATCAGCGTCCTTTGACACCGTATTTATTTATTAACTACCAATAGATTCCATACAATCGCCCTGTCGCACTAAACTCCCAAATGGGACCTAGTACCCAGCGATCTAAAACCGCCCTTCCTACTGCAAGCATTGGGTATTAAAAGTTGCCCCATTGATGAATGTCAAGAACTTAAAAATTATGAATTTAAAAAAATACTACTGGTAGAAAGGTCTGGTAGTAAAGTGGGAAACGGAGGCATTATAGTACTAAAGTAAAAAAACAAATCATAAAAATCATCCAAGAGTGAGTTGTACTCGCACTAAGGATTCCGAAATTAATGAAAAAAATTGATGTTGATATTTTTTGTTTGTAATTAGTACAATGTATCATTGTAATACTTGTGTACTGCAAAAATACTCATACTTACTATGTCTTGTTATTTTTACAAAATCGTTTCCCATACAAACTTAAAATTACTACTTCTTGAAAATAGATGGGCCGATTCCAATGAAACTTTTTACACATAAGCAAGCCTCAAAATTCTAGTTAATGAATATATTACATTTTCGAAATACGTAATTAAAAAAATATTAGCGAATTTGAAGATTTATGTGAAAACCTTAAATCACTATTATTTTGTGACAACACATTTTTAAAAAATGACATTTCACAAATTACAATTTCGGGGCTCGCTTATGTGTAAAAGTTTCATTACAATCAGCCCATCCATTTTCAAGAAGTGGTAATTTTAAGGTTGTATGGGAAACAATTAAAAACTAAATAATAAATATGCTCTTAAATTTTGTTTGATTTCATAGGATAATAGATGATAGAATGACTTTTAATGTGGTGAATAAAAAAAGCAAACTAACCAGCCAAATAGCCGTAGCTGCCACCTTCCGACTGAACACTTGCGTCGCGAATTTTACTTTCATCTTGCATTTTTCTGGGTTTATATGATCATCTGTTAAGTCTTATATTAAGCGTAGACCTGAGTATGATGGATTCCCTTTGTGCAGTTTAATCAAATGTTCCTATTTTGCTACTTTGGCTGTCCCATTTATTACACATTTCATATTTTTATCCAGTAAATTATTTCTTATTCCCTTCATGAGATGTGGTGTGTCATATAGCGGAATAATTTCCTTGCCATCAATTTCGAATATATTGTGTTTAAATTATTTATAATTTCTCAAATAGTTTGCTCTAGTTTCAGCAATTAAATAGTTGATGCAGCTTACGTTTGAGGCACCCTGGTCACAAACTGTAGCCAACACACGCAATCCTACACTTTGCAGTACACGCAGCTCCCACGAGGACAAATAATGGTGAAAGTCACCCATTCAGCACAGGAATACGGCGCATAGCATACCAAGGTATCACACACGGGCATTCTGTTACGAGTCTTTGAATGAGCTTCACCTAAAACGCTTTATAAAAGTGAGTTCACGTATGATGCTATTGGAATTACTAGACAGTTCGTCAGAGGACGAAGCCGACTTTGTCGAAGTGACGATGATGCCGAAGATGGAAGCGGGCTTACCAAGATTCCCCAACGCAATGGGGATCTGGCTATCTTATCTTCAAGTCGGAACACATCAATGCTGTAAACCGCCTCCGTGGTGTAATGGTTAGTCCATTTGCTTCACACCAGGAGGTCGCGGGTTCGATTCCCGCCCGCCGGGTTCAACTTTGTAAGACTCGGTTTGGTTTATCGTAGGACATTTTCATAGCCCGCCTGGCTAGCTACCACCATGTTATCTAAGTCTTGCCGCCAAACATCAGTGTTAACAGCATTGATGTGTTCCGGCTTTAAGGTAGATAGCCAGATCCCCATTGCGTTGGGGAATCTTGGTAAGCCCGCTTCCATCATCGTCAGTTACCATCAGGTGAGATGATGCCAAGGGCTTACCAATAGTGAATAAAAAATAAAAACAGATGTTTGGCGGCAATACTTATATAAGATGGTGGTAGCTAGCCTGGCGGGCTATGAATATGCCCAGCCACGAACCAAACCGAGTCTTATTAAGTTGAACTCGCCGAGAATCGAACCCGCAACCTCCTGGTGTGAAGCGAATGGACTAACCATTACGCCACGCAGGCAGTTAAAAACTCTTTTTTATCATGCTGTATTTACCTTAAGATAAATATAACGAGCTCGCGCGGTATCGCTTGGTATCTGCAGATAGACGGCGATGAAATATACATAATTATATTATCTGCCCCGTGTGTGTGTGTACTCTCATTGATTTCTATGAAGAGCGATATTGTAAGATATATGTTACGTTAAATATATATTATAGTATAGCGCCCGTGTGTGACACCCTTTAGCTATATAGCTATATCAGTCTATGCTTCAATCTCGCCTGTTTAAACTTCCCCGACCTTCTACTAAAACTTCTTTCGGCCATCGGTTCAAAACTTTTATTTTCCCCTTTATTTATAACAAAATAGTAAGACTTACTGATATCAAGCTCTGCACAACTAGAGAGAGTAAAATAAAAATAAATAATGTAATTTCTACATGGACCTACAATGAAACAGAAGATTTTTTGAGAGTAACTCGATGACACACACACACACACACACACATCACACACACATACACAACTCACTCACTTTCTATTATGCATGACTATGTTTATTAAGTTTAAATTTAAAATTTTAGTTTTAGTTTTATTCTTTACTGTCGGCTTACCTTAAGCATGGAAATTGTTTGCACTCACGGCCCCTACGATACAGGCTTAGCCTAGTGTAGGGACCACCGTTCTATAAATTTACTTGTATTGTATTTTTTCCTGGCAAATAAATAAATAAATAAAATAAAATAAATATATCAAGACATCGCAGTTTCGATTCCCGGCTGAGTCTAACTGTACAAACTTTGTTCTAGCAGCTACCAAAGTTTTTTGGCGGGATTTGTGGTGAACGCATTCGTAGTTTTATTTTATGTACTGTTTTTGAACTGTTTTCTGCTAGAGTTTTATCCCAAAAAGTATTGCGTTTTGAAGACAATCGTTTGGTGCACGTGAGGAATGTGGACAACAAGAAAATAAAATAAAGGACGTTAAGACCCGACTCGGACTGGTAGCAGTATTATAGACGCCCTACTATGACCGGGTTTTCCACCTCAGAATGAGGCTGCTGCAAATACTGTCAAGAGCTCCAGAGAAGATTTGTAATGCACTGGCATTAGCATTTCAAATCAAAAAGAAATGAAGAATGTCTCAAAAGGGCTTGTTAATATAATTAGAACAAATCTAGCAGCTACCTACCACCACCATCTTATTAAGTCTTGCCGCCAAACATCAATGTTGCATTGATGCGTCCCGGCTTGAAGATAAGATAGCCTATCCTCCATTGTGTTAAAGAATCTTGGTAAGCTCGCTTCCACCTTCAGCATCATCGTCACTTACCGTTAGACGAGATGATGCTAAGGGCAAAAATTGTGGATAAAAAAGTGAACATCAAAGCTCATATAAAAATCATTTTAATCATCAAAATAATAAGTAGCGTCACTTCATAAAATATATCATTTGGAATGATCATAATCATTAATTAACTATCTATCATACATAAAGAAATACAAAAATCACAGATTTACGCCAGTAATATATGTCATTGACAAAAATCAATAAAATCTTAACTATCATACAATTGCTTAGAATGTACCGTAACTAATAGATCTATCACCGACTATTGTATACCCTCACAGTAATTATATCATCATTAAGCGATTTTGCATTTGTGTGAGTTTAATAACAATATCTATAAAATGCCTCATACCTTTCCCTTACCATTCAAATCTCGATATAACCAGCTGATTTCAACTGAAAAAGCTCTTACAGTTTCGAGTGGATATTTTCGATTCTGCTTGCAGCATGGCGTTGAAGGTCAGTCAGCTTCATTGCCAATCCCATATTCCCTTGAATCTTGATCTTCCCTTGGAAGAATGCCTTCTGAGGGTTCAGCTTACCAGAGATGAGTTCTGTTACATCTTCATCTGACACTATAAAAGTCACATCAGGTTTATCTTTGCCGTTATACTCGACTTTTCCTTTGCCTTCTTTGGCGTTGATTACCCAGTAGCCCTCGGCTCCATTAGGCCCGTTTCTGACTTTAAACCCGTAGATGCCTCTAACCTTTTCAATGAGGTTATCCGTGTCAGTTGCCATGGCGTCTTCGAGGATCTTCATGTATTTGAAGACCTTGAAGTCTTGGGGGTTGCTTGCGATGGCGGCGACATTGTTGGCCGAGGCTCCGGTGAAGCCTTTGCGGTACATGGTGACGACGGCGACTCCCCCGAGACCCAGGTTGTGCTGGAGAGCGATGCGGGCGCGGGGTACCTAGAGCAATGGATAGGGGTTCGTTAGTATAATAACCGCTTAAATGATAATCATATTGATATTTATAAATAGATTGATATTTTTTACATCCACAGTTGATAAGTCCTTGGCATCATGTCATCGAGGAAAATTATCGATATTTTTGCCCAAGAATCTAAAAGTAAATTCTTACAATATTCAAGTAAAATTGGGAAATTTAAATACATGGAGATGTTATTTAAAAAAATAGCATAACATCCCAGAGATATTGACGACATTACACACATGCACAAAACAAACACAAAAACCCTACAGGCACAGATAAATATTATCATCATCATCACATCAGCCGAAGGACGTCCACTGCTGGACATAGGCCTCCCCCAAGGATTTCCACGACGACCGGTTCTGCGCTACCCGCATCCAGTGGTGATTTCCGCGACCTTTACCAGGTCATCGGTCCACCTAGAAGGAGGCCTTCCTACGCTACGTTTTCCTGTGCGCGATAAATATATATATATTAAAGTTTTTTTTTTTGCAAATTCATACCTTTCGAAGATCAGATTTAGGTTAAACGTGTAATCAGACGAAATTATTAGGGGTCTAGGGGTAGGTACATTCAAATATCTACAACAGTTACAAAGGCATTTACTAGTGGCAGCTATACTGTAGAATTAGCCGTTTTACAAAACGGCGAAATTACTGAGTAAAAAACTCCTAATAACTCCGTCGGACGGACTGACAAACAGACGATTAGGTTAGCATGAGTTGTTCTATCGCGGGGCTCCGTCCGTTTTTATAGTTTTATAAAGCAGCACGCCGTTTTATAAAACGGCTAGGTAATTCAACAATATGGCTGCGACATACGTACTATACAAATTGTTCTACACTTCTGATGTTCACACTTGAATGTTCACAAGTCTGGAATCTAGATAATACTATTTGTTGAGGAGACTCATTTAGGTAATTCTACTTAACTTATGTACGTAATAGTATTACTACATATCTAATTTTATTAGGTCCTTTACTGTATTAAAATCTTATATGGCGTATTTACACTCAGCCCTGTTGGGCAGGGAAGTGGGCAGCGCAACAACCCGGGATTTACACTCAGCCCCTGCCTCTGCTCCTGTCACTGCCTGAAATATTTTTTTTATTTTTTTTATTCACCATTGGTAAACCCTTGACAACATCTCACCTGGTGGTAAGTGACGATGTTGCCGAAGATGGAAGCGGGCTTACCAAGATTCCCCAACGCAATGGGGAACTGGCTATCTTATCTTCATGCCGGAACACACCAATGATATCAACATTGATATTTGGTGGCAAGACTTAGATAAGATGGTGGTAGCTAGCCAGGCGGGCTTAGAAAATGCCCTACCACCAACCAACCAAATACTTCTGCGGCAACATCGGTGCAAGTGAGTGTTCACACTCAGCTACAGATATGGACGGAAGGATCCGCCCATCTCTATATTTTACTCCGGTTATCTTCATACAAGCAAAACCATCTGACATAACTCGTACGAACTAGCGTGAGCGAAAATTGACGTCAGTGCCGCGCTAAAAGGATCTTGGTGGAATTGTCGCTTTAAAAATGCGTTTATATTTGTTTACGAGAAAAAATACAATGTAAGGTTACTTAACGATGATACGATATTCCATGTTTCTTTTTAGCCTTTATTTCATGATTTTTACAGCCTCTAACAACACACTTAAGTATTTTTATATGGTATATCTTTTCACCGCCCTCTACAATTTCCCGCAGACGACTGAGTCGCGAGTGTGCGAAACTTTCGATTTTCACACCAATTTGCTGGGATCATTAGTCGCGCGCGTTGGCCGGGTCCTTACGCCAGTAATATAGAAGTCATTGCACTCATCGTGGCAGCTGCAGCTACATGAGCAGTAACAGTGCGAGTGACAATCACATACTCGCGCTGCCCACTTACCTGCTCACTTCCTTGCCCAACAGTGCTGAGTGTAAATGCGCCATTACTCATACCGCACGTTTATAAAAACTGGTAACCACATTAATACTATAGTGTCCATCAGATGAAGTGCAGCCAAACGTATTTAAATTTTTAATAAAAAAACAAAATCCCTTCGGCCGCGTACGAAACCACCAGTTCGTAGCCAGCGACTGGTGTCCCAAAAAATAGTGTTCAACGGTAGTCCAAAGATGGAGCAACTCCGGAGGTTGTTCTGCGAAAGTCCACGGTTTTCAAGAAATTCACATTTCTATTTTTAGATTTTGCATGAAAAACATCTTACCTTACCATTAAAATGAAAAAGTTTTTCCTTGTATTTGGTTGGCTTAGTTAATTGTATGATGATATTTTTCACAAACTGGTCTCAAAGACCAACAAAGATGCTTTTCATACAAGATCTGAAGATCAAAATGTGAATATCTCAAAAACCATGAATATTCGCAGATTATAAATGGGGGTGTTTCAGATACCCCTAGATGTGCTCCATCTCTGTACTTCCACTTGTCACTATTTTTTGGGACACCTGATGGGACTACCAGTTTTCCCAAAAAGTAGATTATAAAACTATTACATAAGTTAATGTACACACGGCGACACATCAAGCTATACAAAACCAGTCAAAGCTGCCCGCTCGACGCCTGTGCGTTTCAACATATGCGAGGCCTGCGTATATTGGTTGTGTATAGCTTGATGTGGCGCCGTGTGTACATAAAAATAAATCAGTTTTCCTAAAAAGTAGATTATAAAACTATTATTTATGTTAATGTACATAAAAATAAATCAGTTTTCCTAAAAAGTAGATTATAAAACTATTATTTATGTTAATGTATATAAAAATAAATCAGTTTTCCTAAAAAGTAGATTATAAAACTATTACATAAGTTAATGTACAAATAAATGAGTCATCATATCAGCCGAAAGACATTCACGTCGTTATGGATTTGGGGATATCTTTGTCCAGCAGTAAATGAATATTTTTTTTTTAATCCACAATTGGTAAGCCCTTGGCGTCATCTCACCTGATGGTAAGCGACAATGATGCCAAAGATAGAATCAGGCTTACCAAGATTCTCCAATGCAATGGGGAACTGGCTATCTTGTCTTCAAGTCGGAACACGTGAATGCTGTTAACGATAATCGATAAGGCCGCCTTTGCACTGTACATATTTAAATTAAGTATCTGTAATGCTTTTTTGGTATGCGATAAAGGATATTTGTTTGTTTGTTTAACATTGATGTTTGGCGGCAAGATTTAGATAAGATGGTGGTAGATAGCCAGGCGGGCTTAGAAAATGTCCTACAGTAAACAGAGTTTTACTTAGACTCCGCTGGTAATCACACCCGCGACCTCCTGTCCTGATGTGTAAATGATGAACTTAACAATTATGCCACTGAGGCCGTTAAATATAGCATTACTTAGATTCCAGACAGACTAGCAGTCAATGTGGAATAGAACAGTACCTCTTTTTCGTGTATTTATAATTACTGAAGAAAACAAAAATTTGAATATTAAGAATCAATACAAATATAGATGTTAAAACAAGTTAGAAACAGACACTTGAATTACTTGAAATGATAGTAACGAAAACGGCCAAATCATTATGATGCAAAAACCCGTTTCCTCCTATTAAATAATGCTAAGAAGCAAAAAAAAAACAGCCTTTGAGGGTACTATACTCGTACTACTACTCCAAACAAGTGTAGCAATGATACCAATTCAAACAAAATAATATATTAACGCGAGTGACAGAAAAATGCTTTGTCTTTATTCAGTTCAGAGTTCAGACTCTTTAGCGCAGGTACGGCTCACACTTGGCTCGTTTTCATTGTTTTACTTTAGGACTAGCTGTTTCCCGCGGCTTCGCCCCCATGGATATCGAGAGTGACCGGGGTGTTTTAGCTTTTGTCTATCCTGAAATTCCATTCTAAATATTGGTGAAAGAATTTTTTTAATATGTAGATGAGTAGTTTCAAAGATTACCTCCTATATACAAACTTTACCTTTTTATAATAATAGTACAGATTAGTACTATAATCTAGTATTACTATTTTTACGATAGAGAAATAACAAAAAAAACTTGTAAAAAACATGTTTGTTGTATGGGACCCCCCTCCCCTTAACCACCTTTTAAATTTTCATCAATTGAAGTTAGTAATTATCCATAGTAACGCATATTCTGTAAAAAGTTCAGCCAGCTGCCTATCACAGTTTAAAAGACCTTTTATTAAACGTAGGACACATGGACGAATGGACATATAGACAGTACATATGGGAATTTAGTAATCTGTGATATGGGCGCCGCGGCGCCGCCGCGGCAACCCCGCACGCCGCCGCCGCCGCCGTCATTCTCCGCGCGGCGTGAGTGGCGTAAAGACGTTCATTATTTTAGAGATTTTTCCCCACTTTTTAATGTTGTTGACTGACTTACGTGCATTAAAATAACAGAACTATCAAAAAATATATAAAAAATAATTCAAAGTGAGTGGATTCTTTTAAAAGATCTTGTGAAATTTTTGAGAAGCTTTCGCCAAGCCGTTTAAATCTTGTCATCTCAGAAAACGTGTACAATGAATGTTGCTCTGGTGTTCCGTTCTGAGATTATGGACGTATTGAAGATGAATCAAGATGATGAAGCACTAATTAATTATGTTATGTTTGAAACGCAACATGATGGCAAAAATGAATAAAAGACTCCAAGTAACAAAACCGACTGTCGCAGCAGCACTTTTGGATAACCGATTTATGAGTCAGGCAGAAATTGTTTTTTTTATTTTTTTTTTATTAAAAATTTGAGTGGGTTTGTCTATATCTCACCTGATGGTAAGTGACGATGTAGTCGAGGATGGTACACACAAACTCAAATAATGCCTATTCACTCTCGCTTTGAAGATCCCCAAATTGTAGGAGTCGGGAAACACAGACGCGGGCAAGGAGTTCCACTCCATCGCTGTCCGCATAATAAATGAGGAAGCGTCACGCTTCGTGCGCATAGGCTGAATATCAACAACAAAGGGGTGGAAACTCCCCCCGCGTCTCGTTGACCGAAGGTGGAATGGATCTGGGGGAATGAGATTGTGAAGTTCTTGAGCACACTCTCCGAAATGAATTCGATAGAAAACCGAAAGACAGGCAACTTTGCGGCGATGCTCAAGGCTTTGGAGCTTATTTTTGACAAACTCATCGTCACCAATGAGTCTCCGAGCGCGCCGGTCGATAGCGTCCAAGGTATCCAGCTGATAGCGGGCTGATCCATCCCATAGGTCAGAACAGTACTCCACACAAGAACGGACTTGTGCTTGATATAAAGATAGAAGCTGTCCAGGGGTGTGAAGTACCGTCTCACCTTAGAGAAAATACCCAGCTTCATTACAGCAACTTTGGCCTTGGACTCAATGTATCTACCGAAATTGAGATTAGGTGTTATTTCCACGCCAAGAAGCTCAAGATGGTCAGTTATCTGAATGAATTCATTCCGGAAAGTAGGAGTCAAGTTGAAAGGAATCCTTTTAGCGGAAAAGAGACACGCCTGTGTTTTAGAGGCATTGAACCTTACGAGGTTGGAATCACCCCAATCAGACACTGCCTGAAGCGATAGGTTCATGCGCTTGATCATGGCCTCTCTCAAAGACAGCGTCTCAGCGCTGTTCGCTCGTGCACTGGATAGGTATCTTTCCACAACTGTGCTATCGTCTGCATACCCAATAATACCTGGTGTCAGCAGATCGTTTATGTGTAGCAAGCAAAGAGTGGCGGAAAGAACAGACCCCTGAGGTACCCCGGCATCGATTGCTCATAGGTCAGAGGAGCAGCCATCAATGACTACTCGAATAGACCGTTCCCTCAGGAAATCAGATACCCAGTTACACAAGTCCACAGGCAGTCCGTATGAAGGAAGATTGCCAATAAGGCTGGCGTGCCAGACTCGGTCAAAAGCCTTCGAGATGTCAAGAGACACGGCGAGAGCCTCACCGTGTTTCTAGATGGCCTCACCCCATATATGCGTAGCATACACTAGAAGATCTCCAGTGGACCGACCTTGACGAAAACCGTATTGTCGATCACTTAGGAGGTCATTGTCTTCTAGGTATGCCAAAATGCGTGTGGTCAATACACGCTCCATAATCTTACAATTACAGAGGTGATTGCTATGGGGCGGTAATTTGCCGGGTCTGCACGACTACCTTTTTTGGGCACAGGCTGCACGTTGGCGAGCTTCCAGGACTTTGGGACTATACCTATTTTAAGAGAGAGGCGGTACAGACGTGTCAGAACTGGATACAACTCAAGAGCGCAGTCCTTTAGCACTATAGCTGGTATACCGTCAGGTCCACTGGCTTTGTTCACGTCTAGATTACGAAGTGTTTTGAGTACCTCCTTATGGCGGATACGAGTAGGGGGCATAGTAGATCCGCAAGGAGGTAACTGTGGTGTTATACTATTCGCTGTATCTAGACTTGAGTTTTCGGCAAACATGGAGACAAACAGGTTTGCCTTGTCAGTTGCCGTATGAGTCAGCGTTCCATCGAGTTTCAGCAGTGGAGGCAAAGACGAGCGGCAAAAGTTCGCCTCGACCAACTTAGCCAAGGACCAAAACGCCTTACTCCCAGAAGGATATGAAGCTAGTTTTGATCCTATGTGGCTAATATGGTCGAAACGAGCCCTGCGCAGCGTCTTTTTGTAGGACTTGGCGGCTTTGTTGAATGCCTTCTTCTTGTCACGCGTGTCCGGAGCTTTAAGATTCCGAGCGCGGGCCCACGCCTGGTAAGCCGAATGCTTTTGTGCCTCAGCAACTGAACATTCGGCATTAAACCACGGGCGAGCTTTACTCTCTAAAGGAATGTCAGAAAATGGAATATAATATTCCATCGCCTGACATATTACCTTTGAGATTTCGGTCGCACAGCTCGACGGATCGCTAGAAGAAAAACACGCCTGCCGCCATGGATAAGATGCAAAAAAGTGGCGCATCTCATCCCAATCTGCTGACTTGTACCGCCATACCCGTCTGGCTGAGATCGGGAGGTGAATAAGACAGTACAGATTTCACCAGACAATGGTCAGACGTACCCAAGGTGAGGATACTGACACATTGTAACGGTCTGGTTCTGTTGTCGGCAGAAGGTCCAAACAATTTTCCGTTTGGCCATCAACGTCAGGCACACGCGTCGCCTGGTCTACCAGCTGGGAAAGATTTAGAGACAAAGCGAGTTTGAGTGCCTCTCTCCCAGCGTGGTCGGTCTTTTCGTACGGGAACAGCCACTCCTTATGGTGGGCATTGAAGTCCCCCAGAAGGACCAGTTGGGCACACGGGTACCTTTGTTATCGCTGACGTAGACACAAACACCGGCGTGCGCCTTGAAATTGTGCTCCAGGGAATATCCCGGGTACTGCAAGTTTTTAGAGAACCAAAATATGAGAACTTCCTTTCGTACATCAGAGAAGTGATAAACATCAATGAAGTGCCAGAAACTTCAGCAAAAAATGCAGGCATTACAAGCATCAGCAATGAAACCGACACATCATTGTTGCACAAACGAAACATAGCATTAGTTCATGCCAAAGAATCCAAGGTAACACAATAGAGCAAGAATGTTGGCGTTAAATTACTGGGGCTGATCGAACAGAACCCAAAGATGGTAATTTATTATCTTACTGGAACAGTAAAAAAGGCATTTTCTTATCTTGCTGCTATTTCTACAGCTTTACTCTGTGTGCCTGCCACTAGCACTCCGAGTGAGAGGGTATTCTCGGTAGCCGGGTTAACCGTTACGGCGAAAAGATCTCGCTTGAGCTCAATTTGGGTGAACAAGATCATATTCATTCATGATAATTGTAAAATCTGTAAGATTGATAATAACGAAAAACCATACATAGTATTTAAAAAAATATTTACGAGGCTATTAAAGTAAGGGTTCATGTGTAAAATTGTTTTTTATTATTTGTGTACCTAATCTAGACAAGTATGTAATATATTGTCATTTTCTTGTCGTCTGCCTGAAATCACACGAGCAGCTTGTTAAAATTTAAACAAACTAGGTGGAGAAGGAGAGTAGATGACGTGATTTATAAAAAAAACAAGAAAATCAGCGACGCCGCCGGCGCCACGCCGCCGCCGACTGAAAATCTTCAGCGCGCCGCCGCTGACAATTTTCAAGGCGGCGCCCACATCTAATAGACAGACAGACGGACGGACAGCGCAGGCTTAGTAACAGGGTCCCGTTACCTGCTATGGAAATTAATAATGATTCTAGGCAATGATGATCTTGATAACAGGTTAGTTTTAGTTTTGACTATAAAGTTAAAAGCTCTGTGCTCCCAAACAGCTTAAAACTTTGTAGTTTTTTGGGGAATTTGGGAAACTAGTTCAGTCATAGCACCGATTTAATAATCATACCATAGATACATAAATATGTTTTGCATAAAATTATCAGTTGTTTTTTTAAAGAACATTTTCTTCCAAACAATGAACTTATCAAATAAATGTTTAATTCTAGTCATACTAATTTAGTCCAATTATAAAATTATCAGCATAATATGACAGCTTTATCAAAAGAGTAATGACTTGCGTGATAGATAACATTATGATAAGAAGGAATTTGAACCCCTGCAAGAATCATTTTCTTTATATACATAATATAGTCTGTAAGCGGCTACAAAAGCTACAAAATAAATTTAATGAATTACTATATAATATTGGTACAAGGTACCTGTGTTCTTGATGGCATCAATATGCTTAACCCTCTGCATACAAGGTGGGGTCTTTTAGACCCCAATGGTTTTAAAATCTAATATTTAAAAAAAAAAACGTAACGGCGAGGACTAAAATTTTGAGTAGAAGGGTTTGCAGTGTTGCCAAGTCGACCTGTTGGTTTAATTCAGTTCTGCGCGGGCGCTTGACTGTGATAAATAGAGTCAGTGAGATGCATATTTATTTTATAAAGATTGTCTTAAAAATGAAGAAAAATATACCTGGAAGTTCCCAACACTAGTTGCTATTTTAAGACTTAATATTATTTTCTGTTTTTTCTTTTAAGTTTAAACGAGGTTTAAGACTGATTTGTCTATGCTTAGTTTTTCAGTTTGAATGAACCTCATGAGCCTCATTTGAAATGCAAAATAAAAACAAACCATTGATTGCAAGTAAAAATTAGCTTTTCATTGTCATTCTAACTATCCTCTAAATTGATAAAAACACATTTTTGAATGTATTTTTTAAAAGTGTATTTACACAGGAGTCACTTATGTTCGGGTCATTTAGACCCCACCTTGTATGGCACGTAACTTTTTGTCACCTTGTATGCAAAGGGTTAAATAAGTATTTGCCTACCATTATACAAAGAGTGTTACTGATATTAGCTGAGGTCAAGGAGTACAATAAATCCATATTGTGTATAACATTAAAACACTAAAATGCAGATAAAGGAAGATAAATATTTATGTTTTTTGTTGAGTTTGCCATGGACCAAAGGATCACAGGGATCTAAACCACATTTTAAGCAAATACCAACCTGTCTAGGGCCAGCTTCTCCTCTTAGTTGCCACACGAGCTCAGCACACTGCGCCATACCCGTGGCTCCCAAGGGATGGCCCTTTGCGATCAGTCCACCACTAGGGTTCACGACAACTCTGCCCCCATATGTGTTGTCTCCTGCATCAACAAATTTGCCTGCCTCACCCTCTCCACAAAGCTGCAGCCCTTCATATGTTATCAACTCATTTGCAGCAAAACAATCGTGAAGCTCAACTACGTCAACTTGCATAGGAGATACACCAGTCTTTTTGTACAGGTTATTAGCGGCCAACGCAGTCATGTCGTACCCTGCGACTTTCATCAAACTGTTTTCCTTAAAAACTGCAGGGGTGTCAGTTGCCATTTCCATACCAATGATCTCAACAGCTTTGTTTTGTAAGCCATAACGGATCACGGCTTCCTCGGACATAAGCACTACAGCACCAGCTCCGTTGCTGGTTGGACAGCACTCTAACTTAGTGAGTGGTCCGTAAATTTTCCTGGAATTTAATATTTCCTCTACAGTATATTCCCTTTTGCCTTGCGCTCGTGGGTTCTTCGCTCCGTGCCTATGATTCTTTGCAGCAATTTTGGCAAGGTGTGTCTCATTTGTGCCATATTTCTTGAAGTGTTCAAGGGCCGCGTTGCCGAAGTACTGCACTGTCAGCGGCGCTGGGGCGAGCTCTGCTAAATCAGCCATTTTTTGTGTAAGTTTGTCCAAGGGGTAGGTGCGGTCTGGGAAGGCTGTCCCGCCAAGCGCACCCGGTGCCATTTTTTCGAAACCGACTGCTAACACCACATCAGATATCCCACCTTCGACCAGCTGTTTAGCGAGGAAGAGCGCGGTAGATCCAGTCGCGCAGTTGTTGTTCACGTTGTAAATGGGAATGCCGGTCATGCCGACCTGGTACAGCACTCGCTGACCGCAAGTGGAGTCCCCGAACACGTAACCGCAAACTGCCTGTTGCACATCGTCATATTTGATCTTGGCATCGGTCAGAGCCTGCAGAACTGCGTCCTTCCCTAACTCAGGAAAATCTAACCCGGTGGACGGTTTGACGAACTCCGTCATACCGACGCCGACGACGAACACTTTTTTGGGCATTTTGTAAAACTGGATAGTTACCTCTTCACTGTAAGAACGATGGGCACGAAGTGAAGGGAGAGGCTCGCAACCACGTCGTAGGTACTAAGCCGAACTCGGCTTATCAGCTTGGCAGGAGGATAACAGTTATCAGTTTACAAAGTAATAACTATATAAGCATCGGTGGCTCAACCAGTAATGACTTGGTCCTTCTAACCAGAGGTACCGGGTTCAAATCTGTACGGCCAATGTACCAATGGGTTTTTCAAAACTTACGTAAGTATGTACACTTACCGATTGCTTTAACGGTGAAGGAAAAACGTCGTGAGGAAACCTGCACACGCCTGCGAAGAAACTCGAAGGTTGTGTGTGAAGTCGACCACCCCCCACACTGGGCCCGCGTGGTCGACTAAGGCCCGATCGCCCTAATTCAGGGTAGGCTCGAGCCCCTCGGAGGGGACACGTATATGAGCTGATGTGATGAACTATACCAGATAAGTTTTTACGTAACAAGAGAGCAATTAACTCTTGGAAAAAATGAATAATCTAAATGAATCCACAAAGAAACTGGTCTACAACAAAAATCAAAATGACACGCAAGTGTTTGGAGTTTGATCTTTGGAACTTGAACCACAGATCACTCACTACTTTGTATTAAGCTACATAAGCGCGATCCAGACCATCCGATCCGATCCTTACTATCGGATGTAATCGGCTAATAATATATTTTCCAACAGATCCTTATACACTTAATTATTACCTATTAACACAATATCGGACGTTCCGAAGACCATCCTTTCCCTAAAATCGGATCCTAAATCGGAAGGTGTATAGAACATTCGAGAAACTTCGTCCGACAAAGGACAAACTGCTGTTGTTGTGAATTTTTCTTGGCCATGGAAACTAGTCCTTCAGCCGGATTCGTAAATAATTTTCACTTTCTTCATTTGTTTTTGGATTTGTAATGCTAGTGCCGGTGCATTACAAATCTTCTCTGAAGTTCTCATTTGCAGCAGCTGCATTCTGAGGTGGAACACCCAGTTGCTGTTGGGCGTCTATAAAACTGCACCCAGAGCAAGTTGGGTTCTCACGTCCTCCTTCGTTTTATTTTCTTGTTCTCCACATTGCTCACGTGCACTAGACGATTTTCTCCAAAATGCACCACTTCTTGAAAAAAATCCCAGCAGAAAACAATGAAAAAACAACAAAATAAAACTACGAATGCGTCCACCACAAATCCCGCCAAAAAACCCAGGACAAACTGCCTCCCTCCAATGCTGCCACCTTAGCGCTTTCGGAGCTAGATCTAGCGCTTTTTTGGTGTACTGAACTCCCTTTTTTACTCAACAACTCCTAAGCGCCCAATATGACGCGTTTTATTATGTTCTCGTTCCGTGCACAAACCATATATCTAGATAAGTCTGTGGTTCCGTGCTTTTGTCACAGTTATTTTATTTTCTTTCTGTGGCAACACTAGTCATTTATTTATTTTTTAGCTTTTTGGGCTTGAATGACAACGAAAAACGAATGAGTTCTTCATTCATCAGAACCAGGGCCGTCGGGAATGCAGGCTAGCATTGCTTCTATGGCGGTAATAGACGATGACTGTGCTATCTCTGAAGACTACGATGAATGATGATCATTCACTAATTAACTGTGTAAGAATCAAAGTTGCATAGATAAATATTTAAAAAAACATCCGTTTATTTTATTTTGAAAGTTAATTTTAAGACTTGAAAATTTGGCGCGTAAACTAGTGTTTTTTTATATTTCTTTCATTTAGCGGAATTCAGCGCTGTTTTAGAGCTGATATAGCGCTCAACGATCGAACAGAGGTGGCAGCCCTGCCTCCCTCATTTACGAACGCGCCAGCGCATGGACATATTCTAGTTCAACTATGCGCCAGCGTCGGGTTGAGACGTAAGTAAGTAAAATGTCGTCTGACGAAGAATGCGATACGCCATCAGACCGCGAATACTTATTTATGTTGTTTTTAGAGACTTACAAAAAACGTTGGTGCTTGTGGGACACTACGGCACCAAGGCATTTTTTTTTATCCACATGTTGATAAGCCCTTTAAACGCAATGGAGGGCATCTTATCTTCAAGCCGGAACGCATCAGTGCTGTCAACACTGACGTTTGGCGGCAAGACTTAGATAAGATGGTGGTAGCTAGCCAGGCGGGCTTGGAAAATGCCTTACCATCAAGTCTTACAAGTTAAAACCGTTGGGAGATGAACCCGCGACCTCCTTGTGTAAAGCGAATGGACTAACCATTACGCCAGGGAGGCGATTAAAATAGAGACTTTTAGTAAGTATACAACGTCTAACAAAATTAGCTGAAACTATTTTAAGGACAAGTTCAGTAAACGAAACTGAACAACCTTTTTCTTCAGCGACTATACCAAATTCTAAAAAAAAAATTCCGCATTTTTTTATTATTTTTTTTATTAAAAATTTGAGTGCGTTTGACTGCACCTCACCTGATGGTAAGTGATGATGCAGTCGAGGATGGTACACGCAAACTCAAATAATGCCTATTCACTCTTGCCTTGAAGATCCCCAAATTATAGGAATCGGGCAACACTGACGCAGGCAAGGAGTTCCACTCCTGCGCTGTACGCATAATAAATGAAGAAGCGTAACGATTCGTGCGAAAAGGTGGAACATCAAAAACAAAGGGGTGTTATTGTCTACTTAAATAAATAATATTCTCGTGTAGTACGGCTCTGTCTTTTATTTACATCGATGTATTCGAATTCGCGCCGTGCCGCAACGAAACTGCCTGTGCGCGCTGTGCCTGGCCGTTGACCTTTGCTAGTTCTTTCAATCAGTACCTTCTTTAAAATTACTGTTATTACCTATTTAAAACTTACAGTTCCCATTCTAGTTCCTTTTAGCTGCAGATAGTTATGTAATGTTACCTAAATATCCAGGGTTACAGGGTAAGTCGACCTAGATCCGTTAAGGGGAGGTAGTTTCCATAATTTCAGACAGATTTCACTATGAAACACCCTATCCCACACTTAACCGTTTTCATCATATTGCATTTTTAAGGTTTTTTTACAAAAATTGACTTACTTTTTGTGTATTGATCAATTTTTTCGTAATTTGTTGATCTAATGTATGCGTCTTTAGTTTTTTTGTGCAGTAGATGAGTAACTTTAATACTATCAACAATTTGAATGCAAGTTACTGAACAAACTGGTTCGTCACAGACGATTGATTGTTAATAAAAGAAAAAAAAAGTAAGAAAATGAACAAAATGTTTTTTTCTCTTAAGAATATTGTAAAAAAAGTCTATGGAACTTATGCGGCAGATGAACTCAAAAGTATCTACGTTTCATCAGCATTCTAACAAGGTATTTCAGTACAGTCTAGGGTTTATAAGAACTCGCAGAAAAAACTTTGATGAAGCGCTACCAGTAGTAAAAGTGCATATGTGGCACAATTTTCATTTCATGCGCGTGGTCTGCTACGGTACGATGGCCAGTGCCGCATTCAGTATGATTTCTTTTTTATTGAAACTTTTTTTCTTAGACTTTAGTATGGTCGCTGAAGAAAAAGTTGTTCAGTTTCCTTTGCTGAATAAAATAGTTTTAGCTAATTTTGTACACCTTATATATGACGTTTATAGAATATTTAAATAGAGACTTAAGAACTAAGGCCTATGAAAGCTTAGGTATTGTAAGGTTCGAAAAAATGATACAATTACTGATAAGAAAAATCATCATATCATATCAGCCGAAAGACGTCCAGGATAAAGGTCTCCCCCAAGGATTTCCACGAAAACCTCCAGGCCTGCCTACGCTCCGTTTTCCGGTGCGCGGTCGCCACTCGAAAACTTTACTACCCCAACGGCCATCTGTTCTACGAGCTATGTGCCCTGCCCACTGCCACTTCAGTTTGGCGATTCTGTGAGATATCGGTTACTTTGGTTCTCCTTATCTCTGATTCGATCGCGTAGGGAAATTCCGAGCAGAGCTCGCTCCATTGCCCTTTGTTTGGGTGACCTTTAGCCTTCTTATGAGGCCCATAGTAAGCGACCATGTCTCAGTTCCGTAAGTTATCTCTGGCAACACACACTGGTCAAAAACGTTAGTCTTGTAAACCCGATCTGATAAAAGGAAGCACAGATCGAAAAGTGTGTAGAGAACATTCCGACTTAGGTTTTCCAACAAATCAGATAAGGATCGGAAGGTGTGGATTGTGTTTTAAACCTATACGTCAGAGACTTAAACCACACTTAAACCATCTTGCACTCAATTTTTTAAAATCAGTGTTTCCAGGTCTGATTTTCACTTTACCCAGGCTTAAACTCATATTATACCCTAAAAAATTCTCTCAAAGTCCAAAAACACGAAGGCAGTGCGTTCAACTACTTAATACTAATAACCCTATATATAGCATATCTCTGCTAATAATATCATATTTTACTCGAACGTAATTTTTATTACATGCAAGTTATATGGAAATCATAAATTAATGCGCTTATATATACGTTATGCTCTTCCCGCGGAGATATCAAAGGCGTTTTTTGTTTTTTGGATGAAACATTTGAAAACTGATTACTGATCTAGTAGCTAATGATATTGGTTTTCTACTTGCATCAATTTACAGTCCATTTTTTTTTGCTTTTTACATTTTTTTCAAAAACTGTGTCGGGTTTCAACGTCTTAGGCCAATCAACCTGCACGCTAAACTACTAACGAGGCTCTGGCGTCTCTTTAGGTGGTAGGCTCCGGCCGCGGCTTGTCACCACCCTTAATACAAAGTCGTGCCGCTAAGCGTCTCAGACGTGTTCCGGTATGGTGCATTGAGAAGCCATTAGTGAAGGCGGGTCTGTACAGTAGCGCTGAGTCAGTATGCTGTTACGATTTCACAGTGTCGCTGCACTTGGGCGCTAGTCTTGAAGGGCAGCGGGACCCAAAGCACGATGCACCGCTGGCCGTCCGTAGGTAGTAGGGGGCCCAATTAGTAGGCTAGTCACTTATAAAAGGCAGCCCCGCCACCTCACGAAAAATCCTTCAGTGCATCGATTATGTGTTCAGCACTGATTTCTGACCGGCGCCTCGTACAACTTCCGCCTTTCTTGTCTGTTCACTCCTCAAAAACCAACATGGTTAAGTCAAGAAAAGAAATAGAGTTTTACAGCGGCGACACTCCCTCCCATTAAAAGTGAACCTCGACAACATCAAAGGATTGCAATCAAATCTCGATGCGGTTCACTACCATCTAGAGACCGATAAGCCGCAGCTACGCTTTCTTACGGAGACGCAAATCAGACGCCCGGCAGACGCATCTTACTTGCAGTATCCAGGATAAACGCTAGAGCACAATTTTAAAGCGCGCGCTAGTGTCTGTGTCTATGTAAGTGACAACATCTGCTGCCGGCGTCTCCATAACCTTCAAAACTCCTCATTTTCGAAGCTTTGGGTATATTACTGGTAAAATATTCTACCCTTGTGTATACCGATCGCACAGCGGCGATCAGGAGACAACCAGGTTAATTGAACATCTGTGTGAAGCCGCTGATGTGATGAGGCTCAACTAAGGTAACCGTCAGCATAACTTGTCCTTCTGAGGGACTTCAATGCTCACCATAAGGAGTGGCTGTTCCCATACCAGAAGACCGACCATGCTGGGAGAGGAGCGCTGAAACTCGCTTTGTCGCCAAATCTTAACCAGCTGGTAGCCCAGGCGAAGCGTGTGCCGGACGTTGAAGGCGAAACGGAAAATTGTTTGGACCTTTTGCTGACAACAGAACCAGACCAATATAGCGTGTCAGTAACGTCAACTTTGGGCACGTCTGACTATTGTCTGGTGAAGTCTGTATTATCTTGTTCACCACTCGGTCTCAGCCCTAGGGGTTCCTAACGGGTATGGCAGTACAAATCAGCAGATTGGGATGAGATGCGCCACTTCTTAGTATCTTATCCTTGGCGGCGAATATGCTTTTCTTCCAGCGATTCGTCGAGCTGTGCGCCAGAAATCTCGAAGGTGATTTGTCAGGCGATGGAATATTATATCCCGTTTTCTGACATTCCTCTCCAGACTAAAGCTTGCCCGTGGTTCAATGCTGAATGCTCAGTGGCCGAGGCACTAAAGTATTCAGCTTACCAGGCTTGGGCTGATGCTCGGTATCGTAAAGCTATATGGCGAGGCCATCGAGAAGCATGGTGAAGCTTGCGGCGAGTGGCTCACCCTCCACTACGTCGTCGCACAAACAATACGGTAGGTAATTGGTAATTTATGGAGGGTAGGGTCGGGTCCAAATAAGTAATATAGAAATCCACCAGGAAATAAATATTTATGTATTAAAAACTGACACTATTGAAAAAAGAAATAAACGTGAAATATAGAAATAGACAATTGAATAAATGTGTCACAATTTGAAAAACAAACAAAATAACCAAAAGTAAAAATTGACAAAAAACATGATATAAAAACAGGTTCAACGTAAAAATAACTAAAATGATTGACTTTGTCACAAGCTCTCGCTGTGTCTCCCGATATCTCGAAGGCTTTTCTGATTTCCCGAGGGAATGGTCTATTCAAGTGGTCGTTGATGGCTGTTCCTCAGACCTATTGGCGATTGATACCTCAGGGTATCTCAGGGATCTGTTCTTTCCGCAACACTATTTCTGCTTCACATAAATGATCTGCTGAAACCCGATATTATTGGGTATGCGGACGATAGCACGGTTGTGGAAAGATACCTGTCCATTGCACGAGCTAACAGCGATGATACGCTGTTTCTGAGAGAGTCCATGATAGAGCGCATAAACCTATCACTTCAGGCATCGTCTGATTGGGGTCATACCAACCTCGTAAGATTTAATGCCTCTTAGACACAGGCGTGTCTTTTCTCCGCCAAAAGGAGTCTATTCACATTGACTACAACTCTCCGTCATGAATCCATTCAGATATCTGATCACCTGGAACTCCTCGGCGGCGTGGATTTAACACCCAATCTTAATTTCGGTCGTTACATTGAGTCCAAGGCAAAAGTTGCTGCAATGAAGCTGGGCTTTCTCTCTAAGGTGAGACGGCACTTTACACCTGGACAGCTAGCACAGGTCCGCTCATGTATGGAGTATGGAGTACTGTTCACACTTATGGGATGGATCAGTCCGCTATCAGCTGGATACCTTGGACGCCATCGACGCACACGCGGAGACTTATTGGTGACGACGAGCTAGTCAATAACAAGCTTCACAGCCTGTCAGCCTAGCAAGTCAGGTTGCTTACAGGCGTTGAAACCCGACACAGTATTTGCAAAAAAGGTAAAAAGCAAAAAAAAATTGACTTGTCTGTAAATTGATGCAAGTAAAAAGCCAATTTCATTAGCTACTAGATCAGTAATCAGTTTTCAAATGTTTAATACAAAAAACAAAAACCGCTTATACGCGGGCGGTCGCCTTTGATATCTCCGCGGGAAGAGTATAACCGTATAACGTACAGGTAAGGCATTTCTGCTTAGTACAGACAAAATATAACCAGAACTGGGCATGCGTGTTCGACTAAGGCCCGAAAAACCTTAATTCAGGGTAGGCTCGAGCCACTCGGTGGGGACGTATATGAGCTGATGTGATAACCAAACCGCTTACAAACGCATGCACCCGCGGGCACAGTGGGACAGAAAAGTCTATTATCTTCATCTCTTTCTTGTAAGTAATATTATGTTGGGTGAGGCTGGTAAAATTATTTATTTCCGCCTGACATGCTCTTTGCATATGTGTGGAGTGCACACCGATAGTGTCAAGTGCAATGGCAACCGTTTTTCCGTGCGTGCCATAGTACTTTTACCATCGTTTCTGTCTGCTGCAACTCACCGCTATGGCTGAGTTCTGCCACATAATGCTACGAACAGAACTATGACACGCGTGCCGCGCAGGAGCGGCTCGCGCCCTACCAGTGCAGACCTAGATGCTTTTTGCTGTTTGTTAATGAACAACCTGTAAAAAACAAATTTACATGCAACCATAATATATTTATGACAGGCGTAGACTAGTGTGGGATAGGCTTAGGCTCAGAATAACGGTTCCCTTTGTACCCTTGTATAAAAATCTAAAAAAATATGATTAAATAATATAAACTGTTGGTAGTGAATTGGATGAGGGTCAAACACAAACACTCCACTTACTACACTGTTCCTTTGTACTTTAAAATATCATCGTTACCTCAATAAATGTAAACAAATAATACAAACTAAATTCCTGTGCAAAAAAATTCCACAACCTGGATAGGATTATTTTCCGCATTTGCTTTTGCCACATTTTTTTAAATTGCTCCAAAAGTGACGAATTCATCAGTTAAAAATTCCTCGACATCAGCGTTTTTATCAGTTGTCAGGCTTTCAAATACACTGTCAGAGCCGTTGTGTTAATACTGGGTTGAATTTATGTATTTTACAATACTCCAACAGTATAAATTCATTCTGCATGTATTTATTGTTGCAGATTTTTTTATTTTTTTTGAAATTTTAGCTCAATATCAAAAGCATTTGTATCCCATTACAAACTGTAAATATCAATCTATTAATATTTCGTACCAATGTTTTTTTTTAGTATGGCAATATTGGCAATTAAGCGAAAAAGACAAAATAGTAATCTTTTCTGTCCCACTCTGCTCGCGGTTCATGCCTGAGTAAGCGTTCTGGTTATATTAGATATGTACTAATATGTGGAAATTCCTTACGTACAGGTCAGTAATAATTTTAAAATATCCCTGAACTGCCAAAAATAAAACATAACACTAATTGACACATTTTGGTTTTTATTCACAACTTCGGTATACAATTTTTAGATGTCGTAAATTTTAGGTTTTTTTTGCATAACTTTTTCTTTTGGGATAAATTATCAGATGAAGTAAAATGTCTCTCGACAAGCAGAGGATCTTAACTGAGTTAGGGAGTGTGATGAATCAACTTCAAAGTGCAGACTGGTAAGTGAAAGTTCATTCGAAACACACTTAAAAGGTCACCCATGAAACTGAACAACTTTCCCAATGAAACCCATAGTCAAATCTCAAAAAAAAATATTGAACTTCCCATACTTAGTTGGCTGATCAGCTGATCGAGTTAATATAGAAGAGCAAATTTTATTTTGCGATTTGACTATGGGTTCCACGGGGAAAGTTGTTCAGTTTCATGGGTAGAAGCACCAGTTAAAATAGTGTCAGCTAAATTTATTACACCTTATAATACACACACAAACACACACACACACACATTACCTCGAAGAATACTCATTTACACTCAGCCCTGTTGGGCAGGAAAGTGAGCAGGGAAGTAAGTGGGTAGCGCGAGAATGTAAATTATAGGTCACTGCTCATGCCGCTGCCGCTGCTACGATTGTCGGCTTTCGTGCGGAAGCTTAGATGCGGAAGTCAAAGGATGGGTAGCGCGAGCGAGAGTGAGTGTTTCATTCAGCCCTCTTGCTCACTTGCCGCCGGGCGTTCGAGCGCGAAAGAACGTGTTTTGTTCGAGTTAAATTATTTTATTAAGTACTTTGTGCTTAGTACATTTGACGACGACGGCGTCTTTTTTTATTTGATTTCTTTTTAAAACGTGTAAATAGTTGAATACACTGAACAGACATAATGCTGTCGCCGCAGCAACTACGACGTCAACCATTGTTGCGAGCCGTTCGGTAAAAAAGTATGAAGGCTGAGTGTTAACACTCACTCGCGTTGATGCTGCCGCAGAAGTATTTAGGGCAATATTTCCGGCAGCGGCAGTGGCTGAGTGTAAACCCGAGGTTACTGATTATTTCTACAGATGAATATAACTGATATTTTTTTTCAAGTTTGATGAAATCGCTAGAGAAATTTCTCTAAGTACAAAGTTTTCCAATCAGCTGATCATTTGTTTGACAAGATTGCTTTGACTTTGCTTACATTCAATCATTATTTTCAGTGGATGCATGGGCAAGTTATTTTCTAACTCTGGACAAGGCGAAATGGGGCATCCATTGCCCACCTGCGGCGGATGCAGACGTGGTTGCTGTCGGGGTCACGGAGCTCCATGTGCCGGCGAGCCTTATTCTAACGCTGGAGGCATGTGTGGCATGGGAATGAGGAGTCTTATGCCCAGTAGTGGGGGTGGTATGCCCAGTAGTGGGGGTGGTATGCTTGGTAGTGGGGGTGGTATGCCAGGTATGGGTGTTGGCATGTCCGGAATGGGGGGTGAAATGTCTGGTATGGATAGCGGAATGTCAGGCATGGGCGGAGGTATGCCAGGAATTAGTGCTTTTTGTAATAATGGCTTAGATGGTGGCATGATGAACAGGTCTGGTGGCATAGGAGGTCGTGGTATAGGCATGCCATGCATGGGTTCTTGCAATCCAAAGAAAATGTACACTGATACATACAGCTACCTCAACCAAAATCTCATGCAGCCGGTTGTTCAAGATGTTTATAAGGAATTGAGTTCAATTAGTCCATCGAATACTGTTGGAAACAATCCACTTGCAAATTCTATGGGACTATCTCAAGGTAATGCTGCAATACAAGGAAATGCAGTGATGCAAGAAAATGCTATAGGGGACGTAAATACAATGCAAAATATGAGTGCAATGTTACCCGGCAATCCCAACCAATCAATGGGAGGAGCGATGGGTTCAGGAATGGGTGCACACATAATGAATATGATGACGGGTGGTAGTGGAAAGCCCACCGGCGTATCGAATGATGGTCAAATGCTAATTGATGCTCCACAGTCACCGCAAAGTCAGGGAGGAGTAGCTACAATGAATCCTGTAGGTCAAACTAATGCTAGCATGGGTCAAGGCTATATGAATCCCCCAATACAGTATGTAACTCATGATAACATGTATGGCACTGCTCCTGGACAAGGTAATCCAATGAAATATAGTATGGCACAGTCAGGAAATCTAATGAGCGGTGGTATGGCTCAGTCAGGAAATCCAATGAGCGGAGGTATAGCTCAATCACAACCTGCGGCAGGCGGAAATATCGGTCAGCAACAAATAACCGGAAATATGGCTCAAGGTAATGCTGTACAAAATATGAGTGCACCTAATCAGGGAGGTGCTGGGTTTATAATTCCAACACCAAACATGGGAAATAATGCTCGTTATGGTCATCATACACCAGGTATGAAAAAATTCAATGAAATGTTCCCGGGATTAATGAACGGAGATTTAGGTTTCGATCCAATGGCTATTGCTATGCAGATGAACCCAGCAAACCAAAAACAAACAGCTATGAATACAATGGCAAAATTATTGAACGGTAAATTAAGCAGTAAAATGGAGCCTTCAGTCACTGGAGCTAATGCTGCCGCTGCTCAGTTTTCTCAGATTAATCAGCAGCAAGCACCGCAGCAATTGCAACAAGGCTTAGTTCAAAATCAAGTTCCTGCTAACCAGATGACGAACCAGCAGATAATTAGCCAGCAAAATGTAGTACCATCTGGTCAAGTGTCAAATCAACAAATGACGAATGCGGCAGCTGCTCAACAAAACCAACAGCAAGTGAATCAAGTTGTGACTGGTAATCAAGATTATCAACAAGGACAACATCAACAAATGGTAGATCCTAACACCGGAGCTGTTATCAACGCTCCTGGAACAACTTACCAAGGTAATACAGGTGATGTTAACGCACAGCAGCAATCTGCTTCCTCGAATGAAGCTCCAGATCCTTCTCAACAACAACAAATGATGAAAGAGCCAATATTTCCTGCATTCACTAGAAACCAAATTTTGGGTATTGCACCACCACAGTCTCAAAAGCAGTTAATCTACAATACTTTGGGACAACCAGTCGAACTTTTACCAGGAAACTTATATCACACTCCCGAGCCTCCTCTTCCCCAAACGCTTTCTCCTAATCCACAAATGAAATTGAAAAGTCCAGGAGGAAAACTAGATGTCAAATCGACTATTAGTAAAACTTCGCTGATGGGAATTAGGCCGACAGCAAGAGTTCCTAGTAAGAGTCAACTGCAACAGATTTATAAGCAGTATAAAGGCTCTCAGTCCTATACGAATCAGAACGTTATCAAGACTCCAGGTCAAGTTGGAAGTTCTTCGGCCGGAAGGTTAAATACTGCAAATAATGATGTAAACCAACCTCTCCAAATACCCGTTGAGAAGGTTGGGGGAGATTCGGCCGCTAATAATAATAATCAGATCACCCATAAAGTAGGACAAGTCATGGGACAAATCGGCGATGTTCCAGCTGGGCAAAAGGGAGAAGTTGAAAAGGTACATTTTATAATAGATATTTTAAGTAAATATTTCAATTTATAAAGAATATCATAATGCAATGAATTCGAAGTATTCCCTACTCTTTGTCCGTAGTAAGTCCCATTGGGTATTGGGTACTGATTGACTTTAAAGATTAACCATTTTGCATATTGAACATTGTATCCGCTTTGATTATTTTCAGCACAATAAATTTAACAAAGAAGATAAAGCCCTTGTGATTTACTAAAGTGACTTTAAATTTTAGGCACCTCCAATGCGCAGTGCTCGTCTCAGGAACGGCTTACAAGACATGAACTTCACTTCGCCACCGTCGAACCCTGCTTGGTCTTTCCATGGCGAATATAATCCTAGCATGCGGTATCGATCCATATATCGGTAAAAATTAGAGATCCTCTGCTGAATTGTGATATGTGCTTTGACATAATTATGTACTTAAAAATTAGTTGATCGTCTAAAATAGAGATGTTTATTTTCATGAATTATAGCGTGATTTGTGGTGTACTAATTATAAATTCTTTATTGTGCTTTGTGCATTTGTTTGGAAAAGTAATAAAGTGCTAAGTGGAATGGAATTATGCTTTAATTTCTTAGATTTTTTGTCTTAATACTGTTTTCCTGTGGTCTTACTAAGTAGGTATTAATTTGTCATTCCAGTTTTAAATATCTTTTAAATATCCCTCCTGTGCTTGCGTGTAAAGGTGTAAAGTGGACGGAAGTTTTCTATCCCCTAATAGGAGTTCTCATTTGAACATAAACTGCATAAGATGACCTCCGTCACAGACCAATATTACGATATGGCTTACAGTAGCGCAACGCCTTTGATGTCGCACGATGCCGCCACTACTGGTACTAGCAGGTACCCTTCCGTTGCTCTAATAAGTACATTCGTTGCACTACTGTAAGCCGCTATATTATAACACTGCGCCTTCGTAGTCACGCAATTTACCCGGGATGAGCTTTTTCAAACAAAAAGTTGTCCTCATTCCACTCTATAGGTGTGTTCTTTGAATGCCTAAGGTGATATTAAGGCCCTAAGATGGATCAAATGACATTCAATTAAAATTATTGGAAGACTGTGTAGAGCTATCACCATGGCAAAAATATATAACATACTCAAAGTAATAAAAAATCGATTTAATTGAATACAATTTTAAAAGTATTACCACTTTTGATGTAAAAAAATATACTGTAGAATGTGTTTTTGGCATTAATTGCAAAATTTCTCGAAAACAATTAGTTAATGTTGAAAGAAACCAACACACAAAAATCGGTGACCTTAAGACCCTATAATTTTAATTGAACTCATTTTTTAAACCTATTTGAAAGTGATGAAAAGTAATAAAACATGTAAAAATCGAGAATTGGGCGTTCGGTTTCAACGTAACAGCCGCGTTCAAGCTCGCATTGATTTGAACTTAAAATTATTAGACTTACGTTCGACATTATTTAACACGTTTCAACCTGCTCGGATTGAGTGCTCTTAAGGCCTTAAGACCGCCTTTGCCCCACCGAAAGGCCCTTTATCGTGTGTTCAACCGACTTTCAAAAAGGAGGAGGATCTCAATTGGACTGAATTATTTTTTGTAGGTTTGTTGCACAACATATTTGCAGATTATGAACCGATTTTCATGGTTTTTTTTATTCTTTTCTTACGCTGCCAAATTGGTACCACATAAATTATCAAAATCAGTGTATAGAAAATTAATAAAAACCAAAAATAATAATGCAAAATTGTGCTAAGTTAATACGATGGAAGTCGGTGCGGGGTTATTTTTGTGTTTAGCGTTTTTAATTATTTACAGTAAAAGTAGGAGCTGCATTTCGGCGCCAATGATCTTCAGAAAATTATATATGTCGCAGTAATTCGTCGTTTTACAAAAATTATATATGTCGCAGTAATTCGTTACAAAAATTATATATGTCACAGTAATTCGTCGTTTTACAAATTCTAAAATGCCATACGCAGATTTCTTCTATTCAGTATCGCTTGCTCATTTTACAATCTGCGTGCGGCATTTTACAATTTGCCTAGATTTCTGCTAATCAGGGGGCGGGAGGGGCTCTTTGACAGTATAATCAATAAAACCCGACCGAACCTAACATCGCTCACTTCGCTCGTTCATTTCAGTTTCGCTTACCCATTTTACAACCTGCGTATGGCATTTTACAATTTGCCTGACCGTTTATATACGGACGATTTATACAATTTGCCTGACAATTTAAAAATGACTAATCATACAATATGCCTGCCACATATAAAGTGCAGCCAAGTAACAAAGCGCGCGGGCGCAGGCCAAGCTCCGCGTAGGGCGAAGCTCGGAGTGCTCTCTGCGAGGCCAGAGGCAAAAAAAGAAGGGACGTTAAAACCAGAGGCGTATTTAAGAGTCCGGCGCCCCGGGCATAAAAAAAACGCCCCTCTAAGTGACAAAAAACCGCCCAAGTGCGATTAAGAGTTGCGCCGGTGCGATCGCGCGCTTAGTAACAATGAAAACACTGAAGTACCTACCTACTTGTAAAACTCGCGTATAATATTTTTCCGCTACTTGATATATTAGTAACTCTTTGTCTATTGAATTGGTTTTATCAAAGAAAATCTATAAAAAATTATCAACTACCTAATTCAAATTTTGTTAATTTTTTTTCTACTACGACTGGCGAATGAACAACCGAAACCGGCCGCCCTTCACCTCTTGCCGCGCCGGGCCTAGTGCCCCCCAGGACATAGGGTAAATACGCCTCTGGTTATTTTATTTTATTTATTTTATTTTATTTTATTAGACAAACAGTCATTTAAAGATATAAACTTACTACACTATCACTTAAAGACCTATAGTCTCCTGTCTTAAATAAAGCAGTTCATTATCGTATAATTATATTAAAAAGTAACAATAATAACAATCAGTTATAACTAGACGTTTCACGTTAAATCAACGGCAGTGTGCCACGACACAGCACAAGCCTTTTTTTTAACTTTTAGGATTTAATATATTTTATTAGATAGGTAGTATTGAAAATCGTAGCTGCCGTCGTTTTTATAGAAATTGGAACGAAAGTGAAAAAGTAATGTTAGGCAACGCCTTAAAAAAACTATTTCAATCGTAAAAACTAGTAGTTACTTTGTTTTTAGGGTTCCGTACCCAAAGGGTAAAAACGGGATTACTGAGACTTCTCTGTCTGTCTGTCTGTCCGTCTGTCACCAGGCTGTATTTCATTAACCTTGATAGCTAGACAGTTAAAACTTTCACAGATGATGTATTTCTGTTGCCGCTATAACAAAAAATACTAAAAAACAAAATAAAACAAATATTTAAGAGGGGCTCCCATACAACAAAAGTATATATTTTTTTGATCGATATTGATAACGGCAACAGGTAGACGCTTGAAATATTCATAGAATATTAAGTTATATATTCACTTTAAAAATAAATAATTAAATTAAAATAAAACAACAAACGTGTTTTTTTTGCTCGATATTAATAACGGTAACAGGTAGGCGCTTCACAGAATCGCCACAGAATATTAAGTTGTTTTATTCACTTTTAAAATAAATAATTTAATTTTAATAAAATTAATATTTAAGAGGGCTCCCATACAACAAACGTGATTTTTAGAGTTCCGTACTGCAAAAAAACGGAACCCCCTATAGGATCACTCGTGCGTCTGTCTATCTGTCCGTCCGTCTGTCACAGCTAATTTGCTCTGAATCTACTGGACCAAATCAGGTGAAATTTGGTAGGATGGTGTAATCTTATGACCCAAACGCAGATGTCAAAGTAAATTATTTTGTTTTTAAATAAGGGTCATTTTCGGGGAAAAAAATAAGAAATTAAAAAAGTTTTTCATCCTTACTGTGTCACATATCAAATGAAAGGGCTCGTTGTTAGGATTTCAAATATATTTTTGTTATTATTTTTTAAAAAACAGTGTTGATTTTATTCATGAAAGAAGACGAAAATTGACCTTTTCCCCCCTTGATCTCCGAAACTACTGAGCCTAAAATTTTGAAAAAAATACAAAACATAATTCATTGCTTGTAGATTACAGGAAAACCTATAAGAATTCTATCAATTAAAAAAAAAGTGGTTAACTCAATATAATACGTTCACTTACGGAAAATAGTTCACTAAAACACCACTAAACAGCGCTAGTAGAATTTTCTGTTGCTCGCGTTTGTGTCTTTTGATTGTCACATAAAATAGGTATTATTGTCATAGTTGTGTGGAAAGGTGTGAAGGTACGGAACACTCATACCGCAAGTCCAACTCGCACTTGGCCGGTTTTTTATAGATAATGGTACAGAACTTTGGTGTTTTTTTTGTTATTATCAATTTCATAGAAAAGTACTTAACCGATTGTCATACAATTTATATTGGACTACTTTGAAGGCATAACATGTCAGTTAAAAAGAGACATGAAAATAAACGATCGGCGCGTTCATACCCAAAAAACATAGTCGAATTAAAAATCTACTCAATTCAATTCAATAACAAAATCAACATCTTTTACATATCTTTTACACGTCTATTACATATTATATCAGCCGAAGGACGTCCACTGTTGGCCATAGGCCTCCTCCGAGGATTTCCTCGACGACTTGTTCTGCGCTACCCGCATCCAGCGGCTTCCCGCGACCTTCACCAGGTCATCGGTCCACCGAGTGGGAGGTCTGCCTACGCTACGTTTTCTGGTGCGCGGTCGCCACTCGAGAACTTTACTACCCCAACGGTCATCTGTTCTACGAGTTATGTGCCCCACCCACATACCCACTGCCACTTAAATCTGAGACTTTAGTTCTACGGATCTCCTCGTTTCTGATTCATTCCGTATGTCATCATCACTGGCAACACACACCGGTCGAAGACCTTGCTCTTAAGACACTGCGATATTAGGGACGTGAAGATATTGCGAAGCTTCCCGAACGCTGCCCAGCCGAGTTGGATTCAACGATTGATCTCTCTTGAAGTTGAACCTATCTCACTTGACTGTTTGTCCCAGGTACACATATTCAGCAACAACTTCGAGTATAGAGCCTCCAACCTTCAAAGGAGTAGGTGTGACATGGACGTATGACATAATTTTCGTCTTGTCCATGTTCATTCTACGACCTACTTGTTGAAAGGCTCTACAGAGGCCGTCGAGCATAGTGCCTAAGTCTTCGATAGTCTCAGCAGTCAGCGAATCGAAGGTGGGTGATGTACCTACTCGCCGTTGATATTGATGCCGAGTCCACCCCAGTCCAAAAGCTTAAAAAAATCTTCCAGGGCGGCGCTTAACAGTTTCGGAGATAGATATGACGTCTCTCTGTCTCACCCCTTGCTGCAGCCGGATAGGTTCCGAGTTTTGATCCTAGAGGCGAACCGATATGGTGGCGTTTTCATACAAACACTTCAGTACCTCGATATATCGATAATTAATTTGACACTGCTGGAGAGACTGTAATTACACAGCCCAAGTATCGACCGAATTAAGGCTTTCTCTTAATCCACGAACGCTAAGCATAGTGGCTGATTGTACTCTTCGGTACACTTTAATCTCTATAATCTGCCACAGCGTATGTAAGTGGCCTATGGTACTAAAGCCTTTTCGGAAGAATGGCCTATTTTAGGGCGGGAGTATGGCACCGGATGAGTGTAGGAAGGCCTCCCACTAGGTGAAGTTCGTCGGAAGCCGCTGGATGCGGGCAGCGCAAGACCAGTCTTTGTGAAAAGCCTTTGGAGAGGGCTTTGTCCAGCAGTGGACGTCCTTCGGCCGATATGATGATGTAATTTAACGTAGATTAATTTTGTTTTCAACAGTTTGCACCTAACCGTTTTTTTGTGAAAAAAATGACCATTTTTTTCATATTTTTTTTATTCACAATTGGCAAGCCCTTGGCATCATCTCACCCGATGGTAAGTGACAATGATGCCGAAGATGGAAGCGGGCTTACCAAGATTCCCCAACGCAATGGAGAACTGGCTATCTTATCTTCAAGCCGGAACACATCAATAATCAATGTTGTTAACACTGATGTTTGGCGGCAAGACTTAGATAAGATGGTGGTAGCTAGCCAGGCGGGCTTAGAAAATGCCCTACCACCAACCAAACTGAGTCTTACAAGTTGACCCCGCCGGGAATCGAACCCGCGAACTCCTGGTGTGAAGCGAATGGGCTAACCATTACGCCACGGAGGCGGTTATGCACGTGTCAAACCACGCGCAAAATAGGGTTTCGTAGTCTTCAAAAAATAAATAATGTATATGTTGCGGCTAAAGGTAGGTGTGAACATAAACTTAAGATTAGCCGGCTAAAGTTAAGAATAGCCGGCTAAACTTCACCCAGGGGTAGGGGGGGTAAAATCAATCGACTGTAAAATCAATCAAACCTGACCGAACCTAATATCTCTCGCTCCGCTCGCTCACCGCCCAAAAAAACATTACCCAGCCAGTGTTGGGTAGACCTTGTTGTGTAGTTAGGCGCTTTGCAAGTAACTATTCAGTAACCGAATACCAACTAATAATCGGGCTTTACCCAAACAACTTTAACCAGCTAATCTCAAGTTTATGTTCACACCCAGCTTTAGCCGTGACTTATACATATTTCAACACTCCGTTACCCGCGCCATTAGTAAAATATAGTTTTTTTTATTAGCCCGCACCACAGACGAGATACTAGTTACTTCGTAAATCATAAGTTTAAGATATGTTAAGTTTTTAAGTGCTGATTTTTGCTAGAGTTACGAAACCGCTATTTCAGAAAATCTGAGAGTATTGGGAATAGTAGGTCACTGAATTTACATTACAAGAAAAAAAATCACGGCTAAGTAGGCTTTCTTAGTTTAAAAGTGATAGTCCACTAACTTAAGGGTTAACTGGAGGGACTAAATCCCATACAAACGTACTTTCGTTTTAATTTCGAAACCATAAAACTCATCGTATTCAAATTTTTTACAAGCATTAAGATGATAAATATCTAGATCTGTAATTAGTTTTGGTTCGAAAATAATAAACAAAAAAAAAGTTATAGCAACTTAAAAAATTTGCCCTTTTTATCGACGAAATCGAGTAATATAAGTAACTTTTTTTTTGTTTATTATTTTCGAACCAAAACTAATTACAGATCTAGATATTTATCATCTTAATGCTTGTAAAAAATTTGAATACGATGAGTTTTATGGTTTCGAAATTAAAACGAAAGTACGTTTGTATGGGATTTCGTCCCTCCAGTTAACCCTTAAGACGTACATTTAAATTTGTAAAAAGTTCAAATCCTTACAAAATGTATAAATCCAAAATGCAAAATTAACGTGTTTTTTTTAATGACTATGTAACCCTACTTAGTACATGATCCAACACGTACTTAGCCAGTTTTATTGGATCAATTTTTATTGAAATAATTAGGTAGAGATTCCTACCTGCCTAAAATGACTTAAGATTTTATTTACCTATTCATTTTTGCGTGCAAACATGGCATTTTTTTGCGACGGGTCTCTACCCGGCGGCGGCGGCGCATAAAACTGGCAAAGTTGCGCACGGCTCGCTTAAGAGGATTGTGAACCAATTTTTGATAGGTTGTCAAAAAGCTAGACTTATAAGTTTTTGTTTTTTCGATAATGTAAATGAGTTTAATTTTATTGTCGTTCACGTGTTTTCATACAAAACTAATTTCGGTCATTTTACAAGCTTTTATTTAACTTGCAATGTATGTATGTTTGTTCGGGTGAAATCTAGCAACTCAATTTTGAAGCAGATACCTTCAACCGATTGAGCTAAAATTTTGTATACACGTTCAGATTGCATGACAACGCATGGTTAACTGTGTGACATCATTCTAAATCTAACATGGCGGCATACCCAAGATGGTGGACTAGCTATTTTTAATTCACTCCAACAATATGGGTATCAAATGAAAGGGATTTTTGAGAAATTCTTTTAAATTGAAGCTTGTACCTGAAAGTTTTTAGGTTTTTCGAAAATTATTTTGTTTATTTATAATCAGTAATTTAAAAAACGAATCGTATAAGCCTAGCTTATGTTCTGACTGACAACCTACCAAAAATTGGTCGAAATTAACATTTAAGAGGTGAAAATCGTTAACGCCGTTCTAGTCGCTAACACCCATTCACCCATAGTCACAAACAGACGTATTAAAGAAAGAATCTGATCTCCAAGATACAGGGTCCCCCTAGTTTGGAGATCAGTACACCAAATTATATTTCCTATTACCAACTCCAACTACCACTTAAAATGTTTTTGTTCCTCATTTTATCACTTTAAGTAATAGCAGTGTACCATTAGGTGATTTGTCAATAAATATTATCTTATCTTATCTTATAGTATTGAGGATTCCAAACCTCGGAACAGTACCCAAGAGTACTACGCACATATGAACAGTAGAGCACTTTGATAGCTTTTATATTAGTAAATTGAGAGCTTCACCTCATAATAAAACCCAAGGTTTTATTTGCTTTAGTGACAATGTTGTCAATATGCTTATCTTATAACAATTTACTGTCATGTATTATACCTAAATCACGAATCTCTTCAACGCGTTTAATAATTAATCCCTTCAGTTTATAACTGAACTTATAATGATTGGGTTTCCGGGTAAATGTAGACATATAACACTTAGATACATTAAGGTCCAATAAGTTTTGAGAGCAAAACTGTTCAAATCTATCTAATTAATCTTATTGCAAAGGTTAATAATATTAATAGGTAGGATCCTTGCAACATTTTGGAACTGCTTCTAAAGTAATAAGCACTGGTATCAGCTTGTTACTATCCTGACACCACCCATAATCTGTTAGGGAAAGCCGCTTGATCTCTCCGACATGTGCGTTTCTCCATATGAAAGTTTGATAATGAGCTCTGCGTATATGTAGTCGAACTGCATCTGAGTTGGTGGCAGAGCGGCTTTCCCCAACAGATTGTGGGTGGCGTCGGGATGGTAGTAAGCTGATACTAGTGCTTATATATTATAACTTTAGAAGCAGTTCCAAAAGCTTGCAAGGATCTCCTTACATGCGGCTATGGGGCAGGTTACAAAAATGCGGCTTGTATTTGTCGTAGGGAAGTTAAGTAGCCTTTACACTCTTATGTTTTTTACAAATTATAAGTCCTGTATTGTTTTTTGGCTTGCAATAAAGTATATTTACTTACTTACTTACTTACTTACAACAGGCTGCTATTGTAAAGGAATATGTGCCAACGCTGGACTAAACACACCAGTAATAACTTTATTTCCCTTGATTGTGTAGTGTAGAGTTATACGTTATGCAGACTGAATTTAACAGTTTATAATAATTGATTATATATTCCAAAACACAATAGCTGGTTCACATCTGTTATCATTGTATAAAAAAATAAACAATTATTACTTTATATAAAGATATAATTTGTTGATACTTTTGATCGTAGGTTCTCGGTGGAACATTATATCACTCATTTTGGTACCTATATATTTACACTAATTCCACAGAAAGTTAATAAAACTACACGTTATAATTTGTCAGCGACCGGTTTCGAACACCATCTTCAGGCAGACTATTTATAATAGTCAAATAGTCTGCCTGAAGATGGTGTTCCAAACCGGGCGCTACCAAATTATAACGTGTAGTTTTATTTATTTTCTGTGGAATTAGTGTAAATTTATACCAAAATGAGTGATATAAATTGTGTTAAAGTTTTGTTAAATTTATTTATTGATTCGTTCTGTGCCTTAAATAAAAATAATATTTTATTTTACAACATAATATTATTGGTGTTTTTAATATGAAACGTTCCGACATTACTCAATAATACCCCAAATTATTAAATAAACCGGAAACAAAAAAATTTTTTCGCCCTCCCATACAGAATTTCCAGCCCGAGAGTCAATTTTGTATGGGAGAGCGAAAAAAAATTTGTTTTCCGGTATGTGGTTTCTTAAGGAAAGTTCTTCAGAATCATGGTCCAAATATCCTCCCGACGTTTTTGTTAAGCTATCCCTTACACCCTGTATTATACTTTATACTACGTAACTGGCGGTAGGGCGTCTGCGGTGCGAAAACTCTGTACTCTGTAAATGTATGAACATTAATTTACTCATTAATTTGTCATAGCATTGACCGTTTTTCGATAAATTAATTACGAAGGACAAAACTTTTGAAAAAAAAATATCGTACAGTTTGGGAAGGCGTTATTTCTTAAGTTATTATGCCAGACACATGATTTATATGTTAATGTTGTACAAAAAATGCAGATTAATGTTGTCATAGACAGTTTTCTCTTATCTATTTATAATTTCGAAAAAATCGGGATACATTTTTGGGAAAAAGTGGGGGGGGGGGGGGGGGAAAGGAAGCAAGGTAGGGGTTGACACCGGCCGGGCAGAATCGTGTTCAGCAGGGTCGAATTAATCTAAAAAAACTCAGTGGCAAATAGTTTCACCAAATGCCGTTAACCGGCTTCTGTAAAAAAGAACCGCTAGTCTACAGGCGACGTTGAAGTTAGCGCGGGGAGACGCTTCAAGTAATAATAGGTCATCTTTGTTTTAGCTTAGCTATTGTCTTTGGTAGTGATCTGATTGTCGTTGACACTGAGATTTTTTTGATAGTTCAGACCGTAGGTATTAAATTCGCTTTGGTTTCAGATCGGTTTTTTGGCGGGATTTGTGGTAGTCGCATTCGTAGTTTTATTTTGTTGTTTTTTCATTGTTTTCTGCTAGGATTTTGTTCAAGAAGTGGTGCATTTTGGAGAAAATCGTCTAGTGCACGTGAGCAATGTGGAGAACAAGAAAATAAAACGAAGGAGGACGTGAGAACCCAACTTGCTCTGGGTGCAGTTTTATAGACGCGCCCTACAGCAACTGGGTGTTCCACCTCAGAATGTAGCTGCTGCAAATGCTGTCAATAACTTCAGAGAAGATTTGTAATGCACCGGCACTAGCATTACAAATCAAAAAACTAAAGGTAGCTTAAATACGTCAGACCTGGCTGTATGGTCTTAGTTACCTTTGCCTTCTCCGCGCTTTTGAAAGCCGGAGAGAAGAAACCAAAAAAAAAAAATCCCTCTGGTTTCAGATGTCTGCAAATGTCAGAACGGACCTGTGTCTGTGGCTAACTGGCTAGTTTTGCCAGAGTTTTCGATACCTATCGTGTGAAAATATTTGTAACCTAGTGGTATTTTTCTTCTGTAAAACCGTTTAATTTCCTGTGGTTTTACGATTTTTTTGTGTTTTTGTGCCTACCTAACGCTTTAAAGATGTCTCTATTCGGATCTTTGATGGGGGATATCGAAGACGACCCTTTCTTTGGGTGAGATTAAATGCCTAATTTTCGCCTTTCTTTGTAATGAAATCTTAAAAAGAAACTAGAAGGGTTCTTAAAATTACTTTAATTCTTGTTTACATCCTAAAATTCTTCAAATTACAAAATTACCCAACATTTCTGCATAAAACATTTCGTAACTTTCTCTGATAAAGTAGGTACCTACCACTTAAGAGGGCTGCCATACATAGAAAGGACAGGCAGCCCTCATAAGTGTACCCTGACCATACCTACTTTGGTTTGAATGATTTTGGAGATTTTTTCCACAGGTCCCATCTGAGGCACATGCGGCATATGAACAACATGATGAATTCGCTGTTCTCGGACCCCTTTGGAATGCTGGGTGGAGGCCCCTTGGCCATCGGGGGTCCTCACCATGGAGGCGCAATGTCGATGATGCCTTTTGTGCCTCAAATGCCATCACTAAACAGACTTTTTTCAGGTAAATTCTAGAAATTAAGTAGGTATAGGTTTAGAGTTCAGATGAGGGTAAATTAAAGTAAATTAAAACTGGCCCAGTGCGAGTCGGACTCACCCCCCAAGGGTTCTGTACCACCACACTCCACACAAGTAACTATACATTTCAAACAAATGACATCAATTATGTATTAACTATTCAAAAGATGGATGAAGTAGGCTTAGTAATAGGGTCCCGTTTTAATTAAGTTAACCTTCTTAGTTTATTTTCAATCTGTTTTGATATTATCTTCTGTTTATTTTTGTTTTATATTTTGCTTTACAAAATGTTAACTTTTTTCTGATTCTGACTTCTGGCATTATCCCTTCTTTGGGTTCAGAAGACAACAAGGAACCCTTATAGCTTTGCAATGTCTGTCCATCTGTCCGCGGCTTAGCTCAGAGACTATTAATACTAGAAAGCTCTAATTTGGTTGTACACATTAATCACGCCAACAAAGTTGTACCATAAAATCTAATTTTTTTATGGTATAACTCCCTACATGTAAAGAGGAGGTAAATTTTTTGCTAACGTACCATACCCTACAGATCATGTAACCCTACATGATCTGTAGAATAGGTCTTTCAAAACCATTTTTTGATTGAGGGATATTGGTTTGCGAAATATTAAATTTTAAAGTGCGATTTTATTTTTTTTGTCAAGTTTCCCCCACATCCTGCTAGCTAAACCGCTATTTCAGGGCAACCAAAAAAAAATTGTAAATAGTAAGACATATAATCAATTTAGAAAGAAAACTATCACCTTTAAGTAGACTTTCTTAGTTAAGGAGTATTAGTGGACTAACTTAAGACATGCAGTTGTATTTGTCGAAAGTACATAGATTTTCCATACAATTACCATAAAAATTACCCACTGTAAATATAATTTTGTTTTTTGAAAAGACTTCAGAACCCTACTTTGCCTGAGTTCGACTCGCACTTGGCTGGTTTTCTACTATTCTGTTCTTTTCATTGGTTTCTTTATTTTCATATGTAAATTCAGTTTTAGTGTGGTATTATTGTACTTAATTTTATTTTATTTATTAGATTTAAAGCCCTGTGTGTGCAGTTTAATAACGCTTTCAGGATGGTGATGCGGCTGCCGTGCCACTGTAGCTCGTCTTTTACGTTTGTGGAGTCGCAAACCGATGGATTTCACGCAATTTATTCAAAAAAGTCTTCACTTCTCCATCGGTCGCGCGGCAGCCACAATGGCATCCATAGAAACATGATTGTGCAGTTTTGGCTTGATAAAAAAAAACCCAAAGATAGGTCTACACTGTTACTTTTAACTCTAGTTATGACTAATATTTTGAAGTATAAATTTTAAAAAATATACAACTATATTTGTTATGATAATACAAAGTGAGTAATTTTATTAGTTTTTATACTTTCTTTGTAGTTTTTGATTAAAATGAAAAACCATTGAAAAAGTGAAATAGTGTGGTTATTTTCTTTAATATTTACATGTAAAGAAAAAGACAGAGATAACTGTTCCAATCAATACCTCGCCTTAACTCTCCCCTCCTGAAGTATTGGGTGGGGATAGTCACTGGTGTGGTAAAATGATAGTTATTTAATTATTCCCAAGTAGTTTTTAAGTACTTACTAACATAGGCTAAGTCTCTATTGTTACTAACACATATTATGGATTTTTGTGGTCCGAAAAGAACTTAATTTATCCCTACTAATATTATAAAGGCGAAAGTAACTCTGTCTGTCTGTTACGCTTTCCCGCAAAAACTACTGAACGGATTTGGCTGAAATTTGGTAGGTAGACAGATTAGGACCTGGATTCAGACATAGGCTACTTTTTACCACGCTCGCGAGCCGCTTGCGGCTCGCGCACTGCGCACCCTCGAAAAGTCATAGAAACGTTGTCCACGCGGGTGAAACCGCGGGAAACAGCTAGTTTTTTATAATAATATAAATAAAAAAGGAACAAATGGAGGGCAGGGTCAGGGTTCAGTTAACCCGCCATTACTCGCGCTCAATTTTTGTGACGCCGTTCGTTATACTCACCTGGGGTCAATCAACACCCCCCTATATGATTTATGAAATATTTTGAAAACTGTAATTCAAATGTTGCTTTCTTATTAGTTTTTTAATATTTTAGGTCAAAAGGAAATGAAATACATTAAAATAAACACAAAAATATATTTATTTTTAACTATATTATAGTGAGACCAAACATAGGAACTTTTGTGTCATTGTTTACCTTAAACTTTTCAAAAGAAAAAAATATAAGATAAGATAAGATTTTTATTTATAAACCAAGGTTTTGATTTCAAATCAAATAAAATGTCCATCCATAAAGTATTACTAAAAAAAAAGATTGAACATTCACTCGAAAAAAAATGGACCGAAAGTAACGCAATATTATATGTTGAATTTTCCGGGATAAAAAGTATCCTATTTGTTAACCCGAGCTATAAGGAACCACCATACAAAATTTCTTTAACAAAAATTCCAAAAGTTGTTGTTTTGGCCTCTGTATCGTTAGTAATATCCACCACAGTTTTTATTTATCTAAAACATTTCGGCCCCGTCACAGTTTTATTGTTTGTTTGTTAACTCTTTATTATACAACAGAATGCACTATAGATGCGTTATAGATGCACAAAGGCAGACTCATCCCAAACAGGGATATCCTCCAGCCAACCCTTAATTGCTGAAAGGATTTAAACTTTAAGCAGTAACAAATTAGTATAGATTCACAATTCATGCAAAACACGTCCGCTGTGTACGAGCGCGGTGCGCTTATTTTGTGTATTTCAACGGTTTAGGAAGGTACCTAGAGAAAAACGGTCAGTGAGACAAATATTTTTTGAAGTTTTCCATATTTTCATTTTGGCAGGGTGTTTATTCGCCCCACGCTAGTAACGGCGGGTTAATTAAAATAATACCATCAAAACGGAACTTATGTTACAAAAGAAAATAAAGAAACCATTAAAAAGAACAGAATAGTAGGGACAGGAAAAATGACAGTAGCCACAATTTTAAAAAATAAGAATACACAAATTAGAAAGAAGTTAATATCAAAACAGATTGAAAGAAACAAAAAGGTTGACTTTGTCACAACCCTAAAAGCAATAAAAAGAGCCAGACACAGACAAAAAAAGGCAGAAAGAACTATGTATATCCCGACTGACCTTCTAAAATTACACAAAGGACAATTTTTTATACACATTACTCATGAAAATTTAATACCTTTAGGTGTCAGAGGGCTACCTTCTATCATTTTTGGCATATTTTTTTTCATTTTGGATTTGTTTAATAAAAATACCATTTAATTTATTTACAATTTATTGTACACAAAAATAGAGACAAACAAACTGCACTTCGATGGTGGCTGCTATTTTTAAGCAGGACGGCAAGTTAATAATCGCGTGAGAGCGAGGAGGACAAACGTTTTGCTTTACACACTCTTAATACGCATATTAGGTAGCGTTACTCAAAATGCACTATCTATATACTATATCTACTATAGGCAGCTATCATGCGAGAAAAAATTCCATGTATCAATTGGGCTAAAGCAAATTTTTCCAATGTTGATGCTTTAAAACTATGAAGAAAATCTTAAATGTTACATATTGGTTCATCAGGAGACATTGACGGTCACATGGGCGCAGCCAGCTCATTCAGCAGCAGCACTGTGGTCATGTCTAACGGGCCCGGTGGTAATCCACAGGTGTGTAAATGTTTTAATTATTTTTAAGGCATCCTTAAATACATTTATGTTACATAGAAAAAGCATTATTTTAGTTAAGGGTAATATTACATAAGAGTATTTATGAGTGGTAAAAGAATTGAGCAGTTGAATAATTTATTGGGCATTTAAATAATTGCAAAAGGGTGGTAAAATATTCTGAATCCAGCAGCATAGAGAACATATTATTAGGTGGTCAAATTAATAGAATTGGGCAGTAACACATGTGCAGTTCAGATAATGTTAAAAAACTATCGGCCACCTCAGGGAGGTACCTCCACTCCTCTCTCTCTAATCTCAAGCTTGAACTCTTCCTTACAAGGCTTCTTCACTCTTTCCACACCTCTTGCTGGGGGTGTTACTGTCTCACACACCAACCCACATAAAAAGGCCCTTGACTACCCCCTGCCTTCTCAAATTCCAATTTTCATAACATCCAACCCTGAAACTCATATCTCCATACCTACCACACTACTCTTAACACCCTCAGTGCTCCTCTCACACTCCCTATCTAAATTTCAAACACCCAACAAATACCAACTGCCAACACGAACCTTATCAAACGAGTTAATCACCTGCCCAACTATAAATCTGCCCCACCAATATTTTTTTATATCAATAAAATCAAATCAAAATAATTTATTTTTAATAGGTGTTTACACACTTTTTTAAATAGTAAAAAAACTTTTTGTCTATTACAAATAATGTCATGATTCGGAGTACAACCTCAGATAATGGTATTTGTTATAGAATCAACATATAGGTATATATTATTTTATAATATCCTCTAGAGCACAAGCATTTTTTGACATGAGTCTTGAATTTATTCTCTGACAATCTAAAAATTTTATTGTAATATATCGCTAAATATTTGTTTTTTTACCCCATTGTATCTTTGTCCAATCAATTTAAATACTGTTCAAAAAATTTGTTCTCTATTATGTAGTTTTTAGAGTCTAAATCTCAGAACAGAATAGACCCCTATCACCCGTATTGTGTGTTATATAATAGCCTAAACATTCCTGTTATTTGATAATCGAATTGTACCATTGTTATAAAACAATGTCTCTAAATTTGGATAGTGATAGTAAGCGAAGCATTCCAACCTTGGCGGCGAAAAGCGACTGCAACGTGTCGCACGACGCACTGTTTTGTATGAATACATGATGAATATTGTCGCGCGAACCGGGTTTCATATTAATTCATTCAAAGCAGAGGGTCGCCAAGTTTGGGATGCTACCTTTGGAGACCATTAAACTTGATAGTAATACTTGGATTCTGCTTCGACGCCCCAATAATGGCGACAGGATGCGTTCTGATTATATCTTCTTATTATCAGATATACAGCCAGTCCAGCAGCACCAAAATAGGTCCCAACGGCGTCAAGGAGACGCGTAAGACCCTCCAGGATTCACGAACGGGCACCAAGAAAATAGCTGTCGGTGAGTTCTCATTCATTTTAATAAATTATCAGCTGTTCTATACGTGATTCTGAACAACTTCTCCCAATAGTAGGTCAGAAAAAGTAGGTTATCAGAATTTTCTATTCAAGTCATCTCGAATATGGTGCCATTATTTCAAATTGTGAATGCGTTCACTATGACTGACCTCCTGAAAACAAATATATGGAATCTATGGCCGATTCGCAAAAAAATTGACTTCTTAAACATATCGATCAGCTGACAGGCTTACTTTGTATTGGGGTGCCATGTAGAACGTTTTACAGAATCACTTTTGAATCATGGGTAGAACTCCAGTTTAAAAGGATGTTTTTTTTTAATTTTTATTTATTTTCCCTCGGACTGCGGACGAGGGAATGGGGGAAATGCGTTTATGCATACCAGTACAGCCGGCTGTATTGGTTATGTGGGACTCACTGCCCTGCGCCTATATGCATACATACCCATAATATACATAAGGTATATATAAATAAATTTGCACAGGCCCAAGACCACACTACCCTAGTGGTTGTTAGTACAACCCCCTGTAGCCTTGGCAGCTAAGCTGCCTATATTAGGAAGGGTTTTAGTGCCGATATTAGAGATAAATACTCAGTCATAGTCCCATTGTTTTGATTTGCATCTTCTGAGCCCGCCTGGCTAGCTACCACCATCTTACCGAACTCTTGCCGCCAAACATCAATGTTAAAAATATTTATGTGTTTCGGCCTGAAGATAAGATAATCAGTATCCCATTGCTTTGGGGAATCTTGGTAAGCCCACTTCCATCTTCGGCAATATCCTCACTTACCATCAGGTGAAAGAATAAAAAAAAGAAGGTTATTATTATAGTTCAAATTATTGGCATCATCAGTTGATATGATTCCTTTCTAGTTTTATGAGTGTTATAATAGGCCAAAATAATAGGTCTTTTAATTTAATTCACAATAAATTCCTTGGCATCATTTCGCCTGATGGTAAGTGATGTTATGCCGAAGATAGAAGCAGGCTTATCAAGATTGTTCCGGCATCAAGATAGTCAGTTCCCATTGCATTGGGGAATATTCAAGGGCTTACTATTTGAAAAAAAAACCCAGCCAAGTGCAAGTCAGACTCGCACACGAAGTAACGTTTCTTGTATGGGGGCCCCCCTTTCATTTTTATCAGGGTTCTAAATTATGAAGATAATTATCTGATATTTATCCGATAATTATCGGCGTTCAGTCTTATTTTAACTCATTTTTTTTACGAGAAGTTAAATTACAAAACTATTATGTAGAAAAATAACTATAAATATTTTTTAATTGTGTTCTTTTGTTAATAGAATTATTAAATATTATAATATAATAATATCTATTTTAACAAATCGTAAAAATCACAAAAGTTAAAATTATTTCTTACTCATCGTAAGTTTGTTTTATTTCAAAAATATTTATCTATCACGGTTATCATATCAATCAAAAATTTCGTGTTTGTGACTTTTTTAACGCGTTTAGATAGGTCACGAAACGTCAAACAGTTTTTTAATACACATGGCAGGACATAGTGCAAGGTTAGCGTTTAGTCAAAGATAATTTACTATAATATTACTGTTTCGTCTTTTCAATAAATTTTATAATTATTAAGATACTTATCAACGTTATAATTATAACTTCGAACCCTTATTTTTATTTTATTATTTGTTGTTATAGCGACAATAGAAATACAGACACTGAAAATATCAACCATCTACCTATTACGGTTCATGAAATACAGCCCGCTGAGCGACGGACGGAGAGCGGTGGCTCAGTAATAGGGTCCCGTTGGCTCCCTTTTGGTACGGAATCCTGAACATAAGCCTTTCTTCACAAATCATATCTTCGGTCCTTAGCTTCGGTCATATGTCTACATAAAATTACACATGTTCATTATGAAATAAAAATAATAAGAATTTTAAGTACACTCCTTATCGCATATTCTAACATGCTAGTTCCATAATTTAATCGACGGAGAACATTTTGCGAAAGACCTATTATCGCACTTCGACTAATAGTCGCAAAAAGTTCGCAAATTAAAGAGACACGCCAGCTGGCAGGTGTTCCTGTTTACCGCGTCTGAAAATTGTTTTTGAGAATTTTCTAATAAATATTTATATTGAAATATTCCAAAACAATGTTAAGGAAGTATGTAAGTAGTACAATCCTTTGTTATATTACTCATAATATGTAGTATCACTAGGAAGGAAAATGTACCATTTCATCCGGAGCGCTAGTAGCTTACCCCATCTTCCCGAAGGTGGGGTGCGGCAGTAGAAAGTAGTACCACCTTATCTCTTCCCGAGGGTTTCGTTAGAGGCAGTGGCGTAGCGTGGACTAACCTAGACGTCGGCGAAGTCACATCAGCGAGGCCCTATCAGTAGACATCTATTTCCAAGGTCAATGCAGAGATCCTACTATATTTTTGTAAATAGGTACATATATAGCATTTTTTGTCATTAGGTTCTTGGATGTTAACATTTTCCATAGTAATAACATTCTATAAATTTATTCACAACTACTCTAAAAAATATTTTACTTAGTAGCTATCAAATCAGGGTCGAAAAATATATTCACATGTATTTTTTGTATTAAATATCACTAAGAATCCACTTACATACATAAATAAAAGTCATTGGCACAGCCCTGCGTATCTGCGCAACAGTAGGCTATGATCTCTACCACGGGCCGGAAGATTTTATTTTTTATTTATTTTTGTTTATTAGCGATAACAACAGCCAACACTTTACATTAAACATGTTTAGGTGCATAAAAATTTCTTATTGGGCTAATAAAAGTCATCCACTGTATTACATAAATGTGCCGACGTGAGGTGTCTATGCTCAAAGTAGTTAAGTAAGTAAAAATATGATTAAATAAAAAGTAATAGATAAGCGAAAAATACCAATAACAATAAATACATAAATATTATATACATATAATAATAATATATAATAATGATATTGAAATACTATAATTAAAAACCTTTATACTAAATATTATAACGTAGGAATATAATATTTGTTGGTTAAAAAGCTTAAAAATAAATTAAGTACAATATTTGAGGACTTATGATCGGAGCACTAGATACTTAATTCCAGCAAGACATTTTTTTGTTTTTGATTTGAATGCTTGTTTAGAAGTAGTTATGAATGGGTCAATATTAGAGAATATGATATTATATGTGCGCAGTGTTCTAGTGAGAACAGCATTTTTGCCGTAATTGTTCGAGCAGAAGGGAACATGAAATAGCGAGGTCTGTCTTGTGCGACGGGTGGGAACATTAAAAGAGATGCGAGAGAGAAGATCGGGGCAATCCAGACGTCCACTCAATATATCGTATAACAAACCCATGTCCAACATGGTAGATGACTTACTATTCTTATTTTTACTATGGTTTTGCGGTACTTATTACATGTGTCACCGTTTGTTACAGTTCAAAATTTATAGTATTAATATTTATTTATTTTATTCAACTTTAGGTCTATTTGATAAGTTTATTTGTTATCATATTATGATAGTATAAATGCATAATGCATATTTTACAAAAAAAGCCGTTTTTATTTTGTAACCTGTGTGAACTATTGTTTTACAAAAATGATTTTCTTAGTAGGGTCCTTTCGGGTACTAATCGCACCATTTAGAGTTCATGGCGTTCGATCTTAAGGCACCCACAAGAGGGCCTCGTGCGAGTCCCTTCTAAGTGCGAGGCTGTGGGCGAGGGGCCGCTTCGCCTACGCCTAGCTACGCCACTGGAAAGAGACGAATAAAGCTTGCTTTACATTGTTGAAATATTTAGCGAAATGGACTAATAAAGTGGTGTAAACGGATGAGACAGTAGCGAATCCCGATCGGACAGTAGCGAGTCGCTTATAAGACATAACTTTACTTAGGTGAGATGATGCCAAGGGCTTACCAATTGTGAATAAAAAAAAGGTTCTGTACTTTTTACTTCGCAATAACACTTGACCAATATAAATCACGCTTGATAATTAAATAATTAAAGATATGCATGTACTTGTGATTACAAAAAACTTTCTTGAAGAAACTATATGTCAAATCAGAAAAAACTATATGTGCTCGATACATAAGAAGTTATCAAATCGGCAAAAATGTATCAACAAAGGACCAATTTTTTTTTTCAGATTTGACATATACTTTCTTTTGGAAAGTTGTTTGTAATCACGAGTACATGCAAATCCTTTGCTATCAAGAACTAACTAAAAGTCATCATCATCATATCAGCCGAAGGACGTCCACTACTGGACATAGGCCTCCCTTAACGATTTCCACGACGACCGGTTCTGCACTTCCCACATCCAGCTTCTTCCTGCGACCTTCACCAGGTCATCGGTCCACCGAGTGGGAGGCCTGCCTGCCTACGCTACGTATTCCGGTGCACGGTCACCTTAAATCACGATTATGGGATCAAAAACCGAAGGGTGGACAGCAGCGTCCTTTCTGCGTACTGTGACACCACACATCGATCGCCAACCCGCCTGGCAAGCGTGTTGATTACGGCAAAACCTACCCCAACTCGGTGGAGGTCTTTGGCCATCAGTGAACGTCATTGGCTGATTCACAACCAGGGTTCGAAGTGATAATTATCATTATAATGGTCGTTAATTATAACGTTGATAATTATCTTGATTATAAAGTTAATGGCAAAACAAAACATTAATATTATAGTTATCTTTGACAAAATGCTAGCCTCGCGCTATGTCCTGCCATGTTTATCCGAACACGATTTGACGCTTCGTGACGTTTTGTAACGCGTCAAACCTCAAACTAAGACAAAAACACAAAAACGAAATTGTTGATTTCTTTATTTCTTTATTGGTCAATTTACAATAAGAGCTTACAGTTTCCCAAGACGCTCTATTGTTAATATTTACAATTACAAATTACAAATATTTACAATTACAAATTATTATGATGATTAAAAAACAATTAAAAATAATCTGTTATTTTTTTCTACATCGTACTTCTGTATTTTCAGTTTTAGTAAAGAAATTAAAGAGCCAAAAATAAGAATCAAGGCCGATAATTATCTGATAATTATCAAAGAAAATAATTATCTTGATACTTTCGAACCCTGTTCACAACATATTTCTTGAAAGTGAAATGACCCAATATGCCACGTAGGGTCACTAGAATCCATTCATGAACCGGGTTATTTGTAATTAACCTGAAACTCCTAGTTCACTGTTCTACTCATGCATGACACTGAATAATTTTGTTTTACAAAAGAGACATTTTTTTAACATGATGCATAGGCCCACCAGAAACATAAAGCGTATATAATAAAACTCATGTCGATTTGTTCCTCATAATATGTAGATTACGGTGGTAATATTATCAGTACCTCATCTAACGGGAATATTGAGATATTAAATAAAATACATTCAAGTTGGCGCACATCTTCAGTTGTCTCTCTCTGAGAACTAAGAGTATGATTGTACCTAAAATCTACTAGAAATGACTTTATAATGATTCTCTATAGGTATCATATTATTTTTGGTTTGCATATTATATATTTTTTTTGGTCATATTAATCATAGAGCAAGGGAAGAGTTGCATGATATGAAACTACTTAGAACGACTAAAGAGCTTAAGGGCCGCCAGGAGGCTCGAGTTTCCATACAAACGTAGTTCCGTTATAATACAAAAAATACATGCCAGATTGAATCCAAACTTTGCAAATATATTGAGGAGACACATATCGATGTTTATAATTAGTTTTCGATGTACTTATATAAAACGGAAAAAAATAAGAGCAGTTTCAAACGTTCAGTACAAAACTAATTTAAGTCTTCGTTTAGTTACGTTAAAATTTACTACGATGAAAACTAATTATAAACATCGATATGTGTCTACTCAATATATTTACAAAGTTTGGATTCAATCCGGCATGTAGTTTTTGTAATAAAGCTGAACTACGTTTGTATGGAAACTCGAGCCTCCTGGAGACTCTTAACATATCATTAGGTGCAGGAGAAAATGAATCGTAGAGGAAAACTCAAAGCAGAGCATTTTTATATTGATTTCATTATTAAATGTTAAATATTACCAATGTTACTAACCAATTATGGACTATGTCTGAAATAAATACCTATTATTATTATTATTATTCCGGTTTCAGTTTTGCCTTATCTTTAGTCCAATTACTATAATGAATAAATATTTTTAATACAATCAATAAACGTTACAGTTTCTTGGGTCCATAAAAAATTGACTCCTTTGCTCAAAGTTCAAAACTTTTTGGTTAATCTATGAGTAGCCAAGGCACAAAAAGTTCAAAGATTTTTTAAATCACTAGAGAGCCGTGCCAAAAAAGAATGACAATTGACAGCTACTAAATTACGACGCTAGGGTGGAATTTTGTAACCTCCCTGGAGGGAAAGTACTCTAAATACTGGCGATAACCAATTTTATTCAGAGGAACCATTACTTTATTTTTTAAATAATTGGTCTTTGCCTATGAAATTGCCGATTCAGTTTTTGAAGTTCAATGCCAATTTTTATTGAAAATAAAGAAGTTATTGTTTTTTAAGGTGACACTACTTATGGTCTTTTATTAGTAACTAGAGGCATGTCTTTCATGTTCCAATCCCCTGAGCTATGTACCATTGAATGGAACAAAGGCGTTTTCTTAGTGGTCAGATGGGGCATTAGATTAGGTAGTTAATTTTCTTGAATTTTCCTGAAAGTGATGAAATCTTATGTGGGGTATTCCCAAAAATGACATTAGTAACGAAGAAACTGCTGCGATAACTCTAGAGTTTTAAATTTAAAAATGTGTATTTTTTGGCTCAAAAAAAACAAATTTTTTCAGGTGAAAAAACCCTAATTCATGGGGTTAAAGTTACCGTGCTCTCAAATATCTAAACAATAGGCATATGTTTACCACCATTTAATTTATAATAGTCTAATGGTATTTAAAGAATAAATTTTGTTTTAACTGTTGTTCTTAATATTAATTTTCAACTTTAAACTTTTTTATACAATCGGCAATTTCATATGTAAAGACGTAATATGCAAACTACATTGAAAGCTTTTTGAAAATACACTATTTACTTACGCCCAGAAATCGAACCGGCGAAAATGTGAAAATAAGGAAACTGAAATTAGGGGTTTTTTTTTTCAAACGAGACTTCATTTCATTTTTAAAGATAACATTTAAAAAATTTTGGAAATCGGCTTATCAAGCCGGGAAACAAACTGATAAAATGATAAAAAAAACCATCCCTGTATTTTTATGAAAGCAATCGAAAGGGTCAGTCACAAGCATCAATATCTGCTTTTGTATCACAAATTAAAGGACAACTATAAAATTTAACATTTATTTATTTTTTCATATTTTTTGCCAGTTCGATTCCCGGTTGAGCCAAGCAAGCTTTCAAAAATCTGAATGCACTTTAACTTATTTTTTCAAATAAAAGCATATTTTCTTTGGGTACAATTTTCTTTTTTAATTTTAAAATTTTGCTGGTTTGACTCCCGGACAGGGCAAGCAATTTTTCAAAAATCTTTGAAAGCAGTATTACTTATTTTTCAAAATAAATGAATGTGTTCTTTCAGTAAAATTTGCTCTCTTCAATATTAATGGTACTCTCCCTCCAGATTGGGGTTCTTTCATTCCACCCTGTATAGAATCATTCAGTTTCGATCACCTCATTATCTTTATCTATTATTTTATAATACTCTGTACACTTCTAACACTGGTACAAACTACGTAGTGTCATTAATCTCTCCAGCGCTAGATGATGTCATATTTGTTAGATCCTCCGGTTGTTTGTCGGTTTTTTCCGCGCACGCGCGTCTCTCGCTCGGCGCGCCAAAATTATAGCCTGCCATTAAGAGGAACCGCGGTCTAAAGAATAGGTATTTAAAAAAAATGATGCTGTCTCTCTCCCCCAAACCTTTCCGTATACTGAAAGAAAGGGAAAACTGCAGCGCAGACCGATAATAGGCATTAAAATTGACCATAACAGCATTTCGTAGTCCCCTATTTCTCCCTCCAAAATATGAGAAATGGTAAAAAATATTTATGAAAACGCTTTACCTGTGCCTCTATGTTTTCATGTTTTCATTTTATTGTTAATATGCGTATTATTTTTTGATGGGTGTCTGAAAATGACGTTGCAATTGGGCAATTTTCTCAGTTTTTGAAGGCTCCTGCTTCCTATTATAATTAGAATATGGGAAGAAACAAAACATATGGGCATGGCCATGGTAGATATAGGTTTGATGGAAAAAAAACATTTTTGCTGTATTGTAATTATCCAAGGAGGAAACAGGGTACTAAGTTTGTATGGAAAAAATGGCGCCCTCGTTTCCTCTTAAGAGCGTAAAAACGCGCGCCTATTCACTCAAGTATACACGTGTACTACCTTACATAAATCAGACATCCTTATAATATTGTAAATGTGCAAATGTGTTTATTTGTTTGTTACCTTTTAACGCTTCAACACCTCGACCAATCTTGTTGAAATTTGGCATGCAGGTAGCCTGTGTCACTGGGATGGACATCGGCTACTTTTTATCTCGTGAAAATAACATTTTCCGATGCAGTTCCTGAGGGAACTGAAAAAAACTCTTTTTTTGGTAAATTTCTTTAACATCGTAACGGAACAATGGATTGTTGTGATTTTTTGCACAGAGATGGTTGAGAGGGTGGGAATGGGAAATGACATAATTTACTACTTAGCATATCCTGACATTTTTCCCGAGGGATCTGCGGAGAACTCATTCCCACGTTCGCGCACGTCGGCGTAGAACTCATTCATAGGAGGAGCTACGGATTGAAGTGATTTTTGGTATAGAATTGTTTGAGGTGGTAGGAAGTGACATATATACTGCTAATCAGAACAGTAGGATATAATTCCTGAGGGATCATGTCCACTCATGTCTACTCGGGCGAAGCCGCGGGCAAAAGCTAGTAATGAATATGTCAATACACCATCTGTACGAACCGATGAATTTGAAGAAATAAGTACGAACAAATCAAATAATACTAACAACTAGTGAGTGCCTGCGGCTTCGCCCGCATGGATATCGATGGTGCGAGCTTTTACAAGCTTTATATTAACTTGTCGTGTTACTTAGTTTGGGGCGAATCTTAGAAGCTAAATGAGTAACACTTTCCGGTGTCCGATTGAACTGAAATTTTGCATACACGTTAAGTTTGGATCACAATGCATGGTTAGCTAAGTGATATGTACCCCTATGATATGGCCACAGAGGAGATAGTTTAAATAAAAGGGATTGCTGAGAATACGAATTATTAAAAAGTTACATAGAATAGAATATAATATTTTTTATTTCAAATCATAAGAAATTTATAGTTACATGGGTTAGTAAAAAACACAAAAATTATGGGTTAGTCACACTGACAGAAGTAAAAGTTTTCAAGGCTTATGATTTGGGGCAAGATGGATAGTTACCCAGTGCCTAAGCATAGGGCTATCAATCCTGTCGCCAACAATAGATATGAGACTGTAGGCGCTAAAGCTTGCATTTAAAAGTTTTTAGGCTCGATTTTTTTTTGCGCGTAACCTTCCCGGGCGTGCGTACGTACAACAAATGTGCGAAGTTTCAACGTAATCGGATGAACGATATGGCAGCGCATAAAATACGAACAAGCAAACATTGATTTTTATCAGTAAGATTAATTTTTTGAGTATATCATTTATGAATTTATTTATATTTTTACACGTTAACGAAGGGATCGAAGGTCAGTGTGACTTGCGTGGTTGGGTCGAACACGCAGGTTAACTGACCTGAAGCACGGTCATTATCTGGATGGGTTAGACTGACAGTGGAATTTTTTCCACCGTTTCCGTGTTTCGCAAGGCACGTTCAGCCGCTTGCGCCGGTTGCTACCGGTAGGATAGTAGTCATAAAGCCGTAGATTTCTATGTCACCTTCTTGAGAGTGAGATGAGTAGGTATGTATGTATATTTATTTCTTTGGCACGCTCTGTAGCTTAAGCGGATTGATGGATTTTGGCTTGCAAGGTGTCGTTAGATTTGTTTTAAACCCGTGAGTGACATATGAATTCATTTTTACCGGACTATCTAAAAAAAAGAGGTTATTTATTTCTTTGGCACGCTCTGTAGCCTAAACGGCTTGATGGATTTTAGAGTAGGTGATGTTAGATTCGTCTTAATCCCGTGAGTGACATAGGATACAATTTTACCCGACTGGCCAAAAGACGGGGTTAATTTTTTATCCAGTCGGGTTTTTAATTTTTATCACGCTTTTATTAGCTTCACCTGTATGTTTGTAACCGACTCCTTTGCACTCGATTTTGACCCACTTTAAACGGACAGATTTCATTCAAACTCTGTACATTTATCAAGAATCAGTGACAATACAATGATTTCATAAGTTTATCTCATTATCTTGAACTAAAAATTGAAAAATAAATATAGTTAAAAAACTAAAAAACAAGTAATTAAAGCACATCAAATTTAAAATAATTCTTAATATTAACGATCAGTATATAACAAAATGATTACGAAAAATACTAGTATTATTGTGAAAAAAGCGTGGGGCGCATTGTGCCATATTTTTCGTATATCGAGCAACCTACACGTTTTTTACAATAACACTAGTATTTTTTTTTTCATTATTGTTTTTAGCTTATATTAAGAATTATTTTTCACTTTTTAGTTTGAAGTGCTTTGGAAGCGTGTTTTTGAAACTATATTTATTTTTAATTAATTCCTAATCATAGAGCAGTTTTTTTCAGCTACGTCTTAGTTTCTGTTACTAGACTCCACTTTTCCGGACAAACGTTGCTTCTCTATTGTAAGATATAAAACCTCATTTTTTATTACGTACTCCTTACAGGGCACCACATTGGCGAACGCGCACACGTCATCGAGCGCGAACAGAACGTGTATTCCGGCGATAGGGAAGAGCGCCAGGAGTTCATCAACATTGAGGAGGAGGAGGCCGAAGACTTTGACAGGTGATTAACTGGTGTGATGACCGTGTATCACACCCCGGACACTTCATACAAGGGGCGAGAAATGACATTTCTTAAAACAATTGACGGAACAAACGAAATCCCTTACGTTCGAGAACCAAACTAGTACCAATCTGTATATATGTACTCATGTATCCATCTAGGTGACGTGGGGGCGGGGGGAGTGGCCATTCTGTACGTTAGTACTAATATTCAGGGTGTAAAAAAATGGCTAACCGGGGGTTCTACTCATCATACTGAACAACTTTCCCCAAGGAACCCATAATCATATCTAAAAAAAATTGGACCCTCCATACAAAAATGCATAATATTGGTCGATCAGCTGATTGATTTGTATGAAAAACAAATGTTGTTCAGTATGATGAGTAGAAGCTCCAGTTAACATTAATTGTGTTACACCGGTATGGGTGACTTATAATTAGTTCTTGATAATTAAAGATATGCATGTACTTGTGATTACAAACAACTTTCTTGAAGAAACTATATGTCAAATCAGAAAAACTATATGTCCTCGATACATAAGAAGTTATCAAATCGGCAAAAATGTATCAATAAAGGACCAAATTTTTTTTTCATATTTGACATATACTTTCTTTTGGAAAGTTGTTTGTAATCACGAGTACATGCAAATCCTTTGCTATCAAGAACGAACTAAAAGTCATCATCATCATATCACACGAAAATCATCCACTGCTGGACAAAGGCCTCCCCCAAGGATTTCCTCGACGACCGGTCCTGCGCTGCCCGCACCTATCCGCTTCCCGCGATCTTCACCAGGTCGTCGGTCCATCGCGTAGGAGGCCTGCTTACGATAAGTTTTCCGGTGCGCGGTCGCCACTCCAGAACTTTACTGCCTCATCGACCATCTGTTCTACGAGCTTTGTGCCCTGCCCACTGCCACTTCAGTTTAGCGATTCTGTGAGCTATGTTGGTTACTTTGGTTCTCCTGCGGATCTCCTCGTTTCTGATTCGATCACGCAGAGAAGCTCCGATCATAGCACGCTCCATTGCCCTTTGCGTGAACTTGTGCATTCTTTTGTCTAATAACTGAAAGTCACCCCTATGTATACTTTGGTTGGTATAGTTCTATTGGAATCATCTGTGCCGTAGTTTCCTTGTCACTCAAGATGGTTCTTTATTCGCAGTAAACAGGCAAATGCAATTAATTTCTACTCATGAAACTGGACAACCATATCCAAAGAACCAATACAATCCGATCATTTAAAAATAGTTTTTCTTAATAATAGCAGAAAAGAGATGCCAGATCTATCAGATGCCTTCCCGTAAGTCGTTGCAAAATAAGTTTAAGGGTCCCCAGGAGGGACAGGTATATGTCTGTTCAAGGTAAATCCGGCATGTAATTTTTGTCCGTGCCAGTTGAGTGGTTATAAGCGGAACTACGTTTGTATGGATACTCGAGCCTCTTGGAGACCCTTAAGGAAATCAATATTTGAAATGTTTCTGGTCAATTCATTTACGAAAACTTGATGTAAGTTCGTAAGAATTTGCATTTATTACCAAAAAATACTGACATTTAAGAAATGTAAATAAAATGGACGTAGCCTATTCGAAACTAACTGATTTGTGGGGCAGTGTATAAGTGCGTCCGCTAAGTAAAGCGGGCGCACGCGAGGCGGGCGTATACGCGGCGCGCGCCCGCCTCGCGTGCTTATTTCGAAATATAGTATGGGCAGCGCTATATGGCGCGGGCGCGTGCGACGGGTTTGCAAATACTATTTTTCAAAGAAATATGCGAGGCGGGCACCCGCCGCGTGCGCCCTAAGATCCTGCAATAAAATTCCAGAAAATGTGTCTTACTTAGTTTGCCGAAAAATAAATTCAATACTCAAGATGTGAGAGAAGACATGAGTGGTGCATGCTCGCTTAAATGTTCGTGCGGATGGTGGCGCATCGGGAGCCGGGTCTTTCCTTCCCCTCTAATATGGTCGATGGGAGCGTTGGCTGACTCTCGCGTTATACTCGTGACCGGGTGCTTTCCGTGTGAACTGGTCTACTCTTGTTAAATGCATTCAATTATTTTGATGTATAACGTTTCGTGTAATATTGTTTTCATGTTCTAATGACATAATCTAGTTTATATCAAAAATTTAATTTTGTCGTTATTAACTAATTATTGTTTATTTCTTGATTCTTCACAAATGACATTGTTATTATTATTTTATGACTATCAGAAAGAGTGTAGTTTGCACCTATTTTGAATAAATATATTGAATTGAAAAGAAAAAAAAATATGATTTTTTGCACAGATATAGTTGAAAGGATCAGAAGACTTAGACTTATAATTAGCATAGTCATTAGCGTAGCATAGTTCCCGAGAGATTTGGGGAAAACTCATTTTTGCGGCTCGCGCACCACACACCCTCAGACATTCATAAAAACGATGTAAAAGGCGATTAATACTTAATAAGTAGATTGACGATATGCTTTACATTGGGACAACAGTCATGCATAACGGAAAACACTTTTGTTGCTGCTTCTGACTTATTGTACTGTTCTCGGTCTCAGTTTTGCATTTGTGTGAGTGATCGCCAAAATTAGTGATCCGTGAGGGACTTGCGGCGCCTTAGGCCGGTTTAAAAACCAGTGTAAACTGGTTTAAAGCATTGGATGGGACGCGCGGCGCGACAAGCAGGTATCCCACTCTACATTGTCCGTGTGTACTCACACAAAAGCAAAGCTGAGCTTAGGACTCGAGAGCTGTATATAGCATAAAAACCGTCTGTTAGAGTCTCAACAAACATACATACATTTTGCATACTAGTCGCACTGCAAAAGCGAGGTAACCCCAGCCATAGTACTCGTATATATATATATATATACTAGCTGTTTCCCGCGGCTTCACCCGCGTGGACCACGTTTCTATGACTTTTCGAGGGTGCGCAGTGCGCGAGCCGCAAGCGGCTCGCGAGCGTGGTAAAAAGTAGCCTATGTCTTAATCCAGGTCCTAATCTGTCTACCTACCAAATTTCAACCAAATCCGTTCAGTAGTTTTTGGAGGAAAGCGTAACAGACAGACAGAGTTACTTAGTAGGGATTAGTACTAACATACAGTATGGACACTCCCTGGCGCTCTCTAGATTGCGACCTCACCCCCTTTTCTCCTAGATTGGTTACAGTTTGGTTGTCGAACGTATAGGATTTCGCCGCCGTTTTGTTTGTTCCGTCATTCGTTTTTTGAAATGTCATTTCTATCCCATTGTATGAAGTGTCCCGGGTGTGCCCCAGCATCAGTCTGAACATTTTTTGTGTGTTATTTCCTTGCCGATCCAGAGGCTGTCGTGTCTAAAGATTGGAAGTATTATAAAATGAGACACTTCCATTCCACAGAGAGTTCCAGCACAAGGCCGGAGTTGCAACCAGCGGAGTGCGTTCGCGCGCCGCCATCATGCCGGCGCCGCGCCACTCCCCGCCCCGCCTCGCGCTCCCCCCCGCGCCCTTCGCCTCTGCCACCAGCGCCGCCACCGCTGCCAAGTGAGTATCTTCGTTTACTCGTACTGTTGAACACAGGCGAGACCTACTTATTAGCCCCGCACCGCACCACATATAGATCGCGGCATCTAAGTTGAACATTGCGCAGCGCAGTGTCTTATCTTCAGGTCTCAATCGACGCGGGCCACCAAGGGACCCCAGCCCCCCCGCGTAACCCGCGCTACACCCGCGCGCTCCCTACCTACGCGAACGAACGCCACTTTACGAACGCTACCAGGCCGCTTCTCTCCGATCCTCCCCCGTCCAAGCAACGACCTAAGCTGAGGTCCGTGCCCACCTGGGCGCCCTTAGGCTTTGCACTAGGTTGAGTGCATTCCGCACTCGCCTCCCCTGCCCGGTGAAGTAGTAAAGGCCTCCTCGGCCAACAACAAGCTTGTCCTTTCGAAAAAAAAACGCCACTTTTGTTCAAAATGCCGCTAATTGTAACAAAAGGGCGCGCTGCGCCGCTTTGTAGACTACTGAGTAAAAAACTCCTAATAAAACCAGGTCGGACAGGAGCCCCTTTTTTACGGTGGCACCAGCCACCATTATGAATCTAACCTAATCGCAAAGCGGGGCTCTGTCCGACTCGGTTTTATTACGAAGTTTACAAAGCGAAGTACGTTTTGTAAAACGGCTAATTCCACAATTTGGCTGCGACGTAGATATAGAACACGTTTTGGATAAGATTAGTTAAACTTTTTATATAAAAAGTACGTGGCTGGAAGCTGCCTCCACCCGTCCTCGCAGCGTTCTTACTTGCTGCGAACCAACACCTAACCCTCGCCAATATAACGTCGCCTTAGAATAAGGGAGACTTAGTGTGTCCTGAAATATGCCCGCAGGCATTTAAATTACCATTAGAATAATATGCATTTAGCTATAAGACAGCTTAGTAGATAATTATTTCCTTTCTCCTATCTTTATTAGATAATATATTTATTATTTTACAGCTTTTCGTAGTGGCAAGCATGTCCGTGTAATGCGCTATTTATATATTTTTTTCTATATATTTGTTTAAAGGGACAGGTGGATGGACATACATATTTCGAACTTGACATTTTTTTTTTGTTTTCGCCTTTAATTTAACGAAATTATCGTCATATTTAAGACTTGAGCTAATATTTTTACAAGCTTTTATTTAACTTGCAATGTATGTTTGTTCGGGTGGAATCTTGCAAGTTAAATTTGACCCACTTCCCGGTTTCCGATCGAGCTGAAATTTTACATGCATATGTATATCGCATGACAATGCAATATTCAAAGCTTGTACTTACCTAAAAGTTTTTAGGTTTTTCGAAAATTATTTATGTTTTACTCATAATTTGAGGAAACTGTAGACAGCGTTTTATCAGCTGAATGACGAATAAAAGGTGTTGAATTGTGGAAAACCGATCAAATACAGTCAAGCAAACATTCCATGGAAATATCATAGTTTTTTTAAAATCTACAATTGGTAAGCCCTTGGCATCATCTCACCTGGTAAGTGACGATAATGCCAGAGATGGAAGCGGGCTTACCAAGAATCCCCAACGCAAGAACTGGCTATCTTATCTTCAAGCCGGAACACATCCATGCTGTTAACATTGATGTTTGGCGGCAGACTTAGATAAGATGGTAGTAGCTGGCCAGGCCGGCTTCGAAAATGCCCTTCCACCAACCAAACCGAGTCTTATAAGGTTAGATTCCTTATAGGAATCGAACCCGCGACCACCTGATGTCAAGCTAATGGACTAATCTATTACGCTATGGAGGCGGTCACTTTCTATCGGATGTAACGTTGCAATAGGTTTACTTATGCGGGATATTAAAAATAAAGGAAAAATCCATTAAACAAAGACCTAATAATTACTTCGGCATTGGAAATCGGACCACTTTTACAGCCAACAATGTGAAGCCCATGTTAGGTCTTCTAGATCACAGTCTAGTATTAGAACTTTTAGGAGCAAAACATTCGGATAAGCAGAGCAGGTCCAGAGGTCCTGCATGGCGGAGAGTTTAGACCACCTACTTCACGCCAGGAGGTTTCGGGTTAGATTTCCGGCTGATTATTGTGAGACTCGATTAGGCCAGTCGAATGGCATTTTTCTAAGCCCACCTGGCTAGCTACCACCATATCATCGAAGTCTTGCTTCCAAACATGAATGTTCACTGCATTGGTGCAGAATACACACATGTAAGATAGCCAATTCCCTATGACGTTAGGGAATCTTGGTAAGCCCGCTTTCATCTGCGGCAGTATCGTTCTTGCCATCAGGTGAGGTGATGCCAAGGGCTTACCAATCGTGGATAGAAAAATGACCAAGTGCACGTCGGACTAAGCACAAAGTAGGATTCCGTAGTCTTTTAAAAATAATAAATTCATATTTTAAGAAGCAAAGTTATTTTTAAAGTTGGTATTGTATTGAACGTTTTGTATGAAAAATCTAGGAACTTTTTACAAATCCAAACTACACATTACAAGTTGGTCGAATATTCCTTCTAAACTAAGAAAGTCTACTTGGCTGTGATAATTTTACTTTTAAATTAAATATCTATGACAACAAAAGTTCTCGTTTTTAAATATTGACCATATAATGACACTACTTTATGGTTTTTTTGAGTGAACAGTGTGATGTATTTGATGTTCCAATCCCTGGAGCTGCGTACCATTGAATGGAACAAAGGCGTTTTCTTAGTGGTCAGATGGGGCAATTTTTTGGACTAGTTAATTTTCTTGAATTTTCCTGAAAGTCCATCTTCATGGGTTTAAAGCCATCGTGCTCCTAAAATATTTAAACAATAGGCATATATTTACCACCTTTAATTTATAATAGTCTAATGATGTTTTGCGAATAAATTTTGTTTTCATAACTAGTTTTCATCCAATCGACAATTTCATAGGTAAAGATCTATTGCTATTTCCAATACTTTCAGATTTCATAAAATATCTGTTTAGCTGGTGGGGGTGGGGACATGTAACCACAGCATGTAACTCTAACACAAAAATCACTACTTTAAATCTTTATATTTAGTACTCATTTCTGTGGTATATATTTTCAGTAATTCCACATAACACAATAAAACAAAAAATGAGTTATAAAATGTTCAACTAAGAACCTACAATCAAAAGCATAAATGATCTTAGCAAACCCTCAGTAGTCTGGAAAAACTGAGAACAAATAATTTTCGAAAAACCTAAAAACTTTTAGGCACAAGCTTTTATTATTGCATTGTCACGCGATATAAATATGCATGCAAAATTTCAGCTCAATCGGAAACCGGGAAGTGGGTCAAATTTCACTTGCAAGATTTTACTCGAACAAACATACATACATTGCAAGTTAAATAAAAGCTTTTAAAATAGAGTTCATCCACACACAGATTTCATTCCATAACTTTATAGGAGTCGCTTATTTGTAAACCATGCCAAATTACAGCTTTAAAGCCAAAACGACCTTTGAAAAAAACGGCTGTGACACACCGACGGACATAGCGAAACTATAAAGGCTTCCTAGTTTGACTATGAAACCCTAAATATGATGTCATGTTTCCTAAATTCTCTTAAAAAACCCCCTTCATCCACCGGTCTCGCAGTAGCTAGCACAGTGTATGTATTTCAGTAGGAGTAGCGACTCTACGCGACCTGCTACGCACAGGCCGAGCGCGAGACGACCGCTTCGTACCTCGTCTAGCCTCAGGTAAATACTGTGGTATATTGACATACCTAATCATTAATCGAACATGAAGGAATTGGACTAAACTAATCCGATTGGCACTAACCATAATACACAAAAATTCTCAAATAATCAACAACAAACAAATGTTACGAAATATTAACAAGACAAATTGCTATATTAATTGTATGACAAAAAGTTAAATATTTCGATCGTCATTCGTTATGTAACAAAAGGACAACACTTTAAAATTGTACCCAAGCACAATTACATAAAGCCCGATTCACACTCGCAAAAGTATGGTCCGTTCCAATTTAAAAAATCGGAACGTAAAAGAAACTCGATAATAAAGCGTCGATGGCTCAACGATGGACGGGTTCGAATGCGGGGTGGGCCAATGTACCTATAAGATTTTTCGAAACTTACGTGAATTTACTTTCCGATTTAGCGGTGTAGGAAATTATCGTGAAAAAAAATTCACGTCTGATTCCAGATGTGTATAGGGTCGCTGGAACCACACGTTAAGAAACTGCGAGTTAAGTGATCAGTACATCGATGGCTTTAACCCGGCGCCAATGACGTGTAAAAAATAACGCGGACGATGACGCGGGGTCAATATGACCCGAATGTTTTTTTTTCTTAATTATCTGGTTATCTGCTGAATTATAACAAATTTAATACAAAGTAAGAACTATTGCATGACCACGAAGTTATTGTAGTACCAAGATGTTTAAGTTAATTTATTATGATTTGGTTTTAATACTACAACCTCACTAAAGGCAACAAAAATAATTTCTCTTTTAGAACTAAAAATGTATGGAGCTGTAGCCGTTTTATTCCCGTTTTATTCAAGAAAAGGGATTTTACCATTCTTCACTGGCGCTTGCTCCTACACTACAAATCATATAAATTGAGGTCTTATCTCCAGCTACTGAGAGAACCATGAACGATTATAATATGTTTTTTTCGAAATTTCCCCAATTGAAAATTGCTCGGGTCAATATGACCCAGCGTCATTGTCGCCGGGTTAAATACTATAAGGACCCACAAGGCAACAATGGTGTCGATTCGGTGTAACACCATTTAACTTATTTGACAGGACTAAACTAAATTTAAGCATTCTATCCTTGTCTTTTCGATACAGAAAGTAAAAGACAGAATGTGTAAATTTAGTTTAATCCTGTCAATTAAGTTAAGTCGTGTAATACCGAATCGACACCAATGTCGGCACGAGTAATGTGCGCTGGACGCAGTGCTGAGAGAAGGTTGTTGATAGATGACGCTAAAATAGTCACGGCTAACAACTCGTGCCGCTACCTTTACTTGTTATTTGACTGGCACTATACTTATGCTAGTGTAGATCGGGTCTTAGAAACTGCGATAGCTTAAACTAAAACAATGTTCACATTCTTTCATTTATTGTCATTAACTTATTATTAAAACACATTTATTTTGCCAAAATTGTAACCGAGTATTCCATATCGGTTCCAGATACGGGAGGAGCCGTTACTACTATTAGAAATATCAATCGCGTAATATTTATTGCTTTTCTTTTTATTTATTATATTTAAAACGCTCTGTAGATATGTTTGCTATGATGTTAGTTTAAAAAATTATGTGCATGTAATTTTACGGAACAGTGCATGTTGCTTTCAAACTAGAAATAAATCTACTAGAAAGCATGTTAATCAATTATTTTTCACAAAAAGTGAGCTGGCCAAATTTATATGCAGCCTGATCCACGAGCTGCCGGCCACATAGTTATGTGTGGTGTGCCAAACTTCACTGGCTGACACTTCAGGGACTGCAGGCTGAATATATAGGGTCTTAACAACAACCGGAACCCATGAAACTAAACAACTTTCCCCAAGAAACCCATAGTCAATTCGCATTTCCTTTTTTAATAAAAAATATGAAATTGCCCGGAATACGCCAGAATAGGTACAATCGCGCAGGCGGTATCGTCGTGCGCGTTCATTGAACTTTGCGTGACCTCAGCTGATCATACGCCTGGGAGTTGTATTCTGAGCAGTTCGATAATTTAATTAAAAAATAATAATTACGAACTGACCATGGGTTTCTTGGAGACAGGATGTTCAGTTTCATAAGTACAAGCTCCAGTTAAATAAAGTGCATACCTTTGTTAAGACCCTGTATATTTCTTTCATTGGACGCACTCCACATGTTTGAAAATTGTTAAACTGGTCCAGAAGTTGTCGTTTTACTTGGCAAATAACAGATTTCTAAAGACAGCAGATATTTAAAATCTTCAGGGCCAGATTTTCGTTGGCCTACAACTAGTCTGCAGCCACTGAAGTGCTCTTATTTCGGATATACCACACATCTGTGGCGGCTCTTCAGTGCTGGTTTTAGCACTACCAGCGCCCTAGGTGAGATTTCTACGGCGCCCCTTATCTGCCATTCAAACCCAATCGAAAAAAATGCAAGGGATATGATTAAATAACCATTTGCTCTTGGACCATTTTCGCCCATTGTCATTTTTATTTTTGTTTTACAAAATATGCAACAAAAACAGCTTCGGTTCAGATAAATAATTTTTACAATGTAGAAAACTTATAGTCGACTTTATCGCTGAGTAAATGTGGTCGTTTTAAACATTGATTTCTTGGGAATGTCGTACAGTTTCATGATAAACATATGTACATATTTCACGATTTTTAGCTGTTTCGAAATCCCGGTATTTGAGTGCTTTCCACACTGGCGATCATCTTTATTATCGATTTTTTTTCATAAAGACTCTGTGTTCAATTGATTAGTGCTCCTGCATCGAGTCCGATGGTCCCAGACCACAGGGAATCTTAGTTTGCAGCCACCGTACCATGTGTGAGCTTATTCCAAGTGATCATCTTATGCGGAGGACTTGCATAGCTCCCCCCATCGACCGCCATTTAAAGCCGCAACAGACGCACGGACTTGGTAGGCAACTGAGAGAGGACAAACAGCACTAATATGTGAGATCTTTGTCCCTTTCGGTTGCCGACCAAGTCCGTGTGTCTGTTGCGGGCTGTATCGCAATCCTAAACCACATGCTTCTTGAAGCTTTACTAAATTATCAGTCCACCTGGTCATACAACACACTATCGGTTAACTGTTCTGCGAGCTAATAAATAAATAAAATCTTTATTTATACAGGCAGCCGACAAAAAATAAAAATAAAAACTGGCTAAATGTGAGTCGGGCTCGCAAACCGAGGGCTCCGTACCACCATACGATTTGTGTAGTGTGTTTACAAAAACAAGGGTCGTATTTAAGTACAAACTTAACATTATATTTGAAAATATGATCTCTGGGTTCCTTTTTTCTTTTCCTAAAAATACAGACAAACAGCAAATTTATATAACTTTAGTGAACAAAATAATAAACTTTGACTAGGTATACCTATGAGAATGATAGGAATACCTATAAAGTTTCGTCAGTCTTTCTCACTGCGAGACAGCCATGATAAGAAAATTGTTCGTATGAAAAAATTGATTTTCGCTCACGGCTCACAGAATGGTGTTGTGAGAGAGCGGCGCAGCCGATCCCAAAAGAAAACAGCGCGCGCTTTCGTCTCAGCGAAGAAATCATGCATGCTCATTACCATTTTATTATTTCTTGGCATAAATCCAGGATTTACATTATTACAATGTCCACAGCAATAGCGTGCGCGAGGTCTACGGGACAGCCCACCCACAGCGCCACCGGCACAAGCATCACAAGCACAGACACGCGCCCGCCGACAACTGAACACCCATTGACCCTTACCCTCCTGCACTGCAACTTTGCTGGAGCGACCTGTGACGTCACTTGACTGAACACTAGTGAGAACGTTCTTATTTTAATTTTGGTCGGTCTTTATAAACACCCACTCACCCTACAGTACCCTCCTACACTGCACCAGTGCGCTGCATGCAGCTACCTATCTGTGACGTCACTAAAAGGACTTAATAATAATGAGAACGTTAAGAATTTAATTAACACCCACTGATTGCATCGTATCTTTCTACACTGTAACAGTGCACTGCAGCAAACTGTGACGTCACTGGAATGGACTGAATAGTAGTGAGAACGTTCTAATTTTCTTAAAACACCAATTGATCGCGCTGGAGCGACCTCTGACGTCACGTAAATAGACTGTTAGTATTGAGAACTTCTAATTTCGATAAACACCCACTGTCCTTACCGTACTTCCCTACACGGTAACCGTGCACTGGAGCAACTGGAGCGACCTGTGACGTCATTCGACAACACATCATGATGGAAAACCTTTTTTCACCAAAGTTAGTATGTAAGTACTAACTTTACTGTAGCATACCTCTACTGCTCGCTGAATTGATTGTGACGTCACATGTGGATTGGTGTTGTTGGATTGTGTTAAAATATAGTAATTAAAGGAACAACAATAGTAACAGGTCTAGCGCACTGACATCTCCCTAAACTGAAACTACACTGGTGTAACCTGTGACGTCTCTAGAACCCCATACACCCAAAAAACTTTCGCAAAAGCCAGTGACCGTACAGTATAATACTTGCGCGCTAGATCGACCTGTGACGTCACTGGACTTGTTTGGTTAGTATATTTTTTAATCACAATGTCCTCAATGTACCGCCCTGTGCTGTGTGCCTGGGGAAATTCGGCGTAATAACAAAATATGGTAAGGATTTTTAGTTTAGTTGAGAATTTGAGAATTACTCTTTTGTTTTTGATTGGAAGCAACGTGTAACAAGTTATAAAGCTGTTCATTCCTCTTTAAAAATATAATTATAATTTACTCAACCTTTAATAATGAGGAAGAAGTGCACTTCACCATATATCGCAGTTAATATTTTATTGAAATCACAAAAAACTATGTACTGAAATCATGACGTGGATATTAAATTCATAATTATTTAAGGTATTTGTCAACAACAACAATGGCTATTATAAAGTTTATTTTCGTTTATATTTCTTAAATGTAAATGATAATGACCCAAAAAAATGTAATGCCGACAATTTACTTATATTTTTGTCATTGGGCACTTTCATAATTTTTAGCGTAACGGTATTATTATCGTAAAAAGTATGGGAATATACGAAGATACTTCTAAATTACGTCCATGATAACGTGCACGTTATAAGTCACCGTGGACAGAAATATAAAAGTGTCTTTATATATTTCCATACATTTTACTGTCCTGTGCTATCTTTATGTTAACGATTATAAAAATGCCCAATTGGTAGCGTAAGATTAGACAGTGAAAATTAGCATTTCACATTTTAAACTCCAATTTAATGACTTAATGAGTTATAAATAGATCAGGCACAAATAAAACAGCAATATTTTTCCATTTGTTGCAAATTACATGCCTTATCGAGTTAATTATATTTTGCTCCATCGGCGTTTGAAGGTTTAATTGCCTTGGCCGAAGGGATGACTTGACAATAGGGATGACAACAGCTTCAGAAATTAATTATGATCTCTTGATCACTGAATTGCCATCCTACTTAAACTTCGAAAAACCGTACTAGTTTTGTTTTCCTTCAAGTCTTCGATTTTGAATTCACCAAAATTACAAAATGAGTACATATATGACGCTGCTAATCTATGACGTCACGCCTAGGTATTTCTAACATTTTTAGAACAAAATGTCGTTTTTGACAGATGATAAAAAGTAACTTAGATGACTAGAATTAGTCGTCCCTATTTAGATTTTTTTAATAGGTGTTGACTCTACCTGATGCACTATACCCTCTATACAGCATTAAAAAGTTAATGAAGCAAAAAAAATATCCCAAGAAGAATATTGTATTAAAAAATTAATAGAAATATGTTTAATCTTCGCCTGTGCCCTATTGTTGCCAGTCTATTTATTCTACTCATTAAAAATCACTGCATGATCTGCCACCGCCCCAAGGATTATTGCGACAATTTTATGAATAATGAAAACCTTCCTAATGGGGCTCTCATAACTTGCCAGAAAGTATTAAATTATTGAGAAGCGTCGGTAAAAGGCGTGCGATGAGATGTACAGATCGTTGACCGAAGTAATCCACATGTAATCTCCTGTTTTTGTTAGGTTGGCAATACAGCACTCAAAAAATGGATTTTCTGTTAAAACAAGACCCTCTCAACTTTCGTCTCAGGTGCATTCTTGTCGAGAACCGTCATTATCTACGATTGTGTCCAGGAATATACTGCAATGTCTTTTTTTTCTCACATCAGCAAAAACAAGTCCGTTTGTATAATTAAGCTATATCTTAAGTATATCGAAACAAAGTGCTTTCTCATATAAAGTTACGAATGCAGTGAAGTTGACTAAACTAATATAAGAAAATAGTTAAAGAACACGACAATTAAAATTGTCAGTAATTATAAAACATTGTCACAAAAGAAATTGCAATATACTCCTAAAATAGATTGTTTGACCCAAACGAAAGGGTTATATAATTCTTTTGCCACTTTATATTTAAAAAAATGTGGAAAAATAAGGGTGAAATCTGCTACGTAGTTAATACTGAGTTTTTGTAAGGTAGGTACCTATCGTTGAAATGATTCCAGAAGTCAGTGGCCAAATTTAAAACTAATCATCCACATACGAAAATGAAAAACTTTCCCTAACAGACCTATACAATATTAACAAAAAAAAAACGGGACTTTCCATACAGAGTTTTCTAATGAGCTGATTAGTATGAGAAGTTATTTTTTTTGTTCTGACTGTATAAGTTGGTCAGTTTTAAGTTTGAAACGTTGTCGAACGATTTTTGTTTCCACCTTGTAAATTGTTTAATTTATTCAAAAGACAATATTTTTTAAATATATTTTTGCATTATTTATAACGCTTTAAATATTTTGTGTGCATGTGTAATTATTTAGGCATTTGTGAATAAAGTTATTATATCAGCTTGTGTTAAAATTAATAGTATAAAACAAATTAAAGACACCTATGAATTTAAATAAGATATTGATTTTTTGTCATAAACCGATCATAGAATATACAATTTATAGTAATCATAAGAACTATATCCAAATTAAGGTCGCTCCCGCCCGGTGCATTTGACGACAAGCGATTCGTGATTATGGCCTTTTAATGTCCTGGAAATTACATATGTTTTTCTTAGGCTCCAGACACACGGACTGCCAAATTGGCAGTCTGGATGCAGTTAGGGCACAACTTACTAGGAGAACTGCATCGAAACTGCCAATTTGCAGCTGGTTTGCAGTCCGTGTCTGGAGCCTTAATGTCCACTTTACTGTAAGTATATTTATTAATTATTGTAAATCATATGTGTAGGCGAGGTCACTTCGATCGATTAGAATGGTATATTTAAAGCACAACGAAAATACATGCGTATGTACTATACATCCTATTTTACCTACGCATTTATTTAACGTTGTCTTTTTTACATTTATTTCAATCCTCACAACTGCAAGAACTTTTTTTACAGAGTTTTCAACTCTTTTAGTTCGTTATGTTAACAAAACACAAGTTTTAGATAATTCGTTTATTAACAGCATATTCTGCACATTTTTTTGAAACTTCTGTCACTGGGGTTCATCGCTAGCTCGGACTAGGTTCCAAACCGAGTCAGATGCCATAAAGGCGCCCTGATTGATAAACTTCTTACACTGGAGTTCGCCGCTAGCCCGGACTAGGCCCCAAACTGAGTCAGATGCCAATAAAGGCGCCTTGAAATACTTCTGACACTGGGGTTCGCCGCTAGCCTGGACTAGACCCCAAACCGAGTCAGATGCCTTACAGATGGCTTGAAAGACTTCCGACATTCAGGTTTGCCACTAGCCCGGCCTATGCCCTAGCTAGTGTGTGGCCTAACGTCCCCAAGTTGGGGAGAGAGCCCCAGCAGTGGGAACGTTTCTACTCGTAATTCTAAACAACTTTCCTCAAGAAACCTACGATTAATGCTCAAATTACATTTCGCACTTCACATTGGTATAAAGTTAGCCTGCCACCAACTGATTGGTATGTTCGAGAAGTCCGCAATTTGTTGTCCGCCTTGTTTAAAAACACCCGATTATGAGGAAGATAGATAGTTAATTAGGATCTTACATAAAATACGGTAGGTACAGCTCGCGCCAAACTTTATTACGGTTCTGAAGTTGGTCGCAAGACGCGTCGTTGTGTTGTAGCACACTTTGGGTGTTAGTGGGAGGTAAAGATACCTGCTACTCGGTTACAGTAAGCACTCGCATCACAGTTCCGATCAGTACTAAAGTTCGGCGCGAGCTGTATTTCAAATCTAAAACAGTTGTCTTCAAAAAATATTCTTAAAAATCAATCGATGTGACCCTAGTAATAAAAACATATAATTTATGGTGTTTTATTATAATGTACTCGTATATTGTATTTGTCCCTTGTTTGTGACAAGTCTATTTATTTTTAGGGTTTTTTTTTACCACAAACACAAGATACCCGAGGTAATTGGTTTATTTGTTGGACAATATATTAATATCTTTGTGTTTTTAAATCGAATCAGCCATTGTTTTCAAAACTAATTATATGCGGGTAGTCCCAATCTCGATTCTCTTAACTTTGTAAGTAGATTATAATAGTTTCATAGGCTATCGTAAGAGATTCATGTTACGCGCCAACTTACGCGATTGCATCCGCTTCTAGCCTCTCTTTTACTCCAAGAACTGACTAGCGTTAGAAGAAGTACCGAAAGATCGTTGATATCCGCAGTCCACTTTAGTTTTTCAAAGGAGATGTATATCAGAAAGTTAATTTCTGATGCAGACAGGAGGTGGATTCAAACGCGCAAGTGGGTAATAAGTATCCTTTCTAGAGTGTAACGTTAATCATAATCAATAGTGTAAGATTACCTGTAAATTAGCTGTCTCGCTCTTTTGTATGTGTTTGGTTGAGATAGAAAGCACAGCACAAATTGTAAGTGCTTGACCTAGCGAATCGCCCATTCCTATAATAAAGTATTGTTTTTATTTTAATTTATATTCTTTTATTGTCAGTTTGTTGATATGATATTTCTTACAATTATTTTGCTTTCGGAACTCTGAACCCATGTCCCAGCTCTGTATCGAAGAACAAATAATCTCCTGTAGTTTTCTAGGGCAAGTTTAATTTTATTGATATTAAGTATTTATGACATTGGCTATTGTTATTAAAGTAAGTACCTGAGTAATCAAACAAAACCACTTTTGTGTTTGAGCGGAAAGGTATATTCTTTTTTTTTTGTAGTTTTGGCTCTACTCTGTTTTAATCACATACCTACTATTTTTTCTTTTTTTTTTCAATTTACTGATTGGCGGACCACAGCAATTCGTAGAAATTATAATATTAATATCTTAGTGTAGTCTATAGCTTTAGTTAAGGTTTTTTAAATATATTTTCTCATAGATTTAAGATATTTTAGAATTTTGATGTTAGCGTTAAAAGAACCAAAAATTCTTATCAAGTACGTGATGTAGGATTATTGGAAAAATTAGCGAAATACAATAATATCGAAGTAAAATTATGAAATTAGCAAGTATTTATTTAAAAGCAGGAGCTGATAATAAAACTGCAACAATAGACTTGTCAAATTAAATGTTGTATTTCAAGAAAATAAAGTCGATAAATAAACACAACAAAAGCATTATTCAATTAATAGCCAAAAAATAATCTATCAATTAAATAAGTAAAGTATACGTATAATCAGTTATTAAAAATGTCAATAAAACTAATCAGTTCTTACAATTACAAAAATTAAAGTAAAATTTAAATATTAAATTAAAGATTGGTCATTTAAAATTTAATACCATACCCCAAATTACTAAATATTTTTTTATATACCCATGTAGGTAAGTATAAATAAAGTAAAAAAAAACATTAATTGAAAAAATGGAAATCCTAATCTACAAAATGAAAAGACAAAATCTAAAAAAATTAAAAGGCAGATGCGCTGGTGTTTCCTCCATCTTGCGCGTCAGTGGCGGCCATTTTGCACGGCGCGCCGTCGGCCATCTTGTCGACGCCGTCCCGCGTCCACTGTGGGTGAATAAATAAAAATTTTAGATCCTCTAATGTTACGAGTAGCAAAGTACTTCGTAATAACAAGGCCTTCAAACAATTAAAATGGCACCGTTTTGCTGCTACCAATAAAGCCTGGATTTCGTAAGCGCCTGTACTTGGTGCTGTACGTCAACTTCATATATTCTGTAGTTTACGGCGTCTAAGTTGAACAGTGCGCAGTGTCATATTTTCAGGTCTCAATCGAAGTGCGGGACGAGACGGTCGCGCGCGGACGCCAGCCGCCGCGTAACCCGCGCGAACGTCAGCCATTTGAGTTTCAACGTATACGCCGCGGATTGTACTTAGTCGGACGTATTGCAATGTTTTTTTACTGTAGGGAAAAGATGTCAAAAAAGGCTGTCTCCTCATGGAAAGTGGTCGTCGCCGCATGTAAGTGTCTTCATTTAATTTCAATAATTATGCTTTATTCTATTGTATTGCTTTTTTGCCTTTCACCAGACACCACCATTGCAGTTATGAGTGCTTTACCGTTTCTCGACGGCCTCGTAATCCCGCTGGCTATCTTGGCGGTAGGTATAAAGCGAGCAGTGGTACCTTGGTACCCAGTCGGACCTTTTAGGATCCTAGCACTATACTACACTACACCAACGAAACTCCCTATCTATATTATTATGAAGAGGCTCATGCGGTAAATGCCGCAGTTGATCTCGAGGACCTGGTCGATAAAAGCCTGATGCACCATCACCCTAGCCAGCTTCCACACGATGCTGGTCAGTTCTACTCGTCTTTCCTACCTTTCAGTACGAATCATCAGTTCCTACCTGTCAGAGGCTCATGCGGCAGATGTCGTCGTTGATCTCGAGGACCTGGTCGATAAAGGCCTGGTGCGCCATCACCCTGGTCAGCTTGCACACGATGTTGGTCAATTCGCCCTCTTTGTAGTTCATCTGAGCGTTGCACAACTCGATCTCTTCCGCTATTTTTGGGGGTATCTGAAAGAGGGGGTTTTTGTGCCTATTAGAAAGTAAAAAAAAAGTTTTTGTTATTTTTGTGTTCCTAACTGCTAATCATTTGATTTATATCTACTTTTTACCATCTGTCAAGAACTAAATCTTTTTGTAAATGTTTGAAATAGCAAGGCGTGACGGCATTGTTTTTCAGCGCCATAGCACAGATGAGATGCTAGTTACTTCGTAAGCCATAGTAGTAGATACTTAGATGTACTAATTTTATGACTGATTAATCAAGAATTGTAGACGTAATGAAAAACAAAGTGATTATTTTTGACGTGATATCGTCTTATAAATTGATGACACTGGCTACATTCACGAAAAAGTGTGACGTCATTATCACGTTACGCCAGTGTGACGTCATTGTCGCGTCACGCCAGTGTGACGTCATTGTCGCGTTACGTCTGAGCCGAGCGTGCATGCGAGAGTTGTACTTGTACTTGTACCCATTCTCTGTAAGAAAAACACGTATCTGTATACGTTTCAAAGTGTGGAGAGCGTTCGCAAGTCCACGGCCGACTAGATTTGCCACGGCCGACTAGATTGTCCCTAATCGAGTTGGTCACGACGACGTGTATCTGGATGACCATAAAGCACACAAGCGTTCGGCTTATTATCACGTAATATTATCGTCCGGAAACCGACTTTACAGACATAGTTTTTTTTAAACATCAGAATTTGAAGCGTTTGTAGCTCAGCGCGACTAGCGTGGTTGAGTCAATCACGCAAGTTACTTGACCTGAAGCACGGTCACTACATGGATAGGTTTGATTGTTAGTGGCATTTTCCTCGACCGTTTCCGTACTTCGTGAGGCACGTTAAACCGTTGCTGCAGGTTGCTATCACTAGATGTCAGTCGTCAAGCCATTTCAGATGTTTATAGGCGGCTTGATAAAATTCCAACAGTTGTATTCGCCACTAGCCCTACAACTACGAAGTAAACTAGTATCACATCTGTGCTACAACCACTAATTTGTGTGGAGTACGGCCTAATCTTCCCGGGTTTGGGTAAAAACCAATGCCTCAACCAACATTAAGGACGTTTATGGATTGGTAACGTAAAATTTCAGATGGAGGGCAATTTAGTGAACAATAAATAAAATAAATAAATATTCTGGGACAAATCACACATGGTCATCTGGTCCCAAAGTAGGATTCCCTGTGTTATGGGTTACCAGAGACTGATATACATACTTATATACGTTTAAATACATACATATATAGATATATTTAACACCCAGACACAGAGCAAACAAATCTGCTCATCACACAAATGCTTGCCCTGGGTGGGGATCGAACCCACAACCCTCGGATCAGTAGTCAAGGGCACTAACCACTGAGCCACCGAGTCAGTTATAACTAATAGTTAATAATTTATTTTTTGATGCAGTTAACTAACGAATAGGCGGCTCGAAGGACCAACTTCTTATATTTAATACTTAATGTTTTCAGGAAGTAAAATGAGTATACAAATTATAAACAACTCCCCAAGGGACCAATGGTTCTCTTGCAAAGTTGGCTTATGAGCTGATCGATTTGTATACGGGGTGTAACAAAATTGGTGTAGGTCCCATTAACTGGGGCACAGTATATATATTAGTACTATGACTGGGGCTTCTACTCATCGTACCGAACAATTTTTGTTCTGACTCAGCTAAAATCTCAAAAAAAGATTTGAACTCTATTCACACAAGACGATCAGCTGATTGACCAATTTTGTGCATTTTCTACGGAGCGTCGAATTTTTTATTGCGAATTTACTATTCCTTGGGAAAGTTGTTCAGTATGATGAGTAGGAGTCCCAGTTAGGGTCCTACTAGGGTCCTACAACATTCTTTTTACACCCTGTATAAACGAAATATCAATTTTTTTGCGAAAGTTTTTCAGTTTCATCTCCTCATTCACCTCCTGAAATGCGTCTGTCGTTCAACCAGTCACCCTAGTAATCAAGCGAGAGAATTCAAAAAGCAGTTTTGTTTATAAAACAAACTTAGAAATCCTAAGTTTTGTATCAATATATCTACACGTAGAACTACTTACTTTGGCTCACAGTAATAAATTGGTCTATTGTATTTTACCATAGACCGTATTGTATTGTAGGTAATTTAAGTGCTTACGTAGCATTTAAATTACCCAACACGGTAAAATACTTTAATTTTGGTTATTGTATGACGGAAGTAGTAAATAGCGTATAAATTGAAGAACTGGCACCTATGACTGTTAATTTTAATATCATTTTTAACCCCTGACGCAAAAAGAGTAGTGTTATAACTTATGAGTTTAAGACGTGTGTATCTGTGTGTCTTTTGTGGCATTGTAGCGCCAAAAGTTTTTTTATGTTTAAAAGGTGACTTGATCGAGAGTGTCATCTTTATATATAAAAGAAAGTCGTGTTAGTTACACCATTTATAACAAGAACGGCTGGACCAATTTTTATTATTTTTGTGTTTTTGCATTTGTCTTCTTCCGGAATACGATATTAGATAAGTATTAAAAATATGATATTCATCAATAAAAAAATAGGGTAGGGTAGTGTAGGTATAGTTAGGATAGGGTAGTGTAGTGTAGGGTAGGATAGTGTAGTGTAGGGTACGGTAGGGAAGTGTAGGGTAGGGTAGTGTAGTGTAAGTTGGAACGAAGTTCGCCGGGACAGCTAGTAAGCTATAATTCAAGAAAATTTGTTCATCCGTTTTTATTATTATTAAAGATAATATAATCAGCTTTTTTCTAGTTGATGAAGAGATGTGAGTAACTTCAACTGGTCTAACCGTTTTGAAATTTGGTAGCCTGTTGCTTTAATGATATTGAAAAAACATGGTTACCTTGACCTAATGCTGCAGCATCACCTAGACTAGAACGTGCAGGACACCCAATTCCTCACCAAATTACAGCACAGGTTTTTTATTTGGGCTAATTGGGCTCATTGTAATAGTCTCAATGAATAGTTTATAGATAGATGATAATAATCTTTAATATAAAAATGAATCGCAAAATGTGTTGGTAAGCGCATAAGTCGAGAACGGCTGGACCGATTTGGCTAATTCTTTTTTTGTCGAGTTCGTTATTGTCAGGAGAAGGTTCTTATGTAGGGTAGGGTAGGGTAGTGTGGTGTAGGGTAGGGTAGTGTAGTGTAGGGTAGGGTAGTGTAGAGTAGTGTAGGGTAGGGTAGTGTAGTGTAGAGTAGAGTAGTGTAGGGTAGGGTAGTGTAGTGTAGGGTAGGGCAGGGCAGTGTAAAGTAAGGCGGTACGTAGTTCGGCGGGACAGCTAGTAATAATATAAAAATAATAAATATTATCATTGTCGAATGTCGGGATTCCTTAATTTTTTTTATTATAATTACCCAAGTAGGAGGGCATTCTTTTTCGGGTGTATGTATGTGATGTGAATATAGTATTTGCTATACGTAGGTGTATTTAAGCCAAGCCTGTAGCCTAAACCTAAAGGATTAATTTTGTTTTGAAGTGCAAAGTGTCGTTAGATTCGTCTTGATTTCTTGAGAGATATACTATGGATACATCGGTTTAATTGTTTTTTAAGTGACTCAAGTTATTGACTCAAAAACTTGTCTAAGGGATCCTGGTGGACCAACCCTAAACGAACCGATGAATTAAAATCTTGTCATAAGGGATCCTGGTGGACCAACCTAAACGAACTAATGAATTAAAAACTTTTCTAAGGGATCCTGTTGGACCAAGCCTAAACGAACTGATGAATTAAAACTTGTCTAAGGGATAGGGATCCTGGTGAACCAACCCTATTCAAACTGATGAATTAATAACTTGTCTGAGGAATCCTGGTGGACCAACCGTAAACGAACTGAAAAGGGTACCTATAAGAATCGGATACAATATATAGGTATTTAATGTTGCAATGTGATGAAACTTAACATATTTTCACCTTGTTGTGATGAGTTCAGGGATCCTGGTGGACCAACCTGTAAAAACCATCTTATTTGTTCGATTTTTGTACTATTGCCAAGTTGAATCATTTTATATTAACAACATACCGGATAAAACAAGAAAACCTTGATTAGATATTTTTTTAAATTTCCATCAGGTATCATCTGTCACTTTAAAATATGCAGAAAAAAGCATTTGGTGTATGTAAGTAATTTTATACATTCTACAAGGTTCTATTTTACATTTCAGTTTAGTAGGTGCCTACCTTTTTTTTTATTAGACACAGAGACAGAAATGGAAATCGTGGAAATCCTTGGGGGAGGCCTTTGTCCAGCAGCGGACGTTTTTCGGCTTGACATGATGATGATGAATTAGAGGCAGTCATATATAATCATGGTCATAAAGTAAGTAATCAATATTTTGAACAAGTCGTCCCCTCGTGATTTTGATTAACTTTCCCCGAGAAAAGCTTCTCATAGTTTCACATCGGTCAGTCCAGTCCAGATAAATTCAGTTATTTCACCAAAGTTTCATTGGGCAAAGTTATACGTGAACAACTCACCTGTAAGGATCATGGGTAGGATCCTTTAAATATCGAGTTACGAATAAAGTAGGACCTTACGTGTTGGTCCTTCGAGCCGGATTAAATAAGAAAGTTGTACTAATCGTCTCGTCATGCAGAGCCAAAGGGGCAACTTACATTGTTCGAGTCCGCAAAAGTGCTAAATTTGTACTTGGTTTTGATCTTCTCTGTTCCGTTGTCGAAGAACAGTGTGAACTGCGAGTCCTTTCCCCTTCCCCCCACGGGGAAGTACAGGCCGGCTACCAGGTGGCCCTTCTGGTCACGTGACAGGAGACTCCTGCAATATTAGGATAGGTAAATATTTGTGAACTATCAAATGTCCTTTGAATCGTACGTGAGAATTTAGAAAATAGTTGCTCGAAGATGAGATGATATTAGAACAGCGCTGGTTGGTATGCCTCCACCAATTTGCCCCTCAAGGTATAAGTAATCTTTCCAGCATGTTGGCATTTATATATGTATAAAAATGAACCCCTTTTCTTCTAGTCATCGCATCACGCGTGAACTGCTGGACCGATTTCGCAATTTTTTTTTGTTGAGTTCGTTATTGTCGGGAAAAGGTTCTTATGTAGTGTAGTGTAGGGTAGGGTAGGGTAGTATAGTGTAGGGTAGGGTAAGTGTAGTGTAAGGGTGGTACGAAGTTCGTCGGGACAGCTAGTATTTTAATATTTTTTGAACTTTTTATATATGTACAACTAGCTGTTTCCCGCGACTTCACCCGCGTGGACTTCGTTTCTTTGAATTTTCGAGGGTACGCAGTGCGCAAGCCGCAAGCAGCTCGCGAGCGTGAAAAAGAGTAGCCTATGTGTTAATCCAGGTCCTGTCTGTCTACATACCAAATTTCAGCCAGATCCGTTCAGTAGTTTTTGCGTAAAGAAGTAACAAACATACACACTCACAAACTTTCGCCTTTATAATATTAGTGTGATATACAAAGTGTCGAATCAGCTCATAGATTTTTACGAGAAATAGATTTTTTTACGATTTTATAGAACTAAAATGTTGTTTATATTCGTGAGTATAGAAACCCCCCCTCCCCCCACAAAATGTGTTCTATTTTACCTAGAACCCTGTACCTATACGAGTTATCATGAGGACTTGATGGAGACAGCTCGTCAGTTGTCCTATATTCAACTCGCATTGATGTATTCCTGCTTGAAGATAAGAGAGCCAGTTCTCCATTGCGTTTGGGATCTTGGTAAGCCCGCTTCCATCTTAGGCATCATCGTCACTTACCATAAGGTGAGATGATGCTAAGGGTTTACCAATTATGATTTATGAATAAAAAAAAAATCTAGAAGGCGTTGTTGTTATTCAGTGGGAAATAACATAAAATGGTGTGAAATGAACAGAAATGAATGGCTCTGTTTTCTTCTACGACTCCTGCTCCATAAGTTGATTAAAGATATTACAACTCATCATGTCAGCTAATATACGTCCCGACCGAGGGGCTCGAGCCTACCCTGAATTAGGGTGATCGGGCCTTAGTCGACCACGCGGGCCCAGTGCGGGTTGGTCAACTTCACACACAACCTGCGAGTTTCTTCGCAAGCGTGTGCAGGTTTCCTCACGATGTTTTCCTTCACCGTAAGAGCGTCGGATAAACGTAAATATGAAATCTAAATTCGAAATCACATTGGTACTTGGCAGGATTCGAATCACGACATCCCGGGCAGGAAGCGGCGTACCCAGCCGTTACGCCACCGATGCGAGTACGTTTGGCTGCACCTCACCTGATGGTAAGTGCCGATGCAGCCGAGGATGTGACACGCAAACTCAAATAGTGCCTATTCACTCTCGTCTTGAAGATTCCTAAATTGTACGAATCGGGGAATACAGACGCCGGAAGGGAATTCCACTCCTTGGCCGTTCGCATGATAAACGAAGACGCAAAACGCTTCGTGCGTAAAGGTGGAACATTGACGACAAAGGGATGGAACCGCCCTCCGCGCCTGGTTGTCCGATGATTTACAACTATTTTAACTTAAGTGGAAGTTACTTAAGTACAGTTACAACTAAGTCCGTTAGGTTTGTTCTCGAGTCGTGACCGCGCACCGGAAAACACCCAATGCCTCCCACTCAATGGACGGACGATCTGATGAAAGGTCGCGGGCAGCGCAGGTCCGGTCGTTGCAGAAACCCTTGGGGAAGCCCTTTGATCAGCTGTAAACAACTTACCTGAAGTTGTAGACCAGATTCCTCCTCTCCGTCACGTTAACACCATCCAGGTAAGGCCTGGAAGCGTACACCAGAGACGTCTGGCACTTGACGGCGCCCTCCCGGGTCTCCTTCTCGTGCCACTCCAGGTACGCGCTGTTCTGCGGGTTGTACGTGTAGTTGTACTCTTTGCGGCAGTGCGGCTCGTCTGATTGGGTGAACCAGCCTGGAAAAGAAGTTTTTTTTTTAAATACACAATTGGTAAGCCCTTGGCATCATCTCATCTGATGGTAAGTGACGATGATGCCGAAGATGGAAACGGGCTTACCAAGATTCCCCAACGCAATAGAGAACTGGCTATCTTATCTTCAAGCCGGAACACATGAATATTGTTAACACTGATGTTTGGCGGCAAGACTTAGATAAGATGGTGGTAGCTAGCCAGGCGGGCTTAGAAAATGCTCTACCACCAACCAAACCGAGTCTTACAAGATGGCCCCACTGGGAATCGAACCCGCGACCTCCTGGTGTGAAGCGAATGGACTAACCATTACGCCACGGTTTGTTTTGTTCAAGCCTTTTAATTAAACAGAAACCATCGTCACCGTTTTTTTGCGATTTGACCATGGGTTCCATGGGGTAAGTTGTTCAGTTCCATGGGTAGAAGCACCAGTTAAAATAGTTTCAGCTAATTTTGTTACATCTTATATTATATATTTTTTTATGTGTGTTCGCAGATAACTTCGTCGTTTATGAACAGATTTTGATGATTCTTTTTTGTTGGTTAGGAGATATCCCAAGGGTGGTACCATGATAAGGAAACCAGGATCTGATTATGGCATCCCAGAGAAATCCAGGGGAACCTTAGTTTCCTGTTTGAAGTCGGGTTTTTTTTTTGTTCAAAATTATCATTTCTCGTACTAATATAAGTTAAACACTTTTAACATCCATGATCACGACATCAAATAATGTTTAATATAACCTGTACGAACAGTATAATTGTTGCTGTGTTCCGCAAAATTTATATGAATATGAATCATTTCAAACTGACATTGTGCTCTTAAACTGTTAAACTATTTTATAATTTAGTGTGCCTGAAATAAAGATTTTATTAATTATTCATTTTGACGTAAGTGCGCCTTGGGGTCACCCATCAATTTCACAGGCATACGCAAATAAAAGTAATACCTACTTAATTAATGAAACTTTCCTTAGCTTGTTTGTGATCATAAATGTAGGTGTTCGGTACGCTCCCCCCCCCCCCCCCCTGCCTCGAGAGACACGAGAAGGCCGCTAACCCCCCATTGACCTGACCCACTAACTTCACCTTGTATTGCATGCCAGCCATGCATTGCAAAAGGCACGTTGCTTAGTTGCCAAGAACGCAACAAACAATTCGCTTGAGAAACGTTTTTCGAGGAATCTGTATATACAGGACGTAACAAAATTGGTGTAGGTCGTCATACTGAACAACTTATGAATGTAACGAAATATCGCAATCCAAAATCCATCATGTCGTTTAGGCTACAGGCTTAGCCAAAGAAATAGACATACATACTTAAACCCTAAAAGCATTAAGTACCCTCTTTTTGACAGTTGGGTGAACCCGTAGACAATTCTCAAAAAAAAATTGGACCCTCTATACCAAATGCACAAAATCGGTCGATCAGCTGATCGATTTGTATGAAGAGTAAACAATTTTTTTACGTTTTTAGCAAAGTCGTAGAACAAAAGTTGTTCAATAAGATGAGTAGAAGCCCCAGTTAACGGGACTACACCAATTTTGTTACACCCTGTATATGTATAAAAGGAAAAGGTGACTGACTGGTATATCAACGCACAGCCGAAACCACTGAACATGACTTAACGGATTTCGCTGTTTTTTTTTTACAATTGGTAAGCCCTTGGCATCATCTATAGATAGCAATTAGGACATGGGCATCCGCTAAGAAATGATTTTGGGTAATTCCCACGGAAATGGCAAAAAACGGGATCTGCGCGGGCGAAGCCGCGGGCACCCACTAGTCGTAAATAAATTTATATGTGTTTACCTATAAAATTGTCAATTCAGTCATTACCCGACTGCCTCAGAAGGAGGGTTATGTTTTTCAAGTGTATGTATGTATATTTCTATGTTCCCTGCGACGGCCTGAACGGCTTGAAGGATTTTAACGTAAGAGGTATCGTTTGATTCGTCTTGATCCTGTTACCCGATACTTTTTTACCCGAATGGCCAAAAAGAGCGGTTAAGTTTTAACGCAGTCGGGCTTTTAATTTTTAATAAATTCCTAAAGTTATTAAATGCCGATTTTTATAGAAAAAAAAGCTCTTGTTATTGACCATATTATGATGATCTTATGGTATTTTATTAATTAGTGATTAGTGTGATGTCTTTCATGTTCCGATCCCCAGAGTTACGTAGCTTAGGCATTTAAAGCGTCATTGCGAGTACTTCATTTGAACTTGTACTATTATTATCATCTGTGGCTTAGGTACCATTGAATGGAACTAAGGCGTTTTCTAATTGGTCCGATGGGGCATTTTTTGACTAGTTAATTTTCCTGAAAATGACGAAATATTATGCGAGGTGTTTCCCAACATGACATTAGTAACGAAGAAACTGCTGCGATGACTCTAGAGCGCAGCGTTAAAGTCTTATTCATGACAACTGGACTTCGGTTAGGTAACGACTTAATATTATTATTATCTGTGTGAGTAAATGAAACTCACCAGTATGCGGGTACGCGCGATCAGCCATGACTGTTATGATCCTGGCGACATGGTATCCAGGGTCAGCCAGCAGCAGCCCAGCGCGTCCGTCCACTCGGATGTGCACGCCCACCATGACGTGCTCCTTCTCCGCGGCCAGCACCGCCGCCGGGCTGTCTCCGCACGCCACGTACTCCCGCACGTCCACCACGGCTTCCTCGCACGAGAGCAGCGCCGTCGCCTCCCCGAAACCGGGAAACTCCTTCTCCAAACCCCGCCATCTCCTCATCAATTCTAGTCCAAGACCGACACATGTGTGCTTTTTAGGTCGAATCGGTGGCGCGTACTTCTCGAAAACTTTGTGAAGCGATTCAGAAGAGACGCGTTTCTCGAATGTCTCGAACAGCGAGATGAAGTTGCTGACAGAGTCGTAGTTGTCGGTGACGAGCAGACGGCGCAGGACGGCCTCGGCCTGTGTGACCAGGTCCTCGTGCTGGCGCGGGGAGAGCGAGAGCGGCTGGCGGGCGGGGCCCCACCGCGCGGGCGGTAGGGGCGAGGCTGTCACGAGGCAGGGGGTAGGTGCCCCCGCGTCCGTAGCGAGTCAACTCGGCCACTCGGCGCCCCAGCGGCCCACGGCCGGGGCCGCTGGGTCCGCCTCGGCTCCGGGGCTCTCCCACCGCGCGTCATCGCGTGCTTCCTGGGCTACGTCGTCGGCGCTCTTACCGAGCGCCTCACGCTGCCTCTCTATCGCCAATGATGACGGTTTTTCACGATCTGGTGGAAAGAAAAGAACCACTGTTAGTAACCTCTATCTTTGCAACTGTCGCTTTTTCAATAATTATAAGGGTATATAAGGTTCTCGAGTGGCGACCGCGCAACGGAAAACGTAGCGTAGGCAGGCCTCGCACGCGGTGGACCGACGACCTGGTGAAGATCGCGCTAGGCCGATGGATGCAGGCAGCGCAGGACCGGTCGTCGTGGAAATCCTTGGGGGAGGCCTTTGTCCAGCAGTGGACGATTTTCGGCTGATATGATGATGATGATGAAGGTACCCAAAGACTGTAGGTTTCTCAACTCCTTTTTCGTGGATTTAAAATCTTGCTCTAGTTGGCACCCTATATGACATACTCTATATGCATACATAAGCCCTATCTATCTACGTAGGAACTTAAAAGTTATTTTTCTATTCACAATTGGCAAGCACTATTTTCCCATCATTTATATGTAATAAATCTTCTGACGTTAGTGAACTAGTAATTATACTTGGCTTGTTTTAACACAGTTACCCAAGATGATATTGCTCTGATTTAAATAGGCTGTAGACGTTGAAAATGATAGCTTAGTAGCAATCATCATATTTCCCATGTACGTCCCCACCGAGGGGCTTAAACCTACCTCGAATTAGGGCGATCGGGCCTTAGTCTTGCACGCAGGCCCAGTGCGGATTGATCCTTCACACACAACCTTCGAGTTTCTTTGCAGGCGAGTGCAGGTTTCCTCACGATGTTTTCCTTCACCGTAAGAGCAAGTACTCTTTATTATACTGTGCTAAGAGCGTCGGATCAACGTACTAATATATCGAAATTCGAAAACACATTGGTACGTTGCAGGATTTGAACCACGACCAGGAGGTAGCGGGTGTAGACGGACGCCACCGACAGTTAGTAGCTATATACGCATGAAACCCTGTTGTCACTGATGATTTTGATTATACATACTTACCTATTTATAGATTGTTTATCATCCCGATACTTATCAATATCATTGAAGCATCGACAATCTTTTTGAAATGTATTGCGCATTTTATTTTTAATGACGTTTTGTCTCTAAATCATTCTAACGACAGCTGATTGATGTCAATTTAATCGTCGTTATTTTTTTTTGTCAGCGGCTCGTATATATCTAATCTCTTATCATATCAGCAAGTTTAGCAGACGAAGGCTAAAGGCTTATCATATTATGTGATTTTTCATGATGATTGACAGACAAGTGACACGCACGACAGCTTCTTAATCCATCTCAACTCAATTTCAACATAATATTTTGTAGTTACTTGCAAAAAATGTCGTTTCTTATCAGTAGCAAAGTATTTATGTATATTAGTGCTAACATACAGTATGGACACTCCCTGCCGCTTTCTAGATTCCGACCTCACCCCCTCGCCCTCGTCACCCAGATTGATACAGATTGGTTATAGTTTGGTTCTTGAACGTACCTATAGGATTTCACCGTGATTTTGTTTGCTCCGTCACTTAATTTTGTTTTTAGAAATGTCATTTCACGACCGTTGTATGCAGTGTCTGGGATGTGTCAGGTACTTAGATTAGATATTCGTTATAAAAATGCCACCTACCATAGTCAATCCAACTGAAAATTTTTGTAAATCCAACTGAAAATTTTTGTAAATCCAACTGAAAATTTTAGTTAGTCGACTATTACTCATAAACTATTGGCTTATCAATTAAGGATTAAAAACAATGAAAAAACTAAGAAAGCCTACTCGGCCGTAATAGTTTTCCTTCAAAATTGATTAAATGTCATCAATAATGACATTTAATTCATCATATCAGCCGAAAGACGTCCACTGCTAGACACAGGCCTAGTGTGAACTTGAGAAGCGAATGGACTAAACATTAGGCCATGAAGGCAGTAGTTTCTTGACTATACTAGCTAGAGGCTATACACATAATAAAATCAATCAATTGTATGTATAAAACTTTGAAATAAAACACATCTGATGTCAGAATTAGTCATAGTCACACATACCCAATTACCCATACACACATAGTCAGAGTGGTGTACTCTGAATCTATTACTACGGAAGGAAACGCGCCTACGTATAAATTTACATATTGAACAAAGCTCTTTGTTTTAATTATTAGCTAGCTGACAATGCGTTTACCCAATGAAGGTTATTTACTGCTATACATTCCTCGACTACATCGTCACTACATCACGTGAGTTTTAGTCTACAATAAAGAATGCTAAAAACTATTGTCCCTCTAAAAATTAAATATAATTAAAAAGACAACTACGATATATTTTATTCAAATACTGTGTTCTAAATGTGTACGACTAAGTGAAACGTGGTGAAACTTGCAACTGTAACACATTATAAAAATATTACGTCTTTACCTATGAAATTGCCGATTGTATAAAAAAGTTTAAAGATGAAAATGAATATTAAGAACAATAGTTATTAAAACAAAGTTTATTCTCAAAATAGCATTAGACTAGTAGAAATTAAATGGTGGTAAACATATGCCTATTAATTAGATATTTTAAGAGCACGGCGGCTTTAACCCCATGAAGTCGGGTTTTTTCACCTCAAAAAATCACTTTTATTGAGGCAAAAAATACACATTTTTAATTTTAAAGCTCTAGAGTAATCGCGGCAGTTTCTTCATTAATAATGTCATATTTGGGAATACCCCGCATAAGATTTCGTCACTTTCAGGAAAATTCAAGAAAATAAACTAGTCTAAAAAATTGCCCCATCTGACCACTAAGAAAACGCCTTTGTTGCATTCAATAGTACATAGCTCAGGAGATTGAAACACGAAAATAAAAGACCATAATTATAAGTAGTTTCACCATAAGGTCAATAATAAAAAAAACAATAACTTTTTTATTTTCAATAAAAATTGGCATTGTACTTCAAAAACTGAATCGGCAATTTCATAGGTAAAGACCTATTAACATAAATGAACTAGAAAAATGTATAAGACCTAGTAATATGCGTAATTTGTCATATCTTTCATTGTTTTGTACTCGTATACCTAAATCAAATAATGAAGATGTTAAGAGAGTCTGGAGGTGCAATCGGCAATTAATTTCATAGATAAAGACCTAATATTATTCATGTAGGGTTCACATTCCTATTTAACTGAACCATCAGGTAACTAACATAAACGTAGAATGACCACATACGTGTACCAGTGGATAGATACTTAAGTTTCAGTTTAATAAGTGGGATTGTTCCATCCGATCGATACCGATCGTAATCTTAACCAAATGACAACATAGTGTCGACGCGACGACGCCTCTTTGTTCTGCGAAACTTCCTAACTTGCAACGTATATGTGCAATTAATGTTTTATTATTCATGTCCACGTGTGAGTGTGACGTAATTCGAAACGATTTTTTTTAAAATAAATTAAGTGTGACACGAATTAAATAAGAAAATGTTTACCTATATTATTCCGATTTTGTGCTGTTTACCCAGAACTAGGTAGGTGTAGTACGTCCGTTATTATATTAAGTACATACTAGATTTTGCCAGCGGCTTCGCTCGCTTGAACATAGTTTCTACGACTGTCTTCGAGGGTGCGCAGTGCGCGAGCCGAAAGCGGAAAAAAGGAGCCTATATGTTAATCCAGATCCTAAGCTGTCTACCTACCAAATTTCAGCCAGATATGTTCAGTAGTTAGTTAGTTTTCGCGTAAACATTGTTTTTGTCTGTCGTGCTGTCGAGCGTGGGAACTAAGTCAACTCTAGATCCCTTGGGAACTATGTTGGGCTATTCTAATTAGTAGTCAATTAGATAATCAGTATTAATTAGCACGTCAATCCTTCGCTTCATTGTGACGTGACATAAATTAACAAAGAAGAGAGAGTTAACAGCTATCCCACGGGAACCACTTATGAAATCGGGGTAAAAAGTAGCCTATATGTTAATCCACGACCTAACCTACAGTTTGTTAACAAGTGTGCCAAGCTTCATCCTGATCCGTCCAGTGGTTGAAGTGTGAAAGAGTAACAAACCATCCATACATACAAACTTTCATATTTATAATATTAAGTAGGATAATTATTAATTATCATCTCATCCGGACCACCTACTGTTGGATAGAGCCTAATCCATTAGGAGACGTACCCATACTACGTGACCAATTTGGGCAATCCCCCCCCCCTTCTGTGACCACATGTAGCGTATGTCACCTGGTTTTCACGAAAATACAAAGTTTCTCTATATAATAAAAACACACAAAACTGTGCACAAGTATTAAAATTGATTTCTAATAAAACTATTGCAATTGACCATGTGTACTATATCGGAAATTCTATCCCCATAACCGGTCATACGTAATAATTTAAAGTTATTTTTTTTATTTATACCTCGAGTCGTGTGTGTTTGAAATAGCATGGTGTGACGTCATGGTTCTTCAAAGACTAATTTTGTGAATTCAATAAAATACCTAGTTAAAAATTGAAGACTGAATGAAACAAAAAGTGTTTTATTTTTGTAAATTTCAGGAGAGCAGTGTTTAGGAAATTATATTTCATGCTCAAATATTTTTTACCCACGACGGAACGAAGAAAGTTTAGGTTACGAAGTAAACTATTTAGTAATCTGTGGTTTAGGGTTTAGGGTGAGTAAGAGGTTTTGTGTTTGTATGTGCCAACGAATGTTGCTATTTATCTCGAAAACTACTGGGCCGATTTCCTTGTGGCTTTTTGCATTTAAAAGGTATCATCTCAGAGTAGGTTCTTAGACATGTTTTATGGCGGTAGACCATCAGGGAGCGATGCAGCAGCTAGGATGGTTGGCGCTTGAGGGCTTCTCGGGAACTATTCAACCGATTCCGCTGCGGTTTTTTCTTTGTATGAGTATTATATTTATCAGACTGTCCAAAACGAATATTAAAGTTTTTCGGGTGTATGTATGTCTGTCTGTTTCTTTAGCTGAGCCTTTAGCCGGTTTGATAGATTTTGGAGTGCGAGGTCTGGTTAGATTGGTCTTGACCCCGAAAGTGACTTAAGATTAATTTTAACCCGACTGCCCGAAAAAGTGGGGTAATGATTTTAGCAGTCGGGTTTTTAATTTGTGTAAATTGGTATGGTTATTCAGAGCAAGTCTAGACATGTTTTACAGTCGTAGACCATCAGGGGGCGCTGCAGCTCAATAAAAAATTATAAACCATGCATATGTAACGAACGAAAGATCATAAGAAATAACTACTTCATATTACTTCTACGACATACGGACAACATAACCGTTGAGAGTAAGTAGTTCAAGGCTTTAAATGGGAAGGAGAACTTACTGAACGTAGGTACTAACTTCCTAAAAAGTTTAAAATAAAAAGCAAAATAAAAAATTGGTTGTCTGTAAAGTCGGTTTACGGACGATAGTTTAACTAGGGATGCCTCGATACGCCTTTTTGCCGATACGATACCGATAATCTTATAAAAATATCGGCGATACTGATACCGATACCGATACGCTTATTGAATTCAAAAAGGAAGGTAGAATAAATAAAACACAATTATTTATTAGTTTTAGTAATCAAAATTAACATTTATAAGATTTTTTTTTTAAAAACAAAGCATTCTTGAGTTTTGCGGGCAAAGGCGATTTCGCAAGTCTGTTTGAATAAGACCTGCGGTGGAAAATAGTCTCTCAGATGCGACAGATGCCTCGTTTGCAACGAAATAGATGGGACAACACGCGCGTTTACATTACATTTTTAAAGCGCGAAATTTGAAAAGTATCGTTGAATCTGCCATAAAAATATCGCCGATACCGATATATCGGCAAACCCGAAGTATCGCCGATATATCGGTATCGGATGCATCCCTAAGTTTAACGTCATACATAACGTAACGGGACAATGAGTCATCCTTTTTCGTGCGTGCAGGCGGCGTCCATCGATTTATTAGACGTAGTCACGTCAAAAACTCTGAAAAGGTCTACGCCGGGTGTTAAAACGTATTTGAAAAAGGAATAAATAACTTTTTTAAAGTCCCCCGACTAGAGGGAAATAAGAAACTAAAGATAAAATAAAAAAAAGAAACAAGAAATTCCGTCAGGAACGTTTAATCCTTTTTCAAATACGTTTTAACACCCGGCGGCGTGAACTTGTTAAAAAATTTTTTTTTGATACTTTTCAGTAAAAATTTTCCGTAGTCAGGTTTTGAGTTTTGATAACCTTTATTTTATGCTTTTTATGATGCAGTCAACTAAATGTTTACCTTTTTTATATCATGTGTTACATGGCAGTCATCAATATTAGATCTGTATTGTATTGCGTGTGTTTTTTCATTTAATAATGCTGTAATATATTACGCAGGAATCTATCTTATCAAGGCCAACTATCGAATTGGTCTGATAATTTGATAAACACACATTGGTTGCTTATTCTAACATGGCTGAAATCAAGTGTAGTCTTTTGAAATGCGATCATAATTCATTATACTCTACCTACGCAGTGTTTCCTGAAACCTTAAAATGGGAAACCCCCTTTTTTAAAAATAATTGGAAAGAGTTAAGCATTACAAATGCATAGAACTCCCGTGTATCAACTCCGCTTAGTTACCGAGTGATACATTTTTGAAAATGTTTTTTTTATATCGTTAAATCGAAAAATATTTTTTATTAGAAAAGGTACGCGCTAGAATTTTTTAATTTTATAGGTATTTAGAGGAATTCAAACAATAAATTTTAAACATAAATTTGAAATTTTGAGCATCACCGCAAAGTCGCCTGTCTATCGGTATTCTATCGAATTCATTTCGGAGAGTGCGCGCATGAACTTTACGACCTCATTCCCCCGGCTCCATTCCACCGTCGGTCAACGAGACGCAGGGAGGGGTTGCACCCCTTTGTTGTTGATGTTCCACCTTTTTGCACGAATCGTTACGCTTTTTTATTTATTTTGCGTACAGACAGCGCAAGAGTGGAACTCCTTGCCTGTGTCGTGTTTCCCGTTTCCTATAATTTGGGGATCTTCAAGGCAAGAGTGAATAGGCATTATTTGAGTTTGCGTGTACCATCCTCGACTGCATCATCACTTGCCATCAGGTGAGTTGCAGTCAAACGCACTCAAATTTTTATTAAAAAAAATGAAACTAATAATATACTTTGGTAGTACGTAGTATTTCGATCAGAATCAGAATCAAAATCAGAGATTTATTTTTGACTAGCTTTTGCCCGCGGCTTCGCCCACGTGGACATAGCTTTTATGACTCTTTTTGAGGGTGAGTGGTGCGCGAGCCGCAATCAGCTCGCAAGCGTGGACATGAGTTTTCTCCAGGTACCTCAGGAACTGTATCGGGCTATTCAGATTAGCAGTCTTTGTCACTTCTGCGGAAACCGCTGGTCCGCGAGGCTCCGTTAGGGACCTGCTAAAGGAGATATATGTGTCTTTAGCACAATCAGTTTTGATATACTGTATACCCATTTGGGGTGGAGCGGCCAAAACTCGTTTCCTAGAAGTAGAAAGGGCACAACGTAGTCTTATCAAAGTGATATATTTCAAGAAAATGACATTCCCCACGGAAGATCTATATCACCTTTCTGGTTTGCTGACAGTAAGACAATTATATATTACACTGGCAGTCCTAAGGAAACATACCATTTTACCATACGATTCTAGCATTATGAGTAGAAGAAGGAAAGATATTGTCGCGAAAGTACCTAGAACAAATACTGTATTCGCTAGTAGACAATTTAATAAACGTGTGTCTCATTTGTACAATTTAGTTAATAAAGATCTTGATATTTATAGCAAATTATATTATGAATGCAAGAAAACTATAACAAAATGGCTACAGACTAAGAATTATGACGAAACTGAAAAGTTATTAGACCACTCATAGTAGGTACGCACACACACACACACACGCACACACCACACACACACACACACACACACACACACACGCACACACACACACAACACAACACAACCCACGCATATACATGCACCTAATTTTATTCTAAATAGTTTTAATTTTTTTTTTACCTTATTATTATTATTTTTGTAAGTTTTGTTTTTATTGGTTTTTGTTTTTATTGGTTTTGTATAATCAGCTTAGGTATAGTTTCTATAGTATGTAAAGATAAGGAAGAGCGGTGCCTCCTGACACAGGCTTTTTTTAGCTTAAAAGGAGGCTCCAGCCATAGTCGTGTATAGCATTACCTATATGGAGAAAATAAACATTTTTTATTTTTTATTTATTTTATTTTTATTTCCCACCCCCTCAACAAATTCTATACAAAAAATCACTTTAATCCGTTGCTCCGTTGCGACGCCACTGACGTGCGCGAGCGTAGAAAACAGTTGTCCCCAGATCCCTCGGGAACTATGTCAGGATATACTTATAAGTAAATTATATCATTTTCCACCTCATCTCTGTGCTAAAAATCACTCCAATCTATTTTTTCGATACGATTTTATATAAAACGAACAAAGAGAATTGTTTTAGTTTCCTCAGGAACTGCATCGGGCTATGATAATTTCCACAGATAAAAGGTTGACTATTTCATTTCCAGTGATACAGGCTACCTACATGCCAAATTTCATCAAGATTCATAGAGGTGTTGAAGTGTGAATAGGTAACAAACAAACAAACACATTTTCACATTTATAATATTACGTAAGGATTTCTAAATATTACATAAAATATAGAGCGTCAGTGGCAAAACGGTTAGGGCCACTACCTCCTGTCCGGAAGGCCGTGGTTCGAATCCTGCCACTTATCAATATCTATACGAATATCGATTTCATACTGGTATGTACGTTTATCCGACGCTCTTACGGTGAGAAAAACATCGTGAGGAAACCTGCACACGCCTTCGAAGAAATTCGAAGCTTATGTGTGAAGTCAATCAACCCGCAATGGGCCCGCGTGATCGTCTAAGGCCAGATCGCCCTAACTCGGGGTAGGTTGAGCCCCTTGGTGGGGACGTATATAAACTGATATGATGAAATAACATATATACCTATATTATCAAAAACTAATTCAAATCATTATAGGTATCAATCTAGTAATAAAATTTCCTAACAATATTAATATGGGTCAAATACTCGAGTCGTATCAGCTCCAAAGGAGCCCAAGACGCACTTCTCGTTGCCGCGCTGGATGGCAATAGACAACCTTAGCAGCAGGTAGGACCTCACGTCACATCTCCTCTCTCGAAGGCGAAGGCCAATCTCCTTTGTGAAGGCAAAGGCCTTTGAGGGTTCAGCAGCCGGTTGTCTCACAGACCAGCGGCACAAAGCAGTAATTTGCTTCCAAACCGAGTACTTATTATGCTTCTTTCTCGCCGAAAATTGAGCAGCAGTACCGTACAGTGAGGCAGAAAAAGTGGCAGAAAAGACACATTCCTCTCTGCCATAGCACCTGTTTAAACCCTCCAGCCTTTTGCCATCAGATCGACTAAAGCCCGGCCGGCGGCTGCATCAAAGATGGAATATTTTATCTGGCCGAGACCAGTGCCCTCCGAGTGAGGTCATTAAGGAATTGGTGACGTGGGAATCTTCACAAACACGACTGCAACTCAGTGAGTGGTGGCCAATTGCCTGCACCGTGGACCCGCAAATACATTAATGAGGTTCACAGATATTGATATTGCAGGCGGAGAGCAACTGCCACACGCAAATAGTCGCCGTCAGAAGAGTTCCCATATCTGTGCCTCCTGTTAAAAGATGCTAAACTTGATTTATGTGTTTTTATTTTTTTTACACGATTGGAATGTGTAAAAAAATACCTTTTTGTTCGTCTATGAAACACATCGCTATCGTACCATAGTTCCAGAGTTTAAAGTAGCGTATGCTGAAAAATACATAAAAGAAATCCACTCAAAAGTATGAAAAAATATTTTAATGTTTTAATACAACTTAAGCGCGTTTTATTATCCCTGCAGTGCCATCTATTGACATTCTGCTACTATGATTATAATGTTAATGTATAGAAAAAAGTACTCTATTGTTATTATTTTAAGTATCGATAGATAATTTCCCACGGGACCTCTTTAGTTTTCCCGGATAAAGAATACCCGACTATACAATGATGGTAAAAACACCCCATCCCAATGTAAAGGTTTCATTTTGTTACGTTGAGTCATTCTAAAGATAAAATTTTTTGCCTTCCTGTAGGAACCCTAATTTTTTTGGGATTCACAATGTCCCAATTTTAGTTCGCTATAAGGGTATCAACATGTAAAATTTGATTGTAATAGGTCAAGCCACATTTGCGTGGTGAGCCATTCTATTAATGAATACTTTTGATTTTCCCACGGGAACTCTTGAATTTTCTGGGATAAAAAGTATCCTATATGTTAACCCGGGCCATAAGGAACCACCATACAAAATTTCATCAAAATCGGCCTGGTAGTTTTTGCGTGATGCGCGAACATACAGACAGACAGACAGACAGACAGACAGACAAAAATTCCAAAAGTTATTGTTTTGGCCTCTGTATCGTTAGTAATGTCCACCACAGTTATTATTTTCCAAAAATATTTCATGTACAGACACGACCCCGTTACAGTTTTATTATATTATAGATTATGGTACAAAGATTTTCACATAATCTACCATGAAACATGAAGTTTCACATAATCTACCTAAAAAGGCATACAATACATTTTAGCTGCACTAAAAAAAATAATTACATAATAGCAAAACATCTCGAACATAATCACGATATACCTTTAAATTTAAAATTATTAATGTCAAATGTTGTACTGTACTTATTAAGAATATAAATTTAATGTATAATGTCGTTATATAAGAAACACCTAGTAATCACAATATGTCATCATATAAATATTCATACATCTCATAGTAATTCTTTTCTAATAACAGTTCACGTAACTTGTTTATAAAACTTATAATGTCGTCAATGAGATATTAAAGTCGTTTAAGTCATTTAGTCTTATAAGATATCCTTGACTTAATTTTATACCTGTTTAGTTTTTTTTTTACTAAAAATTTGAGTGCGTTTGACTACATCTCAACTGATAGTAAGTGATGATGTAGTCGAGGATGGTACACGCAAACTCAAATAATGCCTATTCACAATCGTCTTGAAGATCCCCAAATTGTAGGAGTCGGGAAACACAGACGCAGGCAAGGAGTTCCACTCCATCGTTGTCCGCATTATAAATGAGGAAGCGTAACGCTTGTACGCTTTTACTAACTTAGTGTATAATTTATTTTCTCTAATCCATTCTCCACCGGAATGTAAGAATGTTCGCTAGCCTGGTTAGCGAATATAACTATTTCTGTCGGTCGACACGTGAACTTGTAGTTTCCCGGGCGCTATTCTAAGAACATCTTGAGGGTTATTTGTAGATAACTGCTATTGTAGTGAAGCGCTACGTTAAAACGGTGCCTCTATTCGTGAACTTGAAAATATTTTAAGACTCGTGTCGTTTTTAGGGTTCTAGGGTTCTGTAGTACTATATAATATACTTTGGTTATACTGCGACAAAGTATATACAAAGGTATCCCAGGATAATCTGCACAAAATATCGACAAAAAAAATGTTTTAAATAATCTAAAAACATTGTTTGCTTGATATTGTTTTTTTTTGCCTACCATAGGCAAATCATTACTTTTGAACCATTGCACAGTATTACAAGATTTAGAAGCGATATCGTAATCGTTATACTGACCATTGCGTGTATTTCGTTGAAATAAAAATACTAATAGATAATGAAATGAAATGATCTTTATTCGCCTTGAATTGGGTAACATTACATGGAGGTACTGCATAAAATTAGAGCGCCAATTCAGCCATAAAATATAGCATGCAAACATTATATAACACATTTTAGATAACATTTAATACTATTATTATTCACATATACGAGTAGGTAGGTATCATATTTATTTATAAAACTAGATTTACAATTTATGTTCTAGAAATTCTTGAATTGAATAAAAATTACGCTGAGACAGCCATCTATGCAAGCTAGTTTTAAATTGAGTCAAGGGTAACTCGCTCACATTTGCTGGAAGTCTGTTATAGATTAACCTGCACATCCAGTAACAATTTTTGGTATATCTAGTAGTTTTAGGAATTTCATCATGGACTAAGAATTCCGGAAATCGTCTACTTCTTGGCACTGTGTCCTTTGCCTGTGTGTAAAAACTAGACTGATATTGTTTCACAAATTTTGCACATTCAAAAACATACAGACATGGGAGCGGTAGTACCTTCAGCGACTTAAACAGGGGTTTGCATGATATATCAGGAGCAACGTTACAAATTGCTCGGATGCACTTTTTCTGTGCAATAAATGCCTTAGAGATATCAGTACTATTACCCCAGATTATGATACCATACCTTAATACAGATTCAATATAAGCGTAGTATGCTGTCATAGCTGTATGTCTACTTGCAATTTGCGTCAACTTATACAAGGGAAAAATAAATCTATTAATTTTACTACAAATCTTCTCTATGTGACCCTTCCAATTTAGTTTTTCATCAATTACTATGCCAAGAAATTTTGTAGTTATTTCCCTCGAGAGAAGTTCATTTTTGTAATTTATAGAAAAATCTTTGTTATAATTATTAAAATTTATGTACTTTGTTTTATTTATATTTACTTTTAAATTATTATTATTAAGCCATTTTATTGTTGTGCTCAATACATTATTTATGTCAATTTCGTGTTGTTCCCATGTCATAGTTTTATTCGTTGTCACTACAATTGAAATATCATCCGCAAATAAAACACTATCATGCTTCGTCATTTTTGACAAGTCATTAACATAAACTAAAAATAACAGAGGCCCAAGGATACTACCCTGTGGAACCCCAAATAGATTTTGTCGAAATTCAGAACGAAAAGTCAAGCATGTATGTTTTTTGTTAATTTTTTGCACCTCAACGCATTGTAGCCTATTCTGCAAATATGTTTGAAGCCAATCAAGGGCTGGCCCCCTTATTCCGTTGTGATGCAGTTTACAAAGTAGTATTTCCTGTGAAACAAAGTCAAACGCCTTTGACATGTCAAAGAATAACACAGTTGTATGTGATTTTTTGTTGGTACTTTGTAAAATCGTCTTTATTAAAGAAAACGTTGCCAATGACGTGGATTTTTGTTTTTGAAAACCAAACTGATTTTTATCAATAACGTCATATTTAGTAAAAAATGCCATAAGTTTTCCATGCATAACTTTTTCAAAAATTTTTGAGAAAACTGGTATCAAGGTTATTGGGCGGTAATTTTCCCTTAATGTCTTTTCACCTTTTTTGTGAAGTGGTTTAACAACAGATAACTTAAGTTTGTCAGGGAAAGTACCTGATTCCATGGAGAGGTTCACTAAAAAGGCTAAAACTTTACTGATTTGGTGACTACATGCTTTTACTACCTTCGTGCTAATGTTGTCATAACCCTCAGCATTTGTGTTATTTAGGCTAAAAATAACGTTATTTATATCTGCTTCGTCGACAGGAGTCAAATATATAGTGTTTTGTATTTTGCTTTTCAAAACACTATTTCTATTTCTACCACATACATTTTCAGTAGTATTAGTTAGGTTTATAAAGAAATTATTAAATGATTCAGCTATAGCTTTAGGTTCATCTAACATTGTACCATTATCATTAATTGTATCTATATATTTATTCGTATTTAATACTCCGGTTTCACTTTGAATAACATCCCACGTTGCCCTTACGATGGCCTATATATATATATATATATAGTTGATGTTGCGTAGCAAATAAATTAAGCTGCCAAAAAAAGTATAATTGAGTTAAAGAAAGTATTTTTAAGGATTATACATGGTGTAAAAAAAACTAGTGTAGGACACATTAACTGGGGATTCTACTCATCATACTGAACAACTTTCCCCAAGGAACCCATAGTCAATTCTCAAAAAAAAAATTTAGACGCTTCATACAAAAATGCACAAAATTGATCAATCAGCTGATCGTTTTGTATGAAGAGTTCAAATATTTTTTTTGCGATTTCAGCAAAGTTGTTCAGTATGATGAGTAGAACCCCCAGTTAACGGGACCTACACCAATTTTGTTACATCCTGTATATTAGTACTAACGTAACTGTGATTCAGGTATGTACCTACTTAGTTTAAGAAATGCTACAATTGGGTATGGTTATTAGGGGTAATGATGAGGAAAAACAAAATATATATTTATATACTCACTTATACAACAATACGTCAACCTTGTTGATCTGTTCCGTGAAATGAACCAGATAAACACGGTGAGTTGAGTGTTGAATGGTCGGGTATTTCAAAGAAATACCTATGACTCAGACTTTTCAGGAAGTAGGTAATTATAGGGAAATCTCGTGAGGGCATTGATGTACTCGTAAAATAGAAACAATAAACCGTGAAATATCTACTGTAAAATGTAACACAAACGTATAGTATACATATATTGTGACATATCCTCAATAGTTTCCGTCACGCAAAAATCGACTTCCATCGCAACAACTTAGTACATTTTTGCATTATTATTTTTGGTTTTTGTTGATTTTCTAATAAAGTACTACACCGATTTTGATAAAATTTATATGGGACCACACGGGAAGCACTAGCTTTCAAATACAAAAAGAATCATAAGCATCGCCTCACCCAGTCAAAAGTTCTGAGGTAACCACACTTTTAAAAAAAACATACAATCGAATTGAGACCTCCTCCTTTTTGGAAGTCGTTTGAAAAGACCGCGCGCTGAGCGACAGTGGAGGAGATGTGTGTGCGCCTGGGTACAGTCGCGTTTGAAAGTACTTGGCTATTGTTTTATAATATTTCATGTGTAATACCTATTGTAAAATAATAATAGGTGCTTCTTAGTATTTTGAAACCAGCTGGCGCGTCTGTCGTACCCATGTGCGAACATACAACTCCTCCAGTAGAGGACTGCTCAGCGGTCTTTTTAGGTGACGCGACCTATACATACAAGTGGTGAAAAAAATGCTAGGTTTCGTTTTCGGCCAAAAACAAGCACAAACTGCGGCCCCGCTGAAACTTACCTTTTCACCAAAAAATAAAAACTATTTACTACGTAACCTTCACAGAAATCGGAATTATAGTGCTTACGTTCATGACTTTTTGCAATCCCCCTTAACGTCGGCTTACTTTGGTAAAAAAGAGTGACTTTTGATTAGTTCTTGATAACAAAAGGTATTCATGTATACTCGTGATTACAAACAACTTTCCCAAAGAAACTATATGTCAAATATGAAAAAAAAATTTGGTCCTCGATAAATAAGTTATCAAATTGCCAAAAATGTATAACGGATCATTTTTTTTTCATATTTGGCATATAGTTTCTTTGGGAAAGTTGTTTGCAAACACGAGTACATTCTTAGTACATTCATATCCTTTGCTACCAAGAACTAATTAAATGTCATCCTATATATGTAGTATAAGTAATTAATTACACGACTGTTCACAAAAAGGTGTTTTCAAGTTTATTGTAACATGTATATTTCTTTATTCCACTATATCTTCTAAACGGCTTGATGGATGAGTGCGAGGTATCGTTAGATTCGTCTTGATCCCGCGAGTGACATAGGATAAATTTTACCAGACTTCCCAAAAAAGAGGTGTAATGTTTTTATGCAGTCGTTTTCTTTCGATTCTTTATTGTTGGTCAGCTAAGCTGATATGAAGTGTAGGCATCGACTTTGCAGGTAACATGTAATTTACTTTGATTAGGGTATGCTCGTGCCCCACGATGGGGACGTATATGAGTTGATATCATGAGGTATAGCGACCCAAGCGTGGAAAAAAGAACTTTGCTCCAGGACCCAAGTGAATTACCATAAATGGTTATTCAAATGACAGCTTAAAGGTTCAAAAACGTAGCTTATAATATGTATTGCTGTTTTAAAACCGCTACTTGAGGTCACGCTCATGGCCAACTACCGTGTAATTTGACCTACTTGGCAAAGACTTAAGAATTATCTGCCAAAATAACAGATTGGATATTCCTACGTTTTCTTTGTTTGCAGATAAATACGTAGGTACAAAAACGTCAAGACATTTCAAGAGGCCTTACCTCTTCCTAACCTACCTGTATTTAATAAGACTGACAGTATAGGCAAAGTATATATATTAGTACTAACATACAGTATGGACACTCCCTGCCGCTCTCTAGATTGCGACCTCAACCCCTCGGCACCCAGATTGATACAGATTGGTTGTCGAACGTATAGGACTTCGCCGCCATTTGTCAGATGTCATTTCTGGCCCGATGTATGAAGTGTCCAGGTGTGGTATAGGTCAAGCATATTTAAAGTCATCATTTAATCATCATCATCTTTAAGATCACTCAATCCGAGCAGGTTGATACGTGTTTAAATAATATCTAACGTAAGTCTATTCTTTTTAAGTTCAAATTAAGGCGGGCATCAACGCGGCTGTTACGTTGAAACCAAACGCCCAAGTCTCGATTTTTACATGTTTTTATTACTTTTTATCACTTTCAAATATTCTTTTTTTAAATGTGTTCAATCAAAATGAAAGGTCTTAAAGTCACTGATTTTTGTGTGTTGGTTTAATTCAACATTAACTATTTGTTTTCGAGAAATTTTGCATTTTATGCCAAAAACAGCGTGTATATTTTTTTTACAACAAAAGTGGAAATATTTTTAAAATATTTTTATTATTATGTATATTATTATATATTTTTTCATGGTGATAGCTTTACAATGTCTTTCAATAATTTAAATTGAATATTGTCATTTGATTGGACCCATCTAAAGGCCTTAATATTACACGACTTTCAAAAATTATACCTAAGTCCATTGATATAAAACTGATTAAGCTCGTGTATTATACTAGGGGGTGTACGGTGCGCGAGCCGCTGTATATTTTCCCAGACCCCATGCACTTTTCCGGGATAAAAAAAATCCCATTTTATTATCCGCTCTTTACTATAGCTCTATGCCAAATTTAAGTAAAATCAGTTCAGTAGTTATAGCGTGAACAGAGTAACAAATAGACAGACGGACACATTTCCGGATTTATGATACATATCGGTAAGGATTATTTATTATCTTACGTAATAATCTGTGTCGTATATCATAGGTATTAACTCATAATTAGGTAATTATAATTATCAAACGGTACACGTAATAGCAGCTGTAAGCATCACAGTCTTAAAAAAAGAATTCACGGTTTCTTAAAATATGACAGTAAGTTAATTATAAACCTCGATGTGTAAACCATAAACCTCTCTTTCTGCTACAGCTCTCGAGTAGAAAAACAAAGTAACATCGCTGACCCCTTGTAAACTCGTAATATGTCACGTGCTGAATATGGGTCACGCTTGTCACTCGTCACGTGTCGTACTCGTGCGTTATCTAGCTTTACCAAGCTGCCAAACACGAGTTATGGTGAGGTAATAACGAGTGCTAACCGGGCCCCACTGGTTAGTGTTAGGGACCTTAACCTTAACATCCTCAAATTAAGATTAAGTAGGTGTATACTTATTTATCGAATCGTTCAATTATATTATGTATGATACTAATATAATAATAATTATAATAACGGTGACCCAAAAATACCAAGTCACATGTGTGTGTGTCACATAAAATAAAGATTACTTCAGTAAAAGTTTTTTTGGTTTTCGAGATACATACTAGCAAATTTTAAAAAATTTTGTACGAAAAACGCATTTATTAAATGTATTGTGATTTTCAATAAATAGTCATAAGAAGACGACAGTTCCTTCCTTTCCAACAAAGTACAAAAGTTTAATAATTGGAAACGATAGACACGTTTTCAAAAAACCGACTTCCATCACAACAACTTAGTACAATTTTGCACTGTTATTTTTTTTTTGTTGTTAATTTATATAAAAGTCCGTATCCGATTTTGATAAAAAATTTATGGGACCAATTCGGAAGTATAATACCCCATCGAATAAAAACATAATCATGAAAATCGGCTCACAACTGCGAAGATATCGCGTAACACACACACACACATACACACACACACACACACACACACACACACACACACACAACAAAAAAACATACAGTCGAATTGAAAACTTCCTCCTTCTTGGAAGTCAGTTTAAAAAATACAAATTAATTGCAACAAAAAAACAATGATTACTGTCAAAAAGGCGATGAAAACCTATACTAATATTAAAATAATGTTTTTTTGAAAATTTGTATGGAGCTCGAAGCCGAAGGAAATATTGTTAAAAAAATCAGGCCCGATTTTTTTGGATGAGCTTGTGAATCAAATTTAGTCAAGAGTGTCACAGATAATGCGAAATACATGATAAATCTTGCAATTAAGAAAAACATGAAAATAATGTTTCTTGATAATTTGTATGGGACTTGAAGCCACCCCTTTTGACAGCAGTCTTATTAAAAAAAAGTTAAAAAAATATGTCCGATTTTTTAGATGAGCAAGCATAAGTATTAAAGTTAGTCAACGAGTGTCACGGATGTTTGATAATGCGAAAAACATAATAAATCTTGCAATAAAAAAATACAGATTAGTACAAAAAATTTGTAATCTTTTGAACTTTTTTACTTTGTTGGACAGCTGATTATCAGCTTAGCTATAAAAATAAGGGAAAAACTTACTTTTGTGCAAAGTAAAAAAGTTTTTACATTGTACACGTAAAACATTTATTTATTTAATTCACAATCCTTTTAAAAAATTGGGTTTTTCATACAATAGTAGAAAAAAACAAATGTAAATACATATCTCGAAAATTGATTTTATGTGACATTTTTTCCCAACCTATTTAGCACACGTAAAACATTTATTTATTTAATTCACAATCCTTTTAAAAACTTGGGTTTTTCATACAATAGTAGAAAAAAACAAATGTAAATACATATCTCGAAAATTGATTTTATGTGACATTTTTTCCCAACCTATTTTGCACACGTAAAATATTTATTTATTTAATTCACAATCCTTTTAAAAAATTGGGTTTTTCATACAATAGTAGAAAAAAACAAATGTAAATACATATCTCGAAAATTTATTTTATGTGACATTTTTTCCCAACCTATTTTGCACCCGTAAAACATTTATTTATTTAATTCACAATCCTTTTAAAAAATTGGGTTTTTCATACAATAGTAGAAAAAAACAAATGTAAATACATATCTCGAAAATTGATTTTATGTGTCATTTTTTTTAACCTTTATCTTTCATATCACTCCGACTTAGCAGTTTTAGGCCTCCATCTGTAATTTTGTCACTATGATGAGTAAAAGCTCCTTCAAAAAATATTTCTTAATTACTTCTACATAAAGATAAAATAATAATTATACTTGGTTCGAAAAAATATATCGCCTCCGACAATCCCACAGTTTATTTGCCCACGTCACACGTTTACTCCCAAGGCTTGATAACGTGTTTGTTGGCCTTTTGCCCACGCGTTGCCCTTTTGCCCACGCGTTGTCCTTTTTACCCACGCTTTTCGGGGCAGTTTAATTAAATTGAGGGTGCTTTGTTGAGTAATAAATAAGTAAAATAGCTAATGCAGGAATTTAATTTATTGTTTTTATCATGCAGAGGTATGCTATTAAGGGGAGGTTTTTATTTTAGAAATAAGAATGTGTTTTTTTATGGGTAGGTATTTATTTTGTTTCTATTTATTTAATTAGTTAAAAGACCAGTTTTTCTTTTTAATTTGAAATAAGTTAAATAATTTGGTATTGTTGAAAACAAGATCTTATTTTATTTTTTTATATATTCTACGTTTTATTTTGGTGTCTCGATATTATTATATCATTCAACGATGAAACGTAACACACACATAACAAAGAGAAAAATATTGCGAAAGCGTAAAGTTGCGATAATGATTATTTTATTGTAAATAGTAAAAACAGGAATTTTTACTCATATGACTTTATTTTATTTTTAGAATATGTATTTACCCACCTAATCAATCTATCAAAAATATATTTGGAGACGAAGATACTTTATTTTCTTTATAAATACAATATTTTTCTTAGGCAGGGTAGGTACTTAATGTTTAAATAAAATAAAATAATGTACCTATTGAAAATGAAATTTCCTGTTTTCAATATGTAGGTAGGTAATGAATAATGAGTACCTTACTCTACGATCGATGGCAAAAGCGCTGGGGTATAAATATATATAGGTACCTCTTCGTTAGGCAGGTTAGGTTTGGTTAGCATGCCTTTTTCTACCGTAAAAAGGAGCCCCGCGGGTTCCGTCCCACTTGGTTTTATTCGGAGATTTCTACTCCATAGTCTTTTGTGCTGTGTAGTGTGCAATATTCCTAGGATTTTCGCGAAAGAATGGATTTTGCTATTATCCTGCGACATATATAAATTATCCCTTTCAGGGATAAATTTAGGCTCAGTATGCGATTTCTCTTTTAGAAAAGTGTAGTAAATTTTACGTTTTCTGTTAGAAAATATTAATACATCTACAGGATGTAACAAAATTGGCGTAGGTCCCGTTAACTGGGGGTTCTACTCGTCATACTGAACAACTTTCCCCAAGGATATTTTCCCATAATCAATTCTCAAAAAAAAATTGGACCCTCCATACTAAAATGCATAAAATCGGTCGATCAGCTGATCGACTTGTATGAAGAGTTTTTACGTTATGAGCAAATTCTTAGAATAAAAGTTGTTCAGTATGATGAGAAGAAGCCCCAGTTAACGGGACATACCTACACCAATTTTGTTACACCCGTATACCTACTATTTCTTTTATTTTAAATTTTAAAAGTACTGTTATCTATTTCATTGTTTAAAACTTAGACAAGTTAGAACTTCGCTAACGTTAGAAACGCAATATTATTTTATAGAAAGTGAACGAACGAACCACACCAACGGCTACACCCAGTTACGCAGTTAAATTACACTCTACCTATTAACACTACCAGTTACGCTTTATGATCAAAATACTAGGCACGTAGGCACCCACTAGGTAGTATGTTTACATATGTACCTAGTAAGATATTTTTCATAAAAAAAAACCTAGAAACTCAATACAAAAATACATATAATTTACATTTACGACGACGACGCAACGCGACATAGTAACCAGTAACCAATTGGATTACAAAAAATAACTCCTCATACGCCATGGACACTGTGTTACCACAGCGATAGATAAGTACCACTTAATTACTTTTTTAAAATTTTCGAATTCCATAAATCGAACAACGACTTCTTTGTTTACTAATGAGATTGAACCAAAACATCTGGGTAACTGTGCAACATAAACTACGAGAATATTCACGTTTTAAAGCGAAATCATGTGTGTTAAAGCTAAAATAACTTAACTACGCTCTAAAAATGTAATTAAATTGTAAGTTTATATGAAAACTCACCCATACAACGGCTAGAAGCCAAATAAAAAAAGAAAACTGCTCGCTGCCTTTGGGCGCGCCCTATCCACCGCGTCTATCCCTTACAGCGACAACAGACAAACTGATCGTTGACTAGTGCTGTACACGCGTTATTATATGTTATCAACAATAGTGCGCGAATAACGTTTTTTGCCTAAAATAGTTATATCAACAACAGTTACAGTTTTATTATAACCAGTTTGTCTACTATGATGTGTGCGATTTGAGCCAGTTTTAATTTATGTTTGTCTTATTTGTGTGCCAGGCCACGTTTTTACGATAGAAGTCCGAAAACACTTGACGGCTTCCTGTCGATAGATCCATTACATTATAGTTTGTTCGCTGAATTAACTGCATCTTTGATGAATGCCGCGAGCCGACAGCGGCGACAATCAAACACTCCGACAAAGGGGCCACCCTGAGATCAATCGTGAAGCCGACAACGTCGGCAGCGGCGCGGGCGGTGTGATTGAACAAGGACGACCCCTTTGATGGTGTGTTCGTCGCAAACGCCAAAGCTGCAGCTAATTCAGCAAACGAACTTTACATGTCAATACTTTACCTTATTCCTATATTGAAAGCATATTTTTCAATGCCTTGATCGAGAGTGGATGGGTTCTTGGACAGCTGGTTTCGTTTTGTAAACTGGTAAAACTTTAAAAATATTCTAATATGAAAAATGTTCTATATCTTCTCGGGTGCATCTATGTGTTACGTAGAATGTGTTCCATATATCAACAGCGTATTCTAACTGTGAACGAATCAAGGAATCATAGAGATAGAGGTAGGTAGATGATTGCCTAAACTTTACGCTAGAGCGCATAGATGCACTCGAGAAGATATAGAACAATTCCTAGGTTATCGTAATCGTTAATCCTATATTAATCTTCTAAAAAAATACAAAATGTTAGATATACAAATTCTACGGCAGCGATTGGAGGCTACGCTACTTTTTGATATCCATCATCGTAACAGGTATGATAGTATTGGCCTATGGGAACTATTACAGTTTAAAGTTCCTATAAGAAACGATTTACGTATTCCTATACAAAATCCCACCTAATCAGTTCTTCGATGCCGAACTAATGATAGATAGATAGATAGATAAACAATTTATGCTGTTAAAATATCCCCATTCTTTCGTCTGCTCGACTCATACAATAATAACTTCGACGAAATTGACATGTTTTTCGTCACCACGTGTTTTTAATACGTGTCCTGAAACATTTCGGACAATTTTCAACACAATTTTCCTACGTTTCTAGAAGTTGCAGCCTAAAATTTTTATACTTTATATTTTTTCAAGCTGGTTTCACGTGACCTGGTAACTCTAGTGACTATTTCTGATTTACTATTTTAAATAAATAGGTAGTGCATATGGCTGTCGGTAACTTGCTCGATAAATCGATTTAATAAAACACGTAAATTTTGTACCAAATAGCTCTAAATAATTCAATTAATTCTTTAAAAAAAAGGTTAAATAAGCAACGTGTCCCCCATTTCTGGCATATCATAGATTATATGGTTTGTGTCATAGATCTATCCTGCATTGTTTTAGGTTTCTGATTCTGATCAAAAAGTACAAAAAAGTGTGTGGGTCAACTCCGACGCACGACTGGAGTTTAATCCTTACTATCGACTATTAATGTGCTGGGGGATGGTGGCCAATTTTTTAATTCTGACAACGAATTCGTGTTTAAGGACCTTAGGGAACCTCAGATATCGATTTTGGAAGCAATCGGTCCAGTAAGTAAAAAAATCTCTGACAACGGAAGCAATCGGTCCAGTAAGTAAAAAAATCCCTGAAAACGGATTCGTTATAAGGGACTTCGGGGAACCTCAGATATCGATTTTGGAAACATTCCGTTCAATAACGAAATAGTTGAAAATGGCGGCTAATTTTTTTAAATTCTGACAACAGATTCGTGATAAGGGACCTTAGAGAACTTCAGATATCGATTTGTCCATTCAGTAACTAAAAAGTTCAAAATGGCGGCCTTTTTGTCCATTCTGACAACGGATCCGTTATAAGGGACTTTAGGGACCCTCAGATATCGATTTTGGAAGCCTTCCGTCCAGTAACTGAAAAGTTCAAAATGGCGGCCTCTTTTTCAATTCTGCAACGGATTCGTAATAAAGGACCTCAGGGACCCTCAGATATCGATTTTGAAAGCAATCGGTCCAGGAAGTAAAAAAAAACAAAATTGCGGCCACTTTTGTCAATTTTGACAACGGATTCGTTATATATTATAAGGGACTTCAGGGACCCTCAGATATCGATGTTGGAAGCATTCCGTTCAGTAACTAAAAAGTTCAAAATGGTGGTCACTTTTTTTTATTCTGACAACGGATTCGTGATAAAGGACCTCAAGGACCCTCAGATAACGATTTTGGAAGCAATCGGTCCAGGAAGTAAAAAAAATCTAAATGGCGGCCACTTGTGTCAATTCTGACAAGACAAATCTAACGACACCTCACACTCCAAAATCCATAAAGCCGTTTAGAACGTGCCAAAGAAATAAACATACATACATAAATGCATACATGCACCCAAATAAGTTGCGTGCAAAATTAATAACTGTACTATACAGGTAAAGCATAACGCATAACGTCTGGTTTTACTCCCCATAAATGTCATACCCCGGGCTTATAATATTAAAATCAATTCATAAGGAGTAAACTCCAAAAAACATTTTCAATTTAATCAAATTTGAATGATTATAATAATAATTATGATCGTTTTCATTGTGATTTTTCTTTTAAATTGAAATTTGTGGAATTATTTTGTTTTCCTCCTTAAAACAGAGTGCAAGATCACAGTAACGTTTTACCAGTTACAGACATCACTAGCACGTGGCGTCACATCGACTGCGCATGACAGAGTTCCCCTCTCACACCCGCCCCTATCATCAGCTGGCTTGGTCGACCACGCGTATCTCCAAAACCCGCTAAACAAAGACTCACGCTATGTTCTTTGTGGTTCTGTGCTGAGCGCTTTGGCTGATGTTGATCATGCGATGACGTGATACCTACCAGTCATCCACACGTGAATTTAATGTTAACGTATCACTAAGACCAGTTAACAGTTTCGCTTTCTTAGGAGGTTTTCTTTGTAGCGTAGTTTAACATATACTGGTAGTGGTTACATGATGTACAGTTGACCGTCCTTTATTTCTATTAGGTTAACAAACGAGCGAGCATGTTATGTTTCTGAGAAACTACAAAAGAGCGTTAATTATTGATGATAATATAGAAATGAACTATTAATGACAAATAATCGGTTCTTTTTATGAGGTTTAATATAGGTAAATCAACATGAAAAGAATAAACGTATAAATTGTATTTCTTATGGTTATTATTCCTAATTTATAATTAAATTATAATAAGTACACTAAGTTAAGTTAAAAGTTAAGGGCCCAGTTCAATCTTGATCATTTCAGTTTGAAGTAGTTTTTTTAAGGTTAATAAACAACACAACTAAATATAATTTGATTGATTAGGTCAATTAATTATATAACCAATTTTGTGATTTTGCAATTTATCTTCATTCATACAGACAACTTGCGTTTTAAAGCAAGAAAATAACATAGGTACCTACTTTATAATAAGCAATGCACCTGAACCAAGTATAGTCTTCATCTTATCAGCTCATATATGTCCCCACCGAGGGGCTCGAGCCTACCCTGAATTAGGGCGGTTGAACCTAGTAGACCACGCGGTTGGTCGACTTCACACACCGTCGTCGTCACTTACCATCAGGTGAGATGATGCCAAGGGCTTACTAATTGTGAATCAAAAAAAAAACAACCCTCGAGTTTCTTCGCAGGCGTGGCAGTTTTCCTCACGATGTTTTCATTCACCGTAAGAGCGTCGGATAAACGTACTTATGAAATCAAAATGCGAAAACACATTGGTACAATGGCAGGATTCGAACCACGACCTCCCGGACAGGAGGTAGCTGCCCTAGCCTAGCCGTTACGTACGCCACCGACGCTGTAGCATAGCTTTGCCTGATTCCTGATTGTGACTCAAACAAACCTGTGACTAATAATAAATCTGACGCCCCAGTTTCGATTCGATATAGATTACACGACAGGACCAGAGATATGCCACAGAATTACAATATGTAGGCAATATCGCAATACTGTGGATATGCTTTAAATAAGGGGAAATCTCTAGGCAAGACTAAATTAAATTTAGGCATTCTGTGTTTTTCTTTCGGTATCGACAACACAATGACAGAATGTTTAAGTTTAGTATCGACACTACTGTTCACATTTACGTCGAAGTTGTGAGCTATACATGTATGCTACGTATTGTTATATGAATAAGTACCAAGTTAAGTAATTCACGACCACACTCTACGTAAAGCAGCCTATAATTTGGTTATTGACTCCGCCCGTCTGAATTGAAGTTTTCACGAGGCCGCCCGTGTGCACTGCGTCGGTATACCGATCACGTTACTTGCCAACGTGATTTAAACAGTCGATAGTCACTCACATCAGTCTCTTTAAATGGTTGTATTTACGTACCTACGTCAACGGGTTATCGGATTTTAAACTTACGTCGACATTTTAATGGCTACTGCTACCGCTGGTAAACCGTCTTTTGTCTCGGCTCGATAGCAAAGCGACGTGCAAGGCATCGGCTAACAGTTTAACGGTCGATTTAGACGATCCATTCAGTGGTTTGGGCTGTGCGTTGATAGATCACTATGTCAGTCAGTCACCTTGAGTTATATATATTTAGATAATGCCGAAGATGGAAGCGGGCTTACCAATATTCCAGCAATATTCAACCGCCTCCGTGGCTTAATGGTTAAGTCCATTAGCTTCATATCAGGAGGCAGCGGGTTCGATTCCCGGCCGAGTCTAAATTTGTATGACTCGGTTTGGTTGGTGAAAGGGTATTTTCTAAGCCCGCTTGGCTAGCTACCATCATCTCATCTAATCTAAGTCTTGCCGCCATGGCCGCCAAGCAACAATGTCAACAACATTGATGTGTTCCGTCTTGATGATAAGATAGCCAGTTCTCGATTGCTTTGGGGAATCTTGGTAAGCCTGCTTGCATCTTCGGCATCATGGTCACATAACATCCAGGTCAAGGTTACGAAGTAACTATTTAGTAATCTGTGGTCAAGGGCTTACCAATAGAGGATAAAAAAATATCTCCAACCCAATAAGGAACTGGCTATCTTATCTTCTTGTCGGAATACATCATGCTGTCAATATTGATGTTTTGGCGGCAAGATTTAAATGATGGTAGCTAGTCAAGCCATCATCTAAACCAAGTCTTACAAAGTTAGACCCTACCGAGAAACGAACCTGCGACCTCCTGGTGTGAAGCGAATGGGTTAACTATTACGCCACGGAGGCGGTTAAAATAAAATCAGTCATCACACAAAATCATCCAAGTGGCACATATAAAGTAAAAATAAAAATCCACTCTAGCATAAGTCCTGTTCCACTCAGTCAATGTGTTCCACAGTATATCTTAATATTATATATCTTTAAGATATATAAATCTCGTGTCACAATGTTTGTCCTCAATGGACTCCTAAACCACTTAACCGATTATAATAAAATTCGCACACCATGTGCAGTTCGACCCAACTTGAGAGATAGGATAGGGTAGGGTAGGATAGTGTAGGGTAGGGTAGTGTAGGGTAGGGTAGGGTAGAGTAGTGTAGGGTAGGGTAGTGTAGTGTAGGGTTGGGTAGTGTAGTGTAGTGTATGTAGGGTAGGGTAGGGTAGTGTAGTGTAGTGTAGGGTAGTGTAGGGTAGGGCAGGGCAGTGTAATGTAATGTAAGGCGGTACGAAGTTCGCCGGGACAGCTAGTCTTAATATATATAAATCTCGTGTCACAATGTTTGTCCTCAATGGACTCCTAAACCACTTAACCGATTATAATAAAATTCGCACACCATGTGCAGTTCGATCTAACTTGAGAGATAGGGTAGGGTAGGGTAGGGTAGTGTAGGGTAGGGTAGTGTAGGGTAGGGTAGTGTAGTGTAGGGTAGTGTAGAGTAGTGTAGGGTAGTGTAGTGTAGTGTAGTGTATGTAGGGTAGGGTAGGGTAGTGTAGGGTAGGGTAGTGTAGTGTAGTGTAGGGTAGTGTAGGGTAGGGCAGGGCAGTGTAATGTAATGTAAGGCGGTACGAAGTTCGCCGGGACAGCTAGTATTTTTGTATGTTATCTACTCAGTCACCTTTTATCGGTCACTGAAGTTTTATCATCATCATCATCATATCAGCCGAAGGACGTCCACTGCTGGACAAAGGCCTCCCCGAAGAATTTCCACAACGACCTGTCCTGCGTTGCCCACTTCTTACGAGGCCCATCCCATAGCACACCCCGGATACTGCATACAACGGTCGTGAAATGACATTTCTAAAAACAAATGACGACGCAAACAAATTTACGGCGAAATCTTATACGTTTAGAACAATCTGTATCAATCTGGGTGACGACTTGACGAAGGGGTGAGGTCGGAATCTAGAGTGTGGCATAGTGTCCATACTGTATGTTAGTTAGTACTAATATGCAGGGTGTAACAAAATTGGTGTAGGTCCCGTTAACTGGGGGTTCTACTCGTCATACTGAACAACTTTCCCCAAGGAACCCATAGTCAATTATTAAAAAAAAAATTTGGACCCTCCATATTAGAATGCACAAAATCGGTCGATCAGCTGATCGATTTGTATGAAGAGTAAAAAAAAATACGTTTTCAGCAAAGTCGTTGAACAAAAGTTGTTCAGTATGATGAGTAGAAGCCCCAGTTAACGGGACCTACACTAATTTTGTTACACTCTGTCTGTATAAGGTGTAACAAAATTAGCTGAAACTATTTTAACTAGTGCTTCTATCCATGAAACTTAACAACTTTCCCCATGGAACCTAGTCAAATCGCAAAAAAAAAAAATAGTTCTCCCATACTGACTCGATCAGCTGATCAGCCAACTTAGTATGGGAAGTTATTTTTTTTTAATTTTGACTGTTGGTTTCATGGGGAAAGTTGTTCAGTTTCATGGGTTAAAATAGTTTCAGCTAATTTTGTTAGACCTTTTATATACTTTGCCCATAGTAAGCGACCACGTCTTAGTCAACACTGGCAGTACACAAAGACCTAGATACTGCGGACAGTCGGATACTGAAGTTTTGGAAAAAAAATAATTTTATTGATAAATCATATTTTGTTAATTCTTAGAAGGTATCTTATTAGGAAAAATTAAACGATAAACATCCCATTTAATTCTTTTATTAGCCGTCTTCTCGTTATATAAGGTCTCAGTATGTTTGTTCAATGTATTTCTAAACTAACGACTCTACATTCTAAATCTAAGCGAAAAAATGTAAACTTAGTTCAAATGAAATAAGCATAAAGCATGCATGAATACTTAAATATTTATGAAGGTAAAGGCGATACATTAAAAGAAGTACAACTACAATTAAATAAAGTAATAAAAGTTATCGAGGCCTACATTAATCCGAAGATGCTAAAGATCACGAATCCTTCCAAAATTGAGTTGATGGCAAATTTATAAAATAATAATTATGAAGTTACACAGTTTTCATATTTTTAGGAGCAAATTCGTAGAGTTTCAATATTTAAACTAAAAAAATAATAAGAGAGAAAGTACAACAGAACAATAAAAACCAAATGAGTTGTCTAAAAATTATACTCTTGTTTGCGAGTCAATTTCCATCCAATCAAGCTTTTGTATTGTCATCTTAAGATCCAGCTGATAGCTGCACGATTTTGTTGTTGACATCCAGCAGCTCTTCCATATACTCCTCGTCAGCCATGATGCTGGCCAGGCGTTTCAGGATAGACAGGAGCTCGCCATCGCGCAGACGCAGCTGGTCATTGCACTGTTCCACTTCGTCAACTACTTCATCTGGGATCTGGAAAAAATAATAAAAAATCTTATTAACACTTTGACCGAGAATAGAAATTTTATTGTAAAAGACGTGGGCGGCTATAGGGCGTATGTTCACAAAGGGGTGAAGTGTGTTAAAAGTTCAATATCTATTATTTTGGAAACTAACACCGTTTAGGAAAACTTTATTGAAGTGATAAATATCGATGTTGGGAGTTCAAAAAGAAAATAGTTAATATAAAATAGTATAAAGCATTCGCACGACGCTTTTAGAAAAAAACATCGGTTTTAATACGTGTACATTTTTTAAAATTAATGTATGATCATCGGTTCCTAATACATCTTATCATCATAATCAGGGCTTACCAATTGTAAATAAATGAAAAAAAAGTGGTTTTTTTTTTCATTTCTTGGTTCTCAATATGTGTAATTGAATTTAATCCGCAGTGGGTGCAAATCTTGTTTAAAGATTCCGTTACTTAATTAGACAGATACATAGATACAGGTGGAGGTATTAAAAACGTGTTGAAAAAGCATCTGGCATGACAATCCCACGCAGCCATTAATTAAATGTAAAATTCTAAAGACTGTAAAATTACGAATGCGAGAAATATATCTATAAGTGAAGTGACGTTGGTCAAATATTTCTAAAATTACCTTTGAAAAGCCATGTGTCTGCAAACATGAGAAATTGGCGATAATCCAATGATAAATGATAGGTATGACGTCAATTCACATTTTCACGTGTTTGGAAAAGATATTGAAAATTTGAAATTGAGTTTTCAACGCATTCGACGCATTTCCATCTTAGGAGGTTCTGATGCAGTCTATGTGAAGCTGATACTGATATGGATGGCTATAATGAAGGCAAGGCATTGATTGGAACAGTTGTCTCTGTCCTTTTCTTTACGTGTAAAGAGTAAATAAAATAACCACACTTTTGCACTTTTTCAACTATTTAGACTCATCGACTAAGACATTTTAGAGGTACTAAATCGGTCTTGTTTGCCTGTAGGTTTATTTTTATAAAAGTTCACAAATCGTGTTTCTGCAACTGACAAAAAGAAGTCAATGATATGAAGAATCAGGTTACAAAATATCACTTTCATGTGTTTTGTAATTGCTGAGAAAAATCGAGATCCCTTCAACCAAAGTTTCCAATGCATCGGCTAAGCGTTAAGCCGTTAAGCTATGATTGCACAGCGCAAGACTGCTCGGGAGAGCTTGATGGTCAGGGCAGGGCTGAAAATCAGCTTTAATGGCGTTTCTTAAAAAGGCCTTTAACTAATGATTCATAAAATAAACACGGACTTATGATTTATTTACCTTCTGCAACTCCAAAAAGGTGTCAAACTTCAATTTCTTCCTTTGCTTCCCATTGTGGCCTTCGAAGAACATAGTGAACTCTTGGGTTTTGGGCTTCAATGGGAAATAGATGCCGGCAGTCAGACGACCCTTAGGGTCCCTGGCTAGAAGACTCCTGTAAAGAAGGAAATAAATTTTGATTTGGTTGAATTCCAGAGTAGATCTTGCTTGGCCATCAAGTCCAATCACTTCCTACAATAAAGATATAACTGACATTGAGTTAGCTTGAAGTTCATGCCTTGTCAATATCAGTATTGCACAGCGCCTTCATAATCAATCAATCGAAGTAAGGTTATTGTCACATTCATCATATAGAATGAAGGACGTCCACTGCTGGACATAGTCTTCCCCCAAGGTTTTCCACGACGACAAGTTCTGCACTACCCGCATACAGCGACCTTCACCAGGCCATCGGTCCACCGAGTGGGAGGCCTGCCTACGCTACGTTATTATCACATTAATGTTATCAAAGTCATTGGTTTTGCTACGTAATCTCGGATAAGAAGTATAATTATGATTGAACTTCACCTAAGGTAAATTCGTTCAATCATACAATAATCTGCTAAAAGGGTAAATGAAAACAATAAAATTTTGCACACAAACCTTAAGTCCCAAACCAGGTTTCTCTTCTCTGTGACATTGACCGCAGACAGGTATGCTCTTGCGACGTAGATAAGTGACAGACGTTCCTTCACGTTGCTTCCTCTGGTCTCTCTCTCGTGCCATTCCACATAGTTGTTGTTTTGGACGTTGAACTGGTAGTTGTACTCCTTGCGGCAGTGGGGCTCATCACTTTGGGTGAACCAGCCTGGAATTAAAGAGAATAATCATTAAAATTGGTCGAAAGGGAATGTAAAGTCAGATATTTGAAGTTTTGCATTTATTTTAAATCCAAAATTGATAAGCCCTCGGGCAAGTTGATGATGATGGAAGCGGGCTCACCAAGCCGTAACACATCCATGCTGTTAACATGGATGTTTGGCGGCAAGACTTAGATAAGATGGTAGTTACTGGCCAAGCGGACTTAGTAAATTTCCTTCCACCAACCAAACCGAGTCATACAAAGTTGGACTCTGCCGGGAGTCGAACCCGCTACCTCCTGATGTAATGCTAATGGACTGAACCATTACGCCATGGAGGCGGTTTAAACGAATAGTAATCGATATGAGTAAGAAAATATATAAAAAAAGTTATAAACTTACCAGTATGTGGATAGCATCTATCAGCCATAACAGTGACAACTCTTGAGATGTGGTAGCCAAGATCTGACAAGAACACACCAGATCTGCCATCGACCTTCACGTGAATAGCAACCATCACGTGGTCCTTCTCAGTCTCAATCAGAAACTCTTGGGGACCGGGACTTGATGTAGCGTAGTCATCAAGGTCCTGAATGTTCTCATCACAGGACACCAGCATCATCGACCTGGTGATTCCAGGGAACTCCTTCTCTAAGACTTTTAGACGTTTAATAACTTCCATTCCCAGACCGACACAGGTGTTCTTTTTAGGGCGAATTGGTGGATTGTACTTTTGGAAGAATTCAGCCAGATTGTCATCTGGAGCAGCCATGTAGGCGTCGTGTAAAGACAAGAAGTTGTTGATGGAGTCATAGTTTTCTGAGACGACGAGACGGCTAATTATCGCCTCGGTTTTTGCGACCAAATCCTCGTATTGCTGTAGGGAGAGGCGCAAAGCCGGGCGAGGCGCCCCCCATCGCGGCGGCGGTAGGGGGTGGTCTGCCGGCCACTGTGGGCCGGTAGGTTTCTGGTCCACAAAGCCGAGTCAGCTCAACCATTCGGCACCCCAGCGTCCCGTCACACGGCGTATGGCGCGCTCCTCGCTCGAGGTAGACGCCATGGTCAGGGGGCTCGGGCTGTACGACCCAGGTGCCACCCCAGTGGCCTCCGCGCCTACTCGCGCCTCCGGAGACCACTGCAGACCCTTACTTAACGGTTTTATATTTAACGTATCTGAAAATAAAATAAAACAATGGTTAAGTTTATGTACTTTGTGCAGAAAGAACAGTTGCTTCAGAAGTTTTTTCAACCTCGATTTCAATAGGCTTAGTTGACCGGAAAGCAGACCTTTAAACGAGCTATTTTACTCTCACATAATATTATTAATTTATTTCTATAACATCCTCAGGGATGTGGTTATATAATTTCATTTTCCATGAGTGGGAAAAATTTAGTGCGTCACACTTACACGTATACTATATGCGACGCACGCACGCATAGACATGACAAAATAGAATACAGACTAACTAGGTATCGTTTCAGGTAAACACTCCCTCCAAGCGGTAATAAGTGGACTGTCTGGCTGTTTGTGAACTATAGTGATACAGATACAGATAGTATGTCAGAGTGTCTTACATATAAACATAATAGTACATGGACATGTTATCGTATTTCATTTCACTTATCTTTCAGATATATTCTGTTTTTATTTGTTTAAGTTACTTATTTCATCCATCATTCTTATTTAAAAAGACTTCTGATTCGAATTTTTCCCGTTATAGTTTCTTCGATAACTGCGCAATACGCCGAGTGGATAATTCCATTAGCGCATGCGGGCAAAGCGGGTCACGCGAGGGGACAGCGTCCCACGTTGCTGGGCAAGAAGCAAGGTCATAGACAATACTAGCTCAATGCAATGACTAACATTTCCTATAGTATTTATATGAAAAAGTCACAATCTAAATGAATGCATGACGAATCCTGACAGTGATTAAAACTCATGGCGCTTGTTATTAATATGAAGGTTAAATTTTTAAATTGATGCGTTAATAAATCAACAGTGAATTTACGAGTAAGAAATAAAAGTATGCCTGCCTATTGATAAAATGATACCATTATTTGTAGAGCATACGAGCAATCAGGGAAAGTAAACAATTGGGAAATTATTTCGGTCCTTGATATGATAATAATTTAGAATATTTATTATTTGTACAAAAGTGATATTCAAAATACCTAATGGTACCTAATGTATTTCTTATTATTTTAATTCACAATTGGTAAGCCCTTGCCATTTCTCACCTGATGGGGTAAGTGACGATGATGCCGAAGTTGGAAGCGGGCTTACCAAGATTCCTCAATGCAATGGGGAGCTGGCTATCTTATCTTCAAGCCGGAACACACAACGCTGTTAACATTGATTTTTGGCGGCATGACAAGATAAGATGGTGGTAGCTAGCCAGGCAGGCGTAGAAAATGCCCTTCCACCAACCAAACCAAGTCTTACTAAGTTAAGACTCCGCCGGGAATCGAACCTGCGACCTCCTGATGTGAAGCTAACGGACTTTACCATTACGCCACGGAGGTGGTTAAAAACCGAAATTATTTAATAATGTTATTTAAATTACTACTAAAATAATGGCAATGAAAAGGTTAATCTTTGTAACATTGACCTTTTTACTATCAAATGCAAAAAAATAATAAATTAGGTAATGAGAAAATTAAGTAAAGAAAATAGATCAACATACCCATTGCAGCGACAGCTGATTACTGTGGACTATTGACTTCTTAGGTGTGTCTTTGTTTACTTCTAGAACGAAACTGGTGGAGTTCTGCGCGGGCGCGGTCTATATACCTCTAGACTGCTCTGTGCGATTCGCGCCTCTCCCCCGCCCCGCCCGTCGCAACCCTCATGCGTCATTCAGAAGTTAAAACCGTAATAAGGCTGTGTTCACACTATGGAGTAGAGTAGAAAAAAAATAACTTTTCGTTTGCTGCTAATTGGAAACATTGGAAATTAGTTAGGATTCATACAACACTAATTTGAAATGTTATTAGGATCATTTAACTACTTGGCGTATTAATTGTACTCTTTTCGTATGTATGTGTACGTACTTGAAGTAGGTTGGTAGATATACGTATACGTAGGTAGGTACTGTCCTAAAATTCAAAACTGGATGGATCTATTTTTAGACGTCAAAAAAAACACCTATAAGATAGGTTCAACTTTATCTAATACTCTCTTCAGCCCACATTCGGGCAATCAATTGGGTGTAAGGAATTTTATAAAGAAAAAAAACAGCCAAGTGTGAGTCGGACTTGTGCACCAAGAGTTCCGTACCACCAAACATCTCTGCTCAAGTCTATCAATAATACTTACCTATTCATTTTAAACGAAAGACATCAACGCTAGCGACACAATAATGCTGTTTTTTGTTCAGTTCGGACTGCTTAGCGCGAGTACGACTCTCACTTGCCTGTTTTTTTCATGATTTGATGTTTTACTTTTGGATTAGTACTTTAATCACACCAAATTCATTAACGCTTATATGTGTATTTGTGTAATATCGCTTTTACGATAGATCAAAAACAAAAAAACCTTAAAAAAACACGTTTATTGTAAGGGCCATAATTTTTTTTTCTTGTTGTGTACATCCTCTATAAAACATAATATTATGCTGTGAAAATTTTAGCCGGCTATCACGGTTCAAAAGATACATCCTTTTAAAAGTCGAACAGACAGATGGACTGACAGGACAGACAGATAGACGGACAACGTAGACTTAGTAATAAGGTTTCGTTTCCTTGCACGGAACCCTAAATAATACTTTTTTTTACTTATCATGGTCATACTGGGCCCGCGGCGTGGTCGACTAAGGCCCGATCGCCCTAATACAGAGTAGGCTGGAGCCCCTCGGTGGTATATGAGCTGATATGATGATGACTTATCATCATGGTGCGTGTGGAGGAGACTTTACCCAGTATTTCATTTGTTTGTTTGTGTGCATTCTTCAAATCACATTAATTTCAGTGTGTGTGTGTGAACTACACTAGTGGTAACACAGTGGTTAACAAATGGCGTCAAAACAATAACCACACAAATATAACCTCTTACTGTTTCAACACGGTTTTTCCCAAGTGTGCGTGTATTTTTCCCGTAAGCTTTTCAGTATAATAGGTACATGTTATATTTTATTAAATACGTATGTGGCAGGCAGGGGCAGGCCACGTGTTTTTATGATTGATAATAGCAGATGAAAACACGTGAGCTCGTAATTTTATACATATTATTATCATCACTAGGTTCGACACGTTGTTGCACTAACTGTCATTCGTATTTTGATGATGGAAAGTTCAAATAATGAAGAACGTACCTATAGTAGGGTCACTGCTCGGGAGCCGCTGGGGCCCGCCTGGTCCCACTAATGCCAGGCGCGGCAGAATGCGAGTTGGCGCACCACGACCGGCCCGCAGATCTGGCCGGTCACTTCCATCATCACCACCATTGCGCTTGGCGCCGGCAGTCTTCACAGGCTCAGAAATCAGCGCCCGCCGCTGGTGGAGTACGCCGCATGAGATTGACTAGGTATCAAAATACGAACCTCGTGCGTGCGTACTATAGTGCGACGGGGGGAGAAACTCGTCGGACGGGCTATCGAGCGAGGCTACACCAAGAATTCTTGCGATTAGAGCCTGCATTATCTGTCTCGGAGCAAAAACTAGCGGATCGAGCCAATTTCGAGCAAAACCTAGTGGAGCCAGCCCAACCGCCACCAACATCACTTGGTGAGGATCGTGAGACGGAAACGGTTTCCCAGGAATTGGAGCGTATCAGGAGTACACTAGAGGAGGCGATTCAGGAATACCGTATTTTGCCTCCTGAGGAGAGGCCGCAGCTTCCGCAGTTGCCCCTTAGCGTGCGAAATCGGGATCTCATTGAGGCCATAAACCGCATGCTGCCAGACCTCAGTGCTACGAACTCAATCCTCTTTGGCGCTGAAATGGCAGTCTGCCGTTTTTTCGGTGGCAAATTGCCAGAACCGGCTCGCACATCCCGTCCGCGGGAAAAGCCGGCATGCCAGAAAAGGATTGAGCGTCGTATTGCTGTGGCTAGAGTCCTCATTGGCAAACTAAATGCTTTCAGGTCAGGCAATAGTAGGCTCCGAGTGATGCACTTTGTCAGGCTTGCATTTGCGGGATCGGACTTTGATCCCGCAGGACGTAATGCCATGCGGTTAGTGACAGAGCGCATCGACAACCTGAAGCAACGGATTGTTGCGTGGGCAAACCGTATTGGGCGACACTCGGAGCGGGTAGGCCTGTTTTGCCAGAATCGCCTCTTCATGAATGATCAGAAGAAGTTTGAACCGGTCAGCTGACCTTGTGTACTGGGGGTACCCAAAAATTTTCCTCCGTTGTCTGACCTTGGGTACCTGGTGTACCCAAGCCTTTCTTTCTGTAAAAAGTGTATTTCTCTTTCTACTTTATGACTTTCAACGTATAAAAATATTTTTGTCTTTTTCTTATGAACGTAGCAACGAGCTGAAGTAATAAAACAGCGTCCCACCATAGAAAATATTAGAGAAAAATAAAGTTTAGTCAGTCCTTCGTACGACGCGTACCCTAGTGCTCGCTAATATAAGTGTTTTTTAGTGATTGTTGTGTTTCGTTCAGTGTTGTTTGTGGCAAGTTTTATCAAAAAGATAAGTACAAGTGAAATTACATGTAAAGTGTTAATATGGGGTGCCAAACGTAAGTTATTTCAACGAATTACAACACACCTTCTAAACTTTTCTGGAAATGCCATTACGCCATGTTTAACATTGAACTAAAGCATAAAATCATATGAAACTTGGAATGAATAGAAAGCTACATTCAACACTATTAAAAAAACATCACTTGAGGACTGTATTCAGAAAATCCTAATCATAAATAGCGATAAGGTAAGCGCGCCGCCTCACGACATCGGGTTACTTTTTTTGTCCGACTTCAGGTCAATCTACGGTCGAATTAATCGTGCGCCACGTCAACGGAGCGGCTATAGGTCACTGGACCGACCTGCTGTATTGAACAAAGGCAAGAGACTGGATCATGCGGGTATTGTATCCTTCTCCTGTGGTTCCGGCCTGTGAAACACAACGAGGGGCAATGAATGGCTGAGCTGAGGCCTGAGGGAAGCGTATACTCGCTTCGAACCTATGAAACCCGTGACCATTAGTGCCGATGATGTATTGCAAGCGGTCCGTAAGGCTACAAACTAGAAAACTCCAGGGAGCGATGGACTGCACCACTATTGGCTCAAGGGTTTTTATGCGAGTCACGAGACCTTGGCTAGCCAGTTCCAGCAGGCACTCGAGCAACGTCAGGTCCCAAACTTCTTGACTTCTGGTATTACTCATTTAGCTCCTAAGTCGAGTAATACCGCTGACCCTAGTCAATACCGCCCCATCACTTGTCTTTACACCACCTACAAGACACTGACATCCATTCTGAACGCCAAAATTGACGCCTTCATTGAGGTGAATGATATCATGGCGGTAACTCAGAATGGCTGTCGGGGCGATAGTCACGGTACGAAGGAGCTACTCCTGATTGATGCGGTCGTGTCTAAATTGGTGAACCGCAATGACGCAATTCCTCCGCTGTCTGGATTGATTATTAGAAGGCTTTCGACTTGATCCTCTATTCATGGTTGAAGAGGGTCCTCGAACTGTACAAGATAGATGAAACAGTTCGAGAATTCCTATATCGTGTATAGGGCAATGAAGTACGATCCTTAGTTTCATGATCAGCGGTTGTCGAATGCGGAGGACTGGATTTGGATTAAGAGGGGAATATTCTAGGGCGACTGTCTAAGTCCAATTTGGTTTTGCCTGTCCCTGAATCCACTCAGCTTTTTTCTCGAGAAATCAGGGACGGGATTTCAGTTTCGGAGTGGTGATTCACACATGACCCACCTTTTCTACATGGACGATCTCAAACTGTTCGCTCCAAATGCAACACGGTTGAAGGAACTGCTGAAAATCACCTGTGATTTTAGCAGTTCCATCAACTTGGAGCTAGTAGTGGATAAATGCGCGATCCTTCATATAGACAGGGGTAGGGTGGTACATTCAGACGGATTAGATATCGACTTCGGCATACTCAGATGATCACAGACCGAACTGGACGCCCTGGGTCGAATAGTCCGCACTACTATGACACACCTATGGACAGTTCCCCATTGCGTAGGGGACTCTTGGTAAGCCCGCTTCCATCTTCGGCATCATCGTCACTTACCATCAGGTGAGATGATGCCAAGGGCTTACCAATTGTGAATAAAAAAAATAAAAAAACACCTTATGATGCATCACCCGAGGTAGATAGATAGATAGATAACACGTTTATTTTTGTTTGTTTTTTAGGTCGTTAGTGATAAGGCTGTATATCCCACGAAAGAGTGGTGGTCGTGACCTTAAGAGCCAAACAAATGCACAACTGCGAGATACGCAGCCTACGAAGTTACTTCCTGTCGAAAGTCAATAATGACTTGCATAGAGTTGTCATAGCGTGTGATAAGGACTAACTGCTCTTTCCATGGCCCAAGAGAACTGGCAGACGCCGGTTGTATTTAGCAGTTCTGAGCGAGAGGCCATATTAAAAGACAAAGAGCTGCACGGTAGGTTCTTCAAATCCCTTTGTGGATCCTTCGTAGATCAAAAGGCCTCCGTGCACTGACTGCGCTTCGGAGATCTTTTTGCGGAGACCGAGGTGGTCAAGACGAAGAACTATAGGAGGTTCAAAATAAAAGACGGCACCTTGGACGTTTGTCGGTTGTGCCGTCAACCAAGGGAGACCCTGCGACATATAACCTCCGGTTGTTCCATGCTTGCCAACACTGAGTATTTGCACAGGCACAACCAAGCAGTCAGGATCCTACACCAAGAGGTCGCTCTAAAGTATGGCCTCATATCTCAGCGGTTGCCGTATTACAAGTATACGCCGGAGCCGGTTCTCGAAAACGACCGCGCCAAACTCTTCTGGGACCGACCCGTCATCACGGACAGGTCAGGACTATTCCTTTGAATAAGCCTGATATGGTGTTGATGGATCGGGCGCAGTCAATTTTGTTTTTGGTTGATATCTCTATCCCATAGGATGAAAACCTCGTGCAGGCTGATGTCGATAAAAGGACCAAGTACCTGGATCTGGCGCACGAGGTTACTGATATGTGGCAAGTGGAATCCATCGAAATCATCCCCGTAGTCCTATCCGTGAACGGGCTAATTTCAGCCGATCTTGGACGTCACCTAAGGTGGCTGGATCTCCGAATCAGACCAATAATTGCAGCAATGCAGAAAGCAGTCCTCCTCTGTTATGCCCGGATGGTTCGACGCTTTCTCTCCCTGTCGCGTCGCACTGAACTCCAGCCAACTGTGCTTCCGCTGGAGGTGCTCCTGTCACTTCGCCAAGTGAGCAGAGAGGCTTTAATTTTATATTCGAAATTAATAATAATATCTGAATCTTAGCAAAACATATCAATGTCAAGATTTAATTTAATGCATTACAGAACTTGACAAAAGTAGGTAGAGGTGTGGTAGAGTTATAGATTAGAAATAGCAGGACTACATTCCACTTAAGATGGTCTTTAGGTGATGAAAAAACATAGTGGACATTAAACTTACCTTCTTATGTGGGTCTAGCTAGGCTCCACGCACACACAACACCCTAGCTTTCGACTCCGTCATTTCTTAAAATACTTTTTCTAGTCCGATCAATACTTTTCGTGTAGACGAACTAGGTGTGTGTGACCTTTGAATAGTGCGCATCGCACTATCTAGTTACTATGTATAATAAATATAATAATAAAAACAATTCATTTAATTAAACAGTTTATCCGCCTCCGTAGCTCAGAGGCAAACTTCACTGGCTTACACAGGAGGTCGCGGGTTCGATTCCCGGCGGGGTCAATTGTAAGACTCGGTTTGGTTGGTGGTAGGGCATTTTCTAAGCCCGCTTGGCTAGCTACCACCATCTTATCTAAGTCTTACCGCCAAATATCAATGTTGATATCATTGGTGTGTTCCGGCATGAAGATAAGATAGCCAGTTCCCCATTGTGTTGGGGAATCTTGGTAAGCCCGCTTCCATCTTCGGCAACATCGTCACTTACCACCAGGCGAGATGTTGTCAAGGGTTTATCAATTGTTAATAAAAAATTAAAAATAAATTAATAATCCCACCAAAAACATTTCATGTAAAATTGGTTGCCCAGACAAACAGTATAGTTTGATTGAACCGTCTATTATCAAAAATGAGGTTAGATAAAGTACAGTAATGTAACGTCGGTATACATGAGGTATACGTATACTACTATTAACATCTGTGGTATTATATTAGGTAGGTACGTTGCTGTTCCGAGAATTTTTTTGTTGTGACCAGGCTGTGATTGTGTGTGACTCATTGGAAGTAGGATCATATTCATCACGGACCGGTAGGTTAGTACTAAATATCTAGATAGGAAGGGACAACTATGCATTTAGAAAGAACATTGTAAACATGAACCCAGGAAGGTCCTTACTGTAAACTGTCTGGGTATGACGTAGTTAGAGCCGGCCATGGTTGGTTAGTGACTGACTAAAGTGCGTCATTTTATTGAGAATTCTATGACGTGGGTAATGTTACGTAATATTTTGTTATTATAGGTGTATGTATATTGTAACTTGTTATTTGCAGGATTGTTCAAGTTCAAGTGTGGACTGGGGTTAATGAACTACAAAACTGAAATTAAAAGACAAAACCTAAATAAAACTCGCGTGGAGAGGGTTCCGTCCGTAATCCGTATACGTTGATTGAGAAATTTCCCATGTAACTTTAAATAGGTACCTAGCATCTTATAGCTTATAGGCAAAGAAGTATTTTCTGTATTTTTTATTTTTATTTTTAGGCTCATTATTAGTTTCGAAGATAACGAGGAAAATGGGAAAATTGTCATTTTTCGTCTATTTTCTTATATAACTTCAAAACTAGTAATTAGGTATCTAAAAATTATAAAAAAAATATATTTGAGATTCTTATATTATAAGAAACTCTTTCATTTGATTCGTCACACAGTGTAGGTAGTTTAAAAATATTTTTTTACAAAATCGAATTTCGAAATCAAATCAAAAGTGGCCTCCATGTTTAAAATTCATTTATATACGTTACGCGTCCGTCTTTGAGTCACTGACTTACATAATATGTGTATACTAAATTTCGACTCAATCGGTCTAGTAGTTTCGGAGAGAATTGACTGTGACTAGCTAGACGGATAGACACACACGCGTGTGATCCTATAAATAAGTATAAATGGGCAGTTGTAATGGTTCCGTTTTTTCCTTTTGAGGTATGGATCCCTAAAAAAGTAAAAACAATATCCGCATGCCGCATGCTCCATACTAAAATTGTTACTCTATTAGTAACCAATATTACGCAATAAGCAGCTGATCGAATAGTGTTAATTACAATGTACAATTATGCAAATTTAATCAAAATTAATGAGTTCATTAACTGTTCATTAGTTACCTTTTAAATGCCTTGTGCTGAGGCACCATTAATTTTGTTTAAATTTGCATAATCTACCTCTAATCGTCTTGTGTATGTCACGTTTTGACTCTTACCATCTTAAATTCTTCCTTACATTTGCATTGATGTGAAGTGTGCAAACTCATGTTACCGTTTAGATTGCGCACTGAATAGACCACTAAAAGTTTCGTATCCGTACTAAGCAAGCAATGGATGTGCTGAAGAGTTCAATTTTCAAGTAGAGAATGACTAAAATTTTAATCACACGATACTAAACACGTGTTGGATATGGAAATATGGTTGGTGACTAGATTAAAAATACATTTGTTTGGGTAGACACGAGAGATATGTCTTGTTGTAGTAGGTAGACACAACAAATGAAGAAGTTTACATTTTTACTCTAAAACTGAATCGATTGATCGTATAGTAGGTACTACGTATAGTAGTAATTCAATGTAGATATTATATAGGTATATATTATTATGATCCCAATATCCTCTAAAGCCAATTATCACTTTTCGAACAGGTGTGATGGGAAAATATGTCTGTTGGTCATACTAAAAGATAAAAGCACAGGCCAAGCAAATATTTAGTTCTAAGTGAGTTAGTAATCGTGGTCGACTAAGGCCCGATCGCCCGAATTCAGGGTAAGCACGAGCCCCCTCGGTGGGGACGTACCTATATGGTTCTAACACATTATTTGTTTCATAACTACCCACCTACCTACCTATCAAGGACCCTACCTGCCTACCAGGGACCCTACCTACCTACCAAGGACCCTTCTTACATTGACGTCATAAAGTACGATACTGCGTACTAATGACGTTGGAGTTCACTAAAATACTTGAACATTCTCGAAATTTCTAGAACAAACTGTTACCTACCTAGGTAAGTATACCTACCTATGTTTATGCGGTGACGTGTGCTCAGTTATAGGACTTATAGGTTATTTCCTTACTTAATATTATAAATAAATGTGAAAATGTGTTTGTTTGTTTGTTACCTTTTCACGCTTCAACGCCTTGACCAATCTTTATGAAATTTGGCATGCAGGTAGCCTGTGTCACAGGGAAGGACATAGGCTACTTTTTATCCCGGGAAAATAAGCATAATCTGATGCAGTTCCTAAAGGAAATAAAAAAATATTCGATTGTTGTGATTTTTTGCACAGAGATGGTTGAGTAGGTGGAAAACGACATAAGAAGCCGCGGGAAAAAGCCAGTAGGTCATAATTTTGCTCAGTGTGCCAGTGCGCTCGCACACAAATATGAATTGGCCTAGGTATGTGTGGCTGTGTGTGGTCGTTCTTGTTTGCTTGGCTGTGGTTAATTCGTTATTGTTTGCTTGTGTGAGATGCTTATGTTTACATTCTGTTCAGCTGTGAAGTGAGGTTATGCCAACAGGCCAGCCAACAACATAGATAAATTTGCAGTTGTCTATTATAAAAATTTAAGCATTTTACCAAGCAATGTTTGTTATTTGAACTGCAAGTGTAGCGTGGCAAATTAAATAGATAATGTTTATTTACATGAGATATTATGCTTATCTGGCGATAGGACTGAATCTGTGGTTATTTTCCGAAAGATTACACCAACATAAATTGTTTTGTTTACATTTTATTGTTTATTGCGCAGTTAGACTTTTCTTCATCATGGATAGCTAGGAAGCATAAAACTTTAATGTAAGTCCTTCATCACCATATCCCGCGTCTCACCTTGACCAGGTCGCCGCCCCACCGAGTGAGACCTATCCCTTTTACTACGTCTTCCGGTGTGCGGTTGCCACTCGAGACCTTTACTAACCCAACGGCCATCTGATGCCGCTTTTCAGCGAATCTGTATTAAATTATTTTCAAATAATGACGAACGTATACGCCAGTAATATATAGGGTGACTTTTAATTAGTTCTTGATAGCAAAGGATATGAATGTAGGTACTCGTGATTACAAAAAAAATTCCCAAAGAAACTGTATGTAAAATATGAAAAAAAAAATTGGTCCTTCATACATTTTTGCTGATTTGATAACTTGTTTTGTTATGTACCGAGGACCAAATTTTTTTTTTCTGATTTGACATATTAGTTTCTTTGGGAAAGTTGTTTGTAATCACGAGTACATTTCATACTATATCCTTTGCTATCAAGAACTAATAAAAAGTCACCCGATAGAAGTCATTGCCAACGTACTGCGTACAAACAATAAGTAGGTAGGTACTCAATGTTAATGTATGATGATTATCAGTATTATCACCAATTCATGCATGCATTTTCTGATAATGATAATTCATGCATGCATTTTCTGATAATTCATGCATGACTGCATGAGTTCTTAAAACACTCCTAAGAATATATTTCCAGCACGCTCGGCTCTATTTATACAACTAAATGTAGTTTGGCTCATTGAATGTTGATAAATCAAAATTTTAATAATTTCAACACTTTCTAGAATAAATATCAAATATTTACGGAAATTAAAAAAAAAAACTGACAAACCACAAAACCAGATATAGATACCTAAGTATAAAATCTTTACGGAAATTTAAAAAAAACTGACAAACCACGAAAACAGATTTAAGTTTCTAGAACTTGTTTACAAAAAATTATAGAATTGATTAATGAATATATCTATAAATAATAGAGAATATAATACAACCCAGGGGCTTCTACATATCTTACTGAAAAACTTTTGTTCTAAGACTTTGCTGAAATATCGCAAAAAAAAATACAACTCTTCATACAAATCGATCAGCTGATCAATTTTTACCAATTTGTGTATTTTTAGGTAGAGGGTCCAATTTTTTTTTGAGAATTAACTATGGGTTCCTTGTTGAAAGCTGTTCAGTATGATGAGTAGAAGCCCCAGATAACAGGATCTACCAACGACGCAACAAAACTAATTTATTTATTTTTCTTTGCGTTATATTATAAAATTCATAATTATAGATCTTTTTTTTTTCTTAACAATTGGTAAACCCTTGACAACATCTCACCTGGTGGTAAGTGACGATGGTGCCGAAGATGGAAGCGGGCTTATCTAGATAAACACCTATCGGTCATTCTCAAATCCGGCCTCGGCAATCGATATACAGGGTGTATCAAATTGGTGTAGGTCCTGTTAACTGAGGGTTCTACTTGTCATACTGAACAACTTTTTCCAAGGAACCTATAGTTAATTCTCAAAAAAAAATTTTGACGCTCCATACTAAAATGCACAAAATCAGTCGATCAGCTGATCAATTTGTGTGAAGAGTAAAATGAAAATTTTACGTTTTCAGCAAAGTCGTAGTACAATTTGTGTAACAAAATTGGTGTAGGTCCCGTTAACTGGGGCTTCTGCTTATCATACTGAACAACTTTTGTTATACGACTTTGCTGAAATGGCAAACAAATTTATACTCTTCATACAAATTGATCAGCTGATTGAACAATTTTGTACATTTTAGTATGAAGGGTCTACATTTTTTTTGAGAATTGACCATGGGTTACTTTGAGAAAGTTGTTCAGTATGATTAAAGGGTCCTACACAATTTTTTTACACCCTGTGTATATACTTTGCTTGTGTCACAGGGAAGGACATAGACTACTTTTTATCCCGCTTGCGGTTAGCGAGCGACCACTCACCATCAAATACAGTCATAAAAACGATGCCCACGCCAGCGAAGCCGCGGTCAAAAGCTAGAACAATTATAAAACATAAAATAATAACCTCCTTTGAAAATATTTAGTTTTAAGAGAGATAATTAATATTAATAAGAAATGTTTATGAGAAAACTATTTTTTATTAATAATAAAAAAACCGAGGCGCACTGTTTTTTTTTTTAATTTACAGCTCTTGTGAAAACTATGTGGCAAAGACTCAACATTATTCATAGTACTCTGTGGACTCAACCTCCCCTATCCCCCTGTGACCATGCATATCGGTACCCCCCTCCTAAACCGGTCAAGAACGTTCCCTATGTTACGTTACGCTAGTACTCTTTATTTTACTGTGGTTAGGTACTGTCATACATGAATCTATTATTATTATGTTTATTTCAGCCTTTTTAAACTCGGATGGTGCTTTGGAAGGCGTACGTGGGGATACAGATCCAATACGCAGAGGCCCCTTTGAGATATTATAATGTGTTGTGATGTGTACACCTAGCGGGTACCGTCTCTACCTTTACCATAGAGATTCACTCAAAGACAGCATCCGCCAGTGCAAGGACTATTGCATATAAGATGGGAACTATGCCGGGTTATGGGTGGGTAATTGCTGGACTGGTTGCTGGGATATTGATGATGCCTGCGGGATGCCTGCAATATTCTTGAAATCATGGCAGGCGGTGACTTGCCGCTCACTAAATGGGCCCCCTGTGAGTGCTGCCAAATGGCAGCAGGGTGGCATTTCAAGTGTCTTAGAAGCTTGTCGAGAGGTGAGTCTGCGGTGTCCAGATAAAGTTATGTATGACATTTGACACTTCCAACCTGGAGCATAGGCACAGATTACTAATTAGTTACTACGTAAGCATAGGTTCTCTTGCTTTCTCCACTCTTGGACGGCCCATTAAGTCAAGCACAAGAGACGAGGGCCAAACAAGCACAAGAGGCGGGGAGGGCCAAATGAACACGGGCCCTCTGGAGTCAGGGTGCTAGGTGATTATTATTTTAATCTATCATTATCCCTACTAATATTATAAATGTGAAAGTAACTCTGTCTGTCTGTTACGCTTTCCTGCAAAAACTACTGAACGGATTTGGCTGAAATTTGGTAGGTAGACCGATTAGGACCTGGATTCAGACATAGGCTACTCTTTACCACGCTCGCGAGCCGCTTGCGGCTCGCGCACAGCGCACCCTCGAAAAGTCATAGAAACGTTGTCCACGCGGGTGAAACCGCGGGAAACAGCTAGTTATCTACACTTATATAATATTATAAAGAGGAAAGATTAGTACCTATTTTTGTATGTTTGTATGTTTGTAATGAATAGGCTCAAAAAGTACTGGGCCGATTTAAAAAATTCTTTCACCAATAGAATGCTACTTTCTTCCAATTTGACATAGGCTACAAAATTAGGGATCCTTAGTAAAATTTGAACAATGTAACCGAAGGTGTAGAAAAATGAGTCTTAAAATGTCTTTCGTCGAATGCGCTGCCGAAACTATTAGCGATAGAACAAAATAATGTACAACAATATTGAAGAACATCATAATGTCTATAAAAAACTCCGCGGTAGCATATGTCCAACTATTGTAGTTATGTCACTACAACAACTTTTTTCATTTTAAACATTAATGAAAATGCTAACCAAATTCAAAACATGCTATTTATGTGTTTATATTAATCCTTATCCAAATAAATTATTTTATGGTCAAGACCATTTAACTACCTATAAAATAGTTTTTAAATTATTTAAATTGGACTTTCCATTCAAAAGATATTACGAATTAAAAAAATCAAACAGTAAACAAAACCGCCATAGCGCCGTGGCCGTTGTTTGCGATGCAGTCTGAAAAGCGCGCCGGGCATCGCGGCGGGCGGAGTGGAGGGCGCACTGAAATACAGGAGTGGGGCGTGCACGTCTGTAAGATAGGTAGCCGCGCGGCAGTCGCGCGGTCGGCTCCTTACGCAGCGGACGCTACCGATATTGAACATTTAGATTTTTCCATAGAACACATTTCAGATAGAGCACATTTTCTTTCTATCGATTAGGAGTTATTTTCAAAACTGCGCATAAATTACTTGATTAAACCTTGACAGTTTATTTTTATAGCAGTGTCACACTCTTTTTAAAGCACCTATTTAAGTATTGTATGTATTTTTTTATGAAAACTTCTATTCAATAAACTGTTCATATTAAAATCAAATTAATTCTTATTTATTTTACTTGAAAACCAAAACTTTCAAACAATTATGCTTAAAAAAAAGGTCCCAATTATCTCAACATCCCAAGTTCCCAAGCGAGATTAGCAAAGATTCGGCGTGTTGGAGAATCATCTTCAGAATATTCTGATCGACTCGAAAGTCAAAGAGAATATGCATCACAATCACGGGCCAGAGAATCTAGCGCCGAACGCTCCTTTTTTAAATAAAAAATAAAAAACACAAAAAAATATATAAAACCAAAATAAAAAGCACAAAACAACAAAAACCAAACAAAAAAAAATAATTTTGTAAGGAAAATACTAAATAATGATAGGCAAGTTTCTATCGACACAAACAAAAATTTCTTTGAAATACCTAGATGTTCCGTTGTCGGCGCGTAGGTATACCTGTATGACCTTCATCGAATACCGTTTGATGATTCTGAGTATAAGGTAGACGAGGAGGTAGAGACTATGTATGATGACATCTCTACAGCCTTACATAGCACCAGGACCCATTATACCGTTGTTATGGGGGACTTTAACGCGAAACTGGGCAAACGAAGCGATGGTGAGCTGAGAGTGGGGCAATTTGGATATGGAGTAAGAAATGCACGTGGCCAGATGCTGGCCGACTTTATGGAGAAGGAGAGCCTCTTTATGATGAACTCCTTCTTTAAAAAGTCAAAACAGCGGAAGTGGACATGGTTGCATCCCAATGGCGTAACAAAAAACGAGATAGACTTCATCTTGTCGACAAGGAAGCAAATATTCAATGATGTCTCCGTGATCAATTCAGTCAAAACAGGAAGCGATCACCGGATGGTCAGAGGCACATTGAATCTAAAGACCAAGCTAGAAAGATGTCGACTGATAAAGTCTACGCTCCGACCAGCGCCCATCCAGCTCCAAAACCCCGAGAGCTTTCAGCTCGAGTTGCACAATCGTTTCGAATGCCTAGGAGACTGCGAGAATGTGGACGATTATAATGACAGGTTCGTGGAAATTGTTCAAACGGTCGGGTCTAAGATTTTTAAAACTCGCCGTTCAAACAGAACCAATAAAATCTCCGACTTCACCAGCAACCTCATGGAAGAAAGACGCAGATTGGTTTTGCAGTCCTCTGAAGACGCTACTCAGTATCGGCAACTAAACAGGCAGATCTCTAAGTCCCTAACTCGCGATTTACGCCAATATAATACAAATTGTATTAAAGAGGCGATTGAGCACAACAAAGGCTCAAAAGTGTTCGCGAGAGATCTGTCTGTTGGACAAAGCCAACTGACCAAGCTGAAGACTGAGGACGGCAGGACCATATCGTCTAAGACTGAGTTGCTGGAAGAAGTTGAGAAGTTCTATGGACAATTGTACAAGACCACACGTTTGCCTGTCAGCGATCTGGCTGAAGACCCAAGAGCCAGACTAACCCGACACTATACCGAAGATATCCCGGACGTCAGCCTGTACGAGATTAGAATGGCTCTCAAACAGCTCAAGAACAACAAGGCACCGGGTGATGATGGAATTACGGCTGAACTTCTGAAAGCAGGTGGAACACCGGTACTTAAAGCTCTTCAGAAGTTATTTAATTCCGTTATACTCGAGGGACAAACGCCTAAGGCATGGCACAGAAGTGTGGTCGTGCTTTTCTTCAAAAAGGGTGACAACACTCTGCTGAAGAACTACAGACCCATCTCACTTCTGAGCCATGTCTACAAGCTGTTTTCGAGAGTCATTACGAATCGTCTCGCACGCAGGTTTGACGACTTTCAGCCTCCTGAACAAGCCGGTTTCCGAAAAGGCTTTAGTACCATAGACCACATACATACGCTGCGGCAGATTATACAGAAGACCGAAGAGTACAATCAACCACTATGCTTGGCGTTTGTGGACTATGAGAAGGCCTTTGATTCAGTCGAAACCTGGGCTGTGCTACAGTCTCTCCAGCGGTGCCAAATTGACCATCGATACATCGAGGTGTTGAAGTGTCTGTATGAAAACGCCACCATGTCGGTTCGCCTCCAGGACCAGAACTCGAAACCTATCCAGTTGCAGCGAGGGGTGAGACAGGGAGACGTTATATCTCCGAAACTGTTCACCGCCGCCCTGGAAGATGTTTTTAAGCTTCTGGACTGGGGTGGACTCGGCATCAATATCAACGGCGAGTACATATCCCACCTCCGATTCGCTGACGATATCGTGGTCATGGCTGAGACTATGGAAGACCTAAGCACAATGCTCGATGGCCTCAGTAAGGTCTCTCAACAAGTGGGTCTTAAAATGAACATGGACAAGACGAAAATAATGTTAAATGTCCGTGTCGCACCCACTCCTCTAAAGGTTGGAGACTCTACACTGGAAGTTGTTGACGAATATTTATACCTGGGACAAACAGTCCAGCTAGGCAGGTCCAACTTCAAGAAAGAGATCAATCGACGAATCCAACTCGGTTGGGCAGCGTTCGGGAAGCTTCGCAATATCTTCACGTCCCAAATACCGCAGTGTCTCAAGACTAAGGTCTTTGACCAGTGTGTGTTGCCAGTGATGACTTACGGAACTGAGACATGGTCGCTTACTATGGGCCTCATAAGAAGGCTCAAGGTCACCCAAAGGGCAATGGAGCTTGCTATGCTCGGAGTTTCTCTGCGTGATCGAATCAGAAACGAGGAGATCCGCAGGAGAACTAAAGTAACCGACATAGCTCACAGAATCGCTAGACTGAAGTGGCAGTGGGCAGGGCACATAGCTCGTAGAACAGATGGCCGATGGGGCAGTAAAGTTCTCGAGTGGCGACCGCGCACCGGAAAACGTAGCGTAGGCAGGCCTCCCACGCGGTGGACCGATGACCTGGTGAAGGTCGCGGGAAGCCGATGGATGTGGGCAGCGCAGGACCGGTCGTCGTGGAAATCCTTGGGGGAGGCCTTTGTTCAGCAGTGGACGATTTGTGGCTGATATGATGACCTAGATGTATAGGTAGATACATTTTTTAGTTGAAAGTTGTCAACTTTTAATTTAGACTGTATATATTTTATTCGACTCTGCTTTTATTTTAATTACTTAAAAAAACATAGTAAAAATGTATATAATATCCTATGTAGATATTACTTATTTAAGTGCCCGCCACTTAAACCATCAAAGAAATTGAACATAAATAGACTTACATACAAATATAACTGTGGGTTTTTTTAATACAAATAAAAATATTTGTGAAAAAAGTGTTTTATATCCAAATTTCCAAAAATAAATAATTTTCTACCCCGTGCGAAGCCGGGACGGGCTGCTAGTTTATATAATAAAACTGTAACGGGGCCGTATCTGTACTTACATGAAATATTTTGGATAATGATAAGTGGTGGACATTACTAACGATATAGAGGCCAAAACAACAACTTTTGGAGTTTTTGTCTGTTTGTCTGTCTGTCTCACGGATAAGATAAAATAAGGTGTCTGTCTGTATGTTCGCGTATCATTTTGTATGGTCGTTCCTTATAGCCCGGGTTAACATATTACTTTTATCCCGGAAAATTCAAGAGTTCCCGTGGGAAAATACAAAACCTCCACGCAGATGAAGACGCGGGCACAGCTGTCAACAATAATTGAGGCACAAGTAAAAGAATATGTTTTTGTCAGGTCCTCGGAAGTTCCTAAGGTTATTGTCAATCATGCATGCATCGACAATAAATGAGGTAAATACAAGTAAAAAGAATATTTCTTTGTCAGGTGTGGGGTTCGAACCCACGCTCCCTCTCGGGAACCAGAGCTTAAATCTGGCGCCTTAGACCACTCGGCCAACCTGACTTGAACAACGACGTCGAATTACTAGATAGTATTACATTTTACTTGGCAAATTGCCGATATTTAAATAAATAGTTTATTACTTTGGCAAAAACATCGCAAATGTGTTAATATTTATTAATCAATTAATTTATTGATTTTAAAATTGATTATTCGATAACATTATATTCCATACAGGTAATTTCATAGGTGGTAGGTAAGTAATGTAAATATCTGTAATAAAAAAACGCGGTGATCACAAATAAAAATGAGTAGGTATATAAATTTAGTTTATTCTAAGGCAAGAATAATTTTTAGATGCCAAATAAAACATTTTTTATTTTTGTATCAGCGCCATCTCTGTAACGGTGGGTGAACCATAGTATGTTAGGACTGACACTGTGTTTCGCTACGCTCACTTAAGTACGTTCTACGAGCTACGCATGTACACGTATAGATGTCGCTCTATGATTTCATGAAGTTAGGACATAAAAATTCTTACAGATCTCATGTATTACGCTTCGTGTATATTCAAAATTAACTCATACATTACCTAGAAACTAAAAGAAATTAAATAAGTAAAGACCTTTCAAATGCTTTTAATAAGGCGTGTCCGTTGCGCCATGTCTTGAAAAGAACATTGTTTTTAAACGTTTACACGCAGACGAATTAAATATTTTCTTTACAACGTAACTTTTAAATACCAATTAATATCACAGTAGTCATGATGAGTAGAAGCCCCGTTTACGGGTCCTACACCAATTTTGTTATGTTCTGTATAATAAATCTTTATCGTATCGTGTGATAAATAATTTTCAAGTTATGAAGTAGGTAATAACTGGGGAACCCTACACTCTGCGTGGTCAGGCTCGAGCTTGGCTAGTTTTTACTCGACTGCCTCAGAAGGAGGGTTGTATTTCGAGTGTATGTATGTATGTATGTAGATTTCTATGTTCCCTGCTACAGCCTGAAGGATTTTAACGTATGAGTTATCGTTAGATTCGTCTTGATCCCGTAAGTGCCATAGGATACAATTTTACCCGATTTGCCAAAAAGAGGGGTTTAGTTTTTACGCAGCCGAGTTTTTATTTTTTAATGAATTCCTACAGTTATATAATTACTATTTGTTGGGAAATACGGCAAATTAACACATACTCTGTGAAAATTTGAATTGACTATATAGGAAGTAATAGTACGGTTTAAAAGATACAGCTCTTTAAAGGTAGGACAGACGGACAGGGTAGGCATAGTGATAGTGTGCGGTTGGCACTCTTTGGATACGGAATCTTAAAGGAATTCCAAAGGAAGTCCCTTACAAAACTCGTTCCGAAGAAGCTTAGGAGCCGCTAATTCTTTTGAAGTCACTTTAAAAAACCGGCCAAGTGCGACTCGGGGTCACACAACCAGGGTTCCGCACCAAAACTTTAACCACCAACAGAACAAGACCTTTCAGTACATACTTTGCTCCAGCTAAACAGGGGTCTACTTATTCTGGACTTTAGAAATTTAATTTTTCCTGTGGGAACGGTTTTGATTTTCTCACAGATTTTCCTGTAATCAATACATTCCACTTCATATACTGTGGTTTTTTTTTAAGATTTTAGGCCCAGTAGTTTCAGAGACAGGGGGGGGGGAATGGACAATTTTCGCCTATTTTCTTAAATACTTAACTTCAAAACAATAGTTTTAAATACACAATTATTAAAAATATATGACTGAGATTCTCACAATAAGACCTTTCATTTTATATGTCATACAATATATAAATTATCTAATTGGTTATTATTTTTCCCCAAATGGGGCCCCCATGTTTAAAATTCATTTATTTACGTTACGCGTCTGTCTTTGTGTCAACGACTTACATATACAGTCGTGGTCAACTAATTAGGGACAGTTAAAATACCAAGAAATATTAATTATTCAAGTCCTTTTATTATCACGTATATTCGATATTATTGTCTGTTACTTTGTAAACATATTAATTGATAGTATTCTAGTGTTTAGAATAAAATAAAAATAAATAAATACATATACTACTCGTATACAACCTTCATCAACCAATAAATATGGTAAAAAATATCTGGCCACCTAATTAGGGACATTTAGTTTTTGCCTTCTAAATTCAAAAAATTAAAATGTTATAGCTTTTCCTTTGCGCGTTTTTAATTTTGGCGCCAATTTGAAAAGCGACTGTGTGTGTAAACTCATTAAATAATTAAAAATATGGGTAGAAAGAAGAGTTGTGACGCAACAATGCGAAAAGTAATTATTAATTTTTACCAGCGAGGGTGGCCGTACAAGAAAATAGAAGATAATTTGGAATGTTCCAACAACATGGTCTACAATGCCGTGGCATATTTCAAAACGCATAACACAACTGAAAGTGTACCTAGAAAGAAGAGACCAAGAAAAACAACCCCACAAGATGATCGCAGAATGATTGCACTCGCGAAGAGAGACCACTTCATATCAAGAGCGAAGTTTTTGGACCAGAATTGAATGCTGGAGTATCAGCAAGGACCGTCAGAAGGCGTTTAGTGAGGCAAAACTTGTAGGAAGAGTTGCACGCAAAGTTCCGTTACTGTGTGAAGAAAGAACACAAACAAGCAAGATTGGCGTTTGCAAGGAAGTATGGACATTGGACTGTTGCTTAATGGAAAAATGTGCTATTTCCTGATGAGATAAATTTGATTTCATCAGATGGCAGACAATACGTGCGACGGCCTATAAACTCTGCCATGAATCCAAAATACACAAAGAAGCAGGTGAAACATGGAGGAGGCAATATTCAAATCTAGGGCTGTTTCACAGCACATGGAGTAGGGCCTCTAAAAAAATTGAAGGAAGACTAGACCAGTTTCAGTATAAACAAATATTAGAGGAAACGATGATACCGTATGCTGAAGAAGTGTTGCCAGTGTCGTGGACGTTCCAACACGATAACGACCCAAAGCATACAGCGCAGTCCGTCAAATCGTTCCTAGCGCAGCAGTCAGTGACGGTACTAGATTGGCCCGCAAACAGCCCAGACCTAATGCCAATCGGACACCTATGGTACGAAGCCAAGAAAAAAGTTGCAACTCGACGTACTGCTACTAAAAATCAGCTATACGACCAATTCCAAGCTGTTTGGAATAATATTCCTTTAGAAACTTGCAATAATTTGATTGCATCGATGCCACGCCGATGTCAAATGGTTTTAACTAACAAAGGAAACGATGATTTATTTAATAATTAGTAGTATAATTACATGTCTTATATAATTAGTTCATTGTGAACTGGGTGGGTCAAGGAAACCATACTGGTTATTAGAATATCGGTTTTTCATTTGTTTTTTGTTAAAATTTTGTAAAATAACATTTTTATATTATAAACATTTAAATATTTCCCAGCATTTTTATTTTTATAGCAAAATTTTACATGTCCCTAAAGCGATGGCAAGTATAGCTATTTCCTTTCCTGACCACTAAATATTTAGAATACTAGTTAATTTACTTGTTGTCAACGGTAAAAGCTTCATAGCTTCGTTTAGAAATGGTTTCTGGGCCATAATAGAAACGCTTGAGTTTTCGTGATATAGCGTCCCTAATTAGTTGACCACGACTGTATGTAGTATGTATACCAAATTTCAACTCAGTATTTCGGCTAAGATTGGTTGTGACACACGAGTGATCCTATTTTTAACTTTTGATGTACGGAACCCTAAAAATAATTAACTTAAGGTCAGGGAATAGGAACTTATATTTAATAATAATAAAATTACCTAAATAATAAAATTTCATTCAAACTGTTTAAAAAAAATCTTGGTTCTTGTAATAAAATCTGTTAATAAGTTACGAGTATCTACTATTCTACAACATTATTTGCACAATCGTAAAACAAACAAAGCTCAACGCTGACAGTCCAAAATGCAGTCGCCTCTTCTCAGCACCGTTGCAGTCGTCAGTGAAGCATTGGCAGACGGTTTCCAGGTGGTCCTCGTTGTCAGCCTTGTAGCAGGGACGGTCGGTGTAGTCGCGCTTCCAGCCGCAGCCTCTGGTCACGCGGAGCTCCGGTGCGAAGCCTTTGTTGAAGACTGCAAGTATTAAGGCGCTAAGATTACTCAATCCGAGCAAGTTGATACGTGTTTCAATAATATCGAACGTAACTCTATTCATTTTAAGTTCAAATCAATGCGGGCTTCAACGCGGCTGTTACGTTGAAACCGTTACATGTTTTTATTACTTTTCATCACTTTCAAATAAGTTTAAAAACAAGAATGAAAGGTCTTAAAGTCACCGATTTTTGTCTGATGCTTTCATTTAATATTAACTATTTGTTTTCGAGAAATTTTGCAATTAATGTCAAAAACAGGGTCTACAGTATGTTTTTTTTACATCAAAAGTGATAATATTTTTAAAATTGTATTCAATTAAATCGGTTTTATATTGCCTTACGTATATTACATATTTTTTTCCATGGTGATAGCTTTACACAGTCTTTCAATAATTTGAATTGAATATTTTGGTTACTTTTTTTCTATTTTTAAACATTTATAAATATCCTGGCTAGTAAAACCATTTCCTTTTATTATTTCTATGTCATCATTACAGCTCATATACGTCCCCACCAAGGGGGCTCGAGAGCCTACCCTGAATCAGGGCGATTAGGCATTAGTCGACCACGCGGGCCCAGTGCGGGTTGGTCCGACTTCACACACAACCTTCGAGTTTCTTCGCAGGTGTGTGCAGGTTTCCTCACGATGTTTTTCCTTCACCGCTAAAGCAATCGGTAAGTATATGTACGTAAGTTTTTGAAAAACTCATTGGTACATTACATTAGCCGTCCAGATTTGAACCCGGTACCTCTGGTTAGATGGACCGAGTCGTTACCGGTTGAGCCACCGACGCTTTTACCGACTGCTCAAAATTGCCTAGGGTTATTTTAATTTTTTTAATACAAAAAATGGTTTCTTGAAAAGCTATTAAAAATGACTCAGGACAAGTGCAGCAGTACAGGGTATAAAAACTTTCAAGATGGGCACCTTCTCACTTCTTGTAGTAATTTCATACAAAATGTGACCTCCTTCTATGAGATATAAAATTACAATATTCATTTTGCGAGCGTTCTTACAAAAACCACTTAAAACTAAATTAATTTAAAAGAACTAAGAGGGTGATTATAGCACTTGCTTTTCGCGACAGTTTCTAGTTTCTACCCTTCACATGTCCCAAGTAATTTTTTATAGTTTTATTCTTTATTATTGTTAGAAATATATGCCATAATTTAATTTGTTTCATTGCAACCAACCATAGGATGAGCTGTTAAACTAACTGTCTTGTATGGATTCGCTCTTATTATATCTATTCCCTTTTTGCCTATGGATATTCGGGAAATTAGACATTCGAGGAAAATGGACATTTTGGAATTGGACATTCGAGGCCAGAACCGATCATGTTATGTCCGCCGCCGCGCAGTGTGTTGTTAAATTATTATAATCCTCAACTAAGAAGTAAATCCTATGTAGCTTCCATCAAAATATTGTGAGGAATATGCTGCTGGCCACGCTCCATAATCTGCATACAGTATTTCATTTGTATCTCGAAGAATCTGCCTGCGAAACCAACCACCTTCTGCCACAGATTTGAACAAGTAATATAGAAGTCATTGCCTTCTGCTGTAATAACTAACAATTTTCACAAGGTTGCTGTCGAAATCTGGATGCCTAAGATTTCACTTGATGGTAAGTGACGATGATGCCGAAGATGCAAGCAGGCTTACCAAGATTCCTTAATGAAATGGGGAACGGCTATCTTATCTTATAATATGGAGCGAGCTATGCTCGGAGTTTTTCTGCGTGATCGAATCAGAAACGAGGAGATCCGTAGGAGAACCAAAGTAACCGACATAGCTCTCAGAATTGCTAAACTTAAATGGCAGTGGGCGGGGCACATAGCTCGTAGAATGAATGGCCGTTGGGGCAGTAAAGTTCTCGAGTGGCAACCGCGCAACGGAAAACGTAACGTAGGCAGGCCTCCAACTCGGTGGGCCGATGACCTGGTGAAGGTTGCGGGGAGCTGCTGGATGCGGGCAGCGCAGAACCGGTCATCATGGAAATGCTTGGGGGAGGTCTATGTCACAGTATTACAATATAGCGGCTTACAGGTAGTGCAACGAACGTACTTACGCTGAGCAACAGAAGGGTACTTGCGGGGCAGCGGGTGGCGGGGCACAACTTGGCAAACTCCGCGAATTTGCCAGGCTGGCTACAGACTAGTACTGCTAGTACCTACGCCGTGGCGGCATCGTGCGCCATCAAAGGCGTTGCGCTACTGTAAGCCATATCGTAATACTGTGCCTATGTCCAGCAGTGGACGTCCTTAGGCTGATATGATGCTAATAAAGAATAAATGCTTACTAGTCTGAACAATCTTCCGACAGAAGAAATCGTAGTTTCCGTCGGACGGAGCGTACTGGACGCCCTGCCGACACTCGACGCTCCGCAGAAAGTAGTCCAGTGTCTCCTTATCGTACAGGGTAGGATCCAGGCACATGGAGTTGTTGGCGCTGTTGCAGTCGATACAGCGGATTGACAGGCCTGGATTAAGGGAAATAAGATTTGCGGAGAAGACAGTCGATGGCTTCATTTCAATATAATTTTAAGATAGGAGTACGTTAGTACTAATATACATGTATATATATACTTTATATCTATAATGTATATATTTTAACAATATATGTATATACTTTGAAAGCAGGGTGTGTGGAGGGGGTGTAGCACGACGAAATTTGGATTTTGAAAACACAGGTGTCACACTTTATTTCAAAATGTGACACATGGATTGTTATGTGCCAGAGAATGAGAAATAGATAAAATAGATCGAAAGAATGAAAAAAGAATAACAGCAACGCGTTGCCGCGTTACAAGGGTGTTCCCATCTCTTCCCGAGGATGGAAAACTGGAGTATGGGCTGATGCAATGTCCTTTCCGCGTACTGTGCATAACTTCACACTGTGATCGCCTACCCACCTGCCAAAAGTGGCGATTACAGCAAAACACCCCAATTAGGGGGAGGCCTACGTCCAGCAGTGGCCGTATTTTGGCTAATGCGAACCATGCTGATCAGCAAGCAAGGAAGGTGGGTGTCATTAGTAGTAAAATTGTACCCAACGATTAAACAGAAAATATTAAAATGCTCAATTTTCGTAATGCGGCGCTTTTCTCCGTTATCCGTATCCTTTTGTCAGGCCTTTGGTGAATAAAGCTATATAGGGTGTAACAAAATTGGTGTAGGTGTATCAGCTGATCGACCAATTTTGTGCATTTTTGTATGGAGTGTTGAATTTTTTTTTGCGAATTGACTATGGGTTCCTTGAAGGAAGTTGTTCAGTACAATGAGTAGAAGCCCTAGTTAATGGGTCCTACACCAATTTTTTTACACCCTGTATAATGTGTCTTTTTAAGTCCATGATTAGAGATATATTTCCATGATCGAGTTAAATATATTAGAGCTGTATTTAATCTATGAGTTTTCAACCTTCACCTTATAATGCAAGCTAAATGAGATAAAGAGGTCTTTATAGAACAGTTTTATCGTAACTATACAATACTATATTTAGTTACTATGGTATGATGATGTTATAATCGGTACACCTACTTACCTTTTTGCACAAATAACACTAACAAACACAAAAATGATTTCCCAAACATTTTCCAACCACTTTTTCAGGGTAAAATCTATAGGAATCCAATTATTATAGCCACTTGTTTAGTACAACTTGATAGCACAAACGTGGGTCGGGTTAAGTCGCGATCGCGAATGATCCAACCCACTGATTACGTTAATTTCAGAATTAAATTGATGCGAGATAGCGGGAGTATTCTGTGAATTAATTACTTACCGAGCAATTTAAATGTTCTGCAAACAAATTTAAATTGCACTTTTAACATCATCGCATGTGATTTGTTAAATCGATTACTTTAATTAGTACTTACCTTTGCAGATTTTCGTTATTTTTGACGTCAATTCCTCCTAAACGATAGAAAACCCAAGGTTGAAAAAAAATACCCTTATTTTTGATGATGTTCCTTAAAGTCAAAAGCTATTAGAAACACGATTGAGCAGTTTTGGCTTGATGGAAAAAAAAACCAAAGATAGGTCTACAAAATATGTATTTTGAAGTATAAATTTTAAGAATTATACAACAATATTTTTTATGATAATACAAAGTGAGTAGTGTTATTATTTTTTATACTTTCATTTTAGTTTTTGATTGAAACGAAAAACCATTGATAAAGTGTCAAAGTGTGGTTATTTTCCTTACTCTTTACACGTAAAGAAAAAGACAGAGACAACTGTTCCAATAAATACGAGTACCTCGCCTTTAGTAACGATTACGTTGTTTTAGCCGTAGCTTTATGGTAAGTAGATATTTGTGAATCTTGCAACCTTATTTGAACTGCATAAAAAAATCGGCCAAGTGCGTATCGTACCACGCATAGTGTAGCATCCGTAGTCGATTCTATTAATATGACGATATTATAATAGAGAAAGTTTTTTTCTTTGTTTATTCCGTTTTAACACCTAAACGGCCGAATGGATTTGAATGAAATTTGGTAGGTAAATAGAGCTAGCACTAGAAGAATACAACAAAGGAATATGTTTATCTCAGAAAAATGCATGTTTCCTGAAGAATAACTATCATTGCATAGAAATTGTGTATGTCTGTTTGTTACTCGTCCAATGTTAAAATACAGACCGATTGCGCTGAAATTTGATAGAGAAGTAACGTAAAGATCGGAGAACAACATGGAACACTTTTATCGGTATAATAATTTACTATTTATCTTTTTGCCGGTGAAAATGTCAAATTTAAATTTCAATATCAAAAGTCAATATCCATGTCATATGTCAATGTTTATGAAAACGTCACTGTTAATATCAATGTCAAATATCGATGTAAAATGTCAATGTCATACAGCATTATCAAATGTCAATTTAGATAGATAGATAGATCGTTTATTTCTCATAGCCTTACAGACACATGACATAGTAGATATTAATATATATACGGTAAACAAAAGAAGGTAGCTAAAATAAATAATAAGAACCGGCCAAGTGCGACTCGGGGTCACGCCAACAGGGTTCCGCAGCAAAACTTTAACTACCATCAGAACAAGACCTAGGTAAAGGAACATTTTTAGTTGCTCATCAAACAACTAATCGCCTATTAATTTATTTTCATCATTTATTTATGACAATCTTTTCAAAAATACTGATTGCACATCAAATTATCTATCCTTCTCAACTGGACTACAGTTGAGCGAGCGAAGCGGGCGATAATAGGTTAGGTTAGGTTTAATTGATTTATACTGTCAGCGAAGCCTGGGTGGCGGATCTTAATTACGAAATAATAAAAGAGTTTGCATAAACGTGATTTTGCCATTGATTTACACACACCTACATAAATTTTAACCACCTCCGTAGCTCAGAGGCAAAGTTCACTGGCTTAACACAGGAGGTCGCGGGTTCGATTCCCGGCGGGGTCAATGGTAAGACTCGGTTTGGTTGGTGGTAGGGCATTTCCAAGCCCGCCTGGCTAGCTACCACCATCTTGTCTAAGTCTTGCCGCCAAATATCAATGTTGATATCATTGGTGTGTTCCGGCATGAAGATAAGATAGCGCCCATTGCGTTGGGGAATCTTGGTAAGCCCGCTTCCATCTTCAGCAACATCGTCACTTACCACCAGGTGAGATGTTGTCAAGGGTTTACCAATTGTTAATAAAAAAAATGTATTTGTAAGTAGTGTATTAAAATTGAACGAAAACCAGAATACGGATGCTGTGGGGACACGCACTATTAACATTTTAGTGACTGGCTTGTACTCAGGGCTGTAGCTAGAGTCGAATTTGAGGTAGGGCATCTAATATATAATTAAATAGACCCATCTCGCTTCATGTGATGGCGCTTCAAATGCCATCTATACACAGAACAAAGAATTATTATAATATGAAATGAATTTTAAAAACTGTGGTATGTTCGGAAAAGCTTAGATACCTATCGCTACAATTTTTTTTATCTTAAACTATGAGCAAACAATTTAATTATAATAATTTATCTTAGTTTTTGGTATTTTTAAGGAAGGGCATTGTGATTTCAAGGTAGGGCATTGCCCCATAATGCCTCCCCCCCCTAGCTACGGCCATGCTTGTACTATGTCTATCTGTGTAGTTTAGTTTGATAAACGGTAGGTAATAGGTAGGACGAACGAGCACAAACGAACAAATATACTACACTTACAAAAGGCCATGGCCCAGGGTCATCTAAATAATAAAAGTGTACAATAGAACGCCTTACAATAAAAATGTTGCTAAATTTTGTGATGTGCTGGAATTTTCAGTGAGTTAAAATTGTGCCAAATGGCTAACGACGATAAAAAAAAACGCCGGTTGGTAGTCACATATATAGTACAGCTTTATGCTTTTTTTTTATAATGCTTTCCTTATTTTGTGAGCTATACACTGTAGAGGGTGTCGTGTCACTAAATGATGTTACCTAGGGCAACAATTATCCCCAAGGTCGAAAAAAAAATTGAGTATTAATTTTTATTAGAATGGACTAAGTATGGGTTCCTTAGGTAATTATATTCAGTATGATGTGTAGAAACTCCGAATTACGGGTCTTGCACCAGTTTTTTTAACACTCATTTTACTAACCAACATACCCTAAGATCGAAAAAAAATATGAGTCTATTAGAATTGATTACGGTTTTCTTAGAAAAAGTTTTTCAGTATTATGAGTAAAAACTCCGAATTACGGGTCCTGCGCGTTTTTTTTAATAATCATTATAGGTACTGAACAACTTTCCCCAAGGTCGAAAATTTTTTTAGGTGTATTAGAAAGGACTACGGGTTTCTTATTAAAAGTTGTTCAGTATTATGAGTAGAAACTCCGAATTACGGGTCTTGCACCAATATTTTTATAACTCATTATACTGAACAACTTTCCCCAAGGTCGACAAAAAATTAGGAAAGTCTATTAGAATGGACTATGGGTTTCTTAGGAAAAGTTGTTCAGTATGATGTGTAGAAACTCCGAATCAGAGGTCTTGCACCAATTTTTTAAACACTGTATACCAGCATCTGTCCTCTGCAGTGTGCAAGTCGTTCAAATTTTTTAACCTCAATGTTGGTCGGACCAACTCTTGATAAGCCTCTTGGTTCGTGAAAAGATATTTTTTTCCAAGTAGAAGGATTTTTGTTCGAGATTCAAAATTTTTGTTCAAAGTACTTGAAAATCACACTCTTTCTGATAGTAATAAAATAGTAGGTACATGTAGTACATAATGTCATTTGTGAAAAATAAAAAAATAAACAGTAATAACTGTTCTTAAGTAATAATGTCAAAATACAATTTTTGATAGAAAACAAATTATGTCATTAGGACATGAAGACAATGAAACGCGAGAAGTTATACCACACAGATGAGATAAAGTTACTTCGTGTTATTACATTAAAATTATTGACAAGAGTAGACCAGTTCACACGGACAACACCCGGTCACGAGTATCAAGCGAGAGTCAGCCATCGCTCCCCTCGATCATATTAGAGGTAATAGGGAACGACCCGCTACCATCCGCACGAGGTATTTGAAATGGTTACGAACTTCTATGGCATAGCCGAAATGTAATGTGAAAATACATTATTTTTCGAAATCTTTTGCACAATTTCGATAGGGGATGCAAATATACTAGAAATGTGCCAGCGGCTTTACCCACGTGACATAGATTCTATGACTGTCTTCGCGGGTGCGCAGTGCACGAGCCGCAAGCGGCTCGCGAGCGTGCAAAACAGTAGCATGTATGTTAATCCAGGTCCTAAATAGTCCTAATCTGTCTACCTACCAAATTTCATCCATATCCGTTTATCTGTTGTGGCGTGAAAGAGTAACAAATATTCATACATACAAACTTTCGCGTTTATAATATTAGTAAGGATATTTTGACGTCCAGCGTATATTTTGAGTAAAAAAAAGAACCCCCCCCCCCTGGGTAGCAGAATGCTTCGAAGCAGAAGAAATCATCGGTTTTATTCGGAGATACAAGAATAGGCCGTGATATTGTGATCCGATTCACAATATACCGTTATAATTGTAATATCGCGGTTTTCACAATATCCCGGAGACATATTATTACAATTCAGTTGAGTTTAGCTGTATTTTTGTAGATTTACATAGGAATAAATCTGGACGGCCAATGTACCAATGAGTTTTTCAAAAACTTACGTACATACTTACCGATTGCTTTAACGGTGAAGGAAAACATCGTGAGGAAACCTGCACACGCCTGAGAAGAAACTCGAAGGTTGTGTGTGAAGTCGACCAACCCGCACTGGGCCCGCGTGGTCGACTAAGGCCTAATCGCCCTGATTTAGGGTAGGCTCGAGCCCCTCGGTGGGGACGTATTTGAGCTGTAATGATGACATAGGAATAATAAAAGGAAATGGTTTTACTAGCCAGGAATATTAACGAGACGATTTTATTGGCACCCAACGTAGGACAATCTTTAAAACAAAATAATTCAGTAATGTGACGCTTTAGCTCAAAATCACCAAGTATTATTTTCGATATGTCTTTGCATTCCCTTTCGAGATCTAAAGGTTTAATTGTGTGCAAATGATTTCGAAAGTAATATATTGTTACAAAGCCCCGCTCCGTACAAAAGTGTTCCAAGTCTTTACGACGGAGAAGATGGAGGGTAAAGAAAAAAAAACCAAACAGACATAATATTATGTGATACCTACCATTTAAGTATCATAGATAAAGTAAACAAACTTAATTTATATTTAGGTCTTAAAGTTACATATCACACCAATCGATTCGCTATCCAACGAGCTTGCTACATAATTATTCTTACAACCATAAAACTGACGCCACTTAACAACAAAATGGCATAACTTAGTCTAGTGTTGCCAGCTCCATTGCAGTCATCGGTGAAGCACTGGCAGACGGTCTCCAGGTGGTCGTCGTTGTCCGCCTTGTAGCAGGGACGGTTGCGGCGGTCCCTCTTCCACCCACAGCCTCGGGTGATGCGGATCTCGGTCTCCGTCCCTTTGTGGAGGACTGGAAATCAAGGGTTGTTAAATTAATAATTAGGTTACTTACATTGAAGAATGATTACTATACGCTAGTAATAAGAATTATTACTATACGCTAGTAATAATTCTAAAAGTGGCCGGATATTATATTTCCATAAGTGGATTGACATTATAATTTCCAAAAGTGGCTGGACAGTAAACTTCCAAGAGCTGCTGGACAGTATACGTCCAAAAGTGGACGGACATTATATTTCCAAAGGTTGCTGGATAGTCAACTTCCAAAATTTGCTGGTCAGTATACATCCAAAATTGGCCGGACATTATATTTCCAAAAGTGGCTGGCCAGTAAACTTCCAAAAGTTGCTCGACAGTATACGTCGAAAAGCGGCCGGACATTATATTTCCAAAAGTGGCCGGGCATTATATTTCCAAAAGTGGCTGCATGGACAGTAAACTTACGAAAGTTGCTGGACAGTGCACGTCTAAGTGATTTGTTGGATTATGATGACCGGACCAATTTTCGAATTTAGAATGATGACAATCACCGAAAAAAGTACAGCACTGTCATGTGATACATTTGTCTTTCATTTCGGTTGTGACATCATGGACATATCATTTTTTTATGCCAGCCTCTCGCTTCTTACACTTTTTTACTATTTTAGATTTTTAACCGACTTCAAAAAGAGGAGGTTCTCAATTCAATTATGTTTCACTTTATTACTTCGTCCTATAAGATACGAATTTCAAATTCCTTTTTTTATACTGTCTTGTATTCTTAGCTGGCCAGCAGCTAAACTAAGCCTTCCCGCTAAAGCTTCAACGTGTGGTGCCCACGGAAGTGATAAATATGCAGGGTCGGACTGAGTGAGTACCCTGCTTGGTAGTTGTATAATACAGGTGTAAAAAAATTGGTGTATGACCCGTTAACTGGGGATTCTACTCATCATACTGAACAACTTTCCCTAAGGAACCCATAGTCAATTCTCAAAAAAAAATGTACCCTCCATACTAAAATGCACAGAATTGTTCAATCAGCTGATCGATTTGTATGAACAGTATTTTTTTTTGCTCGAAAGAAACTCATAGAAAAATAGTTGTTTAGTATCATGAGCGGAAGCCCCAGTTAACGGGGCCGACACCAATTTTTTTACACCCTGTATATATACCTGCGGCCAACCAAGCTACGTGCTGCGATCCGGCGGGTGCGGGAGATAGCCAGCCCGATCACTGGCACTCGAGCTTCAGGATCGGCAAAGTACGAGGACTTCCCTAGTGTAGCGGTGGTCACTTTCCATCAGGTGGGTGGGCTGGAAGTCTTTGGCCACCTTTTCCAACAATAAATAAGCTACACTTACTAGTCTGAACGATCTTTCTACAGAAGAAGTCATATTTCCCTTCAGGCGGGGTGATCTGGTTGCCGTACCGGCATTCGGTGCGCAGGAACTTGTCTACCGTCGCCTTATCGTACAGGGCGGGATTCAGGCACATCGAGTTGTTAGCGCTGTTGCATTCAAAACAGCGTATAGACAGACCTGAAACAATGGGGATAAGTATTAAGTCAAAAAATATCTCTGTAACAGTATGACGGCGGCAGTCCTACTTTTATTTTTTTCAAAAATGCTTTTTCTTTATTCGATATTGTATAGTATTATTCGATTTGATGGTAAGTGACGATGATGCCGAAGATGGAAGTGGGCTAACCAAGATTCCCCAACGCAATGGAGAACTGGCTATCTTATCTTCAAGCCGGAACACATCAATGTTTTTTAAATGTGGCTTACAGTTAGGTATATTAGCACTTCAATTAAACCTAATATAATATATAACAAAGACCTGCCTGAAATGGTCTCGTTTTCATGCCGGTCAACCTTTAGTATAATAGGGCTATGGCTTGGGTGACTCCGCATTTCGAGGAGCACACTCCAATTTTGATGCTCAAGGCTGTTAAGATCATATGGGCCAGGTATTCTTAATTTCACGAAAGTATACTGTTTAATTTAATTTTACAAAACTATTCTTATATAATTTTCTGTGAGTACGGCACTTCTGGACTTTTTCTTTATCTAACACAAATAAAACTTTAAAGTGTTTAAGAATGGGTGAGCCTCTTTTAAAAATTTGTCTCGGTACGCCCGCGCTTTTTTGTTGTGTAGGTACCACGTTAGCTTTCCTTGCCAATTTTAACTCCGTTGTGAAATTTATACACTTGCGCTTCCTCGTTTTCCAAATTCTTAGGGTACGAGCCCCGAAATCAAAAGTGCCAGGGGCCACCACATTGCTAAAAACGGCTCTGCCCATACCAACATTAAAGGTACCTAAGTATCTATTTTTATTAGAATTATCATCCACAAAGTGAACGTTTACCGGCTAAGATGATTATGATTGATGAAAAATTAGTATTGCCCGTAAAATAATATATCGCTAGAGTCTTAGAGGTCACTAAATTTATCTACATACACAGATACTTACCATATTGGACACAGGACAATAATAACACTACGACTGATTTTTCATACATTTTCAACTATTTTTTTGTCAAAACTCAAAAACCTAGTAGTACCAATACACTTCAGTTCTTGTTCAGTTAGTTGTACATTACCCAGTATCGTTAAGTCTTTCGTTTATAGGAATAATCGCAATATTTTCAATAAATTATCACAAAATTTTGCTTTTTATTCTTGAAAATAGCCTGTTGTTATACAATTTTTCATGACACGAAATTAATTCCGCACAAGGCACAAACAAAAAAAAAGTGCCTATTTTTACTAAAGAAAACCTAATATATTGTTCAGCTTACAATCAGCTGTTACTTTGGCTTCAGGCGTTTCTAAAACGATAACAACTTGTTTTATTTGAAAGGTCAAATTAATCACTTTACGAGACAATTTTCTTTAATTTCAGTTACTTTTTAAACAAAAATGATTGTTTAATGGATCAGATTCGTCATTCTTCATTCTAACTCGTGTATCAAGTGAGACTCAACGCATTAAGCGGGACCTTTATACACAAGAAAAATACGAGCCAGTCTTTTTAGTGGTAGGTTTTAGCTGGATTTTGTCGGATTTGACAAAGAAAAGCAAATTTAACTAACGGAAGTAATGAATGAAGGTCTTGAGAACTGGATTCAATAGTTCAGAGGACAGAAGTAGCTATGGCGAAGCAGACAAGGTACCTTCTATAGGTACATTATCCCGTCGACATGGTAATTTACATTATCATCATTATATCAGCCGAAAGACGTCCACTGCTGGACAAAGGCCTCCCCCAAGGGTTTCCAAGACGACCGGTCCTGCGCTGCCCGCATCCAGCGGCTTCCCGTGACCTTCACCATGTCGTCGGTCCACCGTGTGGGAGGTCGGCCTACGCTACGTCTTCCAGTGCGCGGTCACCACTCGAGAACTTTACTGACCCAACGGCCATCTGTTCTACGAGCAAGTGCCCTGTCCACTGCCTAAGTGGCAGTTAAGCGATTCTGTGAGCAATGTCGGTTACTTGGTTCTTTTAGGATCTCCTCATTTCTGATTCGAAGGGAAACTCCGAGCATAGCTCGCTCCATCGCTCTTTGGGTGACCTTGAGCATTCTTATATGATTTTTTTTACATCATATGTATGTAAGTTGTCCGCTCCAAATTTGGGAATTAAATTTTACCCACTTTCCGGTTTCCAATTGAGCTGAAATTTACACGTTTAGTTTTGATGACATGACCCGTTAACTATAGCTTCTACTTATACTGAACAATTACGCCAAGAAAACCATAGTCAATTCGCAAAAACAAAATAAATTTAATTTATAATTTTTTGGTTGAGTACTATTTGTACTTTCGAGCGACTGAGGAGCAAACGGTAGCGAGGAACGAACGAGTGAAGAAGAATTTTGCAAAGGCAAGTTGAGATTTTGATAAGGATAAGATATGAAAAGATAAATATCCTTTATTGCACACCAAATATACAAAAATGAAAAAAATATAAACTAGCAAAATACACAATGAAATTCAAAGGCGGACTTATCGTTTTAAACGATTTCTTCCAGCCAACCTTTAGTGAATGGAGGAGATAAGAAAGTGGAACGATAGCGGATGGGTGTATGTGCAACTAAAAATTAATACTTGCGCGTTGGTTGTATAGGGTTCCCTTTGTGAAATCGACCGGCCCGCCCCGCCCCGCCCCGTCGTGTGCAAAGCGCTTAATAGGTAGTTGAAATTTTTACAGAATATGTATTTCTATTGGCGCTATAACAATAAATAGAAAAAAATAAAAATCAAAAGAGGGAAATAAAAATACAACATAACACCCATCTTCGGGGGTTAAAAAATGTTTTACAGGCTTTTTTTTGTTTTTGCTCTATCGTAAAAACGGTAAATAATACAAGCATGTTACTCTTATCTTAATTAAGTATAACAACAAATAATAAAAAGTGGCCAAGTGTGAGTCGTGCTCGCGCTAAGGAGTGTGAACTGAATAAAAAAAATCATTTTTCTGTCGCTCGCGTTGATGTCCTTTGTCTGTAATGTGTACATAGATATCATTGTCATAGTTATGTAAAAAGGTGTGGTGGTACGGAACCGTCGGAGCGCCAATACGACTCGCACTTGGCTGTTTTTAGAGTTCCGTACCCGAAGGGTAAAAACGGGACAATATTACTAAGACTTCGCTGTCCGTCCGTCTGTCACGAGGTTGTATTTCATGAACCGTGATAGCTAGACAGTTGAAATTTTCACAGATGATGTATTTATTTCTGTTGCCGCTATAATAAGAAATATACAAAAAATATGAAAAAGTGAAAAAATAAGGGGTCTATACAAAAAACGTGTTTTTTTTTTGAAACATGAAGAAACTAGCGCCATCTAGTATGATAGTACGGAACCCTATGTGTGCGGTTCTGACTCGCACTTGGCCGGTTTTTTTAGTTCCTGCACTTAAACTTCAACTCAGACTACAAACGATTGACACGCACACACACACACACATACACACACACACACACACACACACACTAACACTCGATACAGTTTATTCGCCTTCTTATCTTCTATCAGTTATAATCTAAGGTTCTGTGCTTTGTATTTTGAATATGATTTTTAATCTTCCATCAGTTCTAGAAGGTAAATAGCTGTATCGAGTGTGTGTGTGTGTGCTTTATGCCACAAAATGGATTCAAAATGTCGATAGTCAATCGTTTGTAGTCTGAGTTGAAGTCTTCTATTAGTTCTAATCTAAGGTTCTGTTCTGTCTTTGAATAAGATTATTAATCTTCCATCAGTTCTAGAAGGTAAATAGCTGTATCGAGTGTGTGTGTGTGTGTGCTTTATGCCACAAAATGGATTCAAAATGTCGATAGTCAATCGTTTGTAGTCTGAGTTGAAGTCTTCTATTAGTTCTAATCTAAGGTTCTGTTCTGTCTTTGAATAAGATTATTAATCTTCCATCAGTTCTAGAAGGTAAATAACTGTATCGAGTGTGTGTGTGTGTGCTTTATGCCACAAAATGGATTCAAAATGTCGATAATCAATCGTTTGTAGTCTGAGTTGAAGTCTTCTATCAGTTTTAATCTAAGGTTCTGTGCTTTGTATTTTGAATATGATTATTAATCTTCCATCAGTTCTAGAAGGTAAATAACTGTATCGAGTGTGTGTGTGTGTGTGCTTTATGCCACAAAATGGATTCAAAATGTCGATAATCAATCGTTTATAGTCTGAGTTAAAGTCTTCTATCAGTTCTAATCTAAGGTTCTTGCTTTGTATTTTGAATATGATTTTTAATCTCCCATCAGTTCTAGAACCTTAGAACTGATGGAAGATAAGAAGACGAATTAGCTGTATCGAGTGTGTGTGTGTTGTGTGTGTGTGTGTGTGTGTGTGTGTGTGTGTGTGTGTGGTGTGTGTGTGTGTGTGTGTTGTGTGTGTGTGTGTGTGTGTGTGTTTTATGCCAAAAACTGGATCCAAAATGTCGATAGTAAATCGTTTGTAGTCTGAGTTGAAGTTTAAGTGCAGGAACTAAAAAAACCGGCCAAGTGCGAGTCAGAACCGCACACATACGGTTCCGTACCATCATACTAGATGGCGCTAGTTTCTTCATGTTTAAAAAAACTAATAAACATTAATTCGTAAAGAAATAGGTCTTTCATACAAAATTGATCGACTGAGTAGCCAGTGTTAAGTGCAGTTTTTACTTTCGAACCAATGAGGAGCGAGATTTATAGGAGCGTCGAAGGAGTGAAGCAGGTATAGTGATGGAAAAAAACCGGTTAAGTGCGAGTCAAAACCGCGCACGAAGGGTTTCGTACTATCATACTAGATGGCGCTAGTTTCTTCACGTTTAAAAAAAACCCGTTTTTTGTATGGAGACTTTCATTTTTTATAATTTATAATATTTGTTGTTATAGCGGCAACAGAAATACATCATCTGTAAAAAATTTAACTGTCTAGCTATTACGGTTCATGAAATACAGCCTGGTGACAGACGGACGGACGGACAGCGAAGTCTTAGTAATAGGATCCCGTTTTTACCCTTTGGGTTCGGAACCCTAAAAACGAAGTGGAGACTTACCTAATCTGTGGTTGACATTTTGGTGGGGATCGATTGTCTTACACTATAGTCTAAAATTAAGGGAGCGTCGGTGGTGTAAAGGCTAGGGCCACTTCCTCTTGTCCGGGAGGTCGCGGTTCGAATCCTACCACGTTACCAATGTTTTTTCGAATTTCGATTTCATATGTAAGGAAACGTCGCGAGGAAACGTGCACACGAAACTCGAAGGTTGTGTGTGAAGTCGACCAACCCGCACTGGGCCTGCGTGGTCGACGGCTTTAATTCAAGGCAGGCTCAAGCCCCTCGGTGGGGAGGTGTAGAGCTGCTATGATGATGATGACGATCATCGTCATCAAAATATCAGCTCATATTAGGTCCCCACCTATTCATCATCATGAATATTCTAAAAACTTAAAAACATAAAATATGTATGCGTTTCTGTATCTGTGAGTCCGTCCACCAGTACTCTAGCGCTTAGTACTAATATATATACTGTGCTAGCGCCCAAGCTACTGGGTAATTGGGACGGATTTGGGTAAAATTTGAGTTACAGTAATATTATTTTATATCTCCACTAGCTGTTTCCCGCGGCTTCATCCGCGTGGACAACGTTTCTATGACTTTTTGAGGGTGCGCAGTGCAGTGCAAAAAGTCTGTCTATCTACCAAATTTCAGTCAGATCCGTTCAGTAGTTTTTGCGTGAAAGAGTCACAAACATACATCCATACATTTATATTAGGATTAGTAGGATCTGTTTTTTTTTAATTTCTCCTATCCTGATCTCTTTTAGGTTTCCACGGGCCATCGTAGTAAAACATTTTCTCTTGTTATTTTTTTCAAAAATGGCTTTAACGATTATAATGGAACTCTGTATGTTACTGGCCTACTATAAGTTGTGGTTCGTTATTACAAGAAACATCGGGATAGGTACCTCGTGTACAAATACAGTTTGTTTGTTATTTTTCCTCAAAAGTGGCTGTAACGATTTTAATGAAACATTGTAAATAATTTGTAACCCTAGATTATATGTATGTTTTTCAGCAAGTCCGATATACACCTCTGTTATTTGCTATGCCTAAGCGTATTTTTAATGTTCATTTCTGTTGCCAGATAGTGATGGCTACGCGAAAGTACGTACGGCATGGCTGTGCAATCTATTTGTTTTGTTCGTTATGCTCCCGGGATAGATGTTCAAAGAACGACAATTAAAATAATTTAATCAAAAAACCGTTCTATCCTTAATTTATAATATTATAAACGAGAAAGTTTGTATGTATGGATGTTTGTTACTCTTTCACGCAAAAACTACTAAACGTATCTGGATGAAATTTGGTAGGTAGACAGATTAGGACCTGGATTAACATATAGGCTACTTTTTTCCAAGCTCGCATTGCGCACCCTCGGAGACAGTCATAGAAACTATGTTCACGCGAGCGAAGCCGCTGGCAAAAGCTATCATCATCATCATATCAGCCGAAGGACGTCCACTGCTGCACATAGGCCTCCCCCAAGAATTTCCACGACGACCGGTTCTGCGCTGCCCGCATCCAGCGGCTTCCCGCGACCTTCACCAGGTCATCGGTCCACCGAGTGGGAGGCCTACCTATTCTACGTTTTCCGGTGCGTGGTCGCTATTTGAGAACTTTACTACCCCAACGGCCATCTGTATTTTATATTTTTTCAAAAAATCTGAAATAAATATTTCAATTTCAATTCCCTTAGAGATACCGCTCTATGGAACTTAGTATGAGTAGGTTGGTACCTAATAGGTACTACCTATCTATTTAGATCTCTGCAATCTTAGAAAAAACTAATAATATTTTTGGTTTTATTCGTGCATGCTCCGTTGCTATTCAAATTCCTTGCCCTTCGTGGAATACGAGCTTATAATATACAGGTTTCGGTACCTGAATTATAATTTGAACTATAAATATTTTGATCGTAGACCGACTGCTTTTATGTTTATAGTTGTACGGATAATTTATTTAGCTATTGTTCCGTAAAATTTTGTTCATGTATACAGATTATTTTTAGGATTTATGATTTGTAGTAGGTATATACTACCGTCACAGTATTACAATCACAGATTACAATATAGCTGCTTACAGTAGTGCAAAGCAACGGAAGGGTACTTGCGGGGTAGCGGGCGGCGGGGCACAGCCCGGCAAATTCCAAGAGTTTGCCAGGCTTGCTACAGGCTAGTACTGCTAGTACCTACCTACGCCGTGGCCGCATCGTGCGACATCAAAAGCGTTGCGCTACTGAAAGCCATATCGTAATACTGTGCTACCGTTATACGTATTGCTTCTTAGGTAGTTCCTAAATACGAATTTTAAATACTGTAAGAAATAAAACATAACGTGGACACTGAGAGAAAACGAATGAGATTTGGTGCTGAAGAAGAATCCTTGGAGTCATCATCATCATCACATCAGCTCATATATTATGTCCCCACCGAGGTTAGGGTTAGGTACCTTGATTAGGGCGATCGGGCCTTAGTCAACCACGCGGGCCCAATATGCTTGGAGTTTCGTACCAATCTTACCAATTTCGTACCAATTCCATCTTCGAAATGCAACTGAACGAATTTCAATGACAACATACAACATACAACTAATAAATTCTTGAAATTCCTTCTTCGAAATTCAACTAAACGAATTTTAATGAAATATGGTACATCACTTTTCATTGAAATTCTTTCAGATTTTTTAGCGTGATAATACTAAAAATCATCCATGCAAAAGAATATCCAAGCTTTCGGATTTATAACAGTAGAGTAGAATAAGCAGGGTTTAAGGAGTGATGTCTGCTCCAGGTCCAGATTATCCAATCCGGTGTGGTATGACCTCTACGATGTAATCACATCACAACAAGACACAATGGACATTATGGCGGATTTAGATTAGGCTAGTTAATGTCGTGGCGCTGGCGCCAGTTCCTTGTCAAAGTATATACAGGGTGGGAAGGAGTATACCGACAGATTTTAACCAAAGATTCTAATGCCTATTTAGACAAAAAAAAGTAAGATAAACATGGGCCAGTAAAGCCTAATTTTCGAGATATTAATTTTTTAAATAATTCACAAGTTCAAAAAATCTCAAGGGTAACACGCCCTAATAATCTTATCTGACGTTTGTTGCCTCAAAGTATCATACTGACGTTGACTTCACTCGTCGTTTATCGTATGTTGTCGGAGTCGTTCGTGAAGTGTGAAGTTTTCTTTTTCACTCTTTAGACTAAGGTTTCGTTCAGAAGAGATTACTATCGTTAATTGATTTTTTTGTTCCAGAAATTAAGTAAGTTAATAAGGCAGTTTTAGACCCATGTTGATATAACATTATTTACTCATAATACCACCAGGAATCCATGGTTAAAATCTGTCGGTATACTCCTTCCCACCCTGTAAAAGTATATATAAGGTCTAACAAAATTAGCTGAAACTATTTTAACTAGTGCTTCTGCCCATGAAACTGAACAACTTTCCCCATGGAACCCATAGTCAAATCTCAAAAAAAAATTTGGCTCTCCCATACTAACTCGAACAGCTGATCAGCCAACTTAGTATGGGAAGTTCAAAATTTTTTTTGAGATCTGACTATGGGTTTCATGGGGAAAGTTGTTCAGTTTCATGGGCAGAAGCACCTGTTTAAATAGTTTCAGCTAATTTTGTTAGACCTTATATATTAGTAATGAATTACCTTTTACAGACTTCGTTAAAAACCCAAAGATTGTAGTGTGAAAAACCCAGGTGTAGTTCCCGTTAACTGGGGCTTCTACTCATCATACTGAATAACTTTTGTTTACGACTTTGCTGAAAAGTCTTTTTTACTCTTCATACAAATCGATCAGATAATCGACCGATTATGTGCATTTTAGTATGGAGGGCCAAATTTTTTTTGAGAATTATCTATGCCTTCCTTGGATAAAGTTGTTTAGTGTGACGAGTAGAACCCCCAGTTAACGGGACCTACACCAATTTTGTTACACCCTGTATATGTACTACGCACAAAATTTCTTTGGTTACCATAGATAGGTTATGCACTAACAAACAACATTTGAAAATCAAACCCATTTACACACACAATATTATAGGCAGTTCGCTACCGTTGCACCGAATGCTACTACTTTAGGACGCATGTAACTTTTTTCTTGCACCCAACAAGGGATACCCTCAGCGAGAGGGAGGCGGTGAATCCTCTGTCTGTACGGGTTATGTGGGACTCACTGCTAATCTGTGCCTACCCACTAAACACCGCCTGCGGCTGGCTTTAGCCCGTGGGGCCTTTACTTCTTCGTCTCAAGCGACCCCACCCTGCCTACCCTACCTACCTCCCCTTATATGTATATAGCATATCTCTGTAACAACCCATAAACATCCCCACTTCTGGGGTATGGGTCTCTTCCCAAACTCGGAAAGGTTAGGAAACATTCCACACACGAGGGCCAAGTCCAGTATGGTGGAGGTTGTAGGGCTAGTGGCAAACCCCAATGTCACAAGTTTTTCAAGCCGCCTATGAGGCATCTGACACGGTTTCACGACTACCATCTAGTGATATCAACCGGCACCAAACGGCTTGACGTGGCTTGCGAATCACGGAAACGAGATTGTGAGATAAGAGGGGAGGAGAGGGTCGAGCCAAATCTCACATCTCACTAAGAGGTGAGGGGTCGAAAAGTAGCTGAATAACCTCACGTAATTAATGAACGCCCCCTTAGGGCTTGTGCACAAATCACGTGAGGTTCGATAGGGGGCAGGGGTATGGTCACGAAAAAATCGCGACAGAGCACCATGGTGGTCGCTTACCTGCGTTATTACGGGGGACACGCACACAGTGCCGGGCGGCCGGTTCGTATACAGGTGGTCCAGTGAGGTCGCGCTTGTTGGCGTAACCCTAGTGGGGAAATCCACTTCGTTTCGCAGACCATGGGATGAAAGGTAGTCATTGAGTTTTTTGATAGTGGAGTTGATCGTTGATAAATAGTCTATATTTATATCTCCCAAAATAATGCACTCCTTCCCCAAGGCCATCACCGTGTCGAGCAACTCCTCAAAAATTGGGAAGAACAAGTTAACACTAGTGAGATTTGATCTGTAAATACACACTACTATAAGGCTATAATCAATTAATTCTAAGGCAGAGATTTCACATATCTGTTCTACAGATAAGGTCGTAAGTTCAATTATTTCTTTGGATTTTATATGGTTTTTTGTGTACAGGCAGCTCCCTCCATGACCTACACTATGTCTACTATAGTGAGATATCAGGTCAAAGTTATTTAAATTTATACATTTCAATTTGTCACTACTCACCTAGTGTTCTGTCACAGCTAATATATCGCATTTTAATTCACTTTCAAGTAGAACTTCTAATTTTTCCGACTTATTTAAAATCGATTGCATATTTTGTAGGCACACAACAAGTTGTGTTTGTTTACTATATGCCGGCGGATGATGTTGCGGCTGCGGGGGCCGCGGGGGCTGCGGAGGCCGCAGCGGCTGGCGGCAGGCGGGCTCCACTAGCGCCCCGCTGTCGGCGGGGCCGTGCGGGAAACCACTCCATAAACCTTACTCCTGGGGGCCATGCATTGATGTCCGTGAACCTATCAAAACATCTTCCTGGCATTCCTATGATGAATGTTACATACTTGCCACATTCAGATGTCTTCTTAGTTGCCGTATACTCCGTTGACTCGTGCTTTCGTTTAAGAAAAGTTATCATCTGCGCCTCGGTCGTCTCGGGCCTAAAGGACCATGCACTTATGTACCTCATTCGCTCGACGGTACGTAGATCGTCGTCTTGCTGTCCCGCACCTATCATCACACGTTTAGGTTTACGGGCACGGCTGTGCTTAACTACGCGCCATGAGTCATCATGGTTCTCGTGATTCTCTGTGCACGCGTCTCCTGGTGGTGGTGGGGATGATATCGAAGTAGCTTGCTCGTCCGCTGTTGTAGCGATTCCGGATAGAGGGGCAGTGGTCTGAGGTGTGGGGGCATCTTGTGCCGCGGTCAAGTCTCGCGCGTTCGGTGTTCTGATGCTAGTTCGTTTCTCTTTCGCAAACAATGTCCGTAGAGTTGCGTTTCGCTCGTTTCGAACACGTTGTCGCTCCGCTCTTGCATCGCTGAGGACAGGTTTTGCCCCTGCCTGTATGGGCGTTTCGGGTGATGTTCGCTTGACAGCCACTTCGACTGGAGGTTTGGGAGTTGGGTTGATCTGTTTTAGGACTACCTTCTTTTCATTTTTATCACATTTAAGGTTCCGAATTTCTTCTTTTAGAGCACTAATTATTTCTAACATCGTGTCAATTTTCTTTTCCAGGGGCACTATAGCTTTCTGTACGGCTTTTGATATAGCAGTAGCGTCAATTTTGGCCATTTTTTCCCACTTTTTAATTTATTTAGTATGGAACGACACTGTACACGTCCACTCACTCTCGCGCAACGCGATGTATTTATCTAAGTCTTGCCGCCAAATATCAATGTTGATATCATTGCTGTGTTCCGGCATGAAGATAAGATAGCCAGTTCCCCATTGGGTTGGGGAATCTTGGTAAGCCCGCTTCCATCTTCGGCAACGTCATCATTTACCACCAGGTGAGATGTTGTCAAGGGTTTACCACGTATACAATAGTAAAAAAAAAAATTGTACGAAGTTTTGTACGGCTACTAATTGAAAGATCGAGTAGAATATGATCTCTCTGAGGAAGAAATCGGAGACCAGGTAAATTGAAGGAAATTAAGTCGAAAAACGGACCACCCTAGTGGAAGCCCAGATCATGTTAGAAGAAGCTGGCTGGTAGGTAGTTTCAGCTCACTTTTATTGGTTCAATCATTGACCAGTGTTTTGCCAGTCGGTGATAGATAACATACAGAACCGAGACATGGTTTCTTACTATGAGCGTTATACATAGACCCAAGGTCATCCAAAGGGTGATAGAGTGAGCTATGCTTGAAGTTTCCCTACGTGATCGAATCGGAAATGGAGATCCATGAAGATGGAACGATACGAGATGGAATGGGATCCATAGGATAACTAACCGACATAGGTAGCTCACAGAATGGATGAACTCAAGTGGCAGTGGGCGGGGCAGATAGCTGGTAAACCTGACGGCCGTTGGGGCAGTAAAGCGACTGCACACTTAAAGACTTAGCGTAGGCAGGCCTCCCATCCATTGGACCGACGAACTGGTCCCGGGAAGCTGCTGGAAGCGGGCAGCGCAGCACCATTCGATGTCGAAATGTTTGTGGGAGGCCATTGTTCAGCAGTGGACTTGTGTAGGCTGACGCTGACTTGTGACGGACTGTCGCAGTTTACTGGCACAATCTAAATATTCCTTTTAGTGACGAAGAAAAGGCAGGACGTTGCGTGTGCGCAGATTGGGCGGAAGTCCTGATTAGAGTTCGGTGGAATGCTCCGATGCTTGGCTTGGTATTCTTTAGATATAACTATAAATCATATAAACAAAATAGATTTTTTTTGTATGGGTGTAACAAAATTGGTGTAGGACCCGTTAACTAGGGCTTTTACTCATCATACTGAGTCACTCTTTCCAAGGAACCCTAATTTTTTTTAAATCTTCGTTCCATACAGAAATGCACAAAATTGATCAACCAGCTGATCGATTTGTATGATAAGTAATTGTACAACTTTACCCATGTATCCATAGTCAATAAGCAAGAAAATTTCTAAACTCTTGGTTGGTGGAAGGGCATTTTATTACCCCGCCTGGCTAGCTACCATTATCTTATCTAAGTCTTGCCGCCAAACATCAATGGTAACAAACATTAATGTGTCGGCTTGAAGATAAGATAGTCAGTTTCCCATTGCGTTGGGGATTCTTGGTTAGCCCGCTTTCAACTTCGGCATCATCGTCACTTAGCATCAGGTGAGATGGCCAAGGGCTTACCCTTTGTGAATAAAAAAAACTTCATACACACCCATCAGTGATTGACCAATTTTGTATGAAAATTCCATTTTGTGCAGTTTGACTACGGTCTCTTGTTTTAACCACGATTGGTAAGCCCTTTGTTGGCATCATCTCACCTGATGGTAAGTGATGACGCGATGATGCCGAAGATGGAAGCGAGTTTACCAAGATTCCTCAACGTTGTGGATAACTGGCTATCTTGTCTTTAAGCCAGGACTTGTTGTGTCTAACAACGTAGCTAACAACATTAATTAATGTGTTCCGGTTTGAAGATAAGATAGCCAGATTGTAACTTACCATTAGGTGACATGATGCCGAGGGCTTACCAGTGAAGAAAAATAAGATTGTCGTACTAATATGGTAAAATTATGCATCTGACGAGAATCTGACTGTAGGTACTTAGCAAACTTCCGTAACATATAATCTAGGGATGCCTCGATACGCCTTTTTGCCGATACGATACCGATACCGATACTTTTATAAAAATATCGGCGATACCGATACCGATACGCTTATTGAACTGAAAAAGGAAGGTAGAATAAATAAAACACAATTCATTAATAGTTTTAGTAATCAAAATTAACATTTATAAGATTTTTATTTAAAAAACAAAGCATTCTTAAGTTTTGCGGGCAAAGGCGATTTCGCAAGTCTGTTTGAATAAGACCTGCGGTGGAAAATAGTCTCTCAGATGCGACAAATGCCTCGTTTGCAACGAAATAGATGGGACAACACGCGCGTTTACATTACATTTTTAAAGCGCGAAATTTGAAAAGTATCGTTGAATCTGCCATAAAAATATCGCCGGTACCGATATATCGGCAAACCCGAAGTATCGCCGATATATCGGTATCGGTATCGGATGCATGCATCCCTAATATAATCTATGCTACGGAAGTGATACAAAGCCTCAATGGAATTATTCACCTCATGGTTCAAGGTCACGGGATCCATGCAAGTTATTTTGCAATGAGTTCTATGCTGCAGTTCTGAATGCTCTGTAAGCTGTTATATTTTTAGTTACGCCTACATTATATCTAGTACACACAAGGAGAAATAGTGCTTGTGTTGTGTTGTGATCTAAATAAAACTAGCTACTTACGAAAAAAAATAATTAAACTGGCTATCGCCCGTGGTTTCGCCCGCGCGCATATGTTATATTTGAAGACTGTAATCAAGGATGCTCGGTGCGCGAGCTGTGAATCGCGACTCGCGAGTGTGAAATAAAAGTAATAACCTAGCCAATTTAATTAATTCACGATAGAGCAAAAACCTTGAAAAACACGTTTTTGTATGGGGTTAATTTTCCCATTTTTAATTGTTAATATTTGTTAGTGAATGCTTCATCGAAAATTAAAAACCTGAGTGCATAAAAACATTAATATTCTAGGACAAATATTCTAGGACAAATCACACATGGTCATCTGGCCCCAAAGTAGGATTCCCTGTGTTATGTGTTACCAGAGACTGATATACATACTTATATACGTTTAAACACATACATATATAGATATAATTTAACACCCAGACACAGAGCAAACAAATCTGCTCATCACACAAATGCTTGCCCTGGGTGGGGATCGAACCCACGACTCTCGGATCAGTAGTCAAGGGCACCAACCACTGAGCCACCGAGTCAGTCATCATCCCACTTTTATGGACAGTCGGGTTAAAATGTATCGTATGTTACTTTCGGGATCGAGACTAATCTAATGGCACACCTAACACTCCAAAATCAATCAAGTCGTTTAGCCAAAGAAACAGACATATACATATACATACACCCAAAAAATACTACTTTTAAACAATCGGGTAACTATTATTATGTGTTAATCTGATGATTGATCTATCTACCTACGTTTCATAAAAATCCGTTCAACCGTTTACAAAACAAACGAAACGAACGTATACAAAATGAACAAACGTCTGCACTTTCGCGTTAATATTATGAGTGTGATGTGATTTCCTACGTATTTTTATACAAACGTACTAACAGTTATATTTGTATATTATTATTTCCGTAGGAGAACCAAGGTACTGACATAGCTCACAGAATCGCTAAACTTAATTGGCAGTGGGCGGGGCACATAGCTCGTAGAACAGATGGCCGTTGGGGCGTGCCCTCTCGTACATCTACCAGATGCGTTAAACTACCAGGTTTACGATTATAGCATCCCCACTCACCGAACCATACTACTAATATTATAAATGTGAAAGTTTGTATGTATGGATGTTTGATAATCTTTTCACGCTCTTCAACCACTGGACGGATCGGAATGAAAATTGGCACACATATTAGGCCCTGGAATAGGACTTAGGCTACTTTTTAGCCCGGGAAAACGTCTCATTCCCACGGGAAAGTCGAAAACAACGCGGGCGTAGCCGCGGGTGGACAGCTCGGTGCCTAGGTACGCCGCCTCCTGCCCGGGAGGACGTGGTTCGAATCCTGCCACGTACCAATGTGATTTCGTATTTAGATTTCAAATGTACTTTTATTCGACGCTCTTACGGTGAAGGAAAACTCGCAGGTTGTGTGTGAAGTCAACCAACCCACACTGGGCCCGCGTGATCGACTGAGGCCCGATCGCTCCAATTCACGGTAGGCTCGCGCCCCTCGGTGGGGACGTATATGAGCTGACATGATGTGATGATGAGGGTCGCTATTCCTGCCAACACCATGCGGCGAAGGCAAGGACCGACTACGGCTTGCCGCCAAGACACTTGTCCTGGTACTCTGCAAGGCGAGTGCCTCGTGGAAGGAACGACTACCTACTCTACAGGTAGGGACCGGAGCTGTAGGCACGCTGACCTCCCGCGACTTTCGGTGCTAGCGGTTCGATGCCCGCTCGGTACGCCAGTGTGGTACCGGAGCTGTAGGCATGCTCACTTCCGTTGGGGCCGTGAAGTTCTCGAGTGGTGACCGCGCACCGGAAACGTAGCTTATAGGCAGGTCTCACCCTATAAATTTTGATTCTCCTTTTGCGGCATAAAAGGCCGTATTTTTTTTTGACGAGCTTCAATGGACTGTGGACCGGAATATATGGTTTTAATTTCAACTCGATACCTCCACGCGTTCCCGAGATTGAAGGGTCTTGACAGAAAGACGGACAATTTAACAGAGTGATCCTATAGGGGTTCCGTTTTTTCCTTTTGAGGGACGGAACCCTAAAAACAACATGGCAGAACATTATGTTTGGAAAATCTATGAACTCTTTATATGTTCAACTGCACATCTTAAGTTGGTAGACTATTTCCTACTCCTAAACTAAAAAACCTACACAGCCGTGATAGCTTTCCTTTTAAATTGATTATTTAATATGTCCTAAGATATATACTCGTATTTTTTTTTCAGTTGTCCTGAAATAGCGGTTTAACTGGTGGGGCTTGACTCTAAAAAAAGTTAGCACCTCAAAGCTCAATATTATTTTTAAAGTTCCTTAGGCAGAGATTTGGTGGCACGGAACCCTCAGTGAGCTAGTCCGACTCGAACTTGCCATCAGGTTTTTCTATTTATATTATCATTTTATTGTGTACATACTTGCATAACTTATCATGCGTTATTTGGTCAATTTATCGTCTGACGGACTCTCCCCTGGAGATCTTTATGTGCTATACAGGCTGAAATTTTATTCGTGTTGTTCCCGCGGCCAAAGTATATAAGGTGTAACAAAATTAGCTGAAACTATTTTAACTGGTGCTTCTACCCATGAGACTAAACAACTTTCCCCATGGAACTCATAGTCAAATCGCAAAAAAAAATTTGGCTCTCCCACGCTAACTAGATCAGCTGATCAAAGTGATCAGGCAACTTAGTATGGGAAGTTCAAAATTTTTTTTGAGATTCGACTATGGGTTTCATGGGGAAAGTTGTTCAGTTTCATGGGTAGAAGCACCAGTTAAAATAGTTTCAGCTAATTTTGTTACACCTTATCTAACAAAAAACCAAAAACACAACCTAACCAAATCGCAAAAAAAAATGGCTCCCCCATACTAACTCGATCAGCTGATCAGCCAACTTAGTATGGGAAGTTCAAATTTTTTTTTGAGATTTGACTATGTTTTCATGGGGAAAGTCGTTCAGTTTCATAGATAGAAGCACCAGTTAAAATAGTTTCAGCTAATTTTGTTAGACCTTATATAATATATTAAGTACACCGCGGCGCGGCGGGAGTAGTGGCAAAGTATATATATTTATATAGTAGTGGCATCGGCTCCGTAATCTCCTAGTGTCCAGCAAGACAGAGAGGGAGAACCACAAATGTACACCTCCGTGAACGTAAAGAGTGACTTTGTGTACTACACTCTTGACCACGTTACCACACCCTGGACACTTCATACAACGGACTAGAAATAACATTTAAAAAAACGAATGACGGAACAAATAAAATGGCGGCGAAATCCTATACGTTCGACAACCAAACTGTAACCAATCTGTATCAATCTGGGTGACGAGGGGGTGAGGTCGGAATCTAGAGAGCAGCGGGGAGTGTCCGTACTGTATGTTAGTACTAATATATATACTTTGACGTAACCGTGTCTCAAAAGTTTTTCAGTTGGCGACTAAAACTTTCGTCATTTTTACAAGCTCTATTATGAGCTTGCCCAGTTGGATAGTATGTGACAAATCTTGGGAACTAAGTTAGAACCACTGCCCGGTTTCCGATTAAGCTGAAATTTTTCATACACATTACCTAAGTTTGGACAACAATGTAATGTTAGCTAAGTAACAACATTCTTAATCAAATATGGCGGACTCCAAATGATGGCGGATAAGTTATTTTTTTATGCACCCCCATGATATGGGTATCAAATGAAAGGGTTTTCTAAGGAAAATACGAAATATTTAAAATTCTTTTAAAATGGAAGCTTGTACCTAAAAGTTTTTAGGTATTTCGAAAATTATTTCAATGTTTTCATCTATGACGACCGCGTAGGGTTGCCAGGTCTTAAAACTAAATATCCGGACATACCTGCCAGTTTAGCCGGACTTTTGGGTAAAAAAGCCGGACTCCCTAATTTATTAAAGCCCTCTTTAGACACCCCTAAATCAATCAGTCATGTTTACTGGCCTTTAGCGAGGTCCTAATCAGACAAAGAAACGCCGCCATAGTCTCATAAATACGACAGCGCTCACCCGAATGTCCAGGTGACTGGAAAAATCATTAAACCTAAAAAGCCGGACACACTTCACCTTCTAATTTGGCCGGACACGCATCCAAAAAGCCTAACACTGTCCGGCTTTATCCGGACGCCTAGCAACGCTACGACCGCGGATAGCTCCTACAAAGTATATATATTAGTAGTAACATACAGTATGGACACTACCTGCCGCTCTTTAGAATCCGACCTCACCCCCTGACCCCTCGTCACACAGGTTGATACAGATTGGTTACAGTTTGGTTCTCGAACGTATGGGATTTCGCCGTGATTTTCTTTGCTTTTTAGAAAAGTCATTTCATGAACGTTGTGTTCAGTGTCCGGGGTGTGGCTGCTGGTACAGACGAAACGATTACTCCTGGATTTTTACTAGTAAGATTGGTTCGTCGCGACATTAGTTGTAGCTGGCCGATGTTGCGCAACAGTCTTTCTCCATTGGTGCGTCGATCGAAGGTGGATAGGTTTCGTTGGACTAACATCAACCCGGTACAGTAAAATCAATAGAGCGGCATAATTAATACCCTGTGATTATAACTATGGCTTAGATAGTTCTAACTGTTCTTCTCATTTCATAGTAGATAGATTATGATAGGTAAGCGTCGAAAATAAGGTATTTCTAACAACTGATCCTTGCGGGGTACCTATTAGAGTTGCAACGAATAGTGATATGGCCGAATACCGAATATTCGGCAGCGCTTTCAATCCTTTATTTTGGAAAAAAAAATCTATGGAATTACTCAAATGAACGATAAATATTGATGTATCAGTCCCTCCACAGTATTATGGTATAGTTTGACAGAGATCAGAGTAGTATAGTACACTTATAAATCTTATTATGTCTTACACTTTTTTGAGTGCCTCTCAGGCACTCAACCCGCTTGCGCGCATCGAAGTATACGTATTAAGCTCGCTGCTTGCGCGTTGTCCGTAATGAATGCCTAGTGGCATTCGTCCCGCATGAAAAGTTTAGCCAGCCGGCACAGCGAACATATTATTATAAAAGTGAATTGAAAACAAAAGTAAAATAAAAGTAATAAAACTGAGTTTACCAATTTTTTCTTTAGGAATATTCATCCATCCTGAGCTAGCCAGCCCCCGACGATTGGTAACAGCCGTCATAGTACTAAGCGTGTCAAGTAGATTTTGACATCTTACTATACGCATAATTGTTCTTCTGTCTATGGTTTATTTTGAAAGTTCATAGGTATTGACTCCACAGAATAGAAAAATTCTATAGAACGCTGAAAATGATCTCTTAGTACCAGCAACGAGCGAGTCATTAATTACACATTCAGCACACTACAAACAGGTAGATGCTATTGGTTATTTTTATAAAGTAACCTCCCCCTAAAAAAAACCTATAAAATCATTAAATAAAAATGGACTTTAAGTAAGTCATCTATTATAAGGTTGAGTTTATTAAATTGACAGAATGACAAGGGTTAAGTGATACCAGGATAGTTATACTGCCCAGTTTAATAGTTGAGCATATAAAATTAAAAAAATAATGTACGCGGAGCGGTACAGTCTTTTTCTTATCTGTGTATTGACTCCATAATACGGTATTTTACTACTAGTAATTTAAGTAACTTTTTATCAACTCTAAAAAAACGAAAGTTTGGTCTGCAATTGTTTGCGTTACTGACATAGTGACGTCATAAGTGCCATAGTCTTTAACGATAAAATTTGCTGTTTTTAATAAATATTTAATTAAAATTGTTTAACATTTCAATAAGCAAGTGTTTTTTTTTTGCCTTTCTAGAATGGTGCTTTTTAATTTATTTTTTATACGGTAAAATAACCTATTTTGGAAATGAAGTAAGGCACGATAGTAAGGGGCCTGACTATCAACGTTCGTACTACGAAACGAATCATCACCCTGTATTTATTTATCACTTTATTTCATCGTGTTATTGTCACGTAAAATTAGCCTAGATACATTACTAAATATAGCTATTGAAGGATATTAACAATTTCACGAATTTATCATGTCCGTGGCTCAGAATACAGAAGTCCGTGGTTATCAATAGCAAATCGCTTCAGGATCTCGCTCGCGCTGACATCCTGCAATGCTTCATTTATCAAGGTACTAACACAATTGAATAATACGACTTCGGATGTGTATAACACGTAGGTATATGCCGACGTGATATAATAAACTATGCAATAGTAGCTTCATCCCGCCTGAAGCAAGTCAGTTGGGCGCGGATCTCGGTGCGCGCAACTGGGCGGACGGAACCGGCTAAATCCAGATAACTCCAACATTGTAACTTCTGAAATATCCAAATATGGCCGTCGCTGTGTTGTGCTTTTTGGCGGTTATGTGCAGTTTGCTACACGAAGGTTTGTTACTTTTGTACTTAATGAATGAATTGTAAACGTTGATTGTTATGCCCGTTCGTATTTGTTACATTCGCGTTCGTTGCTCCGGTTTAAACTAGCTTGCCTATAGGGCTTCGTAAAAGCTTGCCTAGGAATATGCCAAAAGTTAAAAATTTTAAAAGGTTTTATTAACTTTGCTATGTTTGTTTGTACGTATGTATGTTTGTTTCTTCGCAGGAAGAATTAATTCAGGGTAGGCTCGAGCCCCTCGGTGGGGACGTATATGAGCTGATATGATGATGATGATGTTTGTTTAGTTCAAATGTTGCGCTTGATTTTAGAGCGAATTCCAGGGGCCCGATTAAGCTGAAATTTGGAATTAAGCCGTATTCCCGGTTACAATAGATAATTTTGTTATTTTGAAGTTGATGTGATGAGGAACTTTGGAAGTGGAATCAAGGTCCCAGAATCGTCTTAATTTTTCAATAGAATCATAAGAAATACAATACTGTGCTCACTTTTTTTAAATTTGGAACCGTGTATTTTTTAAATTCATTTTGAGCATTTGGCTTTTTAAGCATAAAAACTCTTTTCAAATAAAAGCTTGTACCAAAAAGCTTTTACGTTTTTCGAAAATTATTATTAGGTAACGAGGCAACGCTATCTTTCAATTTAATATGATCAATCATAAAAAAAATGTTTTCTGTGGGTTCTTTTTATTTTTGAGCGACAAAGGAGTGAAGAAGGTATTGTGATGGAAAAATAAATCGGAGTTGAGATTTTTATGGGAATCGATCGTCTTACACTAGAGACTAAAAAAATTAAAAAATAAGAATGTGTGTGTGTGTGTATGTGTGTGTGTGTCGTGTGTACGTCCGTCCGGTGCTCTAGTTCCCAAGTTACGGACGCATTTGGGTGAAATTAAAGTGAAATTAAAGGACAACATTATTTTTATATCTCTGGGCGTTTTTTTTTTTCAAATTTATATCATGAATTTTTAGGGTTACCACCATATTAGAAATTAGAATATCACTTTTTAACCCAAAAATGGCAAAAACGATTTTAATGAAACTCTGTAAAATTTATACCATGATTTTTTAGGGTTACCACCATATTAGAATATCACTTTTTAACCCAATAATGGCAAAAACGATTTTAATGAAACTCGATACGTTAACTCATAACTTAACATGGCCTACAGAACGCAGTAGTTTGTTATACAAAGAAAAATCGGAATAAGGTACCTCCCATACAAATCCAAGTAGTTTTTACTTTTTCTCAAAAATGGCTGTAACGATTTATACATTAAACTCTGTGAATAACTGGAACTTAATAAGGACTACTACACTGGGTACTCAATTATTCCAGTGAAAAATAGTAAAGCAAAAAATATTTGTAAATATTTCATCAAGTCTGATATACCTTACTGTATTCTTTGCTGCTCATCATCATCATATCAGCCGAAAAACGTCCACTGCTGGACAAAGGCCTCCCCCAAGGATTTCCACGACGACGGTCCTGCGCTGCCCGCATCTATCGGCTTCCCGGGATCTTCACCATCAGGTCGTCGGTCCACCGCGTGGGAGGCCTGCTACTAAGTGTCATGTTTATAGTTGATTTGTGTATGCTCGACTACGACAGATGGTTAAGGCTTCGCGAGAAAGTATGCACAACGTGGCTGTAATTTATATAGCATAAATTTACGAGTATACCACCTAACTTGTAAAAATTGATTTTTGATAACGTTTTATGTCTTTTTTACAAAAAAAAAAGTAAGTGTGTGGTTTTATGAAACCAAGGTAAAAGTGAAACTTTACAGGGGACGAAACGATCATGGCTGCTCTCGCTACGGTACAGAGGACGAAACGACCATACCGTCAGACGAAAGTCCGTCACGCGACATGCAACACACAGACGAAAAATTTGAGACGATATGTAATAAAAGTTTAACTTTAAAAAGTTTGTTGTTTCTGTACTAACTATTTTCTAACTAAATTATTTACAGTTATATACTAGTTAGTTATACTATACTATTTTCTGATTTACAGATAAACTAGTTAGTTATGCTTTCTACTTGCAATAAAGTTAATATTTAACCTCTACCAAAGATGTTCGAAATCTCGTCACTTGGGAGTTTACGTGATCGAAACGAATACTTACATAAGTCAATTTCGATTTTATTTTATTTATACTGTAATATGCATAATCAATGGACAGTCAGAACTTAAAACTATTAAGTTAAGTTAAAGAAAAACCTGTTTTTTTTTAAAGTAAAACTTTTATTACATCTTCTCAATTTTTTTCGTCTGTGTGTTGCATGTCGCGTGACGGTCGCTTTCGTCTGACGGTATGATCGTTTCGTCCTCTGTACCGTAGCGACAGCAGCCATGATCGTTTCGTCCTCTGTAAAGTTTCACTTATACCGTGGTTTCATAAAACCACACACCTTACGGGTTTTTGTTGCACCGGTATCACTGTGTCTTAATTTTAAGTTTTATATTAAAATAAATAAATAAAAAATAAAAAAATACTTACTTTTTATAATAATAACACAGTACCCGACAAATAAGTGTCAAACCACGCATATTGTTGGGTCCCTAAGTCATTACTCATTACTCCATATACTGAAAACTGGTTATAATTACAGGACTGAAATAATTTTAATTAATAGACTAGTTTATTTTTAGCTTTTTAACCCCCGACGCAAAAAAGAGGGGTGTTATAAGTTTGACCGCTATGTGTGTGTGTGTGTCTGTGTGTCTGTCTGTGGCACCGTAGCTCTCAAACGGGTGAACCGATTTGGATGCGTTTTTTTTTATTTACAAGCAGGTTTTTTGGCGATGGTTCTTAGATACGTTTTATCAAAATCGGTTCAGCCGTTTCAAGGTCATCAGCTCTTTTGTTAGCTGCGGTAGGGTTCTTAGACTCTTAATGTGTATTTACTTTACTTTCAAACATACATGTGACCTAAAACTTGAAACACTCATGTATGCTTAATAACTATGCAGGATTATGGAACTCTTGGTCTGATGCTGCAGCCAGTATATCCAGAACACTAGCACACTCTTAAAAAAATAATAGCAGATATGTCGTGTTTGGACTCGTTTTGATCAGTATTTGATTCTGCATACAATGCAATGGTGGCAACACGGTGAGCTGATGCTGCGGCCAGGATATCCAGCACACTAGTACACTCTTAAAAAAATAATAGCAGATATGTCGTGTTTGGACTCGTTTTGATCAGTATTTGATTCTGCATACAATGCAATGGTGGCAACACGGTGAGCTGATGCTGCGGCCAGGATATCCAGAACACTAGCACACTCTTAAAAAAATAATAGCAGATATGTCGTGTTTGGACTCGTTTTGATCAGTATTTGATTCTGCATACAATGCAATGGTGGCAACACGGTGAGCTGATGCTGCGGCCAGGATATCCAGCACACTAGTACACTCTTAAAAAAATAATAGCAGATATGTCGTGTTTGGACTCGTTTTGATCATTATTTGATTCTGCATACAATGCAATGGTGGCAACACGGTGAGCTGATGTTGTTAAAATCCATTAAATTTTTGACATACCTACGTACCTGAAACTATGACTAACTGTGAACTAAATATTATTGAGATAAACCTTCGCTTTGATTTCTTATATAAGGTTCTTAGCTATAATCGATAAAGATCTGTTCAGCCGTTTGAGGGTTATCAGCTCTTATCTAGGTGACTAAGGGATCTGGGCAACTTATACAGGTCTGATCGATTCAAAATTTGTTGCCCTGTTAATGTAAAAATATTGCAAAACCATGATAACCTTGAACTGTTGATGCAGCATCTCCTAGAATCTGCAGAATACCCAACTCCTCAAAAACTTTCAGTAGAAGTATCGTGTTTGGGCTCAAAAAAAATATTCAAAACAATTTATTTCAAATAGGTGTTTACACACACTTTTAAATAGAATTAGAATAGAAATTATTAGAATAGTCTCAATGAATAGGTGTTAGATATAATATGGTAACCTTGACCTGATGCTGCAGCATCTCCTGGAATCTGCTGAAGCAGCGGTTAAAAAAGTAAAAAACTTCCATGGGTCCATGGATTTGAAGTTTAGAGTTATAACACATTTAATTGCAGCTTCAAACAAGGGAGGTGAGCAACTTCCACAGGCTTCATCGATTCAAAATAGGCTAGATTTTGTGTCGCAGTATCGTGTTTCGTCCCGGAAACTATTTGTATGAATGTGGGGGTAGAGTTTCGATTGTATGTAATAGTTATGTAAAGTTTAAAAAGCACGAAATAAAAATTAAATTAAAAATTTAAAAAACCCCCGACAAAAACCTCTAAAAAGTAAACAATAATATGTATTGACCCTTTGAGTTTAATTTAAGTAGTAATATTTTGATCCAAGAGTCGTCGCGTAGGGGGACCGCTAAGTAAATAAAATAAAAACAGAATACAACTGATTTACTTTACTACAACTAATCTATATAATAATAATAATAATTAATATAATAAAACTGTAACGGGGCCGTGTCTGTACATGAAATATTTTTGGAAAATAATAACTGTGGTGGACATTACTAACGATACAGAGGCCAAAACAACAACTTTTGGAATTTTTGTCTGTCTGTCTGTCTGTCTGTCTGTCTGTCTGTATGTTCGCGCATCACGCAAAAACTACCAGGCCGATTTTGATGAAATTTTGTATGATGGTTCCTTATAGCCCGGGTTAACATATAGGATACTTTTTATCCCAGAAAATTCAAGAGTTCCCGTGGGAAAATCAAAAGTATTCATTTATAGAATGGCTCACCACGCAAATGTGGCTTGACCTATTACAATCAAATTTTACATGTTGATACCCTTATCGCGAACTAAAACTGGGACATTGTGAATCCCAAAAAAATTAGGGTTCCTACAGGAATGCAAAAAATTGTATCTTTAGAATGACTCAACGTCACAATATGAAACCTTTACATTGGGATGGGGTGTTTTGACTATCATTGTATAGTCGGATATTCTTTATCCCGGAAAACTAAAGAGGTCCCGTGGGAAATTATCTATCGATACTTACAATAATAACAAAAGAGTATTTTTTTCTATATATTAGCTACACATACCAAACATTATAATCATAGTAGCAGAATGTCAATAGATGGCACTGCAGGGATATTAAAACGCGCTTAAGTTGTATTAAAACATAAAAATATTATTTCATACTTTTGAGTGGATTTCTTTTATGTATTTTTCAGCATACGCTACTTTAAACTCTGGAACTATGGTACGTAACGATGTGTTTCATAGACGAACAGAGAGGTATATTTTTACAGATTCCAATCGTGTAAAAAAATAAAAACACATAAATCGAGTTTAGCATCTTTTAACAGGAGGCACAGGATATGGGAACTCTTCTGACGGCGACTATTTGCGTGTGGCAGTTGCTCTCCGCCTGCAATATCAATATCTGTGAACCTCATCAATGTATTTGCGGGTCCACGGTGGAGGCAATTGGCCATCACTCACTGAGTTGCAGTCGTGTTTGTGAAGATTCCCACGTCACCAATTCCTTAATGACCTCACTCGGAGGGTAAATATTCCATCTTTGATGCAGCCGCCGGCCGGGCTTTAGTCGATCTGATGGCAAAAGGCTGGAGGGTTTAAACAGGTGCTATGGCAGAGAGGAACGTGTCTGCTTTGGGAAGCCACTTTTTCTGCCTCACTGTACGGTACTGCTGCTCAATTTTCGGCGAGAAAGAAGCATAATAAGTACTCGGTCTTGGAGGCAAATTACTGCTTTGTGCCGCTGGTCTGTGAGACAACCGGCTGCTGAACCCTCAAAAGGCCTTTGCCTTCACAAAGGAGATTGGCCTTCGCCTTCGAGAGAGGAAATGTGACGTGAGGTCCTACCTGCTGCTAAGGTTGTCTATTGCCATCCAGCGCGGCAACGAGAAGTGCGTCTTGGGCTCCTTAGGAGCTGATACGACTCGAGTATTTGACCCATATTAATATTGTTAGGAAATTTTATTACTAGATTGATACCTATAATGATTTGAATTAGTTTTTTGATAATATAGGTATATATGTTATTTCATCATATCAGTTTATATACGTCCCCACCAAGGGGCTCAACCTGCTCTGAGTTAGGGCGATCTGGCCTTAGACGATCACGCGGGCCCATTGCGGGTTGATTGACTTCACACATAAGCTTCGAATTTCTTCGAAGGCGTGTGCAGGTTTCCTCACGATGTTTTTCTCACCGTAAGAGCGTCGGATAAACGTACATACCAGTATGAAATCGATATTCGTATAGATATTGATAAGTGGCAGGATTCGAACCACGGCCTTCCGGACAGGAGGTAGTGGCCCTAACCGTTTTGCCACTGACGCTCTATATTTTATTTAAGATTTAGAAATCCTTACTTATTATTATAAATGTCAAAATGTGTTTGTTTGTTTGTTACCTATTCACACTTCAACACCTCTATCAATCTTGATGAAATTTGGCATGCAGGTAGCCTGTATCACTGGGAATGAAATAGTCAACCTTTTATCTGTGGAAATTATCATAGCCCGATGCAGTTCCTGAGGAAACTAAAACAATACTCTTCGTTCGTTTTATATAAAATCGTAACGAAAAAATAGATTGGTGTGATTTTTAGCACAGAGATGAGGTGGAAAATGATATAATTTACTAATAAGTATATCCTGACATAGTTCCCGAGGGATCTGGGGACATTTGTTTTCTACGCTCGCGCACGTCGGTGGCGTCGCAACGGAGCAACGGATTAAAGTGTTTTTTTGTATAGAATTAGTTGAGGGGGTGGGAAGTGACAAAGACTGCTAAACTGAATAGCCCGATACAGTTCCTGAGGTACCTGGAGAAAACTCATGTCCACGCTTGCGAGCTGATTGCGGCTCGCGCACCACTCACCCTCAAAAAGAGTCATAAAAGCTATGTCCACGTGGGCGAAGCCGCGGGCAAAAGCTAGTTAGTAATAACTTCACAACTTAGCGGTCCCCCTACGCGACGACTCTTGGATCAAAATATTACTACTTAAATTAAACTCAAAGGGTCAATACATATTATTGTTTACTTTTTAGAGGTTTTTGTCGGGGGTTTTTTATTAATAGTCACGGCCTTCCAAATTAAATTAGAAATTCATTAAAAATTTAAATCCCGACTGCATAAAAACTTAACTCCTATTTTTTGTCAGTCGGGTAAAAAATGTATCTTATGTCAATCATGGGATTAAGACGTTAGATTCGTCAAAATCCTTAAAGCCGTTTAGGCTACAGAGCATGCCAAAGAAATAAATAACCTCTTTTTTGGCTAGTCGGTTTAAAATGGTGTTGTGAAATAATCAACCTTATTGCTCGGAAAAGAAGATGTGCGTGACAAATCGAAAAAAACGTTTTCCCAAAGATTTTTCGCCCCCAAAAAACCTCCATATAGCGAATTTTATCGAGATCGTTAGAGCCGTTTTCGAAATCTCATCTCAAAACATAAATAACCCACAGTATCAGCGTTTAAGGAGGCTCTAGTTTCCATACAAACGTAGTTTCGCTTTATTCTATAAAAACTACATGCCGGGTTGAATCCAGACTTTGCAAATATATTGAGAAGACACATATCGATGTTTGTAATTAATTTGCATCTTAGTAAATTTAAACATTTAAACAGGTTAGGTTTGATTGATTATACTGTCAGCGAAGCCTGGGTGGCGGACCTTACTTATGAAATAATAAAAGAGTTTGCATAAACGTGATTTTGCCATTGATTTACACATACCTACATAAATTTTAACCGCCTCCGTAGCTCAGAGGCAAAGTTCACTGGCTTTACACCAGGTCGCGGGTTCGATTCCCGCGGCGGTGTCAATTGTAAGACTCGGTTTGGTTGGTGGTAGGGCATTTTCTAAGCCCGCCTGGCTAGCTACCACCATCTTATCTAAGTCTTGCCGCCAAATATCAATGTTGATATCATTGGTGTGAAGAAGAAGATAAGATAGCCAGTTCCCCATTGCGTTGGGGAATCTTGGTAAGCCCGCTTCTATCTTCGGCAACATCGTCACTTACCACCAGGTGAGATGTTGTCAAGGGTTTACCAATTGTGAATAATAATAAAAAAAAACAACTAAAGGAAGGCTTAAATTAGTTTGGAACTGAAAATTTAAAACTGCTTTTATTTTTTTCAGTTTTATATTATGTACTAACATCGGATACTAATTACAAACATCAATATGTTTGCAAAGCTTGGATTAAATTCGGCATGTAGTTTTTGTATTATAGCGGAACTACGTTTGTATGGAAATTCAAGCCACCTGGGGACCCTTAATAGTGTTAGATTAGAAGATTGATAAATAAAATATCTTTGATTGTTTTAACGGTGGAAGAAAACATCGTGAGGAAACCTGCACACCCTGCGAAGACACTCGAAGGTTGTGTGTGAAGTCGACCTACCCGCACTGGGCCCGCGTGGTCGACTAAGGCCCGATATCGTCCTAATTCAGGGTAGGCTCGAGCCCCTCGGTGGGGACGTATATGAGCTGATATGATGATGATGAAATTAAATAACTATGTTAGTTTGTATTGTACCCACTTAACTAGCGGCGCCATCGTGCATCGGTTAGAAACTAGTTACTCGCTGAGTACATAATTTAAAGACAATTTTCAACGGTTAAAATGAAAAATTAGTACTTTATAAACTATCAACTGTTTATAACATAGTTCGCTGTAGTTACAGGCAGCGTAATTGCTGAAAGTGGCCGCTTTCTATGCCTACCACTTTAAAATCGCACTCTAAACTCCATCAAGCCGATTTTAAGATATCGTGGAATAAAAAACATACATACATTAGACCTGAAAACAATACACACCTTTTTTGTGGGTAGTAGTATAAAAACTGTTTTGGACCTTTCACAAACAACACGTAGATATGCGGAGACAGTGGCAATGGGAATGCGTAGTTTCTTTAGGGAAGCATGTCCCAATGGGCTAACATGCACGTCGTGAGAAAAGGGGTTGGAACATTTTTGTATGGAACGTGGCATAATAACAATATAATATGTAGGTACATAATTTTTTTCGCACACACTTATACATTTCGATAGGTGATACATATCAAACAAATACATACCATAAGTATACTTGGACATTTTAACCTAAAGTGTCACTGAGATATTTTGAGCCACGATGGACGCCAATAAAATGGAGTTGCCAGCAACTAGTTCATATAGGGATCTTGGTCCACTTCGTTACTTTATTATGTCCATGTAAATCTACAAAAATGCAACTAAACTCAACTTTATAAATTGTCCATAAAGTACAAATCAAGTGGAAGGCCTGCCTATGCTACGTTTTCCGGTGTGCAGTTGCCACTCAAAAACTTTACTGCCACAACAGCCATTTGTTCTATGACCGATGACCGATGATCTGGTGAAGGTCGCGGGAAGCCGCTGGATGCGGGCATCACCTATGTCCAGTGGACGTCCTTCGGCTGATATTATGACTATGATGAAAATACAGGATACATCAAAATTAGTGTAAGACCCGTTAACTGGGGCTTCTACTCATCATACTGAACAACTTTTGTTCTACGACTTTGTTGAAAACGTATAAAAAAATTCTCATCATACAAATCGATCAGCTAAGCGACTGATTTTGTGCATTTTAGTATGGGGGGTCCAAATTTTTTTTGTGATAATTTTCTATGGGTTCCTTGGGGAAAGTTGTTCAGTATGACGAGTAGAACCCCCAGTTAACGGGACCTACACCAGTTTTGTTACACCCTGTATAAACTCTCAATAAAATGCATTAAGCAGTTTGATATAAGGTATAAAACTAGCTTTCGGTTTCTATTTGTCTCGTCGAAATTTAATATAGGATTGTACGGTGTGCGAAATATTTTGAAAAAAAAGTGCAAATATTGTTCTATGCCACAGAAGTTTGTACGCATTTGTCGTCGCTTTTTTAGTCATATTTATATGGCTATAGATGAGACAAGTGGGAGAACCAAGGTATCGCTAAACTTAAGTGGCAGTGGACACGTACTGGAAGACATAGGCCTCCCACTCGGTGGACCGAGGACCTGGTGGTGGTCGCGGGAAGCCACTGGATGCAGGCAGACCAAGACTAGTCGTTATGGAAATCCTTGGGGAGGCCTTAGTCCAGCCACACCTTAGACAATTCATACAACAGGCGAGAAATAACATTCTAAAAACAAACAACAACCTTACCATCAGGTGAGGTGCAGCCAAACGCACTCAAATTTTTATTAAATAAAAATAAAATGTCAGAACAAACAAAATCACGGCGAAATAAAAACGAGAACCATACTAGTACCAATCTGTATCAATCTGGGCGACAAGGGGGTGATGTCAGAATATAGAGAGCGGCAGGGAGTGTCCATATTGTATGTTAGTTAGTACTAATATATATACCTTGGTCTAGCAGTGGACGTCGTTCGGCTGATATGATGATTTATATTAACCTTCTTTCCCAGGTCTAGCCATCAACTGTTACCAATGCAACAGTCACAACGACTCCCGCTGTCTCTTGGAGAAGCTTCCTGACGCGCTACGTCTGCCGTGCGGCCCCAAAGAAACTATGTGTCGGAAGATCAAGCAGGTGGTGGAGTTCGAGATGAATGGCATGCCGCCAGATAGCAGGGTCATCAGGGGGTGTGGCTGGGACGAGAGCAATTACAAGGTGAGATCAGAAATCATACTTTTTTTTTTTTTTTTTTTTTACTTCGCCCTTTTAGGGCAGGCTAAGGCTCATTGGCCATACCGCCTAGTCTTCAGTATATGTTATTCAGCAGTATTTAATTTGTAGAATTCACGTCTTCAGTAATTTTTTGTATATTTTTCAGATTATGTAGTAATTTTCTCCTTTTCAGTTTTATAGGTCACTGTTCTTCACGTTCACATCATGTCATTGTCTATATACTAAACTAACCTACATACTCTAGCAAAATGATAGCACTTTTGCTAAAGCTTGCTCGGACTTCTTGTGGGAACTCGAAACACAGTATACACACTTTTATTTCATTATCCTACACAAGAAACACATAAATGATACTTCGCTGATAAATACACTATCAATATTACACATCGAAAACCACTAAATGTAATTTTTCGGATAATAAAAGAAAAATGACAAACTGAACGCTACAAATTCCCGCCAAAAAGTCCAGAAATCATACTATTCCAAAGTATATCACACACAATTTTTTTTTATAAAAAATGAAGACAGTCTTAAAAGGGCTTGTACCGAGAGATTTTATTATCTTTTTAAAAACTTGAGAGGTATCAGTTACGGTAGCAGTGCGCGAGTTCAATGGTTTTATCCCATCTCGAAAAATGCCCAACGCGCCAATGAAGTTTTCACTTCAAAAATCTTTTTAAATGTTTTGACGTCTTAAAAACTGACCACACGGGCTGCATTCACGAAAAAGTGTGACATCAATTATCACGTTACGCCAGTGTGACGTCATTGTCGCGTTACTCCAGTGTGACGTCATTGTCACGTTACGCCTGAGCCGAGCGTGCAAGCGAGAGTTGTACTTGGACATGAACGGGCGGACGGACAAACGGGCGGACGAACCGTCAAACAAATTAAAAGTACTAGGCTTCCATGAGCTTACAAGAGGTGTTCCAATTGTGAGATATGTTGTAGTTGTAAAAAGTACCAGGAGCACTTAAGTGCCAAGGAGTTAATTCACCCGACTATGGGCGGTATTTTACATCTCCTTAAAGATGGAGCTAAGAAGTTTTACTTCAGCGTGTGGTCTAAAGCACACAAGCGTTCGGCTTGTGACACGTTGTCACGTAAAATTACCGTAACATCGGGTTTTTTTAAGTATCTATACAAACCGTTAGCGAATCAGCGAACGTTGTAACGTTAACAACCCTGTACGTCCCTACTACTGGGGCACGGGCCTCTTTCCAAACTCGGGAAGGTTAGGCCACACTCCACACACGGCGGAGAAGTCCGGGTTGGTGGAGGTTGCAGGGCTAGTGGCGAACCCCACTGTCAGAACCTTTTTAAGTTACCTATAATTAAGGCATCTTACAATAAAAACATTTTGGTACTTATATTATTTACACTAATTAGACAGAGCTTGAAGATGGTGTTCGAAACCGGTCACTGACAAATTATAACGTGTAGTTTTATTTTATTTTATGTGCAATTAGTGAAAATATATACCACAATGTGTCATATAATGTTTCACCAAGAACCTACAATCAAAAGTATCAACAATCTTACAAGAACTCTAAGGTTGTGAATGAAGTCGACCAACCCGCATCAACCAAGGCCCGATCGCCCTAATTCAGGGTAGGCTCAAGCCCCTGGGTGGGGACGTATTATGAGCTGATATGATGATGACAAGGCTTCACGACTGCCATCTAGTGATAGAAACTGGCACCAACGGCTTAACTTGCCTTGCGAAGCACGGACACGATCACGAAAAATGCCGCTCACAGTCAAACGAATCCAGGTAATCACCGTATTTCAAATCAGTTCAACGCAATCACGCAAGTTAAACTGAGCTACGACCGCTTCAGTGATACGACCCTTGTAAGAAAATTGAATTTTATTCGAGAAATGAATGTTTTTTGGCATCAGCCTTACCCTACGCATTGTAGACCAAAACTACTCCCTAAATTGGGGTGATGTTTGATCAGCCTTGCCCTACGCATTGTTGACCAAAACTATTCCCTATATTGGGGTGATGTTTGATCAGCCTTGCCCTACGCAATGTTGACCAAAACTACTCCCTATATTGAGGTGTTATTTGATCAGCCTTGCCCTACGCATTGTTGACCAAAACTACTCTCTATATTGGGGTGATGTTTGATCAGACTTGCCCTACGCATTTTTGACCAAAACTACTTCCTATATAAGGTCTAACAAAATTAGCTGAAACTATTTTAACTGGTGCTTCTACCCATGAAACTGAACAACTTTCCCCATGAAACCCATAGCAAAATCTCAAAAAAAATTGTACTTCCCATACTAAGTTGGCTGATCAGCTGATCGAGTTATTATGGGAGAGCCAATTTTTTTTTTGCGATTTGACTATGGGTTCCATGGGGAAAGTTGTTCAGTTTCATGGGCAGAAGCACCAGTTAAAATAGTTTCAGCTAATTTTGTTAGACCTTATATTGAGGTGATGTTTGATCAGACTTGCCCTACGCATTGTTGAACAAAACTACTCCCTATATTGGGGTGATATTTGATCAGACTTGCCCTACGCATTGTTGACCAAAACTACTCCCTATATTGGGGTGTTGTTTGATCAGTCTTGCCCTACGCATTGTTTGACCAAAACTACTTTCTATATTGGGGTGATGTTTGATCAGACTTGTCCTACGCATTGTTGACCAAAACTACTCCCAATATTGGGGTGATGTTTGATTTTGTTGAAAAATGGTATCAAAGCCAATGAGAAAGCGTCAAAAATCATATTTCTCTATTCTCAAAAACAAAGAATGCGGACACTCAGAATACAATGTGAACTTCTCAAGTACTGACATATTTCACGAAAAGCGCAACAGGAAATGACATTATAAGAAAAAAAAGAATTTTCAAAACAAACATTCACACACCCACATACAACACATCTGATGTAGTCGATTGCATGTGGGTGGATACTGGATAGGTTTGATTAATTTCCTTAAAATTATTTTAAGATATTGAAATATATTAGCATACAAATTTTTAAATCTTGATTACTGTAGAATTTTTCGTTGTAATTTTAATAAATATATGAAATAAATTTCACAGAATCTTCCAGAATATTAGAAGCATCAGATTGTTTGAAGTCTTGTTTTAAGTTGATCTTAATTCCTAATTTACTGAGTCTGTACCACAAAAGTGCTTGTTTTTTTCCTTTTTTTAAGTTAATCTTAATTCTTAATTTACTGAGTCAGTTGTAAAATTAATGTGTTCGGGCTTAAAAACAAGGTAGCCAGTTCACCATTGCGTTGGAGAATCTTGGCAAGCCTGCTTACATCTTCGGCATCATCGTCACTTACCGTCAGATGAGATGATATCAAGGGCTTACCAATAATGGATAAAAAAAGTTTACAGAGGTATTATATGTAGGTTTACATAATAGATTATTCTAATTGTCAAAGTACATAATACAAGTTTTGTTGTCTACAGGGCCGCTGCTACCAAAGATCAGGTTTCGGAGGCAGGCAGGAGGTGTGCTCTTGCCTCGAGGACGGCTGCAACTCCGCTTCAGTGCCAGCTGGAGCAACCTTCCTCATGCTCATCACAGCTGTCTTACTCAGGTTTTAGATCCCCACCAAAGTCTCAAGAAGCCATTAATAGCTGAGTTAAGTCCACCTGTATGAATAACGGAATTCTATTGGTTGTCGAGACGCAACTTTTCAATAACCAACGATCTTATATCTTTGGATGAGGCCTTCTGAATTCCTAACTTAAATTTAGGCACAGATGAAATAATAGTTACTTCGTACGTAACAGACGTTGCACTCACTTATAAATCGAAAATACCTACGCATTTATTCACCGACTCCCACTGTCAGACAATCACGGAAACATGGGTATTAAGGCGCTCGACTTAGCGGTTATAACTGCGTACACGGGCGGCGCGCGAATTAAGGCGGCGACTGTACGGCGTTCTAGCGCTGTACGAGCGGAGCGCTGCCTGTAGGCCGCGCCAATGTGTAGGTACTTATCTCGCCTGCTCGACCGAGTGACGATGTCGTTCTAAAAAAATATAACTCTCCTTTTTGTGCAGTCGGGCAAAAAGTAGCTCCTGACAAGCCTCTGCGAGTATTGAAGTCGACATAAGACTGACTAATCGAATCACGGGAAGCCGCTGGATGCGGGCAGCGCAGAACCGGTCGTCGTGGAGATCCTTGGGGGATGCCTATGTCCAGCAGTGGACTTCCTTCGGCTGATATGATGATGATGATGATGAATCGAATGCAGGCATTTGATTGGTTGAAGTAGGCACCATAGGGACCCAAAAAAGGTGCCATCATAGATATCGAAACTTCTTGTAAGAAATAACGGTGCCATTTACAATAGAAATGATGATTGCTAGTTATTGGACTTGCTTTTTATCACCGGTCAAAAACGACATTTTGATCTAAAAATGTTGGAAATGTATGGACGTGACGTCATTGATTTTCAGCATCGATAAAGTACTCATTTGGGAGGTTGAGCAATTAGAAGACTTGATGGAAAACAAAGCGGATAAGTTTATTGAAATTTTGGAGGGAATTTTAGTGTTCAATGGATCATAATAAATTTTTGATAAAATCATAATCCCAATTCAGTAGGCTTCGGCCAATCGACCACCGATTTTACCTAGATCCTCATTGCATTGGGGAATCTTGGTAAGCCCGCTTTCATCTTCGCCATTATCATCACTTACCATCAGGTGAGATGATGCCAAAGGCTTATCAACTGTGGAGTAAAAAAAAAGAAATGGAAGCAATAGTTGTTATCAATAACCAATAGGGTTGCGTTGGAAACTCAGCTCGAGACCGTTCAATTTCTGTAGATTTTCGCTAACTTTCAGGTGAACTAGCAGATTAGATAGAAATTAATGAAATTGGAAAAGAAAACTGCCTTTATGTAGTGAAGTTCCTCTGCCAAGTAGCTATAGATTAATACATGTAAAGTAATGCAAATGGCATTGTTCAATTTTTTAAGGCATGTAAATTAAAGAAAAAAAATACGAGTGTGCTTTGGACCACACGACTGAAGTAAAACTTCTTTTGCTCCATCTATATGTATGAAAGTAAATACTTTGTCTTCAGAAAATAATGTAATCTTTTTGGTCATATGGAGGTTATAGACAGTTTTCAAAGAGTTTTATTATCCTCTGAAAATAATCAAATCTTTTTTTATCTTATATGTTTGTTTTGATTGTTTTGACAACCGATATTGTTGCGTTGGCAACCGATATTGTTGGTAAACAAAAATAAATAGTATGTCTTCACTAATTTATATATCCCTCTCAACTTCCGTTCGCCTCGCCCGATCCCACTTAAGTAACGCTCTCGTCACGCATCCACCAGCTTACTCCTCAAGTCAAGCGTGCGTAAATAAGTTTTACTTTAAAAAAAAACATTCTGCGACACCAAATTATGATTTTATACTGTAGTAACACTCATCATATCAGCTCATATACGTCCCCACCGAGGGGCTCGAGCCTACCCTCAATTAGGTCGATCAGGCCTTAGTCGACCACGCGGGCCCAGTGCGGGTTGGTCGACTTCACACACAACCTGCGAGTTTCTTCGCAGGTGTGAGCAGGTTTCCTCACGATGTTTTCCTTCACCAATTGAAATTAGTACTGAGGCCGTTTTTCCGTACCATTAGGGCCTGTGACGTCATCACTTTCTAACATTTGAAAAATCATAAAAAATGATAAGATAAGATAAATATTCTTAATTGCACACAAAATACACAGAAATATAATACAGAACTAGCAAAACATACAAACAATATGAAAAGGCAGCTATATCGCTATAAATTTACTTGTATTGTATTTTTTCCTGCCAAATAAATAAATAAAAAATAAAAAAAAATAAGCGACTTCTTCCAAACAATCTTTGATGAATGGAGGATACGATAAAGTGAAACGATACCGGGTGGGTGACAAAATGACCAGTGATAAAAAGAAAAAAATATTCCAATTAGTTTACTAAAATTGACCATATTTTTATTTAAAAAAATACCTTATTCTTTTGAACAATGCCAATTGTAAAGAGCTAAGTTACAAGTTATTTGTTGTCGCCTGTGTTCGCTATTGTGTTTGTTCTTTAGATAATAATGATGGTAGTGTGAAATGTAGAGGTAATGTCTTAAATGCGTAAGTCTTAAATGTGTAAATAGGCTAACCATTTTAGCTGATGCAAGTTATGTTACGTAGTTTTTTGCGTTAGGCAATCTAGTCTAAACAGTTTTCTGTAGTATACGAATCGAATTCTTTATTTTTTAATTAAGTATATCTATGAATAATTGTTATGTTTGTAGTATGAAAGTGCTTAGTTATTAAAAAAGATTTTCACGAACCTCACTTTTATTTCTATATTTATTGTTAATGTTGTCATGAAGAGCATGATCATATGCAAGCACATATTAAAATAGCTTGTTAAGACGACGGTAATATTAGAGATTTTCGTTATTTTTGACGTCAATTACTCCTAAACGATAGAAAACCCAAGGTTGAAAAAAAATACCCTTATTGTTGATGATGTTCCTTAAAGTCAAAAGCTATTAGAAACACGATTGAGTAGTTTTGGCTCGATAGAATAAAATCCCAAAGATAGGTCTACACCGTTACTTTCAACTCTAGTTATGACTAATATTTTGAAGTATAAATTAAAAAAAATATATAACAATGTTTGTTATGATAATACAAAGTTAGTAATGTTATTATTTTTTATACTTTCATTGTAGTTTTTGATTGAAACGAAAAACCATTGAAAAAGTGAAAAGTGTTGTTATTTTCTTTACTTTTTACACGTAAAGAAAAAGACAGAGACAACTGTTCCAATTAATACCTCGCTCTAAGGTCATAATCATCATGTTATGATATTTTTCATATTATTATCATCTTCAAATATTTTTCAATGATCATCATTTGAAAGACCATTAGCGTTGACTGTATCATCTATAAATATAAAAGATCATTCTTCTCACCAACCTGAGGCAAATTGTTTGTTTCCTTTGCGGGATTCAATGAGGTTAAATGAGGTTCTTCCTTTATCCAAATTGGTGGTGCTATATGGCCTGAATAGGTATACAGGACTCGTGGGTCTCTGGGTACATTAATCAGATCAGATGGTACTGAAGGCTAGTGGAAAGTGCAGAGATGGAGAGACTTGTTATTAGCATTTTGTTGCTTTGTGGACTTTTTCAATATGGTAAGTATTTTTATTTTTATTTGCTTGTTTTATTACTGTGTGAAATTAGACAATCTCTTTATTTTAAAATTTTCAAAAATTTATCTTTTAATTCAAAGGATAGGTAATTGTTTTGTAATTAGGTAGTAACTTTTATTTATTATTATTTAAAAAATGAGTGCGTTTGACTGTATCTCATCTGATAGAAAGTGACAATGTAGTCGAAGATGGTACACGCAATCTCAAATAATGCCTATATTCACTCTGTCCTTGAAGATCTCTAAATTGTATTTCGGGAAACACAGACGCAGGCAAGGAGTTCCACTCCATGGCTTGCCATAGCTGTCCGCATACATAATATTTTGTAAATAACCGGAATTCTTTTAGCCGCTAATTTTGCTAATGGAAAAAGTTAACCTCCATAGTAATTATTGTCAACAATTAATTAATCAGTCAATTCGCATGCTATGTATGAAAAGTTTTAACCTTTTCCTCCTCCGAGATCGGTATAGTCAAAGTATATATATTAGTACTGACGTAGTATAGCCACAGATTACTAAATATATACTTGTATAGCCACAGATTACTAAATATTTACTTGTATAGCATAGAGGTTCCTTGGAGAAGTTTTTCAGTGGTGTGGTGGTTGTATGAGTAGCATCTACTATATCAGCGAAAAGCATTAATAAATAATTTATTTCAATCCCTCCTAAAAAAAAACCGCGTCCGTTTCGTAATGGTAAGTCCATTAGCTTCAGATCAGGAGGTTGCGGGTTCAATTCCCGGCGGAGTTTAACTTTCCAAGACTCGGTCTGGTTTAAGCTCACCGGTCTAGCTACCACCATCATATCTAAGTCTTGCCGACAAACATCATTGTTGTGTTCATGTGTTCCGGCTTGAAAATAAGATATAGCCAGTTCCTTATTGCGTTGAGTAATCTTGGTAAGCCCGCTTTCATCTTCGGCATCATCGTCACTTGCCATCAGGTGAGATGATGCCAAGGACTTACCAATTGGAGATAAAAAAGCCGTACTAAAACCTACAAGGCAAACATACGCCACAGTCATATTGTTTTTAAACAGTCACACTTATCGATCACGGCCTATGAAATAGGTAGGAACCTATAGATAGGTAGATTTCAATACAATGGCTTCAACACGGGTCCGAAAGTCACTTTCATTATTCAGAATTGATCACGCAAGTGCTCGCTCGCTCTAATCAATTATCGATTTTAACCGCCTCCATGGCGTAATGGTTGGTTCACTAAATTAACATCAGGAGGTCGCGGATTCGATTCCCGGCGGCGGAGTCTAACTTTGTAAGACTCGGTTTGGTTTGATGTAGGGTATTTTTTAACCTCGCCTGGTTTGCTACCACCATCTTATCTAAATCTCACCGTGAAACATCAACGTTAATAGCATTAATGTGTTCCGGCTTGAAGATTAAGGTAGCCAGTTCCCCATTGCGTTGGGGAATCTTGGTAAGTCCGCTTCTTACTTCGGCATCATCGTCACTGAACATCAGGTGAGAGCACCTGATGTTAAGTGACGATGATGCCGAAGTTAGAAGCGGACTTACCAAGATTTCCCAACGCAATAATGAACACATTAATGCCGAACACATAATCAGTTTACAAAATAGCAATTACTTTACCTCTACGTTACCTAAAATTTGCTGATTTGATGATGGTGATGATGAGGGAAGCCTTCGTTCAACACTGGACGTTTTTTGGCTGATTTGATGACGGTGATGATGAGAGAGGCCTTCTTTCAAGACTGGTCGTCTTTTGGCTTATTTGATGATGGTGATGATGAGGGAGGCCTTCGTTCAACACTAGACGTCTTTTGGCTGATTTGATGATGGTGATGATGAGGGAGGCCTTCGTTCAACACTGGACGCCTTTTGGCTGATTTGATGATGGTGATGATGAGGGAGGCCTTAATTCAACACTGGACGTCTTTTGGCTGATTTGATGATGGTGATGATGAGGAAGCTTTTCGTTCAACACTGGACGTCTTTTGACTGATTTGATGATGGTGATGATAGGGAGGCCTTCGTTCAACACTGGACGTTTTTTGGCTGATTTGATGATGGTGATGATAAGGGAGGCCTTCGTTCAACACTGGACGTCTTTTGGCTGATTTGAGGATGGTGATGATAAGGGAGGCCTTCGTTCAATACTGGACGTTTTTTGGCTGATTTGATGATGGTGATGATAAGGGAGGCCTTCGTTCAACACTGGACGTCTTTTGGCTAATTTGATGATGGTGATGAGTACGTTCATAACCTATAAACTTTCCCACTGCTGGGGCACGGGCTTTTTCCTGAACTGGGGAAGGTTAGGCCATACTTCACAAATGGGGGCCATCTTCGTGTTGGTGGCGAACCCCACTGCCATGTCGGTTTCTAACCAGCTCCAACGGCTTAACGTGCCTTACGAAGCACAGAAACGGTCGAGAAAAATGTCACTAATAGTCAAAATCCATCCAGTGCTGTCAATACCCCCCCTCCGTCCCTACGGGTCTCCGATCCAAAAAGTGCCCATAATAAAAGGGCCACAACACTCACCGCATAAATAAATAATACTCCTTACCACTCCGGGGATGCCGACAGAAGTGAAAACTTTTTACAGTTTTATAAGTTTTGACCCTCCGAGTGTTCCTGGTTACGGTAACGGTAACAGTTAACAGTATAAGTCGTGTGTCGTGCAAAAGTGAACAATATAACAGTTATATAGGCAAAAAACTAAGTATCAATTAAATTACAATTCCACGACGACCGGCGGTCCTGCGCTGCCCGCATCTGCTTCCCGCGATCTTCACTAGGTCGTCGGTCCACCGCGTGGGAGGCCTGCCTACGCTACGTTTTCCGATTCGCGGTCTCCACCCGAGAACTTTACTACCTCAACGGCCATCTGTTCTACGAGCTATGTGCCCTGCCCACTGCCACTTCAGTTTAGCGATTCTGTGTGTGTATGTAATCATCGCAGTGATTTTTTCAGTAATTTACTCAACTCACCTCTAAATGAAATTTTAGAGGTCCTGAAAGAATCAAGTTCACCAAATCTGTTGTTGAACGTGCGTGACATTCTGGTGGTAATACTATTGAAAGCATAATTTGTGCGGTGTGATGGAATATGGAGTAAAGTTGTTTGGCGCGTACGTCTAACAGCAGTTCTTAAACCTATTGATGCAAAAAGTGCAGGACAATCCACTCTAGAATTAAGTATATCAAAAAGGAAAAGAGCATGTCAAGCATGGCACGATGTGCAGCCAAACTAATAACTTTGTGGTGACGACAGCTTTCTAAATAATCATTGTTAATAAACTTCGACTTATAGTCAAGGTATAGGATGCTCTCAATATGTTGTATTTAAGTATCATTTGAGGATACCAGACAGATGCACCATATTCAAGGGTACTACGAATGCAAGCGTAGTATACTGATTTAATACATACAATATCTGAGAAAGGTTGGCAAGTGCGCTTTAAGAAACCAAGTGCCTTGTATGCCTTGTCAACAATGAATCAAATGAACGAACATCCATCAACAGATATTGGTCGAGATAAATACTCAAATCACTAATAGTGCCCGTCCTCGATATAGGATTATGTTCGATGTAATAGATATCATTTCTACGCCGTGGCAAATTAATTATTCGACATTTAGCAGTATTAACAGAGATTATATCAGATAAGTAGCATGCAGACAGGCGGTCAAGATCTTCTTGTAATTTCACACAACCATCAATTGAATTAACTTTCTTGTGTGATCTTGGTATCGTCGACATACGTTAATAACTTTCTGTGTAAGAAACATGAATATATGTCATAGAGTTAAGCATTATAAAAGAGGGGTCCTTGGGGCGGACCGAAAGAAACTGACACTATGTTAGACCTAAATCCTCCCACCACAACAAAAACAAACTATTCGGCCTTACCAATTTATTCAAGCATAATATTAGCTTTGTTTTTTTTTTGTCCAACCTTTTACGATGTTTACGAGAAGATCAGTGACATACTGACAGCAGTGCCACCTACCGGGTTCAATTGTATTTTCGAACTATCCAGGAACCCACTGAAATACACACAAAAATTTCATCCAAATCGGTCCAGCCGTATAAGTGGAGTTAGGTGTCAAACACACGTACACAAGAAATATATTAAGGAGAAGGAGATAGATAACTCTGAGGCGCCTTTGTGGGGCCCTATTTCCGATAATAGGAATAACGATGAAAAAGTTTTCTTCAACATATCTTACTTTCATTTTTTAGTTTATATTAATGGTCTAACATTCACGGTTGAATCACTGTCCAAAATTGTGCTGTTTACGGATGATACATCACTAGTTTTTAAGGTTAACAGAAAAACTGATATGCCTGACGAAGTAAACGACACACTTTCAAAAGTGTACAATTGGTTTGCTATAAATAACTTGGTCTTAAATGCAAAAAAAACCTAATGTATTAAATTCACATTACCTAATGTTATTGAAGTAAACAACAATGTATCCTTAGCTGGTAATGTATTAGAATTTGTAAATCAAAGCGTGTTTCTAGGATTAACTGTAGATTCAAGGCTTCAATGGGGCCCGCATATAGAAACGGTAGCTGGCAGGCTTAGCTCAGCCGCATACGCAGTCAAAAAATCAGGCGCCTTACAGATGTAGACACCGCAAGACTGGTATATTTCAGCTACTTCCATAGTATTATGTCTTATGGGATACTTTCGTGAGGACATGCAGCTGATATAAATACAATAATTAATCTGCAAAAAAGAGCGTTTCGCGCAATTTATGGAATGCGTTCTCGTGAGTCGCTCCGAGATAAGTTCAAAGATATTATTACATATAACGACTTTCCCGTGTCAGTACATTTATGAAAATCTGCATCTCTTTTCACTAAAATACTGACAAGCACAGTCGAAATCTTCGGAATAGGATTAAAATTCTAGTTACTTATACCAGACTTAGCAAAATCAATCAATCCTTTGTGGGACAATGCTCACTCATGTTTAACAAAATTAGCGAAGATGTATTTTTGTCAGAAAAACAGTTTAAAAATTGTAACAAAATAACTCTTTGTAAAGGTTATTATAAGACATCCGAATATTTAAAAGACAAAAACGTATGGGTAGAAAGTGTTTCTTCTATCAACACTAGATACTAATCATGTTTAATAGTAATAAAATGATGAGCAACCTAAGAATTGACGTGGAAACGATAAGACATGACAAGTCTAGTACTTCTTTTAATAAATATTTTTATCTTAGCATTGACATGAGTGGTGCATGCTCGCTTAAAAATGTTCGTGCGGATGGTGGCGCATCGGGAGCCAGGTCGTTCCTTTCCCTATAATATGGTTGATGGGAGCGATGGCTGACTCTCGCGTTATACTCGTGACCTGGTGTTGTCCGTGTGAACTGGCCTACTCTTGTTAAAGGCATTTAATGATTTTTATGTATAACTTTTCGTGTCATATTGTTTTCATGTTCTAATTACATAATCTGGTTTATATCAATGATTGAATTTTGACGTTATAAACTAATTATTGTTTATTTCTTGATTCTTCACAAATGACATTGTTATTATTATTTTATGACTATCAGAAATAGTGTAATTTGCACCTATTTTGAATAAATATATTTAATTTGAAATTTAAATTTGGATCCTCACAGGTTTGACGATAATGTGTTACGAATGCAACAGTGCGACTAACTCCTTCTGCCTCGAGAAGAAACTACCGGACAGCCTCAGGCGGAACTGTTCGGAACACGACCGGGGCGTGACGCACACAATGTGTCGGAAAATAATCCAGCACATCGACCATGGGGTCAATGGTCAGCTACCACAGAGTAGGGTCATCAGAGCCTGTGGCTGGGATGAATCCAAGTATAAGGTAATCATTCCCGCAGACCCGCAGGACGTGATCTTACTTTTATATCAAACTAGCTGTCCCGGCGAACTACGTACCGCCTTACATTATATTACACTACCCTACCCTACCCTACACTACACTACCCTACCCTACCCTACACTACCCTACCCTAACCTACCCTAACCTACACTACCCTACCCTACATACACTACACTACACTACCCTACCCTACACTACCCTACCCTACCCTACATACACTACACTACACTACCCTACCCTACACTACCCTACACCACACTACCCTACACTACACTACCCTACCCTACCCTACACTACCCTACCCTAAAATAAAATAGATGTTGGCCGATTCTCAGACCTACTCAATATGCTCACAAAACTTCATGAGAATCGGTCAAGCCGTTTCGGAGGAGTACGGGAACGAACATTGTGACACGAGAATTTTATATATAAGATTTACCCGACTACGACTGCCCAAAAATGACGAAATCGCATAAATTATACAATAAAAATTAAATAAAAATATTTATACATAAAAACATTACCCCTCTTATTGCAAAGTCGGGTAAAATGTATATTATGTCACTTACGGGATCAGGAGGAATCTAACGGTGCCTCGCACTCAGAAATCCATAGAGCTGTTTAGAACATCGTGGAATAAAGAAACATCCTTACTAATATTATATGTAAAAATATTTTTGTTTGTTACATTTTTTCACGCTTCAACACCTCGACCAATCTTGATAAAATTTGGCATGCAGGTAGCCTGTGTCAGGGAAAGGACATTAATTTATGTCGTGTAAATAGCATAGTGCGATGCAGTTCGTGAGGGAACTAGAATAATATTCTTTTTTTAGTTAATTACTTTACTTTAACATCGCAACGGTACAATGGATTGTTGTGATTTTTTGCAGAGAGATGGTTGAGGGGATTTGAAATAACATATTTACTAATTAGCATATCCTGACATAGTTTCCGAGGGATCTAGAAAAAACTCACTTCCACGCTCGCGCACGTCGGCGTCGCAACGGAGCAACGGATTGAAGTGTTTTTTTGTATAGAATTGGTTGAGGGGGTAGGAAGTGACAAAAACTGCTTATCAGAATAGCTCGATATAGTTTCTGAGGGATCTGGAGAAAACTGATGTCCAAGCTCGCGAGCCGCTTGCGGTTCGCGCACCACTCACCCTCAAAGACTGACATAAAAACGATGTCCACGAAGCCGCAGTCAAAAGCTAGTAAAAATAAATAAAGATCATTTCATTTCATTTCATAGTACCTACATACATAAGAGTTAAACTTAAGTCTTTAAGGCAGATAATGTCAGATATGAGAAGACACAGCTTATCGACAGCCATCTTGACTGGACGAACGTGTCTTACGAACAACGGAAACGGGCGAGACAAATGCCACTTACCGTGAAGGAAAAAAAATTACGGCCCGCCAGGCTTCACGGTTAGTGGCATTTTCCTCGACCATTTCCGTTCTTCGTAAGACACGTACGTTCAGCCGTTTGGTCCGTTTGCTATAACAAGATGGCAGTCGTAAAGCCGTTCCATCTGACATAAGGCTTAAAATTAACTCATAAGTATGTAGGTTTTTTCGATACAGCAAAATGAAAGAAAAAACCTTTACAAAAACACGTTTATTGTATTTTTACTCGACTGCCCACAAAAAGATGTGTAGATATTGTTTTAGGTCTAATGTATGTATGTATGTATGTATGTTTCTTTATGCCACGATCTTCTAAATGGCTTTACGGATTTTAGAGTGTATAAGTTATCGTTAGATTCCTTCCGATCCCGTGAGCGACATAGGATACATATTTTACCACTACTCATTAGAATATATAGACTTACAGGTAACTTATGAACGCAAAATTTGGCATCGAGTTAAGTCATTTTAGGCGTATCATCATTACAGCTCATATACGTCCCCACCGAGGGGCTCGAGCCTACCCTGAATCAGGGCGATTAGGCCTTAGTCGACCACGCGGGCCCAGTGCGGGTTGGTCAACTTCACACACAACCTTCGAGTTTCATCGCAGGCGTTTGCAGGTTTCCTCACGATGTTTTTCCTTCACCGTTAAAGCAATCGGTAAGTATGTACGTAAGTTTTTGAAAAACTCATTGGTACATTGGCCGTCCAGATTTGAACCCGGTACCTCTGGTTAGATGGACCGAGTCGTTACCGGTTGAGCCACCGACGCTTTTAGGCGTATACTAAGAAAAAATGGCCAAGTGCGAGTCAGACTTACGAAATAAGGGTTCTTCCCACTACTATTCATCAAAATTATAGACCACTTCCAGGTGACTTTGAAACTTGGTTGTCGTTTTGGTAAGTTATCGGGCGTCTACGAAGGAAAAAGAAAAACTGTCCAATTGCAAATCGGGATCGCAAAATTAGGGTTCAGTACCACCACTACTCATCAAAATAATTAAAAATATATTTGTTTGGAAATGGCCAAACATGTAAACAAACAATTTTGTCATTTTAGCTTAATCACTTACATTTGGACATCGAGCATATTCCTGCAAGCATTGTATTTCACATAATCACTGTGTTTTAGTTCACGTAAGACCAGAATATCAATTGAAACCAGTTTATTTCTGAGAAAACTTGTTTCAATTGGTATTCTGTTTGGCCATTTCGAAGCAAATAGACTTAATGTAGACCACTTCCAGGGGACTTTTTAACTTTTTTTCCCTTTATGCCATGCCACTAAAAGTCAAACCCATCCGAGATTCAGGTTGTTATCCTGCGTGATCGACCCAACCACGCATGCACTTAGCTCAGATTGGAGAAGCCATCTTGCGACCATGTTTATTTCGATTATGGTATGGCATTAGTAAAAACGAAGGGAAAATGTAAATTATTTTGAGTTTGTTGGGTATTTATATTTTTTTTAACTTCCGAGTTGGTATCATGGTTTGTTTGTCGACTTATTGGGCCCGAGCTTGCATCGGCTAATCGTCTTTCGTAGCGTAACATTCTCTGTGGCCTAAAATTACTTGTCTTCCCCAGGGCAAATGCTATCACCGCGCCGGATACGGTGGCCGTCAGGAGGTGTGCTCTTGTACTACGGACTACTGCAACCGAGGAGACCAGCTCTTCACTGCCTCTGCTCTCCTGATGTTAACTTTTATAGTGTCCATAGGATTCCTATAGTTACATAAAACAACGACCGCTCCAAATGCGAAGAATATTTTAACTTTCTCTGCTTTCCTTGAGTCAACCCTCATATTAGTGTATAGGATAAAAAAATACTGCAAATGTGGAGACTATCTATAAAAAAAACGAGACCTACAGTACTCGCATATGATGTGTAACATGTGACAAAATACTTATGAAATTAATTAATTATCGGGTCGTACATTCACGGGCCGACCCTTCGAATAGTAGTAAGTATGTCATCTTTGCCTTTGCCATCACACTAGGCGGCATGGCTATGACAACCTTAGTTTTAATTGGGTATGCTAAAAAAAAATGTATTTTTTTTAATTTTTTTTCTGATGGTTTAGACCATTTTGAAAAACTAATTTGAATATTTCATTTTTTAAGCCTCTAGATATTTTTAAATATTTTTTTAAATTTTGAAACCTTGATGACGTCATCGGTTCACATTACTATGAAACGAACAGCCCTATTTCTATGACGATGAAATGAATAGGCCTTGACGTCAACTGTCAAGTCACTCAAGTCAATCATTCTCAAAGGTTTTTTGGCGGGATTTGTGGTAGACGCATTCGTAGTTTTATTTTGTTGTTTTTTCATTGCACCGGCACTAGCATTACAAATCCAACAGCTAAGGAAGCCTAAATACGTCAGACCTGGCTGTATGGTCTTAGTAACCTTTGCCTTTTCCGAAACGAAACTATCACAAAGCCAACAACGAAACGTCAAAGTCAAAATTTACTTGTCATCAAACATCATAATCTATGTATGGACAAGGCCTTCAGAGTTTAAATGTTTTTTAGAACCACAATAAAAATTGGACCTCTAATGAATATCTTACCCATTTAAGTATTTAATTTGAATGACGTTCTAATAATATTTGATTGTTTCAAACGTAGTTTTTGGTGGATGATAAATAAATAGTGCCTTTTTCAGTGCTCGACGAAAGCTCGTCCTCAAATGCAAGGTCCGTAATTGATATGACAAGTAAGAGTGCACGTTCCGTTCAGTGGTGAAATAAGGTTTTATTGTAAACTCGTGACGTCATAGGGGTCAAATGAAGGTTATTGTCCTTTTCCGATTTTTTTACGCAATCTTTTACTTTTTCGAGTGGAAAATGAAAAAATATGGCTTTAAATAAAAATATCTCGAAATGGTTTTTTTATTTTCATGGCTTATAAAAAATTTTGCATACCCAATTAAAAAACGTTCGCATTTCCTGTTACACATTTCCGTCCCATTTCACGAAATCACTCCCACAAATTGCAGGAAAGCGAGAGCAAAGATGTTACACATCAAAAATCATGACTAGGAGAAGATAGTAGAAAAACGGCCCGAATAGCGAAAGCGTATATCAGAATTTGCAGATAGAGGGTCGCAAATTGTGCGACGAAGCCTGTATTAGAGCGCTTACTGCCAAGAGGTTTTTACGCCATCAGGATGACACTATAGCTACATCTTTTTGTATGCTAAACGTGGTATATCTTGGATAGCTCTAAAAATCACCAAAAGTAACTATTAAAATTGTTTTCTTTTTAAATCCAAAATGGCGTTAAAGTTGTTTGTATGCTATAAGAAAACCCTAAAAAAGGTACCGCTCCCATAAAAATTAAAAAATGTTAGCCGTCTCCACTTCCGTGGCGTAAGCTTCACATCAGGAGGTCGCGGGTTCGATTCCCGGCGGAGTCTTAAGTCTTGCCGCCAAGCATCAATATTAAGAGCATTGAAATGTTCTAGCATGAAGATAAGATAGCTAGTTCCTCTTTGCGTTGGGGAATATTGGCAAGCCCGCATCCATCTTCGGCATGATCGTCAATTTCCGTCATGTAAAAAATATTGTCTCAAGATGAATGTGGCCACGCGGAAGGTCCCCAATACCGTGGACTGAGCAGGTAAAAGTATATATAATTATTAGTACTAACATATAGCATGGACACTCCCTGCTGCTCTCTAGATTGCGACCTCACCCCCTCGTACTAATATATATATATATATACTGTGCCCTCGTCATCCAGATTGTTACAGATTGGTTACAGTTTGGTTGTCGAACGTCTAGGATTTCGCCGCCATTTTGATTGTTCCGCCATTCGTTTTTTGAAAAGTCATTTCTGGCCCGTTGTATGTAGTGTCCAGGGTGTGACCAGGTTAAGTCGCTAGTTGGCGAGCCTATACACAAGTGCACCAGAATGTCTGCAAGCAGGGAGAGATGGCGGGACATCGTATCGTACACCTGCCTCCCAGAATCAAACAACATGTTGACCACTACCACTCTGTCAAGAGTCATACGAATAGGAAGTAGAAGATAATGTGTCCTTCGAATACGAAACACCTGTATAGTGTGTTTCGAATTCCAAGGCCACATTATCGTAACAAAATTGGTGCAGGACCCGTTAACTGGAGGTTCTACTCATCATACTGACAACTTTCCCCAAGGAACCCATAGGCAATTCCCAAAAAAAAAATTTGACTGTTTATACAAAAGCCGGCCAAGTCCAAGTCAGACTTGCGTAAAGTATAGGGTTCCAAGGTTTTTTGAAAAAATAAATGTTTATTATAAAAAACAAAATGATATTTACAGATAGAACATTTTTTATGGAAAATCTATGAACTTTTGACAAACAAAAAAGAGACCAATGCATATAAAAAAGGTTTTTTTTTTATTTTTCGTCATTAATCGAAAACTATACATCAAAAAAAAAAAAAAAACTTTTTAAGCTTGTGCCAATGAAGCCCTTTCATACGATACCCCACATGACACGGTTAACTCATGGACCGCCGTTTATTGCATAATTGATTAATTATGTACTTAAATAAAGTCTACATTTTTTGAAGTGTAAAATTCTGTAGGCGCTTTGGTCATTTTTTGAGATGGGAAAAAACATTAAACTCGCGGCACTGTTACCGTTACCGTAACCGACGCCGTACCAGGACACTCGCAGGGTCAAAACTTTGTCAACCTAGTCGTTCGCCAGGAACACTCGGAGGGTCAAAACTTATAAAACTGTAAATCGTTTTCGCTTCTGTCAGCACTCCCGGAGTGGTTAGTTTTTTTTATGATTTAATTACAAATGTACAATTATTTTTTTTATATTTGTAGTATAAGACGGTATTACTTGCCAAATTTTAAAGTTCGAGGTCAATGAAAAATAAAATACCCTATGAAATTTGATTCCCTTAAGAGTGTCGAAATAAACTTTATTTGCAGCATAAACGGCCGTATATTTTTTTATGTTCGATTTTTTTTCACAGCTTCAAGGGACTGTAAACCGGAGTATATGGTTTTAATTTCATTTCGATACCTCCACGCGTTCCCGAGATAAAGGTTCTTGACAGACAGACGGACAGACGGCCAACAAAGTGATCCTATAAGGGTTCCGTTTTTTTTCCTTTTGAGGTACGGAACCCTAAAAATGGTTGTAGTGAACCCTCAGTTGTTTTTCCTATTCAACGATACCCTACACAAAAGGGTATGTTAGCAAATAAAATTCACCCCCTTTTTGCATGTAGGGGAGGTACCATACAATTTTTTTTTTAGGATTTTATTATACAACTTTGTCGGCGTGATTAATAATATACATATTATGTATAACCATGAGAAATTACAGCTTTCTAGATTAATAGTCTTTATGCTAAGCTGCAGACAGACGGACAGACAGACATGGCGAAACTATAAGGGTTCCTTCCTTGTTGACTTTGGAACCCTAAAAATGTACAAATTTTATCGGTCAGCTGATCAATTTGTATGAAGATTGAATACTTTTTTTTGCGATTTTAGCAAAGTCGTAGATCTAAAGTTGTTCAGTATGATGAGTAGAAGCCCCAGTTAATGGGACCTACACCAATTTTGTTACACCCTGTACAGGTGTCAACGAGTCATCATCATCATCATCATCCATCATATCAGCCGAAAAACGTCCACTGCTGGACAAAGGCCTCTCCCCAAGGATTTCTACGACGACCGGTCCTGCGCTGCCCGCATCCATCGGCTTCCCGCGATCTTCACCAGGTCGTCGGTCCACCGCGTGAGAGGCCTGCCTACGCTACTCGAGAACTTTACTACCCCAACGGCCATTAGTTCTACTAGCTATGTGCCCTGCCCACTGCCACTTTAGTTTAGCGATTCTGTTAGCTATGTCGGTTACTTTGGTTCCCCTGCGGATCTCCTTATTTCTGATTCAATCACGCAGAGAAACTCCGAGCATAGCTCCAACGAGTACGAAAGTTATATACTTACATATTGTTCCAGACGACATTCTAATATCTATTAGGCTAGACGCGCATGAGAAACCCCCTTGTATTCGCAACAAGTTAAGTCCCACGCATCAAGCCTAAAAGGTTTATTTATTGTAAAGAAAGAAAGAGTCTTAAAATTTGCTTCGAAATAGTTGTCCGTGCCGTGTGCAGTACATCCGTGATCAAAGGATAAAGGAGTATGGTTCAGGAGAAGGAGGTCCTACCCATGGGAAAGAAGTACTTATTGTATGCTTGCGATAGTAGGTTCTTGGTGGAACACTGAAATGAACATATTTAGGTATTTCCTTGCACTAACAAACAAAAATTGCAGTATAAACAAATTTGTGTTTTATTTATATTAATTGTGGAATAGTGCAAGAAAAAAACCTAAATATAAAGTATACTAAAATTATTTTTTTTTAAAAACTTGATAATTAATGCTCCTCCGTCTCTAAAATTGGCAACTCGATTTAATAGCCGGGAAATAAAGTTATTGTCAGCAGCAGCTCGTACTGCAACGTGGCTCGCTGCGGATCAATAAAACAATCGCTGCGTACGAATCGTGCCAAAATTGTGGTTTTCTATAATTCATTATAAATAAAATGAGAATTTCCAACAAGTAAGAAAACAAAATCATTTTATATTGTTTTGTTAAAAGTTTCATAAATAATTTAAATAAAATTATAGCAGTTTTAATGGTTATACAACTAAAAAAAAGGGTGCATTAGGATATTTTTTCTTTAGTTCTGTGGATTCATCGTGTATCGAGCGTCGGTGGCGCAACGGCAAGGGCCGCTCCCTCCTATCCGGGAGGTCGTGGTTCGAGTCCTGCTACGTACCAATGTGTCTTCGAATTTCGATCTCATATGTACGTTTATCAGGCGCTCTCACGGTGAAGGAAAACATCGTGAGGAAACCTGCACACATCTGCGAAGAAACTCGAAGATTGTGTGTGAAGTTGACCAACCCGCACTGGGCCCACGTTAGTAACTAATTAGTAATCTGTGCCCACGTGGTCGACTAAGGCCCAATCGCCCTAATTCAGGGTAGGCTCGAGCCTAAATACGTAAATATGAGCTGATGTGATGAGTTCTGTGTATTAAAATAGAATTCTAGGAAATCAAAATCACTTGTCATACCTATCCTATAAATTAATTCGATAAAAATCCTTAATTGAAGTAAAATGTGGTTACAAAGTTGGTCGTTGGCGGTGGCATAAGCCTGAAGTAAAAGAAAATGTATTTAACGAAAACCTCCTTTCTTTGTTGTATATCTCATTTCATAGGCTTGCCATAGTTCGGTAAAATATAAGCTCCTTGCTCCATAGACATAGATTTTTACCAAACAGATTTTAACTGAATGTAGTCATAACTTTTTGTAAATAAAAATCCAGTAAATAAATTAATACAATTTAACTCGTATATTTGTAACAGACTAAGAGAAACATTATTGTTATGCAGAATTAGATTCAGATTTATAGGCAAGAGGTTTTTTAGCCACAGTTATGTAGATAGGTACACCAATCATTAGCAGGTTCTATTAATTTAATATCTTGATAAACATACATTTTGCAATAAACTAAGAAAAAGGAAAATAGTTTATATGATAAGGTTATATATAACTGCAGCTTAAGAGTTCGCTGAATATTGAAAAGAAAAATGCACTGTTTAAGAAGATTGCATATACGATTAAATTGGCCGAAAATTTCTTTTTGGACAAAGCTTGAAAAAGCAAAAATCGAATGACATATTAAACAAATGACTGAAATCATATGGTTGGCTTCAAAGCTTCTGTTATTTGGCAAGTCACACATTATCGCAGTACATCGAAGTGGAATTGAACATGAAAAAATAGCTTCCAACTTAGAGAAATTAGTTAGAGAATAAGATTTACTGAGCTGAATCATCCCAAATCGAGTGAAATCATACGGCTTTAACGTAAGAATAAAATAATAAGACATATATTGTTTTTGGCTGTCAAGGACGGTACCTTGAAAGCTAAGTAGAAAAGTAATTAAATTTCTCTAATATGTTCTGAAAGTAAAGTGCCTCCTGGATCGACCACGGGGAAAATCAAACGGTGAGTTTTACAAAATATTCAATATTTCCATGATATCCCTAATTGTTGTAGTAAAAAGCCGTAAAAAGAATACAGTAAGTAAAACGCATAAAAGTTAACTTTTTAGAAGTTTTGGCGAATTCAGCTGAGCTGATTTTAAATAACTTTCACAAAAATTCAGGACTTAAGACCTAAAATTAGACGTAGGTAAGTATTTTGCGCATATATAATCAATTTTTAGTTTTGGTAAACGCAAAACGCGATTATCACATTAAAACGGGAAAATGGATATTTAGATCAAGATGAGTTCTTAATCTCGTTATTTTTATAAGAGATCCCATTTGAGGCACCATCTAGATCTGCCTATCACGTAATGTCATGATAGGAAAAAATTTAAACGTTTGAAGTTTATATCGAATTTTCATTTAATACCATACGCGAAGTCCAAAATACTTAAAATAAACGTGAAGAACTGTTAGTCCTAGAAGTGGTTCTAATTTGACAACCGTTTTTTGTAGACGACCCCAAGCCAAATGCAAGAATATGGTGGCGGTGTGTCTAGTAAGACCGGGGAATACCGCGATGGGGGATCTGAGGGTGTGCGGGAGCGGCCCATACCGCACCAGAACGAAGGGTATCAGTCCTCCCACCAGTATGCCGTGATGCAACAGAAGAACTATGGTGAGATCCACGAAATAACTGCCCAAATATTTTTTGTCGATAGATTCTATTATGTATTAACTGAAGCAGAAGTGGCATAAAAACCATAACCCATAAAAGGCACCAATTTGTGAGCAATAAATATTAAATTTAGATTTTGGCAGTTTTGCAGACATATTTTTGAAGTCCGATTCTAATTTTATAGCTTAGGTACTTTAGATCGATTCGGTCACTTACGGCCACTTCCTCTAATGGCCACTATCAAAATTCCTAGTTCGCCCACATCCTTGAACGACCACATCTTTTTTTGTACATTTCCTTGTTCGTCCACTTCTTTTTTCATACATTTCCTTGAACGACCACTTCTTTTATTGTACATTTTTTTTAAGATAAAACTTAGTAAAAAAACTGTAAATGAGCGAGCGAAGCGAGCGATATTAGGTTCGGTCAGGTTTGATTGATTATACAGTCAAAGAGCCTCGCGAAGCCCCATCTGCCCCATGGGTAGCAGAAAAAGGCGTGGTCGTTCAAGGATGTGGGCGAACTAGGAATTTGGATAGTGGCCATTAGAGGAAGTGGCCGTAAGTGACCGGATCGTTCTAGTGTTATGGTCGTTCGAGCGACATGGACGTTCAGGGATGTGGGCATGCCAGGTATGTGGCCGTGCGAGGAAAGTGGCCCTAAGTGACCGGATCCCTTTAGATTTATTTTGCCGGCTGTGACTGAGTGCCGACCGATCTCTTACTTCTCTTCTCCAGGGTGTTCCAAAGATATTTCTGATCCAAACATGGCTACGTACTGCAGAGTCGCGACTGGCATTTATGAAGCAACGGCCTCCAGCCAGCAGTACCAGAACTCGAGGTCTTTATAAATTACTTTAATGTGATTTACATTATTCAAGGTTCAAATCAGCTCATATATACGTCCCCACCGAGGGGCTCGAGCCTACCCTGAATTAGGTCGATCGGGCCTTAGTCGACCACGCGGGCCCAGTGCGGGTTGGTCACACAACCTTCAAGTTTCTTCGCAGATGTGTGCAGGTTTCCTCGCGATGTTTTTCCTTCACCGTAAGAGCGTCGGATAATCGTACATATGAGATCAAAATTCGAAAACACATTGGTACGTGGCAGGACTCGAACCTCGACCTTCCGTAGGAGGTAGCGGCCCTTTCCGTTGCGCCAATTATTCAAGGTTCTGGCTGATAAAACTTCAATTTTCAGATACAATAACCAATCGGCTCCAACGTTCAGTTCTCCACCCAACTCGCCTTTAGTCGGTCTCGTGTTTGACCCTTCTTCGCCAAATTACAGCGGACCAGGCATGATAGGAGACCGGAACATGAACTCTGATAGGCGCTCGCAGAACTGGTCAGTTTCCAATCAAGAGCCGATCGGGACCGGAGCCAAGAAGAAGATTGTCAAGAGCCAGGATAAGCGTAACACTTACGGAGGTGATCCACGATACCACGAGAGATATAAAGATAGCAGCACCGAAACTGAACGTCAAAGGAAACAGGATAGAAATCTGAATTCTGAATCAACCTCCAGCCTCGACTTTTTCGCTGAGGGTGAAAGAATGGTGTCCGAACTATGTAATATCCCGGACCATAATTCTAGGAATGACTCGAACAATCAAAAACAAAATCAGAAAAACTCTAATCAGGAAGAAGATAAGAACAAACCTTCGGTGTCTTCAGAAGTACTATTGACTGCTTTGGACAAGATATTGATCCATGATCAGATTCCGAACCAAATCGTTCAATTGGCAATAGAAGCGTGCACTGATGCTGAGAATATAGCAATTGCTCATCACAATAGACCTTGCTTTAAGAACATTCACTCTATTTGTGCTAAAACTAGATCTAATGTTCAAAAACCTGACAGTGCCGTTGCTAATCTCCATTCTCAAGGTATACCATGGGTTATCAAGAATTTCATATTTTCCTTTGTGAGAATTCTTGACGGATGGAAAGGAGTAAAGGAACTGCTTAGTGAGAAACACGACACATTTTCTAGGATTGAGAATAAATACTACAGCGCTAACATACGCGAGTGTTTTATGCAGTGGCAAGCAGTGACAAAAGAGATGTTGACACACATTTATAAGACTTTCAAGTGTCTCGATCACGGTTTTACAGTGGAACAGAAGAGTTTCACTCACAACTATTATGCCACCAACTCGGCTGCACCTCGGCATCAAAACCAAAACAAATTTCAATCGGTTAAGCCACATGTCAGCACTCCGAGACCTGTGAATGCTTCTCCTCAACCTTTTAGTGCAGTCCAACCCCCGTGGGTTCAAAATCAAACACAAGGGACTTCGCAAAACTATAACGATGGTCCGTGGCCTGCTAGATCTGGAGTCGCGTACAAAAAGTTTCCAGTTGTACCACCACAAAACGCACACAACTTCTATCCATTGAATGACCAAAACGATATGGAAAATTACCAAAAATCTCAATATAAATGTGATCCGTGCAGTGTGCGCGAAGCGAAGCTTCGCCAGTCCTGGACAATAACTAACGTGCCTGACTTTCGAACTCTTGAAGGAATGTGTCATGCTGATCAAAGAGAATTGTATACACAGCTGAAACACAAAATTGATGCTGAAATGGGCAAATCACCAGGTCAATCCTTCATGGGAAATATGCCATGTGATTTAATGCAGCGCAGAGACATGGAGCTTAAAGCCAAGATGATTCCACTAAGTCACGTGGAAAAGACTCTTATACCGAGCATGGCCGCCGCAGCGGAGATGCGCGGCTGTTACGTGCAGAAGAACAACAGTTGCGGTGATACAAAGGAAGAGGCCGATTTTTTTGCGGCGTGGGGTCAGATGGTCCAAAAAGAACCTAGCGATTTTATAACTCATCACTCTCACAGCATTCAAGTTCCTTCGAATGTTGTGATTTCTAATAATATCTCTGGCCCCGTACAATTTATTGATCCTGAAAATGATGAGTTTCATGAGTTGTCAAAAGTTTATATGAAGCCTGGGAGCTACAAAGTACCAATAAAGCCTGCAGATCCCGTATTATCGTTTGTGCAAGGCTCTTCTCAGGATGTCGTGTACGAAAACTCCGTGGTAGATGACATGACTCCGATGAAAATGAAGGTACCGTTCCCTTCAGTAACACTCGCTCCGCAACCAAAATACAACATGGAGTCTTGGCCGTGCTTGATGTCTCGACGTGCCGACGACATATTTGGCGATGAGCAGAAAATAATGCCAAGACATGGAATGCCCTGCTTAGACATGAGAACGATGGATTCTCTTGATATACTTAGCGCTATGACATCCGATCGCGCCTGGGAGGCTGCTAAACAATCTGCGCCTAAACTGATGGATTTTATCCACGAGGGTTCTAAATCCGACACAGCACGATTGTACGATGCCTTGGGACTAACCGCAAATGATGAATTCTCTGAAGAATTCAAGCATGTAAAAATGACTATGGAACAAAACCACGCGTGGTCTACCGGATTGCCTCCTAACCATTTCACACCAAAAGAGATGCCTAATATGTGGGACCAACAACCTACTAAAAATAATTATGGGCTATCTAAAAACCAAGACCAATCCATCTTTACCGACGATCCGACAAAATATTTAGATTCTGAACCAAAATCTGTAGAATCTGATGAGCATTTCGAAATGCCTGACGGCAAGAACGACGAATCAAAGGAAAACAGTCGTTGTTTAAACTTTGATCACACCGGTAATTACGTAAGAGATGATAACCAGAAGAAACCTGGTGGAAAGTCCAAGGTAGCAGTTTCAGGCATGTGGTATCATCCTAAGAAGAAGAAGCCGCTGCCGACGGCCACGGTGAAGAAATTCGAAGCTATATTGACAAATTTATCACAAATTAATGAGGCTGTCTTCATCCAGCATGATATGGATATAAAAATGGTAAGTTTCTTGACTTCATACACGAGTAGGCCCCTCCTTATGAAACACTTGCAAAAAATAAGAATGCTGCAATCTACTACTCTTCTCATGAAACTGATCAACTTGCTCCATGAATATCTCAAAAATGCAATTCTCAAACTAAGTACAATAATACGTGGCGTATAAGCTGAATGGCAGTCGTTTGCGCAGTCCCTACCTGCGGGTGTACCGCGGGTTACACAGGAGGCTGGGGCGTCCTTCCGTGCGCGCACAGACATCGAAATAATATTAGAGGCACGGTGCGCGTGACCACCGAGTCGCTTCCTCGTACCACACTTCAATTGAGACCTGAAAATAAGAAACTGTGCACTATTCAACTTAAATAACGCGTTCTATAACTATTTGCTAACTTTGCATGGGATGTCCAGATTTTTTGCCGTCTGCATTCTGAGCATAAGTTCCTTGTGGAAAGTTGTTCAGTTTGACTTATATTTTAAGAATTGACGCACTCAAATTTTCATATAAATAAAAAGTTGCAGCAAAATTTTTTATTTTTAAATTAGAAGTAGGTACCTCATATTGTAATTGATGCAAATATTCTCATAATATTAACTTACTTTCATATCAAGGTAAATTAAAAGTAAGTTTCTTTTATAGGCCCCGAGGTTTTACGAAGTAGTAAAGTATCCGATGTGTCTTCACGACATTTCGACTAGATTAAAGAATTCTTCCTACAACGAATACGAACAAGTTGTTCAAGATTTCAGACGAATTTTCAACAATGTTCGTCTTTACTTAAAGGTACAGAATTTCTAAATGATTTATTATATTTGTCTTATTGATACTCACGTTAACACACTTTGTACTCTTGCTGGACAAAGGCCTTCTCTTATTTTCGTCACATTATTTTTAACCCACAACAGCAGGAGCAGACAAGTATTTTATTTACCTTGTAAAATTAATATTATCTTTTCCCAGAGCTATCCTGACTCTACAATGAAGAAAAATGTAAATAAAATCTCAAATGAGTTTGAGAAGCTGTTAAACGAAGAGTTTCAAAACAAATGGGAGAACAAACAGAAGTCCCAGGACAATGGAGAAACTCAAGACAACAAGATTAAGAAAGATGATAAAGAAGCAGATACTAATAATGCCGATCCTAAAAACGAAGCTAGAAAGAAGGCCGGCGACGACAAAAAGTAAGAATATTATGACAATACTTCGGTGGCTGTTAAATAAAATTTCAGGCGTGATATTTTCATATATACTTGAACAGTATTCTCCCTACTAGATCACATGTTAAAAACGTTTTTGGATTATTTATTTTGTTTAAAGTATTTTATTATATTTATTTGTTTGATCGACATAGTCGAGTGGCACAAACGCTGTAGTAAATCTAAGGATGACGCCGATACTGACTTATTGTAAAAAAAAAAACATAACATTTTACCGATTAATAGGTTAAAAATAAGACATCTAGTCAATCAAAGTGATTTTTTAACAAATGTCAGTGAAGTTATCAGAACTTATAATACATAAGATTATCAATTTAATGTGTAAGTGCTTGCCAGTTTTTCGAATGGACTTTATTTCTCTCCCGAGAGTGGGAGGCTCTTAGCTTTGTTCTATTTCATTCTTGTCTTCTTTTCTTTCACAATTAGTTTTAATTTCGTTTGCTCACATCTATCTCTATCTCTTTTCTTCATGTAGCTTCAATTGTTTGAGTAGCCCCTTAGTCAGTGTTGATTTTGTATGCAGAAAAACAAATTTATGTTTTGATGCGACAAGTGGGTAGTTGCATTTTCTTTAATCAGTTTTCAACGTTCACTACACGCGCCACACATCAACTCGTAGATCCAGTGATCGTCCATCGCTGATCAACCCTAAAACTAAATAGTTATTATATTAGTTCTTTTTATATCTCGATCTGTGATGTATATTTAGGTAAAAGTTGATAATTTGAATCGTTTTTTTTTTCACGCTTATTAACTAGTTGTACGATTCGCTTGAAACTTTGTAAATAGAGGGAATAAATGTATAAAATTTTGAACTTACAAGTTTAAGTTGCTGGAAATCCCGCGCCAAGTGTTATAAGTAAAAACTAATTAGATCTGTGCCGTGTCGCGTAAGGAGTCGCCTCATGGGGGGTTTACCGAGAATCCCTTGGTTTTGTTTGTCGCGAGTTCTGTTTCCCGCATTAATAATTTTATTTGACAACTCTGCGGTAAACTTGCCATGAGTCGAAATTTACAATAAGCCGCAAAGCACCATATATTATTGTTACGAACGACGTTATTTTTTATCTAATTTGTTCATCTGGTCAATATTTTTTTAATAAATGATTTTTGAAACCGTTTTACCTGCCATAGAAGATAAGTGATATGCTTACGACGTCGCATTTAGATGGATAGTTCGGATCGCGTCTGGGTGCTTAATTAATAATTATTAATTAATGGTACGGAAAATTCAAAATTTCAAATTGGAAATACTGACGTTTGAGTTAATTTTAAGTATTCATTAAGTTGTGATTTTATTATTTAACTTATTTACCTAAAATTATGGCAAGGAACTCCTATGATAATAAAAGAGTATTTTGTATCTGGTATTTGAATTGCTCTATTTTAATAAAATAATTTTATTTCAGACTAGCCGTCCGCCTGCGGCTACACCCGCGTTGTTTTCGACGTTTTCCCGGGCAGAAAGTAGCCTATGTCGTATTCCAGGACCTAACCTATATGTGTGCCAAGTTTCATCCCGATCGGTCAAGTGGTTGAAGGGTAAAAGAGCAACAAACATTTATACATACAAACTTTCATATTTATAATATTAATAGGATTAAATCCATATTATTACTCAGCTTACTGTGTAGCCAAGAGGGGCTATCTGGTAGCCACTGTGTGAAGGTGACTATCTATAGATAGCCTCTCTTGGCTATCTGGTGGACATCTGGACATGTAAATTATTATGTATTTTTCGAGTTTTTCTGGTAGCCACCTGCACACAGTGGCGAATGTATTATGACTTTCTGTGTACACTGTACACGCACACATAGAAATCAAAACTGGAGTTGTTTTATAATTATTTAAAAGGTCGAAGACACACGCACCGATAGCGCACACAATACATGTTTCGATAAATTGTACAGCCACGCTATCGCGCATAAACAAATCTACAATAAACATTACACTTGCTTAGTAGCAACGAATATATATATATATATATATATACATATATATATACTCGTATCACACTTTATGAAAAATTTACAAATAATTTGGTTTTGTTTGTATAGGAGGTACCTTACTCGGATTTTTTCTAGAATAATTAAGTAGCCAATGCAGTAGGTCTTAATAAGTCCTAGTTGCTTACAGTTCCATTAAAACAGTTGGGACCATTTTCAAGAATAAGTAAAGAACCTGGTTTCTTAGAATACAAAACTATAGCATGTTATAGGGCATAAAAAGTTATTGTAACATACCAAGTTTACATGTATTTTTTTACTATGGCGGCAACCCTAAAAAGTAAAGATAGGGTAAAAAAATATAAATGAAAAAAAAAATAGTATTACCTATATATTGTTTTTTAGACTCTGACAATCGATCCTTATCAAAATCTCAACTTCAATTTTTTTTTGCCATCATGCCATCACAGTGCCTTTTTCACTCCTTCGTCGCTCGAAAGTAAAAAGTGGTTTCAACCTGACAGTTCCTAACATTCTATCTAAACCTATTTGATCTGAGCCATGGAACTGAACAACTTTGTCCAAGAACACAATGTCCAGTTCGCAAAAAACTTACTCATAGCCACCACTGGGCGGCCTCAGTAAAAAAATCCTCATTGCCACCAGTGGTTATGACTGGTCAGTTTACAGAACCCGCCAGTTTCCGTAACTAGTAAGTTTCCCTACTCGCCAGTTTTATCAAATTCGTTATCTGGTCAATTTCCTCACTCGTCAGTTTCCCTTATTCGTAAGTCTCCCCTTTATTTAGTTAAAGCAAATCGTAACATATTTTAAATGAGCGAGCGAAGCGAGCGACGTTAAGTTCGGCTGGTGAGTTCTGTAATCTGACCAGTCTTAACCCGACTCTCTAACACTGACGAATATACGAAACTGATGAGTATTTGGAACTGACTAGTTATGAAAACTGGCGAGTTCTATAAACTGATCAGTCACAGAAACTGACGAGCTCTGTAAACTGACCAGTCATAACCCGACTCTCTAAACCTGACGAATATACGAAGCTGATGAGAGTTGGAAACTGACTAGTTCTGTAAACTGACCAGTTACAGAAACTGGCGAGCTCTGTAAACTAACCAGTCATAACCCGACTCTCTAAAACTGACGAATATACGAAACTGATGAGGGTTTGAAACTGACTAGGTCTGAAAACTGGCGAGTTCTATAAACTGATCAGTCACAGAAACTGACGAGCTCTGTAAATTGACCAGTCATAACCCGACTCTCTAAACCTGACGAATATACGAAGCTGATGAGAGTTGGAAACTGAGTAGTTCTGTAAACTGACCAGTTACAGAAACTGGCGAGCTCTGTAAACTAACCAGTCATAACCCGACTCTCTAAAACTGACGAATATACGCTACTGATGAGGGTTGGAAATTGACTAGTTACGAAAACTGGCGAGTTCTGTAAACTGACCAGTTACAGAAACTGGCGAGCTCTGTAAACTGACCAGTCATAACCCGACTCTCTAAAACTGACGAATATACGGAACTGATGAGGGTTGGAAACTGAATAGTTACGGACACTGGCGAGTTCTGTAAACTGACCAGTTACAGAAACTGGCGAGCTCTGTAAACTGACCAGTCATAACCCGACTCTCTAAAACTGACGAATATACGGAACTGATGAGGGTTGGAAACTGAATAGTTACGGACACTGGCGAGTTCTGTAAACTGAACAGTTACAGAAACTGGCGAGCTCTGTAAACTGACCAGTCATAACCCGACTCTCTAAAACTGACGAATATACGGAACTGATGAGGGTTGGAAACTGAATAGTTACGGACACTGGCGAGTTCTGTAAACTGACCAGTTACAGAAACTGGCGAGCTCTGTAAACTGACCAGTCATAACCCGACTCGAACAGACGCCTTCATCGGATGATTAGCCAGTTTTGTTGCTCAATGTTCCATTGCATGGGGAAAGTAGTTTTAAGACCTCTATGTTACATTTTGGCCAAATGTAAGAATTAAAATGGTTTATTGCTGACTGAAAAAGTAATACTTATGCCCATTTAAGATATGTTTTAGCCACAAAAAAATAAATGCCTTATTTCACTGTTTATCTACACAAAAAATTCCTACCTTTATTGACGTTTTCTGATTCCCGTGTTAGCGGAAACACTCGAGAACTTTACTGCCCCAACGGCCATCTGTTCTACGAGCTGTGTGCCCCCCGCCCACTGCCACTTAAGTTTAGCAATTCTGAGAGCTATGTCGGTTACTTTGGTTCTCCTACGTATCTCCTCGTATCGGATTCGATCACACAGAGAAACTCCAACTCCTTTGAGTATTATCAGTTCAAAAATAAAAAATAATTAAACTCCTGATACAAAAAAATTCACTAGGTCAATCGATGAACTGTTAATTGAACTACTGAGAACAGAGGGTCCATGTTATATTGGTCGAATGTCATACCACTAACCAAACTGAGTATTACAATGTAAACTCCGCTGAGAATCGAACTCGCGACCTCCTCGTGTGAAGCGAATGAAATGAACGAATGAATTAACCAATTATGCCACGGAAGCGGTTATAACAAGGAACCCGTGTCGAAGTAACTAGTATCTCATCTGTGCCCGTGTGCTGTTTGCAAAAAATCGTTCTTCTTGTATTCATTGCTCATCAGCTGAGTAGCCAACTTGTATGCAACTTCTCAGTATTTTTTTTTTGTGTTTTAGTGTCCTTGGGAAAGCATTCTTTTTTCGCTCGACGCCCAAGAAGGCGGATAATGTTTTTGGGTTGTATGTAGGTATGTATGTGTGAGCCTACGAGTATAGCCTGAACGATTTGATGGATTTAGGAAAGCTAGGTGTCGTTATATTCGTGTTGATACAATACAATTTTAAGAAGTTGGGTTTTCATTATTATCTTACTGTTTTATAACAGACTTCAATTTGTCCGCGGATTCGCCCGCGTGGTCATCGTTTTTATGACTGCCTTTGAGGTGAGTGGTGCGCGAGCGCGGTCATGACTTTTCACCAGATCCCTATCCCAGATCGGGCTATTCTAATAAGCAGTCTATGTCACTTCACACCCCTTCCGATTCTGTACAAAAAAAACGCTTCAATCCGTTGCTCCATTGCGACGCCACCATGCGTGAGCGTGGAAATTAGTTTTTCCCAGATCCCTCGGGAAATATGTCACGATATGCTAATTAGTTAATTGTGTCATTTCCCCCTCAACCATCTCTGTGAAAAAATCACAGTAATCTTTTTTTCCGTTGCGATGTCAAAGAAATTGACCATACAAAGAGTCATACATACATTCAATCAACTGCATCGGACTATGCTATTTTCACTGCCTATATGTCCTTCCCCATGACACAGGCTATATGCATGCCAAATTTCATCAAGATTGGTCAAGGCGTTAAAGTGTGAAAATGTAACTAAAAAACAAAAACACATGTTCACATTTATAATATTATTATCTTACGCGGACGTAGCTCAGTGCGACTCGCGTGGTCGCAAGTATAACACGGTCATTACCAGGATGGTTTTGACTATAAGTGGCAATTGAGCAAAGCACGTATAAAGCGTTGGTGCCGGTTGCTATCATTAGATGGCAGTCGTCAAGCCGTGTCAGAGGCCTTATAGGCGGCTTGAAAACATGACAGTGGGTTTCTTCAAGCACTACTACCTCCACCAATCCAGTTATGGGTTGTTAACGAAATGTAACTCAATCAAAGTATATTTAATAGCACTAATATACAGTATGGACACTCCCTGAGAGCGATTTGTACTAGAAAAGTCATTTATCTAAAGATTGGTATAAAAATAAGGTCAAGAAATTTATTATTTTAGGCACAGTATTGAAAATAAATTTTAAAAAGAAGCAATTTTGGATTTTTTTTCTGTCGAGCGAACTTTATCTGATTGTGTAACTGTAAGCGAATTGTACTCTGTAAGATACTCAACTGAAAAATATATTTTTTTAAGAATTTTACTTAAATTTTTGAGTGATTCATATTGATTTTGAAAACAGCATTTGCGGTATAAGGAGCCCTTAACCTAATTCAACCGCCTCTGTGGCGTAATGGTTAGTCCATTCGCTTTACACCAGGAGGTCGCGGGTTCGATTCCCGGCGGGGTCAAGTTTCAAAGACTCGGTTTGGTTAATGGTGGGGCATTTTCATCATAGCAGCCGAAAGACGTCCACTGCTGAACAAATGCCATTTTCATGGCCCGCCTGGCTAGCTACCACCATCTTATCTAATTCTTGCCGCAAAAACATCAGTGTTAACAGCATTGATGTGTTCCGGCTTGAAGATAAGATAGACAGATCCCCATTGCGTTGGTCAATCTTGGTTACGCCGCTTCCATCTTCGGCATCATCGTCAATTACCATCAGGTGAGATGATGCCAAGGTAGGGTTCCCAACCCTCCCGGATTGCCCGGGAGACTCCGGTAATAGTGGTTAATCTCTTGACCGGAGGGGAACAATAATTTCTCCGGTTTTTCTAAAAATAATACCCAACCTTCGCATCCTTCGCTCGTCGCTACTCGCTCTTTTTGCGTGCTTTGATTGCAATCACTCTCTCACACATACACTCTCTCTCTCTCTTACACACACACACACACTCTCTCTCGCACACACACACTCTCTCTCTCACACACACACATACACACACACCCACACAACAACACCACGTGCCGCTGCCTGTATAAACCTGTTCGTCTGTATAAACCGAATGAGTATTTCTTGAGTAAAAGCAGAGTTACAAGTACTAACAAACTTCGATTTTGCATGTAAAAACTTTTATGATTTTGTGATGAAAAACCAACAAATATTAGATGCTGCTCGTAAGCAAAATAAATATTTATTTAAAATTAATTAATATTTTCTTTCCCCCTCCATTCAACATCCATAAAAGTCCCCCGGGGTTGGTCCTTTCAGGAGTTGGCAACCCTACGCCAAGGGCATATACAGTGTGGATTTTGAAAAAAATATGTAAAAACACAGTAATTTTAACTTGTTTTAGTTATAATTTAAGTATAACAGTGAAAGCACAAACAGATACGGATCAATTTGCCGAGAGGGCGTTACAAATTGTTGGAATAATGGCGTCTAGCCCAGTTGCGTCGCGAGGGCCGCGCCGTGCCGTGGGCAAGTGCACCACGAGTTTTTTTTAGAACTTATTATTATTATAAACCGTACATATATTGCCCGTTTATTTATGTATTTCTGGAGTGCCTAGGTAGTGCTAGAAACATGTAAAACGGTAGTGTCAGTGTTATAATTAACTGGAAAAGTTTTTAGTTTCCAGTTTAATTTACGATGTCAAAGTTGAGGAGTCGATGGTAAGTAAGTGGCTAAGTAGATTAGGTACAGTCGACGTCAAAGATATATTTAAATTGTGAAAGTTAACCAAAAGATCTTAACACTTAAATAACTTTCCATGTAGCGTGACAAATACTTGCTCATGTGATTTATGACACTTTTATATTTTCACTCCATGTGCCTAATATATGTTTAGTCTACTTCTCCCGTAGAAGTTGCCACATTTTCTGACTAATATTTAGTTGTTCATAAGACAAGTTACAGAATGATATTTACTCTCGTTGTAGTAATTAACGTATGTTACTTGTCATATAAACAAATCAATCAATCACATCAGCTCATAAACGTCCCCACCGAGGGGCTCAAGCCTACCCTGAATTAGGACAAGCGGGCCTTAATCTACCACGCGGGCCCAGTGCGGGTTGGTCGACTTCACACACAACCTTCGATTTTCTTCGTAGGCGTGTGCAGGTTTCCTCACGATGTTTTCCTTCACCGCAAGAGCGTCAGATAAACATACATATGAAATCGAAATTCGAAAACACATTGGTACGAGGCAGGACTCGCACCACGACCTCCCGGACGAAAGGTAGCTGCCCTAACAATTACGCCACCGACGCTCTATAAACAAATACATATAAACAAATATTAGTCATAAAATGTGGCAACTTCCACGGGTGAAGTAGAGTAATAAAATAACATATATTAGGCACGTGCAGTGAAAATATAAAAGTTTCATATTATTATATCACGTAATAGTAGTTTATGAAAATTATATCACGTAATAGTAGTTTATGAAACTGTTGCTTAATAAGGGTTCTTAAAACACGAGTGTAAGTTAAAAAAACGAGCCGTAGGCGAGTTTTTTTATAGCATTACACGAGTGTTTTAAGACCAAATTATGTGCAGTTTCATACACTACTTTATCTAATCTCATACATTGGGATTTAATCAACTAAAATACAAATATCAAAGTTAAGAGTAAGAAAAAAATCCGACGAAATTCAGTAAGTACCTACAACAAAACGTGTCATAGCGCTGAATCCCAGCGCCTCACCGCGCTTGCACTGAAGCGGACGGTGTCACAGACAGGTAAACACAATGCTTTCACTGATCTCAGACATTTTAAACAGGAATAAAAATTATTCACGAAATTCAGTATCTACAATAAAATTCAATGAAAAACCAACACATCACCACGCATGCGTTAAAGCGGGCGCTGTCACAAACAAGTAAAAATTTGAATGAAAACTTTTTGTATTGCTGTAAAAATGGCGCGTGCGTTCCAATAAAAAAAAATGGAACTTCGTTGGTGATATTATCTCTTTGGTTTAACTTGTATCGTAATGGAAAAAAATACAATAAAAAATAATGTATTTTATTTAAATTACGGTATTGTGTTTATAAAGTATGCTAATATAAACTCGTTTTGAACTTGATAATCCGAACTTTACGATATGAGAGTAGATAAACAAGTATTTGTTACACTATATGATAAGTTATTTAAGTGTATACCTGAAGATCTTTCTGTAACTCAAATGTAAATATATCTTTGACGTTGACTGTACTTATATTACTATTATTCTTGGAACTATAGTTAATTAAAACAATCACATGGCGTCAGTATCATAAATATGTAAAGTGCATCTGATAATGTGTAAGAGTTTAATCACAATAGATCTTTAATTAGTAATTACAAACAATCTCCATAAACAGGGTGTAACAAAGTTTGTGTAGAAGATTAAATCTCTTAACTACTGTCGTTTTAAAACATTAAAAAAAATGCATTTCATTTTTTTTTATTGCTATTATATGTTTAGCAGCACGTTTCAAATACAACATTTTGCCCCCTTTTTTTGTAAAAAGTGGGTTAACTGGGGGATCTACTCATTATACTAAACAACTTTTGCCGAGAGGTGCATAGTCAACTCGTAAAAGTAATTTTGGACTCTTCATACAAATCGATCAGCTGATTGACAAATTTTGTAGTTTTTTTATTCACAATTATTTTTAACCGACTTAAAAAAGGAGGAGGATCTATGTTCCGACTTTATGTATTTTTTTATGTATGTTTACTGATTTCTCCGTCGATTGTGGAGCGATTTTGAATATTTTTTTGTTTGACAGGGTATATTCTCGAGGTGGTCTCCATCAATTTAATCAAAATCGGTTCATTATATACTTGTTTATAAAATTCATAAAAAGTAGAAAAGATGTAGCGCGGGTTCGATTCCCGGCGGGGTCAACTTTGTAAGACTCGGTTTGATTGGTAGTAGGGCATTTTCATAGTCCGCCTGGCTAGCTACCACAATCTTATCTAAAGTCTTGCCACCAAACATCAGTGTTAACAGCATTGATGTGTTCAGATAAGATAGCCAGATCTCCATTGCTTTGGGGAATCTTAGTAAGCCCGCTGCCATCTTCGGCACCACCGTCACTTAGGTACTATCAGGTGAGATGATACCAAGTGCTTATCAATTGTGGTTTAAAAAAAAAAGCAAAATTTTGCTTGGTTGCTGCGATTGATTGGACAGATTTTGATAACATTTATATGGGACTAGTGGATGCCCGCAGCTTCGCCCGCGCAGATCCCGATTTTTGCGGTTCCCGTGGGAATTTCACAAAATCCTTTCTTAGCGGATGTCTACGTCATAACATCTACCTGCATGCCAAATTTCGGCCCGATCCGTCCAGTGGTTTGGGCTGTGCGTTGATAGATCACTATGTCAGTCAGTCAGTCACCTTTGAGTTATATATATTTAGACTACCTTGAAGGCATCATATCTAGTTGGAAACGCTAAACACGTTAAAAATAACCGACTTCAACCACAATTACTACAAATTTGTAATGTTTTTGTAATTTGTTAAAGAAGTAATTAACAGATTTTGATAAAACCCCCCATCCCCGCCTCGTCTGTGTGTTTGTCTGAACGCGATAAATTCAAAAACTACCGAATGTATTTTCCTACGGTTTTCATCAATGGACTGCTTTATTCATGAGGAACGTTGATGTGAGTTACTTGCAGCTCGCGCACCACGGGAAAAATACAAATGTAATGGGGTTACAACAGGGATGGCAAACCAATGGCACGCGTACCATAGATGGCACGTGAGAAAATATTTTGGGCTCGCCACCGATCGAAAGCATTTACATTTTAGTGCAAAGTAACAATGCAGCTGATTGATTTCCAGTGTAGCTCAATATTGATGACTGACTCGGTGGCTCAGTGGTTAGTGCCCTTGACTACTGATCCGAGGGTTGTGGGTTCGATCCCCACCCAGGGCAAGCATTTGTGTGATGAGCAGATTTGTTTGCTCTGTGTCTGGGTGTTAAATATCTATATATGTATGTATTTAAACGTATATAAGTATGTATATCAGTCTCTGTTAACCCATAACACAGGGAATCCTACTTTAGGGCCAGATGACCATGTGTAATTTGTCCCAGAATATTTATTTATTGATTAAAAAATTATAGCAACCAAAGATTAGTTTTAAGTTGATTTTTCCAACAGTCACCACTAAGTCAAAATTATTTGACGGCACGTCATGGCCTCATTAAATACTTCTTTAGAAAAAATGGCTCGTTGATCCTAAAGGTTCGCCATCCCTGGGTTACAACTTCACAATCAGTGGAAAAATTGCGTTACATACAGGGTGTAACATAAAGATGGGCTTGCACTCATCAAACTGAACAACTTTTGTTTCACAACTTTGCTGAAGATGCGATTTTTGATGTGTAACATCTTTGCTCTCGCTTTCCTGCAATTTGTGGGAGTGATTTCGTGAAATGGGACGGAAATGTGTAACATGGGACGGAAATGTGTAACAGGAAGTTGCGAAAGTGCGGAATTCTACTTTACGAGAGTCCGACTCGCACTTGGTCGGTTTTTGATGTTTAACATCTTTGCTCTCGCTTTCCTGCAATTTGTGGGAGTGATTTCGTGAAATGGGACGGAAATGTGTAACAGGAAGTCGCGAAAGCGCGGAATTCTACTTTACGAGAGTCCGACTCGCACTTGGTCGGTTTTTTTCGTTACTGTCAGATCCGCCACCCAGGTACAATATCGTCATCAAATCTAACTAACCTAAAGTATTTTGTCACATGTTACACATCATATGCGAGTACTGTAGGTCTCGCTCGAATTTTTTTTTCATACTTATCGGTCAGCTGGTTGGCCGGTTTTATATAGGAAGTCAATTTTTTTGCGATTTGATCATAGGTTTCTTGGAGAAAGTTGTCTAAAATTTTTGATAAGTGGTTGTACCTTGAAGTATCAAAGCACCTAAAATCCTAATACCCCGTCTATATAAAACTTCAAAAAGTCTACATAGCCGTGATATTTTAAATTTATTATGTGCCCTCAAATACTTTCAGATTTCCTAGTTACATCACAATAATATTATAAAGGCGAAAGATTGTGAGTGGATATGTTTGTTACTTCTTCACGCAAAAACTACTAAACGGATCTGGCTGAAATTTGGTAGGTAGACAAATTTGGACCTGGATTAACACATTGGCTACTTTTTTTCACGCTCGCACCCTCGAAAAGTCATAGAAACGTTGTCCACGCGGTTGAAGCCGCGGGAAACAGCTAGCCCTGTATAAACAAAAAAAGTATAATATTCGAATTCAGAACCTTTTCCTTTTTTGAAGTCGGTTGACAATCGAACAAATTATTGATTTGCATAGAATTGGATGAGCTGATGATTCCTTCACGGCAATTTTTCACGGGAAATCGTATAACTTTCGAAAGAGGTGGTTGCACTCGAGTGTACTCGAGTGCTGTACGAGTAATCGAGTACTTACCTAGCGAAATATAATGAACCAACTTGTGCCTGCGGCTTTGCCCGCGTGAACATCGTTTTTATGACTGTCTTTGAGGGTGAGAGTGAGCGAGCCGCAAGCGACTTTTGAGCGTGGACATGAGTTTTCTTCAGATCCCTATCTCAGATTGGACTTTTCTGATTAGCAGGCTATTTCACTTCCCACCCCCTCAACCAATTCTATACAAAAAATCACTTCAATCCGTTGCTCCATAACGACGCCGACGTGCGCGAGCGTGGAAAAGAGTTTTTCCCCAGATCCCTCGGGAACTATGTCAGGATATGCTAATTAATAACCCACCCCCTCAACCGTCTCTGTGCAATCACAACAATCCATTGTTCTGTTGCGATGTTAAAGAAATTAGCCAAAAAAGATTATTTTTTCAGTTCCCTCTGGAACTTCATTTGAATGTGCTATTTTCACGAGACAAAAAGTAGCCTATGTCCTTCCTCGTGACACAGGCTACCAGCATACCAAATTTCATCACGATTGGTAAAGGTTTTGAAGCATTAAAAGGTAACAAACAAGCAAACGAACAAACACATTTTCACGTTATTATGCCAAACAAATTGTATGTAAATATGTGAATGTTGTAAATAATTAAATGCAGATTAATGTTGTCAAAGACAGTTTTCTTTTATTTATAAAAGTTTCGAAAAAAAAGGAAAAACCGCAAATCGGGACACATTTTCGGGAAAAGGGGGGGAAAGGAGCGGGGGAGGGGTTGAATCGTGTTCATCAGGCTCGAATTAGTCTAAAAAAACAACCGGTGGCAAATAGTTTCACCAAATGCCGTTAACCGGCTTCTGTATATAAAAAAAGAAACGCTAGTCTAATTTGTTCGCGTGGGAGCCGCGTTTTTTCTAGCTTTTGACATCACACTTTTTGAGTCTTGTTTCTGCGGTTTATAAGTAAAAGCTGTAGCGGTAAGTGTGCTGTAGATGCGTTGGTTGTTTTATTATTTTCTTTATTAAACTATGAGGTATGCTCCCAATTCCACTTAAGTGTTGTTTGGGGATGAATGACTGAATCTTTGAACCTAAATACTCCACTAGCGCGCGCTTTTTTCCATTATAGATTTTTCCTGCTTTGTAATAAGGTCATGTATTGTGATTTTTTTTTGTAAATAGGTCGCTGAAAAATAATGCTAGTCATCTGAGTTACTTTTTATCATCTGTCAAAAACCACATTTTGTTCTAAAAATGTTTGAAATACCTAGGCGTGACGTCATAGTTTAGCAGCGTCATTTATGTACTCATTTTGTGATTTTTGTGAGTTAAAAATCGAAGACTTGATGGAAAACAAAACGAGTAAAGTTTTCCGAAGTTTAAGTAGGGAGGCAATTTAGTGATCAAGAGTTCATAATTTATTTTTGATGCTGTCGTCATCCCTATTGTACCGAAATCAGTCCCCCCCTAAACAAAATCTTGGATCCGCGCCTGATGACGCGTGGTGTAACCCCCTCTTGCCCAGACGATGCAATGGTACTAACTACCTACTAATCTCTACATATTTTGATTTTAGCTTTCAAAAGAAAGATAGTACGATTGCAATCAGAAATCACAAATTAATAAGTAGATTTTGATAAAAAACCTGTAATAATACCGACGTACTTACCCGATATGATAAGTGGTATTAGTTGCTCGTTAGATTGAGTGCTGGCTCAAAGTTCAGTATTTGTTGTGCCGGCAGGTATTAGAATATACTACACGGTTACTAATCTTTTAGAAAAATGGACCTGGCGTCGATGAAATCACTGCGAAATATAGGTACGGTGTGCAAAAAAGCATAATTAACAATATTTATCAAACTTAAACAAATGTTTGTGAGAACTCTACGTATGTTTTGTTAGACTTCATAATTGGAATAATAATAATGATAATAAGACCGGACTCAGCGATATTCAGTCGGTATGATGCCGACAATTAAACAAAAACTTAATTTGAAAAACTGAACGTTATGTCAGAGACGAAAGTAGACGTGTATCGGTGACAAAGATGCGAACCGTACTGACGCGACAGGAGAACGCGGGGAGGTGAGCGGGGAAGCGGGAGAGGGGTCACATTACAGCGAGGTCCATTCTTTTAGTAACCGAGTAGTATTTACAATTCCTATACCCGGGATTTGCACTCAGTCACTGCCACTGCCAGAAATATTGCCCTAAATACTTCTGCGGCAGTATCGACGCAAGTGAGTGTTCGTAGACAGCCGATTCCTTTGACTTCGCGTGACCCATTTACATATTCGCGCTGACTACTTACCTGCTCACTTTCCTGCCATACAGGGCTGGGTGTAAATGCGCCGATATAGGTACTTAAGGATCAAGTCCAAAATACAACTCTGGTTGATATGAACCCTGCCAGATAATATTTGAGCATGAACATGAACCTAGGTATAATAATAAACGAATTAATTAAAAACCCGACTGCGTAAAAGCTTAACCCTTCTTTTTTGGCCAGTCGTGTAAAAATGTATTATATGTCACGGAATCAAGACGAATCTAACGACACCTCGCCTCGCACTCCAAAATCCATTACGCCGCACATACGTGGATTTCAAAAATTTAGGCGACCAAAATTATTTTATGCTTTATTTACGACAGTAACATAGAATTCATTGGCTTTATTATATTTAGGGGAGTTACAAGCAACGTCAAATCGGTAGTTAAAAGTGAATACAGTAATTATTTTTCAAGTTATGTAAGACACTTCAGTCGCATTTTTCTATAGAAAAAATTCTTTTTAGTTTGTAATAAGTAATGAGCTTAAGCGATTTTTGAAAAATCCAGATTTTTTATTTCAGCTTATAGAAAGATACTTCTATTTACACCTGTTTATTTTTCATCGTTCAGTAATTTCTAAGATAGTAAACAGTTTTAAGGAAAAAAAATGTTTTTGTTGAAACCTTTTATTGTACCTATCATTTTGTTTAAACAGAGAGTTCATTGATACCTACAATTGAAGTAAACAGATAAAAACAATCAGATTTTACAATTACATTATAGGCTGAATCAATGACTTTATGCAATCCAACTTATCAAATTATTACGCAGAATACATAATATAAAATCACGATTTGTAACAAATTCTAATTATAGTAGATTACATTAATACTGATTTACAAGATTGAACATAATGTAATATCGTCATTCCACGTCATGTGCATCACTTTCCATATATTCTTCCGTTTCTTTAACATTTGGGTAAGCAGAAACAATAACTGAACTGTCTCGTTCAAAAATGATTTTGTGGATGGTTTTTTACTCCTTTTCATAAGCGGGTCTGATGTCACAAGTAATCTGTTATTATAAATGTCCAGGTTGCATTCTTCCCGCGTAAACTTTCGGGCAAAGTTTTGTCTAAACGACCGGAAATGTTTTTTACGTGCTTCTGCAGCTTCCTCCGAAAGCTGACCGATGGGCAATATGGCATTTTCTATGATGGTGCCACCATGAAATAATAGTTTATGCATGGTTGGAGTCATCGGTTGCCAACCATACAAATCAACATAGAGTTTGGCAGTTTACATGGCGTATTTGTCATACTTCGTGACATCAATTTTGTGGTCACTTGAAATGGTTTCTAAAAAAACCTTTACCCAAAAAATAAAATCAAAATTGATTCCCGTAATATTCGCGGCCAGTTGCGGATTGTCAAAAAATCTTCGGCTTGTATTACCGTCATTGTATTTTCAAAATTGCTCTTTGACATATCCACCAACAGGCCTGTTTCCTCTCTGAATCTTTGTTGGATATCCATTTTTTTTTTTGATTTTCCAGTGTCTTTTCTTCTTCAGTCCTTTTTTGGTGGTGTTTTTTTACAGGCAATTTAAAAGCCAAATGCAGGATGCTCTCAAACAGTCGAGTTCTTGCGTGTAAAACCGACAGACCAAAATCAAGTGCCTCTGGGCAGATATCATGTTTTTTATTTAGATTATTAAAATCTTTCGATGTCGCTCCACATATAATATACACCTGCTCGTTGATTTGGTCTTGGTGGCGGCATTACACACCCTACCCTATCATAGTCATTTTAAGACAGTGGCCGAATAAAAACTTTTTCCCATGAAGATCTACTTCCGTCTTACTAAGAGATTTGATGCTGTCCTGGACGTAATTAATTTCTTCTTTAGTTATAACTGTAGACTCTTTCACGAATCTAAATCGGATTGGACGACAGAATCGAGGTGAAGAAGGTGTTGGGTTTTGCCAAATAATCTTTTTGTTATCTCCACATACAATTTGTAACGGCACAAAAGAGCTTACATATATGTATAACTAGCTGTTTCCCGCGGTTTCACCCGCGTGGACAACGTTTGTATGACTTTTTGAGGATGCGCAGTGCGCGAGCCGCAAGCGGCTCGCGAGCGTGGTAAAAAGTAGTCTATGTCTGAATCCAGGTCCTATTCTGTCTACCTACCAAATTTCAGTCAAATCCGTTCAGTAGTTTTTGCGGGAAAGCGTAACAGACAGACAGAGTTACTTTCACATTTATAATATTAGTAGGGAAGGGATTAGCATCTGATTCTGCATCGTTACAAAACTTTTGTTTGTATTGAGTTTGTTGTGAACCATCACAACCCCATTTGCAGATAATTAACAAAGACTTTCTTTCATTATCGTTAAGTGTTTGTAGCACTTCTTCCAGGAAAATGGACAATCGTGTAACGGTATGATCTAATAGTGACTGCAAACTGCATTCGGCGCAGGTAGCAGTGACTCGCAGAGACTCTTTAGGTGGATAAAGATTGTGTGCAGGGCAACAGTCCAACAACTCTGTCCAACTAGTTGGACTACGGGCCTTAACTAGGGGTCTTGGTCCAACCTATTCATGTATTTAAAGTAACGACCCCACTTCACAGTCCCGTGGTCCACTCCTCAAATATATTCTGCCACTTAGTGGGAGAACATCGCATCGAGAGGCTCTTCGACTCAGATCCGCCACCCAGGGTTGAGGATTAAAAGTTAGTTCCGTCCAACTAGTTGGACTACGGACCTTTACGAAGGGGTATTGGTCCAACCTATTTTTGTAATTGGACTAACAACCCCGCTTCATGGCCCAATCCTCAAATACTTTCTGCCACTCAGGGGGAGAGCCTCGCATCGAGAGGCTCTTCGACTCAGATCCGCCACACAGGGTAGAGGATTAAAAATTGTTTTATAGCTAAGAAATTGTGATGCGGGGCAGTTGTCCAACTAGTTGGACTACGGACCTTTACAAAGGGGTCTTGGTCCAACCTATTTTTGTAGTTGAACTAAGAACCCCGCTTCATGGTCCAATCCTGAAATACATTCTGCCACTCAGGGGGAGAGCCTCGCATCGAGAGGCTCTTCGACTCAGATCCGCCACACAGGGTAGAGGATTAAAAATTGTTTTATAGCTAAGAAATTGTGATGCGGGGCAGTTGTCCAACTAGTTGGACTACGGACCTTTACAAAGGGGTCTTGGTCCAACCTATTTTTGTAGTTGGACTAAAAACCCCGCTTCATGGTCCAATCCTGAAATACATTCTGCCACTCAGGGCGAGAGCCTCGCATCGAGAGGCTCTTCGACTCAGATCCGCCACACAGGGTAGAGGATTAAAAATTGTTTTATAGCTAAGAAATTGTGATGCGGGGCAGTTGTCCAACTAGTTGGACTACGGACCTTTACAAAGGGGTCTTGGTCTAACCTATTTTTGTAATTGGACTAACAACCCCGCTTCATGGTTCAATCCTCAAATACATTCTGCCACTCAGGGGGAGAACCTCGCATCGAGAGGCTCTTCGACTCAGATCCGCCACCCAGGGTAGAGGATTAAAAATTGTTTTATAGCTAAGAAATTGTGATGCGGGGCAGTTGTCCAACTAGTTGGACTACGGACCTTTACAAAGAGGTCTTGGTCCAACCTATTTTTGTAGTTGGACTAACAACCCCGCTTCATGGTCCAATCCTGAAATACATTCTGCCACTCAGGGGGAGAGCCTCGCATCGAGAGGCTCTTCGACTCAGATCCGCCACACAGGGTAGAGGATTAAAAATTGTTTTATAGCTAAGAAATTGTGATGCGGGGCAGTTGTCCAACTAGTTGGACTACGGACCTTAACAAAGGGGTCTTGGTCCAACCTATTTTTGTAGTTGGACTAAGAACCCCGCTTCATGGTCCAATCCTGAAATACATTCTGCCACTCAGGGGGAGAGCCTCGCATCGAGAGGCTCTTCGACTCAGATCCGCCACACAGGGTAGAGGATTAAAAATTGTTTTATAGCTAAGAAATTGTGATGCGGGGCAGTTGTCCAACTAGTTGGACTACGGACCTTTACAAAGGGGTCTTGGTCCAACCTATTTTTGTAATTGGACTAACAACCCCGCTTCATGGTTCAATCCTCAAATACATTCTGCCACTCAGGGGGAGACACAGATCCTCAAATACATTCTGCCACTTCGACACAGATCCGCCACCCAGGGTTGAGGATTGGACCACGGGACCACAGTATATATATTAGTACTAAACGGGACTATGAAGCGGGGTCGTTAGTTTAATACATAAATAGGTCGGACTAAAACCCCTATTAAAGGCCCGTAGTCCAACTAGTTGGACGGAGCACTTGGACAACAGCCCCACATCCCAAATTATTAGCTATAAAACAATTTTTAATCCGTCAATGTCTTTTAAGATGATTTCATTCAATGCCTTGGTGACCAACTTGTTTAGTTTTTTTTTTATAATTATAAGGCATGTAAACAAAAAAAATATTTTTATCCACAATTAATAAGCCCTTGGCATCATCCCACCTGATGGTAAGTGACGATGATGCCGAAGATGGAAGCGGGCTTACCAAGATTCCCCAACGCAATTGAGATCTGGCTATCTTACCTTCAAACCGGAACACATCAATGATGTTAACACTGATGTTTGGCGGCAAGAGTTGGATAGTTAAGATAGTGGTAGCTAGCCAGGCGGGCTATGAAAATGCCATACCACCAACCAAACCGAGTCTTACAAAGTTGACCCCACCGGGAATCGAACCCGCGACCTCCTGGTGTGAAGCGAATGGCCTAACCATTACGCCACGAATTTAGAGATATAGTCGTAGTAGTAGAGAGTCGGTGGCGTATACAAGCTACTGAGGCCGTTTTTAAGATTCCGTGGTCAACAAGGAACCCTTATAGTTTCGCCATGTCTGTCCGTCTGTCTGTCCGTGACTTGGCTCAAGAGACTATTAGTACTAGAAAGCTGTTATTTGATATAGGTATACATTTTAATTACGCCGACATAGAGGTACAGTAAAATCTTAAAAAAAAATTAGGGTACCTCCCCTACATTTAATTTAAAGAGAGGGGGAATTTTTGTTCTTGACGTACCCTATTGTGTGGGGATCGTTGATTAGGTCTTTAAAAACTACTGCGTCTTTTTTAAAACCATTTTTCGGTCCAGGCATCCGTTTGAGAAATATTAAGCTTTAAATTGCTTATTTTTGTTCGAGTCAAGTTTCGTCCAGATAAACCACTATTTCAGGACATCTGAAAAAACTGTAAAATCGTAGGAAATATAATAAATTCAAAACGGCTAAGTAGGTTTTCTTAGTTTAGGAGTAATGGTCGATCAACTTAAGATGTCCAGTTGGATTTGTAAAAAAAAAACAAAGATTTTCCATACAAAATGTTGTAAATAGCAGCTGAAAATATAATAGTTTTTTAAAATATAATTATTTTTTTTACTACGGAACCCTACTTTGCGCGGGTGTGATTCGCACTTGGCCAGTTCCTTTGAAGCCGATTGAAAACATTCAAAAGCGACATAAAAACGTAAACAGAAAACGATCAACACAAAATATCCCACCGACTGAAATCTAAATATATATAACTCAAAGATGACTGACTGACTGACATAGTGATCTATCAACGCACAGCTCAAACCAATGGACGGATCGGGCTGTAATTTGGCATGCAGGTAGATGTTATGACGTAGGCATCCGCTAAGAAATTATTTTTGGGAAATTCCCACGGGAACCGCAAAAATCGGGATCTGCGCGGGCAAAGCTGCGGGCGGGCAACTTTGTAAGAAATTGGTATAATTTTGTAAGAAAGCCGGTATCATTTCAAATCTTTACACAGCTCGCAAGCAAAGATGTCGAGCTCATTATTGTGAGCTGTCACCATTTCAAATCGTTACATAATCTGTGTTATATTACAGTTATTATTATAATAATTGTTAAACCAAAGTCTACACAAAGTGTTACAGAAAGATAAACAATTAAGATTACTGACACGCGACTTTAATGTTCGGAGACAGTTTTGCAAGGGATTTTTAGTCTACAAAACGTTTGTCCAAAGAGTACCTTTCTAATTAATATATTTATTGGGCTTCAGTTATATATTTAAGTTAAAGTTAAGTAATTAATTATTCAAAAAGCGTAAGTACCTAATTTTAATTTTATCGTCAATATTTGCATATCTTGAACGGTTATTATTATCATGCATACTACGAGTAAATATTAGGGGGTTTAAGTATGAAATTCTCGATTGGATAAAAAAGTTTAAAGAAGAAAATTAATATTAAGAAAAATAATTATTAAAACAAAATTTATTCTCAAAATAGCATTAGACTATGTATTAGAAATTAATAACTAGTAAATGTGTGCCTATTGTTTAGATATTTTGAGAGCATTGTGACTTTGAACCCATGCAGACGCCTATTTTCAACTCAATATATCACAATATTTAAAGGCAAAATATACACATTTTTAATTTTAAAGCTCTAGAGTTATCGCAGAAGTTCCTTCGTTAATAATGTTATATTTGGGAATACCCCGCTTAGGACTTTGTCAGTTTAAAAAAATTTAAAAGAGTTAACTAGTCTAAAAAATTGCCCCGTCTGACCGCTAAGAAAACGCACTTGTTCCATTCAATGCAAACGTAGCTCAGGGGATTGGAACATGAAAGACATGCCACTAGTTACTAATAAAAGACCGTAAGTAGTGTCACCATAAGGTCAATAACAAAAAACAATACCTTTTTTTTTAATAAAAATTGGCATTCAACTTAAAAAACTGAATCGGCAATTTCATACTTAAACCCCTGTTAAAGCCATTGAAATTCGGTGCTACAACTGGGAGCTGATTAGGATTGGGTGTGGAAAAATATGGCGCTCTTTTGTGAATAAAAAAAGTCCGTTTAAAGTTGGTTAAAATCGAGTCCAAAGGAGTCGGTTACATACAAACATACAGGTTACAAACATACAAGTGAAGCTAATAAAAGCGTGATAAAAATATGGCTACTTCGAGAGTGCACTTTTTATATGTGTACACGCATATAGTAATATTGGTGGTTACGAATTTGAAAAGACTAAAGAATCGCATGGTGAAAGTAGTTTTTTTACCACCTGATATCTTGTGTCAATTGGTAAGTTTCCAATACATATTTTTGATTCCTCTAAAAACGACCCAAATTTATTCAATTTCAAAAATTTATTAATAAATATACGGTTCTTAGAGCTGTAAAAAAACAAAGCTTATAAGTCAACGCAACCAAAAAAATTATACTGCATATTTTGACACTCGCTAATAAATCAAAACATACGGGGTATTTCCCGTTGACCTAGGGTCATGAAATTTGGCAAAAAACAATGTCTCACGGCACAAATAAAGAAAAAAAAATCGTTAGTGTGTTAAAATATAAAATACTATTTTTGCTTTAACAAATATTAATTTGTAGTTTGTGAATTGACTGTGACATTATCGTTGTATGGCAATTGTATGGGAGAATTTTTTTAACTACATGGTTTAGTTTGTTTTCTAATCCGACTTTTTTTAATGAACCATACATATTATATACTGTGTGGTGGTACGGATTTCTCGGTTCGCGAGACCGATTCGCACTTGGCCGATTTACAGTTTTTTTTAAATTCTATAACAATATTTTTTTAAGCAGTATTACATTGTTTAAGTGTATCTTAACCACTACATGCCCAAATGTACATTTTAATGAAATTAAATCTTTTCTACCGTTTTTTTGGATATATAAATTATTTACCTTCGATTATCAGATGTGTCACGTTTGTCACAATTTTCCGTTTGATTTTCCTGCTAAATAGTGTGACTGTTGTTTAATGATTCAATTGTCTTATTTATCAATTATAGTCGTATGAAGGTATGTTATTACCTACTTGATTATGTACTTCTAGTGTAATTGTAATATAATTGAAAACGCTAAACACGTTAAAAAACCGACTTACATCGCAACAACTTTGTACATTTTTGCATTTTTTATTTTGGTTTTTGTTAATATTCTAATAAAGTACTACACCAATTTTGATGAAATTTATATGGAACCACACGGAAAACACTAGCTTTCAAATAAAAAAAGAATCATAAAAATCGGTTGACCCAGTCAAAAGTTCTGAGGTAACAAACATAAAAAAACTAACAGACAAATTGAGAACCTCCTCCTTTTTGGAAGTCGCTTGAAAACACGACAACTCTAGCATTTTTTCCCTTTGGTCAAGTTTTTAACTGCAAATGTACAGGGTGTAACAAAATAAGTGTTCCTGTTAACAGGGGCTTCTACTCACCGTACTGAACAATTGTTGTTCTGTGACTTTGCTGAAACTGCAAAAAATAATAATTCTTCATACATATCGATCAGCTGATCGATCAATTTTGTGCATTTTTGTATGGAGGGCGGAGGGTCTATTTTTTTAGAACTGACTATAGGTTTTTTGGGGAAAGTTGTTTAGTATGATTAGTAGAATCCCTAGTTAAGTAGTCCTACACCTTTTTTTACATCCTGTATAGGTAACAACCTAACATTCCGAACCCGGCAGACGTTGTCTTACCCGCGACTTGTTAGTAACCGCTTTATGTGGTGGAAATTTCGAAAAATTTGACCTTATCATAATGGTGCAAAATTTCAATATTCTAAGCCAAATGGATGGGAGTTGATGAGTTAATGAGTCAGTCACTGAGTGAGTGAGTGAGTCAGGACTTATCAAAGGTACCTACATACTGATAATAAGGAACATGAGTTTGAAGCGATTCCTCTAAGACATACTTAAGACGATATTTATTTTAATTAAACAAGCAAGGCTACGCGACCTTTATGACTAAATTAAAGGAAATGTTGGTTAATGCGGCATTATATGACACAAATGAATTCCTTAATAAAACGTGGTCCAAGTGACTCAGCACTACGAAGGTAGAAAAGATAAATGATTTATTTAATTAATCATAAAATTATATTTTTAATTAATGCTATGTTTTAAATTGTGACATGTAAATTTATTAAAATTTATAAATAAATGATTGTATTGTATTGTAAACAAAAGTTGGGCTGGTATGTCCCAGGAGACGTATATTATGTTCTTCTGGCTAGAGCTGGGTTGGTTGTACGAGCTTATATGCGTAAACAATACCAATACCTATATCACCTATCTATTTGACTCTATGAGGCCTTGGTACCTTGCGTGATTTCTACTTTTACACTTATATTTATGATTTCAGTCTTAATTGTAAAGGCATTATACAATAAGTAGGAATGAGGTAACGTGTAAGTGAAACAATGACCGCATGCGATTAAAAAGAGTGTCACACACAACACTCAAACTCTATCTAGAGTACTTATTACTACTACAGGAACAACGCAACGGCATGTCCTTTAGTGTGATGGATGTGTGCAAACGTAGTGTTTTCCATACTCCTTGATGTGTGCGTTACTACAGTAGGGCGGTACAGTCGCCACCAGATATATCGTAGCAGGCGAGGTGTTCAAACATATCTGAGCAGTGTTGAATTTCAATAAATTCAACACTGCAGATTTTTCAATATGTTCTTCATACACAATGACAATGAAGTAAGGTACTTTTTCCTTTAGTGCTACATATTGAAAAATCTGCTGCTCAGATATTTATGACAAATTAGATCTTCATATAATAATAGCAACACATATTTTACATGTCGAAGGGGGTTGGTTAGGTTATAGATGGCCTTGTGGTTCACGGTTCACGTCCTTAACTATTTCGGTCGTGGGCGTCGAAATAACAATGCAACTGTATCACAGAGGTCCTTCTTTAATAGTCTTGGTCATTCGGCAATCGAAATTGTACAGGATGCCTTGGATAACAATGGATGCAAACGTGGTGATCACAGCGATGGCGCAACATGTCCGATCTGTTCGATGCTCCGTCAAAAAGTGTCTGCCCCGAGACCCGAGACCGACGTTCAGCTAATATGGCTTCTCAACTCAGTGCTGCCACTTTAATCATAAACAGCCTACTATTAATAGGTTATCTTTGCTACCACATACGATCGTCTCACGAGTACAAGCGATTGTCACGCTACCACCGGTTTCACCCAGGTACTAATACCTGACGTTTTATCCAAATAAAATTTAACGATCTATGTAAACGTATCTCGAGCTGGTATTGGTCGCGTTTTCAACGACGCTCCGACATACATAATTTATTGATATTCAACACTGCTCAGAAATATAGAAACACCTCGCCCGCCACGATATATCTGATGGCGACTTAACATTAACACTGTACACGGTAGTCAAATCATCCATCATCACCAGTCATCACTCGGAGAAGCACCAGGATAACGCTATACGTTATAATGTAACCATAAACTTAAGATTAGCTGGCTAAAATTGTTTGGGTAAAGTCCGTAAAACTTATTAGTTGGTATTCGGCGTACACAACAAGGTCTACCCAACACCGGCTGGGTAATGTTTTTTTGGTGGTGATAGTGAGCGAGCGATATTAGGTTCCGTCAGATTTGATTGATTTTACAGGCGTCCCCCCCCCTGGATGAAGTTTAGTAGGCTAATCTTAAGTTTATGTTCACACCTACCTTTAGCCGTAACACAAACACTATTATAGGTACCAAGCCTTTTTGTAATCTATTTATGGTCAAATAACTTACCCATGCGTATGTGTGCGTAGCTAAAATAAGGCGCAATTTTTGTGGAACTGAATTTAGTTCTTTTAGTTGTGAATACGAAAAAAAATATGAACAGTTAATATATGTGTGATAAAAATATCAGGCGAGGGTTTACAACGTCACGAGTTTGTGATTTACCTTTTTACCACCCTTGTATCATAAATAACTGTTTCCATTTCTATGTCATTGTAATCTTTTAATAATTTTAAACAAATGCATTGTAGCACGGCTTAGGTAAGTATGGTAGAACAGCATAAGAATTAGAAAACGATAGGTACACACTTAAATTTAAAATACGAATCACAAAGCATAAATAAATCTTACCCGACATGGGTCTTAATATGGAGAAACAGGTTTAAACAGAAGTTATACTAGATTATGAAGAAATGAAATGGTGAAATGTTGAAAGATATTGAATGATTTTTTGAAAACTAATATCAGCGCATGCGTTATAAAGAAGAAATATATGGAATGAAAAGAAGAACGGATGAAAGGAGGACAAATAACTGCGCACCGCGCTACAGCATTTTATCATAAAGTCGTCCTTACCTACATAGCATCGGAGCAACTTGACTCCACGAATCATCAATCAGCCCCATGTTCAGGCAAGTAGTTCCTCTCCGATCATTTGCAAAAACAAGTCTCTGAACAAAAAACTAGATAGGCATTTACAATTACATAAAAAATACTGTGTTATCTGAAACTAGAATAAATTCTGCGCCAGCTTGTCTTTAACTCTTATCTTTGTTATGACGGTGTTTTTTGGCGTGTAGGTTTCAAGATTCAAGATATTTATTCAAAATAGGTGCAAATTACACTCTTTCTGATAGTCATAAAATAGTGATTACATAATTTCCTTTTTAAAAAATCAAGAAATAAACAATCATTAGTTAATAACGTCAAAAATGTCATGAACGCGATTGACAAGTGTAGGCCAGTTTATCTGAAAATAGGCATCTTCAGCCCCCCCTCCCTATACACAGCGAGCTGTAACAACGGCGTGACGGGGCAGTGCCACTTCGTATAGATCGCGGCACCTATGTTGTACAGTGCGCAGTGTCTTATTTATCGAAGTGAAGCACCAAGGAACGCCAGCCCATCGCGTAACTCACGCTATACGACCGTCATTTTGGGTCAACTTGTACGCCGCGAGTCGTAACAGGCGTCATAATCAAGCGACGTTTATTGGCGCGTCGCGTCTTTGCGTAGTAATAGCACAAAGTAGGTACCTAGGCACACCCTGAACACTTCATACAACGGGCCAGAAATGACATTTCAAAAAAGGACTGACGCAACAAACAAAATGGCGGCGAAATCCTACGTTCGACAACCAAACTGTAACCAATCTGTATCAATCTGGGTGACGAGGGGGTGAGGTTGCAATCTAGAGAGCGGCAGGGAGTGTCCATACTGTATGTTAGTACTAATATATATACTTTGACCTAAGTAACTTTGTGGTAATAGTATTGTTTGGTATAGAACAAAGATATGAGGATGAGTAGGTATCTGATGCTTTCTTGCCGTACCTATTGCATATAAAAGGAAATTAATCAGTATCTAATTCATTCAGCCGTCACCTCTTGTTGATATAACAGTAATAGCTTTCTATTACGTTAAGTGAATAGGTGTTAAGTTTTTAATTCGGAAAATAAGTAAGTACTGCATAACATTACTTACAAAAGGCCCAGTTGTACAAATACAGACACGGTCCTTTAAGGCGAGGTGTTGATTTGAACAGTTGTCTTCGTCTTTTTCTTTATGTGTAAAGGGTAAAGAAAATAACCACACTTTTTCAGTTTTTTAATGGTTTTCGTTTCAATCAAAAACTACAATGAAAGTATAAAAAATAATAACATTACTCACTTTGTATTATCATACATAACAAACATTGTTGTATACACAGAAATCGGAATAATATACACACATATTTTTTAAATTTATACTTTAAAATATTAGTCATAACTAGAGTTGAAAGTAACGGTGTAAGACATATCTTTGGGATTTTTTTCTATCGAGCCAAAACTGCTCAATCGAGTTTCTAATAGTTTTTGACTGTATGAAACATCATCAGCAATAAGGGAATTTTTTTCCACCTTGGGTTTTCTATTGTTTAGGAGTAATTGACGCTAAAAATAACGAAAATCTGTCATATTACCGCCTAAAAAAAATGGGACAACTAAAAAAAAGTGTGCGTTCAGCTCCGACGCGCGACAGGAGTTTACTCATGAATAATTATTTTTTTCGGCCTCCGGCTTTTGCTCTTCGGACTCGCATGGAACACTCCGGGCTTCACCCTACGCGGAGCTCCGCCTCCGGCCCCACATTAGGCGCCCATATTTCCTTAGCCTTCTTTACTAAAAAAAACGTAATGACACTAAAAGTTAGCATTACTTTTGGTAACGCGTTGGTTTACTTGATTTCACTCCTTTATATTTACGTATGTTTTACTTACATAACTTACAATTCTTAAAAACTAGCTTTTGCTCGCGGCTTCGCCCGTATGGATATCGATGGTGCGCGATGCGCTCGCCGTTTTTTTAACTTTTTTATTATAATTTTTAATACCAGACGAAAATTTCAACGCAGTCGGATGAACGGTATGGCAGCGCATAAAATACGAAAAACCAAACATTGATTTTTATATATGCTTACGTTTAAATAAAGTAAAGACATATACATTATTAGTTTAGTTTTAACTCGTTCGAGAAGTAGTTAGAAGATGGAAGTACCGGAAGACGTAGCGTAGGCAGGCCTCCCACTCGGTAGACCGACGACCTAGTGAAGGTCGCGCGAAGCCGCTGGATACGGGCAGCGCAGGATCGGTCCTCCGGAAATCCTTCGGGGAGGCCTTTGTCCAGCAGTGGACGTCTTTCGGATGTTATGATGATGATGATATTATGTATATTATTTATATTATCATAAAAACGATGTCCACGCTGGCGTAAAAGTATAAATGGCGTAGAGTAAAAGCTATAGATTTTTTATCTTGATTATTATATAATAGTTACAGCTAATTTTGTTAGACCTTATATAAATTATTATATTTAAATATTTTTTATACAAATTGGTGTAGGTCCCGTTAACTGGGGCTTCTACTCATCATACTGAACAACTTTTGTTTTACGACTTTGCTGAAAACGTAATTTTTTTTTATTCTTCATACAAATCGATCATCTGATCGACCGATTTTGTGCATTTTAGTATGGAGGATACAATATTTTTTTTGAGAATTGACTATGGGTTCTTTGGAGAAAGTTGTTAAGTATGACGAGTAGAACCCCCAGTTAACGGGACCTACACAAATATTGTTACACCCTGTATAATTTTTAAAGCTTTTCGAATAATTCCCTCCTTGGCGTTACTCCATGAGCTTCACATCAGGAGGACGCGGGTTGGATTCCCGGCAGAGTCTATTTTTTTAAGACTCGGTTTGGTTGGTGGTAGGGCATTTTCTAAACTTTGGTAAGCCCGCTTTCATCATCGGCCTCATAGTCACTTACCATCAGGTGAGATGATGCCAAAGGCTTACCTATTGTAGATAAAAAAGTTCGAGGATCCAATAAGAATAGTAGGCTAACGTACCAGCTAATTTCAGATGTTGCGCCAGATCCTCATCCTATCGGCCCTAGTGGCGACCGCATGGGCCCACGGACGGGTCCTGGAGCCCCCTTCCAGGGCCTCCGCTTGGCGCTTCGGGTACCCCACTGCACCGAACTACGATGACGATGGAGTCAACTGCGGAGGCTTTTACAAGCAGTGGTCCGTTAATAAGGGGAAGTGAGTACTAGCGTAGGTAATACTATTTTTGGCCATTTTCTCTCGTCGTGGTACAGGTAACTAAATAGTATCTCATCTGTGGTACAAGTGAAATTTTATTCACTAAAAAGCGACAATTGGTAGAAGGTACTCGTGAAACAAGAAATATACTTCCCATAGTCATATCAGCTCAAATACGTCCCCACCGAGTGGCTCGAGCCTACCGAGGGGCTCGAGCCTAGTCGATCACGCGGGCCCAGTACGAGTTGGTCGACTTCACACACAACCTTCGAGTTTTCTCGCAGGCATGTGCGGGTTTCCTCACGATGTTTTCCTTCACTGTAAGAGCGTCAGAAAACCGTACATATTATTAAATCGAAATTCGAAAACACATTGGTACGTCGCAGGATTCGATCCACGACCTCCCGGACAGGGGGTAGCGGCCTTAGCCGTTACGCCACCGACGCTCTCTACTGTACAGTACATACTCTACAGTATTAACTGAATAATTGATCAGTAGGACTATTTTATGGAAAATCCTGTATAGGCTCCTTGAAGAAACTTGTTCAGTTTCATGAGAAGGATCTATAATTTCCGCTTTTTCGCAAAAAAAAAAGTTACCATGTATGTAATCCCCGGTGATATCCGAAGGGACAGACAGTGGTTGTCTGGTGCTGCACTTGGTTGGATTTTCACGAAGACTCCTTAAGAGTTTGTTAGCCACTATACCACAGAACTTGGCCGGGTGCTTTTATATGTAGTAATTGAAAACGTTAAAAAACCGACTTCCATCGCAACAACTTAGTACATTTTTGCATTATTATTTTAGGTTTTTGTAATTTTTTTAATAAAGTACTACACTGATTTTGATAAAATTTATATGGGACATCACGGGAAACACTAGCTTTTAAATAAAAAAAGGATCATAAAAATCGGTTCACCCAGTCAAAAGTTCTGAGGTAACATATAAAAAAAACATACAATCGAATTGTGAAATTCCTCGTTTTTGGAAGTCGCTTGAAAATCTCATCAAAAACGCTAAGAAACTTCTAAAATACCAATAATGAACAGGTGTCAAAAATTCACCATCTAAAAATTTGTACAACAAATTTGTAGCACAGTCCAAGCATCTCAGTGACACAAAAAAGAAAGTTTCCACTTTCGACGTTAAAAATAAGCAGAAGGTGACCAAAGTCAAGGGTTTACTAAATTAGGATTTATCTTATCTGCTGTTTTTTCACTAAAAGAGCACGACGGGCCACAAAAAGCCCAGGTCCTAAATGTCTATGATGATTTTCCTTTATAAACATTAACCTCATAAAATTACGGCAGTGAACTAGTGGAAAATTTTCTGTCAATCCCCCCCGAACTCCCGTGCCCAAGAGCCTCTTCATGACCTAAGGTGGCAATGCTCAGATGGATTAAGACATACTTTCTTCTTATTATTTACGTGTCGTAAATAAGACATACCGTTTTTCCTTTACAGATGCGGCATTTGTGGAGACCCGTATAACATAGCACCTCCCAGACCTCACGAATTGGGTGGATTGTACGGCCTGGGGATCATAGTTGGCCACTACCTTCCCGGCTCCATCATCACCACCACAGTCTACCTAACCACTTCCCACCGCGGTTTCTGGGAGTTCAAACTCTGTCCTGACCCAGAAATCAACGAGCAATACTGCTTTGACAAACATATTTTAGAACTAGAAGATGGTGGCACGAAGTATTATCCCACTGAGGGCAGTATCAAGTATACTGTCTCGTACAGACTACCTCAAGGGTTGGTCTGTGACCACTGTGTACTACAATGGAGGTACACCGCAGGAAATAATTGGGGGGACTGCGGGAATGGGACGTCTGCAGTTGGCTGCGGGAATCAGGAGCAGTTTGGGGCATGTTCGGATATTTCTATTGGACCGATGAACAGCAGGGGGAAAGAGTTTTCGGAGTTGAATCAGATTCCCTATCCTCTGTTTTACTACTTGAAGCACGGCTACTTCGATGTAACGCAAGGTAAGGATAATGAATATGATGATGTGAATAATAATTTAGAATAGAACGAGTATAGGGATCAATGACGTAGTAAACTTTCCTTTTACTATGTCAATGATTAGAATAAGCTTAGAGAATAAGTCTTCCAAAGCTCGTTTTATTATATAAACTAATAAACGCAGAGAAAAATTATCGATATGTAGCGTTCCGTAACACAATGTCAACGTAAAATTGTAAAAACCGTTAGATTTTAATGTAACGGAATCTATCTCGCGAGAATGTGAACTGTCGAAAGATTGTGAACCGTAACATACTGCTTACAATATCACTAGTGTCATTATAATCTCACTAGTGACATTACAATAACACTAAGCGAAGTTAATGATATTAAATAAATGAGCGAGCGAAGTGAGCGATGTTAGGTTCGGTCAGGTTTGATTGATTAAACAGTCAAAGAACCTCCCGAAGCGAGGCTTCCTCCCTGGGTAGCAGAATGCTGCGCAGAAGAAGAAATCATTGGTTTTATTCGGAGATACAAGAATGTGCCGTGAAATTGACAATTGATTGACAATTGCCGATTGACAATTTACCGTCATATTATAATCTAACTGAATTTAGTGTAGTGAGATTGTAATATCACGGTTTTGACAATATCGCGGCGACACACACAGACACACACTCCTTGCTGCGTAGAGAGGAACGTTGATCATCACTCTGGCTCTCTCGCCGTTCAACAGCGAATGCGTGCACACGCGTAATTAGTAATTACTTCCTTTTGTAGTGTTTGGTGTGTCCTACAACTTTCCACCGGCAACTATTTTTAATTTCATGGTGTTACGAAACTCCATAGGTACACTTTGGAGTAATTAATTTTTAAATGATGTAACTGAAAATTTTAAGCTGGCCTCCACATTAGAGTTATTGAGGTACTTACTACATTTATAAATATTGCGCTAGAAAAAATATGAGATTATCTGTGTGAATGTGTGGCGTGTATGTAGCTACAATGTAAGTACCTGTCTTTCTTGTAATGTGTTTTGTGATTATACTCGTATGTCATACAAGCAATATTTTTTTTATTGGAGGCTGTTATTAATGTACTCGTAGAAAACTATTTTTGTATATTTAAAAAAAAAACAATCATTGTTTTTTTCTATAGACAGGTAGATGCTTGAAGAATAAACAGTTTTTACAACATACATTGTTTTATTATTATAATTTATAATGATTCCTATTACTTTATTTTAGTAATTAATGAACCTGCCTAATATACATAAAATAAATGACAGATGATGTCACTATGTATCGTAGGATGTGACTAAAATCAAATACATAATAGGTCATTAGAATAATTTTCGAAAAGTCTATAAACTTTTAGGCCCAAGCTTTAATTTGGAAAGAATTTTAATTATTTCGTATTCTTCTCAGCAAACCCTTTCATTTAATACCCATATCATGGGGGTGCATAAAAAATGTTCGCCATCTTTGGGAGACCGCCATATTGGATTTCGAATGACGTCAATGAGCTAACCATGTATTGTTCTCCAAACTTACGCGTATGCAAATTTCAGCTCATTCGGAAGCCCGGTCGGAAGTGTTTCTAATTTAGCTTCCAAAATTTGTCTCAAACTAACAGACAAGATAGACAGACTAACTAACTAAAACGGCAAGCTAATACAGGTGTAACAAAATTGAAGAATTTGTAGATCAAAAGTAGTAGTAGTTGTAGTTTTTATTAACTGGGGCTTCTCTCATCCATCATACTGTGAACAACATTTGTTTTACGACTTTGCTGAAATCGCAAAAACAAAATTTACTCTTCATACAAATCGATCAGCTGATCGACCAATTTTAGTATGGAGGGTCCAATTTTTTTTTTGAGAATTGACTATGTGTTCCTTGGGGAAAGTTGTTCAGTATGGTGAGTAGAAGCCCCAGTTAACGGGTCCTACACCAATTTTTTTATACCTGTATACTCGTAAAGCTTGTATTAAGCAATAAAAGATGTCTCGAAAAATATATTTTAAAGTATTTAATACACATAAAAAGGACTCAATTTTACACAATCCTTACAGCTCAATAATTTAAAATTTGTGTAAGTAAACAATGTGAGACTGATGGTGATGTGGCTAAAATTAAGGAGCAAAGCCGTTATTCATGCCAACGAAAATGAATTGCGAACAGCCTTGGAGTGGAATCCCCTGCCGGCGGCGGCGCCTGTGTTCCCCGTTTCGTATAATTTAGGAATCTTCAAGGCGAGAGTGAATAGCCACATTTGAGCTTGCCCGTTATATTCTTGGCAGCATCGTTATTTACCACCAGATGAGGTGTCGCCAAACGTGCTCATTTTTTTAACCGACTTCAAAAAAGGAGGAGGTTTCTGAATTCGACCGTGTATTATATTATTTTTATATGTGTGTTTGCGGATAACCTCGTCGGTTATGAACCGCTCTAGATGATTCTTTTTTTATTGGACAGGAGATATCCCAAGGGAGGTACCATGATAAGAAAACCAGGATCAGATGATGGCAACTCAGAGAAACCGGGGGGAACCTTAGTTTCCTTTTTGAAGTCGGGTTTTTTTGTTCATAAATAAAAAAAAACCTCAAAAATCACTTTACAGCTCTTTTGTCCTAAGCTGGAAGACCATAGACTGTAACTCGGCACGATTCTATACAGGGTGTAACAAAATTCGTATACTTAGATGCCGTTAACTGGGGCTTTGACTTTGGTTCTGCGACTTAAAATCGCAAAGAATTACTTTCATACAAATCGATAAGCTAAACTAAATTTTGCCAAATTTTGTAAATTTTTATATGGATTTTGATTATTTTTTTTGAGAATTGACTATGGGTTCTTTGGGAAAAATTGTTCAGTATGATGAGTAGAACCCCCATTTAACGGTCCCAGACCAATTTTGTTACAACCTGTATAAGCCACATATTGCTTTTAGAAGCTTCCTGCAATCATCAGTGCACCAGCAGCGGCGGGGATCTAATATGCCGATAACCAAATCCGTCGATTCCGCTGTTCTCTCGTGGACCCACTAGTTTATTCCACTGCTGACTTATTAAGTAGGAGGTAATCTCCGGAACTACTAAACCGATTTAAAAAAATATTTTAGTAATATGTAGACTGGAGTTTTTTTTTATTCATAATTTGTAAACCCTTGGCATCATCTCACAACTGCTCGTAGTCCATAAAATAAATCCTCTTTAGTGAATTGGCAATGATAAATTCTGTCGATTCGATGTAACACGATCTAACGATGAAATCTATAATTAGATAGATACATATATAGCACGTTTATTTTGCACTGCAATCACACACATATTATTATATTCGTACATAATAAAAAACAAAACTTAACAAATTAAAAAGAGCAAAAAAATAATACAAAAACATATGTGTGTTGCAGTAGTACTAACATTAATAACAGTTAATCTAATAAAAAAATACGAGTGTGCTTAGTTGATGGTCCTGGAGCACCGCTTTCATATTTAGAGTCTGTGTCACTGCCATAATTTTATTCACCCGGAAATTCACAATAATTTATAAAATTGTTAAAAAACGAAATGAAATTACAAAAAATCACCGTTTGCGTAAAGCTAGCAAACTCGCAAATGAGAGGAAGAGAGAAAAAAATGTGCGCGCACACTGTTCTCTCTTGCTCCTACAGTAATTTACGAAACGTAAATCTCTCTCTTTCTATCTTCACTTACTTATATCTCCCTCTCAACTTCCGTTCGCCTTGCCCGACACTCTCCGTAACGCTCTCGTCCGCATTCACCCAAGCGTGTACAAAAAAGTTTTACTTCAAAAACCTATTTATAAGGCTGCGCGCTCACTGACAAACATAGTACAGAGGCCAGCTGCAGCAGTCAGCATATCAAGCTTTGTAACTTTCTTATGCCGTATGCGTATGGATCTGAATTGCACTACGAGTGTCTAGCTTGATGTGCTGGCCTCTGTACATAGATGACGTTTTGCTCCTACTAATGACGTTTTACCGTAGTAATGTTCCCTACTCTTCGGTTTCACTTTGCGTAAATATCGTTACAAGAACCACCTCCGTGGCGTATGGTTAGTCTATTCGCTTCAAACCAGGAGGTCGCGGGTTCGATTCCCAGCGGGGTCAACTTTGTAAGGCTCGGTTTGGTTGGTGGTAGGCAGTGCAGTGACTTATATATTACTGGCGGTGGTAGGGCATTTTCATAGCCCGCCTGGCTAGCTACCACCATCTTATCTAAGTCTTGCCGCCAAACATCAGTGTTAACAGCATTGATGTGTTGCGGCTTGAAGATGAGATAGCCAGATCCCCATTGCGTTGGGGAATCTTGGTAAGCCTGCTTCCATTTTCGGTATCATGTCACTTAACACCAGGTGAGATGATGCCAAGGGCTTATCAATTGTGAATAATAAAAAATAAAAAAAACATTTTGCTTTAAAACTAACTTACCTTTCAAACTACGGACGTTTTGCTCCTATGGCGTATTAGATAGCGATTCGTTTGGACAACGATGGCATTCAGTATTGACATGTATTGAGAACCATGTGATCTTAATAAAAAAACAAATGCTAGTCGGACTCGTTCAAAGTAAAAACAATAGATATGTATTGTTTTAACTTACGCTGTGACGGACGGACAGACAGATAAACTAGTTATCCTATAATGGTTCCGTTGTACCTTTTGAGGTACGGAACCCTAAAAAAACAGTTTTTTTAAAACAGACAAGTGTGAGTTAAAATCGCGTGGAGAGGGCCCCGTACGTTGAGTGAGAAATTACCTGTTACTTTAAATACCATAGACTTCTTCTGGGTTTTCTTGTAATCTATAGGTAAATAATTACACAGCTATAAAAAAAAAATATTCAATCAATTATCGACTTGTAGTAATAAAATTTATTTTCCCAGTCATGATCAGAGTTCTGCGCAAGAAAACGAGAGCAAATCTGACAAAATCATTGATAGTTTCATGAATTGTGAGCATAAATATATTCAATATCGATCTTATATCTAGGGCAACAAAACCACTATAGACCAGTGTTATTTTTTATATTTTTTTAAATAGATCCAGTAGTTTCAGGACATAAAAGAGAAACGGTAAATTTTTACTTTTTTTCTTAAATAACTCCTAAACTATTTATCATGAAACTATAAAAAAATATACATGGTGGGAAGGAATATATCGACAATTTTAACCAAAGACTCTAATGCCTATTTAGACAAAAAAAGTAATATAAACATGGGCCAGTAAAGCCTAATTTTCGAGATGTTATTTTTTTAAATAATTCACAAGTTCAAAAAATCTCAAGGGTAACACGCCCTAATAATATTCTTCTTAATCTGACGTTTGCTGCCTCAAAGTATCATACTGACGTTGACTTTACTCGTCGTTTATCGTATGTTGTCGGAGTCGTTCGTGAAGTGTGAAGTTTTCTTTTTCACTCTTTAGACTAAGGTTTCGTTCACAAGGGATTACTATCGTTAATTGATTTTTTTGTTCCAGAAATTAAGTAAGTTAATAAGGCAGTTTTAGACCCATGTTGATATAACATTATTTACTCATAATACCACCAGGAATCCATGGTTAAAATCTGTCGGTATACTCCTTCCCACCCTGTATATGTATTTAAGATTCTTACAACCAACCCTTTTATTTGATATGTCACTCGACGTAGTTTGAAAAACTTTTTTTTAGTTTTCTAATTTATCCCCCAAAAGTGGCCCCCATTGTTTAAAATTTATTTATTTACGTTACACACTGAGTACCGAATTTCATCTCAATCGGTCCAGTTGTTTCTGAGCAAAGTGGTTGTGACAGACGGACGGACAGACAGACACGCGAGTGATCCTATAATAGTTCAAGTTTTTCCTTTTGTGGCACGGAGCCCTAAAAATGGTAGGTAAGCTGTTAACTTTAAAGCCGTTCCCTGCCCCTCCGGACTCAAGCACAAAAACCCTGGCCTGTTTTATTGAAGTCTTAAAAGGACGAAGAAATTAAATAAAAGTCAGTAGTCAGTAATTAATAAAAGTTCCGTTGAGTGTTTTAAACCAGGTCACCTCGTATACAGGTGTAACAGGTGTAGGTCCCGTTAACTGCGGCTTCTACTCATTATATACAACTTTTGTTCTATGACTTAGCTGAAATCGCAAAAAAAAACTCATCATACAAATCCCCCAGCTGATCAACCGATTTTTTGCATTTTTGTATGGAGGATCAATATTTTTTTGATAGTTGACTATGTGTTCCTAGGGGAAAGTTGTTTAATATAATGAGTGGAACCCCCAGCGGGACACCAATGGCAGGTTAGAAAATATTTTGGGCTCGCCACCGACCATCCACCGCATTTGCATTTTAGTGCAAAGTAACAATGCAGGTGATTGATTTCCAGTGTAGTTCAATATTGATAAAAAAAAAATATTGGAACAAGAGATTAGTTTTTAGTTGATTTTCCCAATAGTCACCACTAAGTCATAATTATTTGACGGCACGTCATGGCCTCATTAAATACTTCTTTAGAAAAAATTGCACGTTGATCCTAAAGGTTCGCCATCCCTGCTGTATATCTTTCAAAGATCCTCACCGTTGACCCCCTCCTCAGGTCTCCTGCACCTCCTACGCGAGGGGTACGTGCGGCCAGGCCAGAGTCGCGATAAGGCGGAGCCGAGTGAGCACCGCTACAGCGAGAAGAAGGGACGCCACAGCAAGAAACAGAAGAGCGTCAAGTCAAGCAAGAGCAAGCCTAGGAAACGGAAAAAGGTATCTACCTTTTTTTAAATTATTTCACAATTGGTAAGCCCTTGGCATCATCTCACCTGATGGTAAAGTGACGATGATGCCAAGCGAATGCGAATATTATTTCATTGCGTTTTTTTATTTTTTTTTATTAAAAATTTGAGTGCGTTTGACTGCAACTCACCTGATGGTAAGTGATGATGCAGTCGAGTGTTAAAATAAAGTGCTTTACCTAAGCTATTGCAAATCCCAGCAGATATCTTGAACCGTATGGCCTGGCTTGATATGGCCGTTAGGGTAGTCAAGTTATTGAGTGGCGACCACGCACCGGAAAACGTAGTTAAGCAGACCTCCCACTCGGTGGACCGATGACCTGGTGAAGGTCGCGGGAAGCCGCTGGATGTGGGCAGCGCAGAACCGGTCGTCGTGGAAATCCTTGGGGGAGCCCTATGTTCAGCAGTGGACGTCCTTCGGCTGTAAGGACTTCCACAGCGCCCGACCCTGCGCTGTCCGCATGCAGCTGCTTCCCGCGGTCTTCATCAGGTCGCCGGTCCATCGAGTCGACACTCGAGAACTTTACTGTTCCAACGGCTCTTATTAACTTGCAGGCAATAACACCATAATAACTAAATAAAACATAAATTTAAGAAAGAAATTAATTCGAAACGCCAAATACGTTAAAAAACCCGACTTCTATCGCAACCACTTAGTACAAATTTTGCGTTACCCTATTGAATAAAATAAACTGTACGGCAGCCCGCACTAAACTTTCTCGACAATTTAATTTACTAATTTTCTTTTTCATACAAAATTTGAATAAAAAAATGAAGCATGATATTCCCTCCATGAAATAAAATTTGGTCCCAATCGGACTAAAGATTTAGCCTCCAAAGCCACGCATGCCCGACGCATGTACGGAATCGAGATGTTCTGTTTTTCGGTATTTGTCATTGATGTCAAACAAATTTTCACGAAAATTGTCACAACTTTTTTTTTCACGTTCCCAATACGTCCTCTAATAGATTAGGGTAGATTAGAGGACGTATTGGGAACGTGAAAAAAAAAGTTGTGACAATTTTCGTGAAAATTTGTTTGACATCAATGACAAATACCGAAAAACAGAACATCTCGATTCCGTACATGCGTCGGGCATGCGTGGCTTTGGAGGCTAAATCTTTAGTCCGATTGGGACCAAATTTTATTTCATGGAGGGAATATCATGCTTCATTTTTTTATTCAAATTTTGTATGAAAAAGAAAATTAGTAAATTAAATTGTCGAGAAAGTTTAGTGCGGGCTGCCGTACAGTTTATTTTATTCAATAGGGTAACGCAAAATTTGTACTAAGTGGTTGCGATAGAAGTCGGGTTTTTTAACGTATTTGGCGTTTCGAATTAATTTCTTTCTTAAATTTATGTTTTATTTAGTTATTATGGTGTTATTGCCTGCAAGTTAATAAGAGCCGTTGGAACAGTAAAGTTCTCGAGTGTCGACTCGATGGACCGGCGACCTGATGAAGACCGCGGGAAGCAGCTGCATGCGGACAGCGCAGGGTCGGGCGCTGTGGAAGTCCTTACAGCCGAAGGACGTCCACTGCTGAACATAGGGCTCCCCCAAGGATTTCCACGACGACCGGTTCTGCGCTGCCCACATCCAGCGGCTTCCCGCGACCTTCACCAGGTCATCGGTCCACCGAGTGGGAGGTCTGCTTAACTACGTTTTCCGGTGCGTGGTCGCCACTCAATAACTTGACTACCCTAACGGCCATATCAAGCCAGGCCATACGGTTCAAGATATCTGCTGGGATTTGCAATAGCTTAGGTAAAGCACTTTATTTTAACACTCGACTGCATCATCACTTACCATCAGGTGAGTTGCAGTCAAACGCACTCAAATTTTTAATAAAAAAAAATAAAAAAACGCAATGAAATAATATTCGCTTTACATTTTTAATACGTGATTTCACTTTCAAGGTCTTCAATTTAAAAATATATATACTTCCAGCCGGGAAGTGGCTATGTAATTTCATTTCATTACTGGAGAGTAGTAATTTTTTAACTGCCACAATCTTGGCACAGAACACAAACCTCATACAGCCAAGTGACAACACCATAGTCGGATAAATAAAAGATCCTTGGTCTGGGGTTCGCTGGCTGCTTTGTCCAAATTTGGAACGGACCGGCGGCAGCGCGGTGACGGCGAAGCTGTGTTTTAAAAAAGTATATCGGCAGAAAAGCAAAAGTGTGCGTCACGGCATTCGCTACTCTTTTGTCATGGTTTTATTTTTTAAATTAAAAATTTGAGTGCGTTTGGCTGCACCTCACCTGATGGTAAGTGCCGATGCAGCCGAGGATGTAACACGTAAGCTCAAATAGTGCCTATTCACTATCGTCTTGAAGATTCCTAAATTATACGAATCGGGGAATACAGATGCCGGGCAGGGAATTCTACTCCTTGGCCGTTTTAAATAACGAGTGTATTTTCTTAAAATCATTGTTTTAATTTCCTTGCTTTGTTGATGAAAGTATTAACCTAAAAGCCTCGGCCAGAACGGCAATTGCTGGATTCGTATTAATAAAGGCCGAACCGAAGCTCTACTCATCCAGCTATCGCTTACTTTCCCGGCCTCTGCAGTAATGTACACAGGCCAGCACATCAAGCCACACACTTTGGACTTTGTACCGTTCTTATGGCTAATGCGTATGGATCAGAATCGCACTGCGAGTGTATAGCTTGATGTGCTGGCCTCTGTACTATTTTCAATTTTACCTAAAAATATTTTTTGTTTACAGGTTACCTACGATTATTGGCGTTAAAAACTCAGCGTTGCCGCAGACCTGCCGCACTAGGAACCATTAAGGAAGCCGGGAAAAACGCAAGTCTCTTTCATACCTTTACAATCTGACAGAGATAGCGTTTAAGATATACAGTGAAAACTCTTGTCAGATTGCATAGGAATGAAAGAGACTTACTGTTTGCCTGGCAGTCTCACGGGTTAAGATAAGCAAGGTGTGCGCTGTCGCTAAATATACTCACTGTACAACTTATTCTAAGTATCGAATAATGTATCAATAAAACAAGTAAATCAAAATTTCAAGTTCTTTATTGCCATTATTTACACAATAAATATAAACCACGTTTATAACGATTCAACATGTTTACAGATCAAACAAAGTGAAAACATACTTTTAGTATGACACATAGATACTTTATCAGTAACATGAAATAGATAATAGATACTCGTAGCTTCACAAATAACTATCGGACTGACAAGATAATAGTGCAGGGTTATTTTTAAATCACCGACCAAAAAATAAAATAAATACCATTTTCACAAAAAAAATGATATGACTTACATAGTGCAAAGTTGGTTAATCAGCTGATTAATTAGACGATCAATTTTTTTTAAGAATTGACCCCATTGGTCGCTCTAGTTTCAAAAATGCAAAAATGGATATACAAGTTATTTTAAAGTTCACAAAAATGAACTTAGTGGTTTTAAAGACTGGGGCGACCGTAGTTACTATCGATCTTACCGTATGACCAATTCGCTTAAAAATGTCTCGACTTCCCACACTGAGTTGACAACACCTGATCAGTTTAGTATTAATACATTTTTTTAATTTACCACATGCTACAGCTCGCGCCAAACTTTATTTCTGATCTGAACTGTGATACGAGTGCTTACTGCGCCGCGCTGGTATAAACGAGTAGGCATCTTTTACGTCCTACTAACACCTACAATTTGCTACTGCGGCGCGTCTTGCGACCAACTTCAGAGCTGTAATAAAGTTTGGCGCGAGCTGTAGCATGTGGTAAATAAAAAATGTATTAATACTAAACTGATCAGCTGTTGTCAACTCAGTGTGAGAAGTCGAGACATTTTTAAGCGAATTGGACATTAATAATTTTTTTTATTTACCACATGCTACAGCTCGCGCCAAACTTTATTACTGATCTGAACTTCGATACGAGTGCTTACTGCGCCGGTATAACCGAGTAGGTACCTTCACGTCCTACTAACACCTAAAATTTGCTACTGCGACGCGTCTTGCGACCAACTTCAGAGCTGTAATAAAGTTTGGCGCGAGCTGTAGCATGTGGTAAATAAAAAAAAATTAATACTAAACTTATCAGCTGTTGTCAACTCAGTGTGGGAAGACGAGACATTTTTAAGCGAATTGGTCATTAATACTTTTTTTTTATTTACCACATGCTACAGCTCGCGCCAAACTTTATTACTGATCTGAACTTTGATACGAGTGCTTACTGCGTCGGTATAACCGAGTAGGTACCTTTACGTCCTACTAACACCTAAAATTTGCTACTGCGACGCGTCTTAACTTCAGAGCTGTAACAAAGTTTGGCGCGAGCCATACACATGGAGAGAAGTTCAGTTTTAGGATAGGAGCCACAGCCCCCGTTACATTTTGGCCAGGGGATCAAAAATTACTCTGTACAGAATTCTGCTCGAGTAGTTGTCAGTCATGTTGATGTTGCATATTAAAAAATATCAAATTTTGACAACTTTATTCAAAGACACTGCTCCCGCATTCCCATAATGTCTAAAACTTACGAATTATTTCCAACTTACTAATCAACATATCTTTACCCAACCTTTGGCACAGCAAAGGCCATATAACAAAGTTGGTGTGGGCGCCGTCAACCAGGGTTCTAGTCATTATGCTGAACAACAACTGAACAATATGGATATCATTCAAATCAAATTTTTCGAGTCCAATTTTTTTTAATTTGACAATGGTTTCAATGGAAAAGTTAAGTAGAATACCCAATTAATGGGTCGTACGCGATTTTTGTATAGGTAAAGTACGTTCGGGAAATTAGCTGCAGTACACCCGAACGGAGTTCTAGAAATGTGTTGAAGGATAAAACAATTTTACAAAAAGAATAATTAAATATGTAATTTTTTAATTTAGAATTTATCATTAATTTCAATCACTTTCACTGCTGGACGAAGTATCTTCAGAATTGTCGCTTACATTAATAATTAAAGTCTGAACAAGATTCGCACGACCCCGTGCGAGTGTAACGTCGGCGGCGCTGCGATTGAACTCAGGGTGACACCTTGCAACCGTTTGACGCGAGCCGGCAGCGGCGAGCGGCATTTATCAAAGGTGCGGCTAATTCAGCGAACGAACTTTACCCAACCAAAACTGTCCAACAACGCATAATCAAATTAAGAGTGACAACGATAACTAACAATCGGCTAAGAGTTTATTATAATTATGTCGGTAGTTCAAAGTTTATATCATGTCAATTTTAAATAATGATAAGAGTCTCTAAAAGTTTAACGAGGCGGAATAAGCTTAAGTAAAGCCGTTCGGAATTAAGCTTGGCGTTCGCTCCATCGGCCGAACGATAGACTGGCTGTAATTGTGCAAAAACTGTATAAAATTAAGCTTCGCCACTTATAGGTCAACATTAAAGCGTTTTGGCTGAATTAAGCTGATTCTGCATTATAAAATGCTACATAAATATAGTCTTCAAAATTCATCTTTAGCAAGCACAATAATTCAAAAATTACCTAACTTTCTAAGCCTTAAATCATTTATAGACCAAACTTAGGTACTAAGATGAACAAATCGATCTCAAAGATCAATCCAAAAAAATACAAGAAGGACCAATTAGTTTAATTTGAAAAGTTATACCATAAGATATACACGAAAAACTTATTAAAAAAATATGTAGAAAAAAACAAAAATGTGCATTAAAAACACGAGCACACTAATTGTAAAAGTACCTTTAAAATGTAGCACAATAAGATTTTTCAAAGGAAGTGATAAAACCCGCAGTTCAGAATGTAAACTTACTCAAAGACCCGCAGGTCTTCGCTTAGAGGGTATAGTAACTATTAAAATTATGTGGTACGGGAGGCCACAGACGCAGTAACATTGCGCTGAAGTAAGTTCAGACCCTCGGAGTGTGGTTATTTGATTCATTTCCAACTCCTCCCACATTCAGAACAGCCACAGCTGTTTACGTCAAATTCCGTTTGTGTTAGATAGTAATAGTAGGTCATCTTTGATATAAGTACCCTAGTATCATGTATAGTTGTTAATATATAACATAGAAAAAATACTTGTGAATAAAAAAATGGTCGTCTTTGATAAGATAGTTTCTATTTACCAATTTTCTTGCTTAAATGACTTGGCTTCCTACTTTGACACTCGTGAATGACATAAGCGTTGATCTGACACGGGAATCAAACTTTTGACAAATACGCAGACATAAGTCACACCTTGGACACTTCATAAAACGGGCCAGAAATGACATTTCAAAAAATGAATGACGGAACAAACAAAATGGCGGCGAAATCCTATACAATATATATACTTTGCCTATACGTTCGACAAGCAAACTGTAACGAATCTGTGCGACGAGGGGGTGAGGTCGCAATCTAGAGAGCGGCAGGGAGTGTCCTTACTGTATGATAGTACTAATATATAATATATACTTTGCATAAGTCATAATCTGCGTTCCAGACTTACTCTCTGACAACAACCGATCCGTATCTTCGAGTCAAGCGTCAAGTTGACACTGAGCTACTGACACACTCCATTCCTCCGTCGCTCGTCCGTCGTCGTTGTAACTTTTCAAATATCTAAATTAATGGCTATTATAAGCTCTGTCGTCTATCGGATATTTGTATTTGTCATAAGTTTAATTCCGATATCCATTTGTCATGTCAGATCAACGTACTTATATGTTATCAGGTATGCCAACGTGGAAAGCCAAGGCATTTAGGAAATAAAGTTGGTTATAACCTAGAAAATATATTAACACAAACGGAAAATGAGTTTGACTCAGGTTTGACGTAGTTCCAACTATGGCCGTTGCGAACCTAGGTGGAGTCTCAACCACACTCTGATTGGATTCCGATATCCATTTATCGTGTCAGATCAACGTACTTATATGTTATCAGGAGTGCCAACGTGGGAAGCCAAGGCATTTAGGAAAGAAAGTTGGTAATTAAAAATAATTATTACCACCCTACACAAACGGAAGGTCAGTTTGACTCATGTTTGACGTAGTGCCAACTGTGGCCGTTCCGACCCTGGGTGAAGTAACAACCACTCTCTGACTTGATTCCGATATCCATTTATCGTGTCAGATCAACGTAATTATATGTTATCAGGTATGCCAACGAGGAAAGCCAAGGCATTTAGGAAAGAAAGTTGGTAATTAAAAAGAAGAATTATTCCCACCCAACACAAACGGGAAGTCAGTTTGACTCATATTTGACGTGGTGCCAACTGTGTCCGCTCCGGACCTGGGTGGAGTCGGGAAGCAACCAAACAACCACACCCTGACCTTCTGAACTTATCCTTGTCGTGTGCAGCACATGGATGACGTGACGCGACATCTAACGTCTAATTAACACGGTAGGCCATTAAAGCTCTCATCCGACTTGTTTAAATTTTAAAAGAACTAACAGATAGCCGTAGGGGTTGTTAATTTCTCGGGTGGCGACCGCGAACCGAAAGACGCAGCGGAGGCAGGCCTCCTACTTGGTGTACCGACAACCGACCTAGCGAAGGTCGCGAGAAGCCGCTGGATGCGGGCAGCGCAGGACCGGTCGTAGTGGAGATCGTGAACGTCTTTCAACTGATATGATGATGATGATAATGATAATGATGAAAGTAATTTGGTTTTTAAAGTAAAAATTTTATTACATCGTCTCAAATTTTTTCGCCTGTGTGTCTCGTGACGGTCGGTATGATCGTTTCGTCCTCTGTACCGTAGCTCCAAGACGAGAGCTCAGCCATGATCGTTTCGTGCTCTGTAAATGTCTACAATGTGAAAAAAGTTTCACTTTTACCGAGGTTTCATAAAACCACACACTACTTTTTTCAATCACTGGTTATTTTTTATGATATTTTCAAGTTTGTAAGCCGATGGCGTCACAGTTAGTTTAAATAGATGATTAAGTAATGACTTCATATTTCCAGCGGTATCTGGGTCGTCCATCCGGGCGTTTCCCGCTCGGTCGCTTCACATAAGCTTTTTTAACGGCGCGATCCTCAGTAAAAAAAACCTCATCGCCCGCCCTCCAGATAGCCCACTGGCAAGAAGTGGCGACGGCCAGGATCCTCTTCGGGTCGCTGAGCCAGCGCAGTAAGTAATCGGAGTATCTCCAAATGGTTTTTATATTTTCATACCTCATACAAATAAAATTTTGAACAATACCAAAATGCGATAAACCCTTTAAACCCCTGCACTATAACTACGAAGGGGGCAGATGAAACTAAATAGGTGCCATCGACCACCAGCGTGGTAAACGCCACTTAATTAGTGCCAACCGCCACTCCGGTGGCAAGCTCCGAAGGGGGCAGATGGGAATAAACGGTGCCATCGACCACCGGGGTGGTAAACGCCACCTAATTAGTGCCAACCGCTACCCCGGTGGCAAGCTCCGAAGGAGGCAGATGGGAATAAACGAATTACTCGTTTCATTTCTTGCCGATTGCAGTTAATTTATTGTTAGCTTACTGTGCTACATTTCACACCTAATTATTACAATAACTTTGTGCACAGCCTAGCACGAATTCCGAAGCACATCATATTATTGCATCCTGACAATTTAAAATTACCGCAACTTACGTACAGTATAGCTATAGACAATTTTAAAAACTGGTAACAAGCTTTAAAAAGAGCTAATAACGCATTTTCCTTTGTGCGGGTTAAAATTAATGTAAATGAGAAATAATTGAAGAAATCTTTCGAATTTCGATTTCATATACACGGTTATCCGACGCTCTTACTGTGAAGGAAAACATCGTGAGGAAACCTGCACATGCCTGCAAATAAACTCGAAGGTTGTGTGAGAAGTCGACCAACCCGCATTGGGCCCTCGTGGTCGACTAAAGCCCGATCGCCCTAATTATTCTCAAGGGTCGAGCCTTTCGGTGAGGACGTACATGAGCTGATATGATGTATCACTGAAAGAATATCTGTAATATAATTAATTTTACTTACACTTAAGTCATAATAATTTAAAAATGACCTCAAAAGTTTATACATTATGATTATCCACAGACAACTGAAACATTTAAAAAATATGATGATTCATATTTGCAAAAGGTTTTGGCGCGAACTTGTATCATTGTATATTTTTTTTAGACTTAAAAGCACACTTGGATTAATCTCCTTGCAGTTAACTCTTTTATGTAATTTTGATGCATTAATCTATTTATGTTTTTTTTTATTCATTTTGCACTCCTTATTATGTACCCAAAGTCGGTCAAATAAATATATTTGACTGACTTTGGGTGTTTTATAGTGCCAGGTATATTTCTTTAGTAAGCGGCTGCACATTATACATCATCATCATCATCATATCAGCTCATATGCGTCCCCACCGAGGGGCTCGAGCCTACCCTGAATTAGGGCGCGATCTGGCTTTAGTCGACCACGCGGGCCCAGTGCGGGTTGGTCGACTTAACATACAACCTGCGAGTTTCTTTGCAGGCGTGTGCAGGTTTCCTCACGATGTTTTCCTTCACCGTAAGAGCGTCGGATAAACGTACATATGAAATCGAAATTTGAAATCACATTGGTACGTGGCAGGATTCGAACCACGACCTCCCGGACAGGAGGCGGCGGCCCTACCGTTACGCCACCGACAATTATACATGTACATTTTATGTACCTTATAGATTATAGCCAGTTCCCCATTGCGTTGGGGAATGTTGTTAAGCCCGCTTCCATCTTCGGCATCATCGTCACTTACCATCAGGTCAGACGATGCCAAGGGCTTACCAATTGTGAATAATAATAAATATACATATATGACAGGTATATACCGAACATATATCCAGAATATATCTCTTTTTTTTAAATAGGTACTGCATGAATGAAGATAAAATAGTTCAATCATTTCAGTTCAATTCCCAAGGGTGCCAACGTAGAAGAGAGTTATTAGGGCACTTGATGCCCTAAACACACACTACGGACACATTTTATTAGGGCACTTGGTGCACAAGAAGTGAAAACTATTATCTCATCAAATTGCTTTCCATTCACAAAATCGATGCAACTTTTAGACGTCTTGCTAGTAGCATACACAAAAGAAAATGCGTTTAGCTCTCAAATCTACAAATTACACAGCCCGCGTCTTATCTATAATTTTATTATAACTCTAGACAGAAGACGATAGCTAATTACTTAGATTTACAGGAACGACGCCGCTCTGTGGGTATTAATGGTATCACCACAATAAGGTCCAATAATTGGGTTAATTTTTGCATTAACAAAACAAGATCTCATTACCAAGGCGGTTGCAAATTACTTTAATCTGTTGATAATTTTCTATCAAGATAATTATAAGAATTGGACCTTAGTGTGGACCAAGCTTAATACATCAGAAATGCACGTAATATAACATCTTCAAAATACTTATGCAAGAATTTGAAATCGACTAACTACGAAACACGTAACTTAAATACAGCAAATGTCTGATTAAATAGTGATTTGTGTACTTATAGACTTATATTTTTAAATTCTCAGATAAACGTAACAATTTTCTTCAGGTTTTCATTCGATCAGGTATCTTTCTACAATTTCATTAATATTTTTAAAACTATGATAGTTATATGATAAGTTATCAATCGCACAACTTCTACGAGCAGAAAAATAAAATGTACACAAACTTGTACATATATATTTTAATTACTCGATATACTTGCCAATAAGCTCGACTGTGCTCGAGTTTCCATATAACGAAATTTAGTTTTAATTTGCAAATGATCAGATTCAATCAACCTGTCTTAGTATATTTTTTAGGGACAAAGGTCGCCTCCTGGTCCCAAACTGGGATTCCTTGTACTATGGGAACCAGAGACTTAAGAGACTGATATACATCCTTATATACGTTTAAATAGATACACATATAGATATTGAACGCCCAGAATCAGAGAAAACAATCCTGTTCGACACAGGAATGATTGCCCTAGGTGGATCAACGTACTTAATATACATTTAAATACATACATATTATATAAGGTCTAACAAAATTAGCTGAAACTATTTTGACTGGTGCTTCTACCAATGAAACTGAACAACTTTCCCTACGGAACCCATAGTCAAATCTCAAAAAAAAAATTAACTTCCCATACTAAGTTGGCTGATCAGCTGATCGAGTTAGTATGGAAGAGTCAATTTTTTTTTTGCGATTTGACTATGGGTTCCATGGGGAAAGTTGTTCAATTTCATGGGTAGAAGCACCAGTTAAAATAGTTTCAGCTAATTTTGTTACACCTTATATAAGGATAAGGCGATAAGCGATAAGGCCGGCTTTGCACTGTAAATATTTAAATTAAGTTTCTGTAATGCTTTTTCTGGTATGCCATAAAGGATATTTATTATTATTATAGATATTGAACGCCCATACACAGAGCAGTTAAACCTGCTCGTCACAAGAATGGTTGCCCTGGGTGGGCATCGAACCCGCGAGCAGGCAGGACCGCTGCCACTGGACCAATGGGTCTGTATTTAAACGGAAATTCGTTTGTATGGAAACTCTTCACATATTCGTACACCTCCAATGGCGATAAAGTGCGTCTCGTAAATAGAAAACATTTTGCTAAGTCTACTACCTTTGCCCCACGTTAATTCATATGTGGGCAGATCCAGGAACAGGAATTTATCCTGAAACCAAATAAAATAATAAATATATCATCTTTTTTTTTTTTTTTTTTATTAACAATTGGTTAGCCCTTGACAACATCTCACCTGGTGGTAAGTGATGACGTTGCCGAAGATGGAAGCGGGCATACCAAGATTCCCCAACGCAATGGGGAACTGGCTATCTTATCTTCATGCCGGAACACACCAATGATATCAACATTGATATTTGGCGGCAAGACTTAGATAAGATGGTGGTAGCTAGCCAGGCGGGCTTAGAAAATGCCCTACCACCAACCAAACCGAGTCTTACAATTGACCCCGCCGGGAATCGAACCCGCGACCTCCTGTGTAATGCCAGTGAACTTTGCCTCTGAGCTACGGAGGTGGTTAAAAATATCAGCTCATATAGGTTCCCACCGAGGGGCTCGAGGCTACCCTGAATTAGGGCGAATATCCTTACTATAATATTATAAATGTGAAAATGTGTTTGTTTATTTGTTTGTTACCTTTTCACGCTTCAACGCCTTGACCAATCCTAATAAAATTTGGCATGCAGGTAGCCTGTGTCACAAGGAAAGACATAAGCTACTTTTTATCCCGTGAAAATAGCATAACCCGATGCAATTCCCGAGGGAACTGAAAATATACTCTTTTTTGGTTAATTTCTTTAACATCGCAACCGAACAATGGATTGTGTGATTGTTTGTACCGAGATGGTTGAGGGGGTGGGAAATAACACGATTTACTAATAAGCATATCCTGACATAGTTCCCGAGGGATCTGGAGAAAATTCATGTCCACATTCGCGAACCGCTTGCCGCTCGCGTACCGCGCTCCCTCTAAGTCAGTCACAAAAACGATGTCCACGCGGGCGAAGCCGCGGGCAAAAGCTAGTATATAATAATAATAAATATTTAGGGACAAATCACACACGGTCATGCGGTCCCAAACTAGGATTACCTATACTATGTTAACAAAAAACAGATGAAATCCTTACTAATATTATAAATGTGTTTGTTTGTTTGTTACCTTTTCACGCTTCAACGCCTTGACCAACCTTTATGAAATTTGGCATGCAGGTAGCCTGTGACACGGGGAAGGACATAGGCTACTTTTTATCCCGGGAAAATAGCATAATCTGATGCAGTTCCTGAGGGAACTAAAAAAATACTCGTTTGTTGTGATTTTTTGCAAAGAAATGGTTGAGTAGGTGGGAAATGACATAATTTACTAATCACCCCTAAATACAGTCATAAAAACGATGTCCACGCAGGCGAAGCCGCGCGAAAAAGCTAGTAATATATATTTTTTAAATATGGAACTCCAGCTCCATTAAAATTTTTGGAATCCTTTCTACAAGACCGTTTGTGTACATAATGAATAAAATAAAAAACAATAAAAACAGTCAAAATGGATGAATGTATAAAATAACACAAAAAAGTCATGCAGCATGCTTTTAGAATTTCTAACAAACTTACTCTCTTACATTTTATTATCTCTTTGCATTTCTTTGGAAACGTCTATTAAAATCACTTGTAAAATTTACAAACATATCCACGCTCAAATTGGAGCAGTTTAATTTCCACTAAATTTTGTATACACAAAATCATAGGCAAATAAAGACATTTCATTTTATTTTGATTACTGGTGAAAGAAAGAAAGAAAGAAAGAGAAAGAAAAGGCGAAAGAGGCACAGTGTAGGATCCATTCAGTGGTCCAACGCCTTGGATGTTTGTGTGAACGCCGACTTCACTAGCCACTGATAACGAACAGCAGCATACCAGTACCAGCGGACAGTGTGTCCCGACTCTGAACAACGGTGAATATGGAATTTGAGGATCGACCCCCGCATTATTAGACGTCTACGTGGACGACTGTATCGATTCTGGAATGCGCCAGAAGGAGGATTATAATAAAAATAAAATCATTTATTTCTCACCACAAAGCAACAAATTATACACAAGTAAAAGGAGCAATTATAAGGTCAAAACAACAGTTGTTTGTGGGAGACTGGTGCCTAAGCTAAGATAAAAATATCTTGTGTATAGATTATGTTTTCCGAGTGTGTGTATGTATGTACATTTCTTTGGTACACTCTGAAACCTAAATGGCTTGATGGATTTTGGAGTGCAAGGTGTCGCTAAATTCGTCTAGATGCCGTGAGTGACGTAAGATACATTTTACCCGGCCGGTCAAAAAATGTGGGTTATAATGTTTTATGCAGTGGGATTTTTAATTCGTTGATTTTTTTTTCGTTGATGGTAAGTGGCGATGATGCCAAAGATGGAAGCGGGCTTACCAAGATTCCCCAATGCAATGGGGAACTGGCTATCTTATCTTCAAGCTGAAACACATCAATGCTGTTGACATTGATGTTTGGCGGCAGCTAGCCAGGCGGCCATAGAAAGTGCCCTTCCTTCCACCAACCAAACCGAGTTTTACAAAGTTAGAATCCGCCGGGAATCAAACCCGCAACCTCTTTATATGAAGCTAATGGAGTTAATCGCTACACCACGGAGGCGGTTGCGGTTCTATGATAGTGATAGTGATTCGCTTCAATTGATATGGGAGAACACTAGATCTGGCTAATGTACAAAACGGTAGATGGCGACTTGTAGTCTATTCCTATGCACAAACTACAGGCGACATCTGTGTTAAATAAAATAAATTTATAATATTTATTCCTGTTTCGGAGGAAAAACACTTAAACTAAGACAATAAGCAAATACATATCCAGTAACGAACAAACAGACGAATAAACGGTACACCTGTATTATGAGCATATTCACAAAATCTTTACCCATACAAACTTAAAATTACTAATTCTTGAAAATGGATGGGCCGATTAATATGTAACTTTATACACGACACATAATCAAAAATTCTAGGTTGAGGAAAGATTACATTTTCAAAAAATATTGTTGTCATTTGTGATTTAAGACAATCATAGTAATCTTAAACTCGCTAATCTTTTTTGAAATAAATTGTTTCAAAAATGTAATGTGTATAAAGTTTCATTAGAATCAGCCCATCCATAGACATCCACAGCTGGACAAAGGATCCCCCAAGAATTTCCACAACAACCTGTCCTGCGCCGCCCGCATCCAATCCAGCGGCTTCCCGCAACTTAAACCAGGTCGTCGGTCATCCATTTTCAAGAAGTAGTAATTTTAAGTTTGTATGGGATACGATTTTATGAATACGCTCTTAATTCAATTCAATATATTTATTCAAAATAGGTGCAAATTGCACTCTTTGATAGTCATAAAATAATAATAACAATGTAATTTGTGAAGAATCAAGAAATAAACAATAATTAGTTAATAACGTCAAAATTAAATCCTTGATATAAACCAGATTATGTCATTAGAACATGAAAACAATATGACACGAAAAGTTATACATAAAAATCATTGAATGCATTTAACAAGAGTAGGCCAGTTCACACGGACAGCGCCCTTAAATATAAGTGTAGGTACTTACTCGGTCTAGTCGAGCTCTATCCTGAGGTTGGGCACGGCGTTGCCGCAAGCCAGCTTGGACTCCTTGAGCCGCGCGAGGGAGAGCCGCAGGTCGTCCATGGTGATGGGACGGATCGCGTCCACGTACTCGTCGTCTGAGGTGTCGCCTTCTTTGGGATTCTCCTGGGGAAGGTTCAAGGTAAAAATACAGCATCACCAAAGTATGATACAGGTTGTAACAAAATTGGTGTAGGTCCCGTTGACTGGGGCTTCTACTCATCAAACTGAACAACTTTCGATCTACAAGTTTGCTGAAATCGCAAAAAAAAATATTTGAACTCATACAAAACAATCAGCTGATTGACCAATTTTGTGCATTTTGTATGGAGCGCCATTTTTTTTAAATTTACTGGGTTTCTTCGGGAAAGTTTCAGTATGATGAGTAGAAGCCCCAGTTAACGGGTCCTACACAATATTTTTTACACCTTGTATAATAGGTAGTACTAACATACAGTATGGCCACTCCCTGCTGCTCTCTAGATTCTGACTCCCCCCCCCCCCCTCCCCCTGCATTGAATGAAAGAGATTGAGATTGGAACTAGTTAAGTTCATAAACGTAAAGGATTTCGTCGTAAATTTGTTTGTTTCCTTATTTTTTTTAGAAATATCATTTCTCGCCCGTTGTTTGAAACCTCCGGGGTGAAGGGCCGACATAGTTCGTGCAAGTATACCCCGAGTAAGCCTTCTGTGCATTGAGCTAGCCGCTTGAAGTTACTCTTCATGTAAATGTGTATGTGCACTTACAGTGTTATTCTGTTCCTTGCTGATCTGTTCGCGCACCATGTCCCGCACGCGATACACAGAGGCCTGCCGACGTAGTTCGTGCAAATCTGACCCCGAGAAGCCTTTTGTGCATTGAACTAGCGGCTTGCAGTTACTATACATGTAAATGTCTATGTGCACTCACAGTGTTATTCTGTTCCTTGCTGATCTGTTCGCGCGCCATGTCCCGCACGCGGTACACAGCGGCCTGCCGACATAGTTCGTGCAGATCTGACCCCGAGAATCCTTCTGTGCATTGAGCTAGCCGCTTGAAGTCGATCTGTAGGCAAACAAGCAAAGTTTGTATCAAATCCATCTATTTGCTGCGAATGATTAGTGTCTGTAGCCTACTTGAGACTTCAAGGCCGCTAAAAAAATAAGTCAAAATAAACTTAAAATTATTATTTTTATCGTAAGAGCGTCGGATAAACGTACATATGAAATCGAAATTCGAAAACACATTGGTACGTGGCAGGATTTGAACCACGACCTCCCGGACAGGAGGTAGCGCCTTGCCATTGCACTTACGGTGAAGGACAACATCGTGAGGAAACCTGCACACGCCTGCGAAGAAACTCGAAGGTTGTGTGCATTACGGTATTTTGCAAGTTTTTGAAAACTATAACACTTTAAACTTTCACAATTATTCATAATTTCAAATTGAAAGCGGGTCTTCACGTGATTTTATATAACATATGATTGATGTTGTTTTTACCCTTTTTTACCTCAACGTTTCGACTATGCTTCGATAGCCGTGGTCGCGAGTAGACTGAAGCCGCGGTGTCATCGCCGCCGGCGCATCGTAGGAACACCTCCATCTACCCTCACTTCATTTTGTGAAGGGTTAGGTTACCATATGTTATATAAAGTCACGTCAAGTTCCGCTTTCAATTTGTCAATTTTGAAAACTGTTTTAATTTGAAGATTGGAACGAAATGTTTAACAGATAAATAAAAATAAAATTATTTGTGTCCATTTTCTCAATGAAAAGCATTAAAATCAAATTTATTTTAACGATAATGTATGAATTTACCGCCAGAACGCTCTGTACGATAATGTCTAGCGCATGGACGTTATCTTTGTGTAAACAATTTTGAAATTGTAATCTGTGCACGATCTGTGATTTGATTTCACCTAAATCAAAGTGATCCTCGCAAAAATATAACACAGATGTAGTTGATAGATAACAGCAACGTCTTTCCTTTTTGTGAGTTATAACTATTTTTGGCGTATTTCTGATGGAAACGGCACCGGCATCTTGTACAGGATGTGTAAATGTCAATGTCAGTGAGTGTCCTAGAGGTGGTCCCAAATGAAATGCAATGGTCTTGTCAGATGGATCTCTAATTGAACACTAATTTAAAAAATAATAAAATTATGCTAGGTCGTCAATGCACTCTAAACTGGGTCGCGGGCAAAGTCTACTGTAGAAGCGCGACTGCTTCCAAATCTTAGCAAAATTATTTAAAAATAAATTACATTATTATTATTATAACAGCTCATATACGTCCCCACCGAGGGGCTCGAGCCTACCCTGAATCAGAGCGATTAGGCCTTAATCGACCACGCGGGCCCAGTGCGGGTTGGTCGACTTCACACACAACCTTCGAGTTTCTTCGCAGGCGTGTGCAGATTTCCTCACGATGTTTTCCTTCACCGTTAAAGCAATCGGTAAGTCGTATGTACGTAAGTAACTGGGTCGCGGGCAAAGTTTACTAGCGCGACTGCTTCCAAATCTTAGCAAAATTATTTAAAAATAAATTACATGTACGTATGTAAATCGTACAGGTACAAATACTTTGTATGGCGCTGTTTTAGATGTATTTGTGTTACTCCATAAATACCACTTTCTATTTGATTTGAAACACGAAAAGACCTCAAAATTAAAAATTTGATTTACTTGTTTACAACTACACCAGGGAACTTCTTTTACTCACTTAGTTACTTAGTTTTGCTATTTGACGTTAGATGGCGCCACAAGCAATTGAGATTTTTCTCTACCTCAAAAATACAACTTTTATTGTTTCATAAAATTTTAAACTCATAACTTGTTACGTATTTACAATATTAAGTAATCATAGGGAAATAAATTGATTAAATGCAACTTGACTTGCCCGCGCAAATAGCCACTTCAGCGTAGTTGTTTTCCGGTTACGGTATAGTCCATTACCGTTAGATGGCGCTAGATATATTTTAACTGACACAGAAATGACGTCACGCGGTAGACATCATCGTACGGAGTGTTCTGGTGGTAAATTCAAAATCATTAAAATTGATTTTAATCGCTTTTAATTGAGAAAATAGACATAAACAATTTAATTTTTATTTTTATTTTGAATATTTCGTTCCAATTTTCAACTTTTTTTTAAATGTGGAAAATAAAAAGACAATTTATTATGGTATCATTTGATGCAGGAATGTTGCAGATATTCGCATCCGTATCCGCATTAACCATACGCATCTGCAATAATTAATAGGGAGCTTATTAATTAATGCGGATACTGTGCAAGTCACGACAAGAAATTGTGGACGGCACCAGAGTAACAAACGGCGCGGCGACATGATTACATTTAATGTACCTGTTTTTAAATTTTATTGCTAAAAGGTTGATTTAACCCGCGGGTAGTCGCGCATGGGTCGAAGGGGCCCAGCGCCTTATTTCTTCTTCCATAACTTTTGAAATATTGGTTACAACGCAAGCTCATGCTCACTACCTTTAAGCTACTGTATAGGCTACCCGCACACCTCGCCTCATCAAGTTCGCGCGCGGCGCTTGGACAGCACGGACGTATAAGTAAGTATAGGTTGTTGTTGTCACGCATTTTAGCACATATCTCTTTTCTTTTGTGATAAAGATTAAAATCGTTACCTAAATACATAAATATTAGTGATCTCAATAATGTTTTATTTACTCTCTTTCTATTCAATTTATAAAAAAATCTATAAATTTCTTTATTTATAGAAAAACAACACATTTAACTTTTGGGTCTTTTAGACCCTCATGCGACTGACCATGTCCCAAAATGAGACGCATTTAGCACACATATCTTTTTTATTGTGATATAGATCAAAATTGTTACCTAAATACATTAATATCTGTGATCTCAATATTGTTTTATTACCCTCCTTCTATATAATTTAATAAAATATAATATTCTTTATTTATATAAAAAACACATTTACCTTTTGGGTCTTTAAGACCCTGTGCGACTACTTATATCATAAAATGAGGCGCGAGTTCCGGCGGGTTAATGAAGAATATAAAACCAGCCAAGTGCGAGTCGGACTCGGGTGGTGATGGTGAACTTACGTCTACGGCGACAGGCTCGTTCTTGAGTATGAGCTGCAAGATCCTCTCTCTTTGCGCTTCGTTCGGCATGGGCACGTGGAAGGTGGCCGGCATACGCCTCTGGATAGCTTTGTCTAAATCCTGAGGTCGGTTTGTCGCACCTTAAATGACGAAACCGAATAAATTATACAATAAAAATTAAAAAACCGGCCAAGTGCGAGACGGACACGCGCACGGAGGGTTCCGTACCATTATCTATAAAAATCACGTTTGTTGTATGGAAGCCCCCCTTAAATATTAATTTTATTTTAATTTAATTATTTAATTTTAAAGTGAATATATTACTAAATATTCTGTGAACATTTCAAGCGTCTACTTGTTGCCGTTATCAATATCGAGCATAAACGAGTAAAAAAAACCACGTTTATTGTATGGGAACCCCCTTTAATATTTATTTTATTCTATTTTTTTGTATTTGTTGTTATAGCGGCAACAGAAATACATCATCTGTGAAAATTTCAACTGTCTAGCTATCACGGTTTATGAAAATACAGCCTGGTGACAGACGGACCGACGGAAAGACAGACAGACGGACAGCGAAGTCTTAGTAATAGGGTCCCGTTTTTACCCTTTGGGTACGGAACCCTAATAAAGAACTGACTGCACAGACATTAACTCTCTTTTTTGGGAAGTAGGGGAAAATGTATCCTATGTTACTCACGGAATCAAACTAATCAACGATACCCCGCACTATAAAATTCATCAAGCCGTTTAGAAGATATCGTGGAATAAACATAGATACAAACATACGTACATAAGATCTGAAAACAATACATTATTTCTTGTGGGCAGTCGTGTATAAACCAAACTGTGGCCAAATCGGAACAAACCTTCAGGTCGTACATACTTAGCGGTGTCAAAGTATATAATAGTACTAAGATACAGTATGGACACCCCCTTCCGCTCTCTAGATTGCGACCTCACCCCCTCGTTACCCAGGTTGATTCAGATTGGTTACAGTTTGGTTCCGAACGTATGGGATTTCGCCGTGATTTTGTTTGCTTCGTCATTTGTTTTTAGAAATGTCGTTTTCACGACCGTTCGTATGCAGTATCCGGGGTGTGACTACGCTGTGCATGATTTCTCGCTAAGCCTTTACCGTCTGGTATAGTCGGTCGGGCATACACAAATCAAAAATTAACATTATACTTACTTAGTCATCATATCAGCTCATATACGTCCCCACCGAGTGGCTCAAGCCTACCCTGAATTAGGGCGATTGGGCTACTTACTTAGTAACAAAGAATAAAGATATGTATATCAGATTTGATGAATAAATTACAAATAATTTGGGTTTGTATAGGAACGTACCTTACTGGGATTTTTCCTGCAATAATTAACTACCCAGTGCAGTAGGCCTTATTAATTTCTAGTTATTCACAAAGTTTCATTAAATTCGTCACAGCCATTTTTGAGAAAAAGTAACAAACATTCTGGATTTGGAAGGGAGGTATCCTAAGTATTCCTATTTTTCTTGGAATAACAAACTACCGCTTGCTGTAAGCCATGTAAAGTTATAGTAACATACTGAGTTTCACCAAAATAGTTTGAGTCATTTTTGAGTAAAAAAAATAAGTTTAATGTTTTTTTTACTATGGTGGCCACCCTAAAAATCAAGATAGGGAAAATTTGAAGATATAAAAAGAATATTGCCCTAACCCAAATCCGTCTAGTAGTTTGGGAAGTAGAGCACCGGACGAACGCACAGACACACACATACATGTATTTTTTTTTAGAATATTACTCTAAGACAATCCGTCCTCATCAAAATCTCAGTCTTTGTTTATTTCTACGATTATCATCACTGTCTAAAATAGTCTATATTTTATTAAATAGTAATTACTAATACATGTTTTCAGTCCAAATTTTAAACCAAGTCGGTAACAAAGCGCTCCTTGGCCGTTTTATCGGCGTACGCTGCCCAAATGGTTTGAGAATCTGCAAACGATCTACTACGACGACGAGGTGACGGGGTGACGAGGGGGTGAGGTCGGAATCTAGAGAGCGGCAGGGAGTGTCCAATTGTCCATACTGTATGTTAGTACTAATATACATAATTTGGAGAATGACAAATTGAAAGCGGGACTTAACGTGATTTAATATAACACTAGTGGATGCCCGCAGCTTCGCCAGCGCAGATCCCGATTTTTGCGGTTCCCGTGGGAATTTCCCAAAATTCAAATTCAAATAACTCTTTATTGTACATCAAAATACAAAATACATATGCAAAATTTTAATTAAAACTAAGAGACGTACAATTTAGGCGGTCTTATCGCTGAAAGCGATTTCTACCAGACAACCTAGATTCTAGAAAATTCTTAGCGGATGCCTACGTCATAACATCTACCTGCATGCTAAATTTCAGCCCGATCCGTCCAGTGGTTTGGGCTGTGCGTTGATAGATCACTATGTCAGTCAGTCAGTCAGTCACCTTTGAGTTATATATATTTAATAGATAGATATGAGCAGGTAATGATGTTGTTTTTACCTCAACGTTTCGACTATGCTTCGATAGCCGTGGTCGCCAGTAGACTGGAGCCGCTTTCAATTTGTCATTATGAATAATCGTGAAACTTTAAAGTGTTACACTTCAGCGTAGTTGTACAATTTATTTTATTTTGAGGTATGAAACCTTACAAGTGTCTATTACACAGTTTCAAGGCCACATTATTTACTTTTAAGCAAAACCCTGATTATTTATCTTACATGTAGTATTAACCGACCAGAAACTATCTGGCGCCAAGAAACTATCTGGCGCCAAGAAACTATTTGGCGCCATCTGTTTTTACCCGACAGAGGGTTATGTTTTTGGAGTGTATGTATATTTATTTAATTCTTTAGCACGCTCTGTAGCCTAAGTGTCGTGAGATTCATCTTGATCCCACATAAAAGAGGTTATTTCTTTCCTTGGCACGCTCTATAGCCTAAACGGCTTGAACGATTTTGAAGAGCGAGGTGTCATTAGATTCGTTTTAATCCCGTGAGTGACAAAGAATAAATTTTTTGCCCACTGGCCAAAAGAGAGAGGTTAAGTTTTTGTGCAGTCGGGTGCTTAATTTTTATTAATTCCTAAAGTTATTATTTTAAGACGATGTTTAAGACTACGATTCTCAGTTTGGAGGTTAGCGATCTATTACGACCAAGAATTTTACTTTCGCCATAATCAGTCAGTACAGGAAATCCTAGTTTGGGGCCAGATGATATGTCTCTGAATAATTATTTGTATATTCGTTAGATATTCCTTGCTTACCCATGATGATGACAGTGCATGTGGGGTCAGTGATGAGGCCGTCCCACAGCGACATGAACTGGGTTTTCATCATCGCCGTCGCCTCGTGGTCGTGCTGCGTGCGTGTGCGCAGAAACGACTCGATCTCGTCTGTCAAATTATACTATTTGATATAATACTAAATGAGGAGATCCGTAGAAGGACCAAGGTAACCGACATAGATCACCGGCACATAGCTCGAAGAATAGATGGTCGTTGGGACAGTGAAGTTCTTGAGTGATTACCGCGCATCGGAAGACGTAGCGTAGGCAGGACTCCTACTCGGTGGACCGACGACCTGGTGAAGGTCGCGGGATGCACTGGATGTGGGTAGCGAAGGAGCAGTCGTAGTTGAAATCCTTAGAATAATTTAATAATTAAGGAAGGTGAAGGTCGCAGGAAGCCGTTGGATGCGGGCAGCGCAGAACCGGTCGTCGTGGAGATCCTTGGGGGAGGCCTATGTCCAGCAGTGGACTTCCTTCGGCTGATATGAATGAATGAATTTAATAATTATCCCCCCTTTCCCATTGCTTGCAACCAACTCCCCAGAGTTCGTGTACACGGAGGCAGAATGCCCGAAGTTCGAATCATGATACGTCTATAAGCAAAAGACAATCCATCAAACACGCACTAAACGACACTCCGTAACACGCCTTGTATGGACATAAACAAGAAATAGACTCAACGTGTCGTTTCACACATATAACGCTAGCTTAGGAGGAGCTACTGGAACTAGACAGTCAACATTATGTCATCGTGTTCTCAAAGAAAAGGATGCCTTTGTTCAGCAGTGGATGTATAGGGCTGAAACGATAATGATTTGATCTGAGGAACAATATGACTTACCTATGAACACTATGCAAGGCTGCAGTTTGACCGCCAAACTGAACACGGCGGCGGCTAGTTTCTGCGTCTCGCCGTACCATTTGTCAGTAAGCAGTGATACGTCCAGATTTATGAATGACATGTTCGCTTCCTTGGCCGTCGCCTTCGCTATTAGGGTTTTGCCGCATCCTGGGGACACAAATGATGCATTTGGTTAAACTATTACAGGTAGGCCTTAACCCTTTCACGAGCAACGCAGCTACGGCAAGCAATAGAATACTGAACTTTATTCGAGGTTAATACAGATTAATATTGACACAGAATTCCTGGCAAACATATTACCAATGCTCGTGAAAGGGTTAAATGTGTTCGTGGTTCGACATGAAATTTAAAAAAAAATATTTTTTTTAACCAAAATTGATAAACCCTTGGCATCATCTTACCTGATGGTAAGTGACGATAAAGCCGAAAATGGAAGCAGGCTTACCAATATTCCCCAACGCAATGGCGGAATTGGCTATCTTATCTTCATGCCGGAACACATTAAAGCTGTTTACATTGATGTTAGGCGACAAGATTTAGATAAGATGGTGGTAGCTAGCCCGGACGGCTTAGAAAATGCCAAACCAAGTCTCACAAAGTCAGACCCCGCCGGGAACCAAACCCGCGACCTCTAATGAACTGACCATTACACCACAGAAGCGATTAAAAAAAATGTACTTTATAAAAATAGAAAGCCTGGAATTTTCGTTGAGTAAGTACTTAAAAATAAAATTGTCTAAATGATGGCCGTCACTTTTTAGGCATTATCAAAACTGAACCTTCTGAAAAACTCGTATTCTGACTGGAAATTTCTGTCATTTTTAGAGTTCCGTAGACCCAGAGGGTGACTAACGGGCAAGCCTCCGCTGTCTGTCTGTCGGTTAGATAGATACATATATTACACCTGATACCAATACACTCTTTTTAACCCCCAGCAGCCGTAGCATGAGGTCATAGACATGTGTCGCGCGCAACGAGAGAAAATTATCTCTTTCTACGGGCTTTTGTCGCGTGTGCGAGCATGCCGTTACAGGTAGAGAGTGTGTAGAGTGAAAAGTCGCGGCGACATAGCAGTTTGATAGGCGGCAAATCTGTTTATGATTCTATTATTATTTTGTTTTGTTGTTCGCAAATTGCTTGGTTTGTATTTCCAAAAAGAGACCGAAATGTGAAAATTTGCCTGATTAAGTAATAATTTGACACAAAAACAACTGTTATCGTTTGTGAGGTGGGCAAACGTAGTGATTATATGCTCTTTGGAGGTGAGGGGACTGTCTAGCTCCATTGGTTTCCGTGCAAGTTTCTGAGACTAAAGCAAAGGAAAATATAAGGAAAACGTAAGTACCTAATTTGTTATTAATTTTAATATATTTTTTTTAATTTAATAATTTTTTATATGATAAAACAATAATAAAACACAAAAAATCTATAAACAGTCGCTAGAAGTTTGTCGACACCTCAAGGGGGTGCCGACATATATGTCTTCAATCAAACGTCAAAATAAGCCTATTCCGGTGCGTTCACGCTCGGCACGAGATAAAAATCTCTACAAATGACAGATGAGAGCGAGACCAGTCTTATCTCGCGAGGGCCATGCTCAGTGTCGAGATACAACCGTTTTGTCGCGCTTCGAAGTCTACTTTTGACATTATTGGGTAGACAAAATGGCAGGTCCCCTTTTTTTTTTATTTAAAAATTTGAGTGCGTCCCCATACAAAAAAGGCGTTTCTTATAGTTATTTTTAAAGGTATTTTTGGTTTACATCTATCGTAAAAACGGTAATACATACAAGCGTGAAACTTGGTGTGAATCCTGAAGTGAAACATAATTGAAATAATAAAAACCGGCTCAGTGTGAGTCGTACTCACGTTAAGGAGTCCGAATTTAATGAAAAAGCCGTTTTCTGTCGCTTGCGTTTCATGTCACAACGGAGCAACAGAACAACGTGATTTTTCTGCACCGTGATAGTTGACGAGGTGGGAAATGACATTGGCTACTTTTCATCCAATATAAATAGCGTAGTCCTGAAAAATACTCTATTTTATGCTTTTTCCCCGGAGCGTCGCTACAGAGCAACGGCTTGGCATGTTTGCACATAGATAGTTACAAGGGTAGGAATTGACATAGACAAATAACTAGCATAGACCGACACAGCTCCTGAGGGATCTGAAGAAAACTAATTTCCACCACACAGTCAAAAAAGGATGTTCAATCGGGTGAAGACGCGGGCAAAAGCCAGTCTGTAAAAATCCTGACGTATTTCGTTAAAACCAATGAATGATGGTTCAAGCAAAGTATAAATAACAATTGTTCATGTTTTATGTTTTTCAATTAGCTGCTTTTATGGTATTACAAATTTATGTAGTCAGTAAATCTGTTGCAACAACATGACTGCTTGCCTGATATTACACTTACTTAGCATCACCCGCGGTCATCAAAGTCAAAGCATTTATTTGCCAGAACATAGCTGAATACAAGTTGTTCTTAAATTTAAGGTATTATATATGTCCCACCATCAATAGCATGCAAATATACATATTACAATACTAGGTACCTAGGTTTTACAAATATTCTTGAATTTCATATGTAGGGCATTTAGATTTACACCTACGGCCATGTGCAAAGTGACCTTCATACACATCAAGAATCAGATATGCAAGTTCCCTGAGGATTTGTTTACTTACCATTGAAACAATAAATTAAATTAATAAGAACAGCTCACGCCAAACTTTACTGTGATGTGGGTGCGAGTAGTAGGTACCTTTACCTCCTACTAACACCATGGCGAGTGTACCAATGAGTCTTTCAAAACTTGCGTGTAGCTCGCGCCAAACTTTATTACTACTTAAGTGGTCGCCATGACCGAAATCGGTCGGATAGATCATCATCATCATCATCATTACTACTTAATTAACCTTTATTAATTGTGTTACTAACACCCAAAGTTTGCTACTGCGCCCAACTTCAGAGCAGTAATAAAGTTTGGCGCGAGCTCCACGTAAGTTTCGAAAGATTCCTTGGTACACTCGCCATCTCCGGATTCGAACTGAATAGGTGAACCGAGTCTTTACCTGACTACTGCACCTTGCTCATACCTGGGGGTCCATGCAGCAAGACACCTTTTGGCGGCTGTGTGAGGCGACTGTCTGCAAAGAGCTCCCGCTTCTGAATCGGCAAGATCACAGTCTCTCTCAACTCCTGGATAAGGTGGTCCAGTCCAGCTATGTCTTTCCAGTTCACCTGCAAGCGAAATAAGGATACAATGGGCTGTCGATTTTAATAGCTTAATATCGAATGGTGCCTAACTTTTTTATGACATTTTGACAGTTGGCATCATTCAAGGTTACATTTTTTTTAATTATTAAAAATTTGAGTTCGTTTGGCTGCACCTCACCTGATGGTAAGTGCCGATGCAGCCGAGGATGTAAATATTCACTCTCGTCTTGAAGATTCCTAAATTATACGAATCGGGGAATACAGACGCCGGAAGGGAACGCATGATGAACGAAGACACAGACACAGAACAGAATACATTTTGTTTTCTCATAATATACAACCTTATATGCATTTGTTCCAAAAGCATGATGAACGAAGACACAGACATAGAACAGAATACATTTTGTTTTCTCATAATATACAACCTTATATGCATTTGTTCCAAAAATATTGTCAAAAGTGATTTTGATTGTTTTGATGTGACATGTGAAACGTCTTTCAGTTCGTTAGTAGGGGGTCACCCGCATGCAACGAAAACATGTAGCTCTATAACAGTGTTGTTGCTGATGTAGGTTTTTTTAATATCAGCGGATGCTGATTTCAGAGATTAATATCAGCTAGTGCTGATGCTCGTTTTAATGAATTATTTAAATGAAATATATCCAACTACAAAAAGTGATAATTATACTAATGTTAAAGGTAAGTATAATTCAGGGTAGGCCCGAGCCCCTCGGTGAGCATGTATAAGCTGATAAGATGATGATAATTCTGTGATTTTAATTTATTTATCAAAACAATCAATCTTCTTACATATCTTGCATGATTTTTGAATAATTAGGTATGTATGTATGTATAAATTCTTTAATGCACACAAGAAGTAATCACATACATATAAATATAAAATATAATAAGTTACAATAAATATTTAAAGCTTAAGAAAACATACAAGTGAACTCATAAAACAGCCACACATACACCACACACATATAGATACACACACGCAGCTTAATCAATCATCATCTCTGTTGTTCACATTATTTTTAAATTATATCTGTACCAATTCCATAAGGTGGGGCCTGGTAAGAAATGACGTTTCTAATATGTAGATGGATAGTAACATTTTCGGTAGATCTAGTAACATTGAAAAACTGATGAAAAATAAAAAGATAAACCAGTCAAGTGCGAGTCGGACTCGCGTACCGAGGGTTCCGTACCACCACACATGATAAATATTCATTACAAACAAAAGACATCAACACGAGTTAAATGTTTTTTTTATTCAGTTAAGATATAAAAGGACTACAACTCACACTTGACTGGTTTTTATTATTTGCAATTTTACTAGCTAGCTCCATATTACGGTTCCAAAGACACAGCCTTTTAAAGGTTGGACAGACAGATGGACGGACAGTGTAGGCTTAGTAAGTCCTGTTTCCTGGTACAAACCCTAAAAAGCTGTGCCTGTAACTCTGAACTCATGATACTTGGTAGAATAGCAATTAAAAAATACAGTTTCCCGATTCAGGATTCCCTATGGGACTGAGTATTTTCACAAAAAAATATGTTTTCTGTGACGCACTCTCATGCACACAAAAAATGGTACTCACATTAATCTCATCGGGCACAACGAGCTGTGAGGCGATGATCATTTCATGGTCCGACAGTTTATCCAGTTGCAGAGAGTGCCGGCTGCCGAGCCCCGCTCTGGAAGTCACCCTTAACAATGCATACTGTTCAATGGCCGTTTTGCAATATAATAGTCTTGTTTTTTTATATTTGAAATAGTGAAAACAGCCACAGATTGAATGTTAATGAAATGCATCACACGAATAAATAATAATCTTTGAGTCGTTACATAAATGAAGTGAAATTTTAGTACATTCGAGGTGCGCACGACGCAACCACCGGTACTGACAGAATATCAGCGTTGTGGACACAATCCACAACATTATGCTGAGTCAGCGCCGTTTCATTGGCAGTACTTATCGTTCGTCCTGTTTGTGTTTAACTTAGTTTTTTAATTTTGCTTTATTACGTCTTTTATTTTAATCTTGTTCTTTGTGTCAAATGTTTAAACTGTCAATGAATAAATGATTTATCTATCTATCTACCTACATGTATAATCTTTGAGTCGTTACATAAATGAAGTGAAATTTTAGTACATGTCCACAAGTTTCACATAAATACTAACATATTAAAAGTCCCTATCAAAAAGAGTCTTCCACACAAAAAAAAATATATAATAGTAAACCTATTCTAAAATAACTTTAACCTTTGCATACAAGGTGGGGTCTCTCTCTGGGTTTTAAATGTTACCCTTTTTTTAAATTATGTTATGGCGAGGACTGTTAACTTGAGTAGATGGGTTTGCAACATTTCCACGTCGACCTGTTGGGTTAATTCAGTGCTGAGCGGGTGCTTGACCATGATAGATGTGTTTAGAGTCAATGAAATGCATATTTGTTTTGTGAAAATTGTCTTCAAATATGAAAAAATACCTGGAAGTACCTAACACTAGTTACTATTTTAAGACTTTTTTTTTTCTTATTTAATTGATAAAAAGAATGTTACAAAATATTATAATACTAATACATCAAAAACCTTTACAGGTTTATCCGTGTACTAGTTACTATCGTTGCTGATATTATTTTCTGTTTTTTCTAATAGAATTTAAGTTTAAACAAGGTTTTAAGACTGATTTGTCTATGCATAGTTTTTTCAGGTTGAATAAGACTCATATTTTACTGCAAAATTGAAGCACACCATTGATTGCAAGTGAAAATTTATTTTTCATTAAAGTTTTACCTATCCTCTAAATTGATAAAAACACATTTTTGAATGTATTTTTCAAAATATGATTGCAAGTGAAAAATTGTTTTCATTAAAGTTTTACCTGTCATCTAAATTGATAAAAACACATTTTTGAATGTATTTTTCAAAATATAGTTACATAGAAGTCACTTATGCTTGGGTTATTTCATTTAAATCCCACCTTGCATGACGCGTAACTTTTTGTCACCTTGTATGCGAAGGGTTCAACATTTGAGCAAAAACAACAAAATTTAAAGTGTTTTTTTTTTATGGGATTTAAGTTTTAAGCAGTAAATAGCCTTTATTGTTTGGCTTTTACAGTAATTTTAAAAGATGCTTAACTCCTTTTATTTTATTTATTATAAAAAAATTTATTAAATAAGTGTTTTGAAAATTTAAATCATACACTTACTACAATTTTGTTTATTACTTACTTGTTTAAATTTTTATAAGAATAGATTTATGAGAATTTAGAATTTGTTTGTATGGAAGACAATTTTGTTAGGGAACCTTAAGTATTATAGATCTGCCTAAGGTTTATATGTTAACATAAGAAAATTATTTTTGACATACTTTGCAAGATTTATGCAGTACACTGTACAGTGTCATGCGCGCATGCCAGGTGCCACAGACATGTCAATCAATGTTCTAATGAATGGGAAACTTGAAGAGAAATTAACATAACAATAATTAGGTGGATATCTGAATGTGTAACTGGCATTCTGTTACAAATACACATATAGACAACATTTCACAGTTAGCCATTACTTTAAGCTAAATAAGCTGTTGCCTGCGACTGCTCACATGGATGTTGAGAGTGCAATTTTTTTTAACCTTGGTTGATCCTCAAGGTCCATTCCAAATATAAATGAAAGATTTTTTGAAGCAGGATGAGTAGTTTCAGAGTAGATTCCTTTTACATTCACCTTATAAACCATACCTCTTTATAATATTAGCATAAAAGTATAGATTCAGTGAAATAAAATAATGTATCTAATATTTAAGAGAAAACAGGCAGGATTTTTAGGCAAGCTCAATCAGTAGCTGCCTGAAGAATCAACCCACTCTGTTGCAACTTCAATCACAACCTCTTTACTGAAAACTCAATTTAACTAACAACATACAAATACTAAGCAAACATACACACCCACAATTGTAATTTTTGGCAAGAACCCAACGTAAATGTATAAATAAGAAATGATTCCAACAGAATTCTCATAAGTTGGTCGTTTGCAAAGTAGGCCAAAAATTATAGGAAAATTCTATCCAAAAACATACTTCTTTCAGAGGCACCCGCTCAAATGGCACCTGCGCTAATGGCACCTTAGGTATGCCACTTTGGGGACCCACCGTTTTTTTTTGCTGGTGCCGTCAGCAAACTCTGGCAACTCTCGTAAATGATATGGAGCATACTAAATGAAATGATGATCATTGTTATAATAGGAAAGTCGCAGAAGCAATTCCAGCAGAAATCGGCTGGAGGTCAGTGAGTAGAGTGCTATTTTCATGATATACATAATCATTATTATCCTACTATAATATTATAAACTAACTGTGCCCATGACTTCATCCATGTGGAGGTTTTGAATTTTCTCCCAGGTACCCTTGAACTTTCCAGGATAAAAAGTATCCTATATGTTAACCTGGGCTGATAGTTCAATCTGATATATCAAAATCGGCCTGGTAGTTTTAGCGTGATGTGCGAACATACAGACAGACAGACAAAAATTCTTAAAGTTGTTGTTTTGGCCTCTATATCGTTAGTAATGTCCACCAAAGTTATTATTTTCCAAATATATTTAATGTACAGACACTGCCCCGTTACAGTTTTATTATATGTATAGATAGATGTGAAATTTTGAGTGAATGGATGTTTGTTATGTAATTGTAATTGTAATTGTAAGGACGGGCTGATTTCCGCAACCAGGCGCCTGAGCGCCCATTTTGCGTGGTTGGCCGGCATCACTGCCAGCCCAGCTCCTCCAGGAAGCCTAGTAGCCCCCGCAGGTTGCCGACGACTTCCGGGAGTGTCCTATGGTCGCCGAGATGCTCGGCCCTGTACGCCGCCACCTCTCTGCAATCCAGGAGGATGTGGGCGGCTGTCTCCTCGGCCGCCATGCACGCGCGGCACAGCGGGCTGTCTGTAATCCCCAGGGTAAAAAGATGTTTATTAAAGTAACCGTGACCGGTAATGGTCGCTGTTACCTTACGGAGCTGGAGTCTCCCGAGTTTCAGGAGCTTCCTAGTCAGGCCAGCATTTGGCGACGGTAGCGCCTGTCTGGCCTGGCGACATGCTTCCAGTCCTGTCCAATATCGGTTATGTTCTGACCTTGTACGCAGCCGTAAGGTGGATCTGAACCAGCCCGAGGGGAGGGGTAAAATAGGTTCTGGTCCTACAGCTACAAGTTCTGACCCTCTCCTGGCCAGTTCGTCGGCTGCGTCGTTTCCACGCGAGTTACTGTGTCCCTTGATCCACTGCAGAGTTACATTGCTGTGGTAACATACCTCTGTTAGTCTTTGGTGACACTCGTGTATTAGCCCCGAAGTGATGACATTACTTTGGAGGGCCAGTAAAACCGCTCGACTGTCTGAAAGGATACGAATGGAGTAGCCCTGTACCCTTCTAGCAGTGATTGCATTAGCAGCCAGAATGATGCCCATACACTCCGCCTGAAAGACTGTGTTGTACGCACCAAGTGGTTTGGATATTTTTATGTTTAGGTCTTCTGAGAAGACCCCGCAGCCGGTCCCAGCTCCAGTTTTGGACCCATCGGTAAAGATCCGAAGGTCCGATAGGTTCTGGCCTTCCCAGGGGTCCTCGTAGAGCTGAATTTTGTATTTCTTGTCAAAGATGAACTGTTTTGGGATTCTATCGTTGACAGCTGCGAACAGCGGTTCTTCCGAGACAATATTGTCCAGAAGTTCGACGTGAGGAATCCCTTCCTTGGTCCAGAGGTTCAGCAGCTTTAAACGTACCGCAGCGCTGGCTGCCTCTTGCTGGATGAACAGCTGCAGGGGCGGCACGTTCAGCATCGTCTCCAGGGCTGCTGTTGGTGTTGTTCGCATGCAGCCGGAGACCGCCATGCATGCTGTCCTTTGGAAACATTGAAGTTTACTTACGACAGTCGAAAGTTTGGTGCGTGGCCACCATACCACCGCGCCGTAGCTTACCATAGGGCGAATAACCGCTGTATAGAGCCATAGCATGATTTTTGGGGTAAGGCCCCATTTCTTACCCACCATTCTACGGCACTGCCACAGAGTTATTGTAGCTTTATTTAACTTGCAGTTTAGGTGACTGCTCCAATTCAACTTGCTGTCAAGTATGACCCCTAGGTACTTAACTTCTGGTGAGAGTTGGAGATCTGTGTTGAATAGCTTGGGTAAATTATAGTTACCCAGGTTCCGCTTGTTGGTGAACAATACTAGTTCTGTTTTCTTGGGGTTCACTGACAGTTTGAACTCGGTGCACCAGCGTTCCACGATGCGTAGCGCGGAGCGAGTGACATCGCAGACTATGTTTGCGAAATTTCCTGATATAAGGATGGTCAGGTCGTCTGCATAGCCTACCGTGAAGTAGTGATGTCTGTTAAGCGTGGTAATCAGGTCGTTTACCACCAGATTCCACAGTAGCGGTGATAGTACACCTCCTTGGGGGCATCCCTTCGCGACTATGGCTGTACGTGCCTTACCTCTGTCCAGCTTGACGACCCGCTGACTAAGCATGTTCCCGATCCACTTTGTCATGGTCGGGTTCACGCCGTGCTTACGGAGCGCCATCTCTATGCTGGAGAAGTTTGTCTTATCAAATGCACCTTCGATGTCGATGAAGGTGCCTAGGCACATGGCCTTGCCTTGAAGCGCCGCCTCAATCTTACTGACAACAGCGTGAAGGGCTGACTCTGTGGATTTACCTTGACTGTACGCATGTTGGTTGCGGTGAAGTGGTAAGTTTACTAGCGCGTTTTCCCTCAGGTCCCTGTCACAAAGTCTCTCTAGCGTTTTCAAAAGAAACGATGTGAGACTGATGGGTCTGAAGGATTTAGCGTCAGTGTAGTCGCTTTTTCCTGGTTTGGGCAAGAATATCACCTTTACCTCCCTCCATTTGTGCGGTACGTACCTGTGGGCAAGGCACGCCCTGAGGATGTCCGTCAGGATATTAATGACGGGATCTCCCCCCCACTGCAAGAGGGCGGGGAAGATTCCATCACAACCAGCTGCTTTGAAGGGTTGGAAGCTGTTTAACGCCCACTTTACTTTATCTGCGGAGACCACTTTGTCGGCTACGGCCCAGTCTGTCTCAGTTGCATATGTTTCCTCTGCATTCCAACTTACCTCTTGCACTATTCGGCAGTCGGGGAAGTGTGTCTGTAGTAGTACACACTCCGCCTCCTCAGGCGAGTTGGTGAGGGTGTCGTCGGGTTTCTTTAGCGATCCCAGATCTTGATTCGGGCCGCTGGAGAGGACCTTTCTTACCCTGTTCGCTTGGGCACACGATTCAACTCCATCGCAGAAGCTACGCCACGATGCAGTGCTATAGTATCGTATCCTCTTCTTGTATTTGGACTTGGCAGTTTTGTAGTTGTCCCAGTCCTGTTCGTTACAAGTGTTCATTGCTCTATTAAATAGCCTTCTGACTTTTTTCCTGAGCCTCTCCAATTCAGGTCCCCACCAGCTTACCTTTTGGCTGCCATTCGCTGGTGGATTGATTAAGGGGCAAGTTTCTTGGTAGACGCTGCTCAGGCAGTCTGTTAGGTCACTTACTTGCAGTTCTATTTGGTGTGCTCCTTCCAATCTATGCGGTACCCCAGACTCTTGCAGTTTCTGCTCCACCTTAGAGCGGTAGGCAGCCCGATCGGTCTTCCGGGGGTTCCTGCGAGGAGGTTTTGCCACTGTATTCACCTGGAGATCGAACCGGATCCACCTGTGGTCTGAGCATGAAGCTTCCTCAGTCGCTACGTGCCAGTTGGATACCAGTTGCATTACTCCGCTGGTTGCTAAAGTAATGTCTATTATGCTCCTGCTCCTTCTCGTGACGAAGGTAGGTACCGAACCTCTGTTTAAAATGTTGAGATTGGTTGTGAAGAGATAGTCCACTAGGGCCTTACCTCTCTCGTTGCAGCTTGTCATGCCCCACAGGGTATGGTGCGCGTTGCTGTCAGCAGCCACGAGCAGCTCCAGTCCATTACCCTCGCAGTATGAGATCAGCCTCTCCAGATCTTGAGGTGGGGGGTCGTCGCCGTCGGGCATATAGGCCGATGCGACAACCATCTCAGGAAGGCTGTTGTTTGGATGTTTGTTATTCAATCACACCAAAACTGCTTAACAGATCTGGGTGAAACTGGATAGGTAGACAGATTACGACCTGGATTAAGGCTACTTTTTATCCCGATTTCTTAAGTTGTGGTAAAAAGTATTCAGTACTTACTAAAATGTTTGGTATTATAACAAAAGTATTGAGTATACTCAGTTGAGTATACTGAAAAGTTGAATGAGCGTTGCTAAGACCCTTGTAGATACCCCTATAGAATAATGAGAAAATGATTGTATACCATGCCTTCACCACAAGCATCTCACAATGGTCAGTGTAATATGGTTAACGATACCATGTTACCCATGTAGATTAAGGTTAATGGCACAAGCATGGGGAAATCCCCGATCGATACTTACTTGCGTAACTGTTCGCGTGCTCTCTCCTCAGCCTTCTTCCGGCTCTTGGAAGTCGGGTCTATCTGGTTCACCAGCCATTTTATTGAGAAGTAAGTCACAGCAGACACAAATGCCACTCGTATTGCCATTTGAAACACATCGTTCCGTGTGAACGCCGAGCCCTCCACCATCATGCCTTATGTGAGGTCAACAGTTTAACACGATGAGACTGCGGAGCAGTTGTCGGTGAGCGCGTGCTCTTCAGAATTTTGGTTATTATCAAAATATTCTTCACAAAAAATTCTTCGCCGTCATGCGTACTTTTGTGAATTTTGAACCATAAAGTTAGAGTAGAGTGAGGAAGGAATTTGACATTTGATTTGACTGACAGTTTGTTCTCCTTGTCCCTTTTCAGCACAGATCTCTTTTCAGCCACAAGGGGCCACAGAGTTTTCTGTATTGTCTCTGGTCCAAGAGATTTTTTGCGTAAAATGAAGCGTAAAAGGAACGTGAGGCAGAGATGCGTTCAGAAACTTAAATAATGTTTACCTATCATTGTTTTCTCTCAACTCATTATTTCACTGTTGTCAGTTTTTAATGGCCCTAACCTGAGTACCAAAGCGAACAAAGAGTGCGGCAGCTTCATACAGGCGCTCCAAATCGCATGCATACGAGCGCAGTCTTCACCTGCATTAACACATAAAGGAAAGCGCGGGACGCGGGAAAGGAATACTTGACGTCGCGGCGCGGGCTATTTGACAACGCGAACGCGACCGGTGCGGGATCTGCGGGCTCCAAGACCTAGTGTAGTGTATACCTAAATCGTGTGTTTTATTTTTGGTAATACCCAAATTCTCACAATAACTATGATTCAAGTACTCAAGCTTAGCCGGTAGGTGCAGCTCGGTACGTAGATTCAACGTCACGGCGCTGTTACCGCGTTCTCGCTCTTGTATGTAAGAATGTGTATTTATATATACCGTTTTCATCTCAGAGTAAGTATGTAGGTACAGAGCACGTCCTTTATAATGAGAACAGTAGGCACGGGTGGAAACAAAGCGACGTTCCACGCGCAAGCGCTATCGGTCATAATCGACTGCTAGCGGAGAGCGTGCGTGAGATATTCCTAGCAGTATTTTCGAGTAAATTACCTATCAAAATGGTCAAATGTGCAGTGAAATCATGTAAAAACTATACTCGAAAACACATGAAAATAAATCGAGTATTACATTTCACCGGTTAGTCATTTTTTTATTCTTTTAAGCTAAAAATTAATCACGCATTGCGGGGGTGAAGGAGACGTGTGGGGCGGGAGCTAGGTGTTCCGTGCGCACTACCCCGCACCGCCGCCTCGGCCTTAATGTCTAATTAGTGATGTGACGCGTTCGGTAATAGTATACATACTATCGATATTTATTATGAAAGTTTAATCTCTTTGAACAAATAACTTTTAATGAAGATATTGATTTTATTTATATGAGTTTTCTTTATATATTGTTATTTAAATAATTTTCCAATAGTTTTATTATAAAATCGAAACGTAATATCCAAATATGCTGTAAAAGAACAGCTTTCTCCAAACTGAATATTAAAAAGGAAATAATTGTATGTGCTGTACATCTTAGAAATAAACCCGTTATTTGATATATTATTCTAAGATGAACGGCACATAAAATTATTACCGAAATGTTATTCTAACCCTCAAAACTGGCTTGCATCGGTTACCAGTTTATAAAAATCTATACCTTGCACCCTGTTTGTTATTTTAACACATGATAGAGTTTGTCGTAGTCATTTAACTGAAAGTCATAAATTGAAATTATTGTCGTACTAAATTGCTGTTAGAGTTTGGCAAGCGAGTCGTGGCACAAGAAAACGGCGGCAAATTTGAAAAATCTTAAGCAGACAACACTCAATATACCAGGATAAAACGGTTTTGATAATTGGTTATTTATGGACATTGTCTAAAATTATAAGAACTGCTTTTGTTCTTTTGTGGGTGCGTGCTGTCATACGACCTGAGTGGTTCAGTAGTCAACATGCAAGAGGTCCCGGGTTCAATTCCCGGCCGGGACAGAAATTGAAATGAGTTTAAATTTCTGCTAAAACCACTGACATGACAAAAAGCTAACAAAATATTAAATGATAATGACATTTATTCATAGCCTTGCCTGCTCACAACCTCGCCATTGGTTTCCATAGAAAGAGAACACACATTGGAGCACTATTCAACTTCCATTGAAATATAAAGTTTAAAAAAAACAAAGTACTAAAAATAATAACATTTTATTCATCATAATCAAAATCAGATTCGAGAAACTCAATACCAGAGAGGGAATCGTCACTGTCACTATCGTCTTCACGAACATTTATAATAAATGGTTCCAGTTCAGTCTCTGTAATTCTGTCTCTAGTTTTATATTCATTTTCCACATTAATTATGTGGTCAGTGATTTTCTTCCAGTCGCTTGCGGTGATGGTTGAGAAACATTCTCGAATTAATTCTTCGGTGTGAGTGCCATGCACGCCCAAATTTTTGCTTGCAATCTTTCGTTTGACTAAGCTCCATATAAGTTCTATCGCATTGAGGTCGCAGTGATACGGAGGCAACTTTAAAACTTCATGCCCATGCTGTTTCAGTAACTCTTCTGCTTCATATAGAGGAGTTGGTTTATTTTCTCGCACTAGACATAAGAGCTCAGCCTTTGTAAAGCATTCGTCAAACGAAATATTATTATCAGAAAGCCACTTTTGAATGTCAGCTTTCAAGTTGTGCATTGTAGGTGGCTTGTTAATTTGAGTTACGTGGTAACTCGCATTATCCATGATAATTACAGAGGGTTCCATCAGGTTTGGTATTAGCTTCTCTTCTAACCATTTCAAAAAATTGTTTTTATTCATGTCATCATGATAGTCAGCCATTTTCGATTTTGTGCTAAACATTAATAAAGCATTAGGAACAAAACCCTTTTCTGATCCTGCGTGGACTATAATGTGTCTTTTTCCTGCAGATATTTTATCCACTAATCCACTTGTAGATGGTCCTTGCCATGATTTTTTGGGTTTGTAGTTTTGGTGGACATAAGTTTCATCAAGATAAACAATATGTTTTCCTTCTTGGCGTTTTTGATGAATGGTCCTCAGGTATCTATGCCTCCATGCAGCTAATTCAATTTTTTCTATAAGAATAGATCGCTCATTTTTATTTTTTTTGAATTCAAAGCCATTTTTATGTAAAAGTTGTCGCAGCGTTTCCCGGCTTCCAGAGAATTGAATTGAATCCTGCAGCTCCATGTGTAAGCTTCTTAAGGTTGGAACACACTTTTTGACAACATAAAACTCGTTTATTTTGTTTCTTATGACAGAAATATCAAAATCATCCAAATTGGACACTGTCGGTTGCCGTGGTCGTTTTTTACCTGGTGTATTCCATTCACCTTGGTTCATAGAACCTTCTTTTTGTATTCGTCGTAATGTTCTAACACTTACTCCTGTAAAATAAAACGGATTAATGTGTTAATTAAAATTTTTCAAGGACCATCAAACTAGTACAAAGTATTTAAACTAGTACATAATATTTCAAGGACGATCTAACTAGTAGTAGTGTTATTTTTATATTAACTAATATATTTTAACTAATGCTAAGTACATTAAAAACAAATCTTTATTCATTGTGAAATTACACAGTTCAACAGATTACTTTAAGAACGTACCTCAAACTAGGCGAAAGCCTGTATTTTGATTAGTCAGATTTTTTTACAGAGAGAGTATCAAGAAATTGGATATTATTATCAAAGGTATATTTTTCAGTTTACTACCTGTCATGGTGCTGATTTGTGTTATATATCGTGACTTTGAATTCAACATCTCATTTTCTTGACTTTTTTGTAACTCCAGAACTAGACCTTGAATTGAATTTCTAACTTCATCATCCACACGAGCTGAAAGAATAAAAGCACAAATGCTGATTTCTAGCTAAGTAAAAGAAAAAATAGAAACATAAAAATATATACCGTCAAGTTTCAATAACGTTTGGTCATAGTACCTGACGCGGACAGGATTTCATCCAAAAGGCGTTGTTTTTCCATCGCAGCTTCACTGAATTCACTTTTTACTTGTTCGTAATTATTTATCATAGTATACAACATACTTCTCACGCCACTTTTTATCGGTTTCGACATAATTTCGGAATATTTTGATAAAAATACACAAGACGATAGGTTACAAAACAGATTTGTGACGTTTGACATGACAGTTCGAAAATGTTGCCACATAAAGAATTTGTAAAAATGCTTAGTGCCACGACTCGCTAGCCAAACTTCTAGGTAGGGTAGGGTAGGGTGGGTATTCAACCTACCTAATGGATTTTCATACGGTTTTCACCATAGGGCGGACTGGTTCACGAGGAAGGTTTTTAAATTATTACTTTGGATTACCTCATCATATCAGTCGAAAGACGTCCACTGCTGGACAAAGGCCTCCCTCAAAGATTTCCATGACGACTGGTCCTGCGCTGCCCCCATCTAGCGGCTTCCCGCGACCTTCACCAGGATGTCGGTCCACCTAGTGGAAGGCTTGCCTACGCTACGTCTTCCGGTGCGCGATGGCCACTCGAGAACTTTACTACCCCAATGGCCATCTGTTCTACGAGCATGTGCCCTGTCCACTGCCACTTCAGTTTAGCGATTCTGTGAGTTATGTCGGTTACTTTGGTTCTTCTATGGATCTCCTCATTTCCGATTCGATCGCGTAGTGAAATTTTGAGCATAGCTCGCTCTCTTAGAATACCTAATAAGAATAAAATCTTTTTTAAGACGATTTAAATTGTTCCTTTGTAATACCTAACAAGAATAAAAACTTTTTTAATACGATTTAAATTCTACTTAGGAATACCCGACAAGAATAAAATTTTTATTCTATAATACAATCACAGTCTAAGAATCTTTGAAGTGGCGTAATAAAAATTTACGTTAAGTGAATATGTAGTGATTTTTCAATTCTCTATATACAGGGAATGTTAATAAAGGTGACACTTTAAGGTGGGTTTAAACTCATCAAACTGAACAAATTTGCTGAAATCGCGTTTTTTTTATTATTTTTATACAAATTGGTCAGCTTGGCCGGATTTGTTTGAAAAAAAAATTAATTCAGATTAATCAGTACAAGCCCACCTTAAAGTATCATTGCACCTTTATGTTGCACCCTGTATATTATACTGAAATTGGTTTTATTGTTAATTGACTTACCTACCCCAAACAGTACCTACATCTATGTGTGAGTATATACTTGTAGGTACAAATGTTTTATTTTTGTATGTATTAGGAAATAAACATTATTTAATCCATAAAACAAACATAAATTCTTAAAATTACTTACTATATTATGCTGCTGTTTATCCTTGGTTATCGATAATCCGCATCCAGGCGATAGTGCACTGCAGCCCATCCCTATTTGTCACGTATAATCTATATAGTTTACTATAGCTCACTTGCATACGATGTATTATTATGCGACCGATGCGGTAGACGCGCTCTATACCTACATACTTACTCTGAGGTTTTCATGAATAACATAGTTTTTGAACCCAGAACAGTGCGTCTTGACATGTGTTCCTGCCTGACAGCTTTCAGCTGTTTGTTTCTAACCTCCATAATCTTTCAGCGTTGCCAGAAGGTTACTCTTGTAACCTTTGAGGTGATTTTTGAACTGCATTGGTTACTTTTAGGTTACACTAATGAAAAGGTTACTTTTAGGTGATATTTCGGAATTTGTAGAATTAACTTTTAATTTCTTACTTAAAAGCAAGCAACGTTAAACGGAACGCGCGTTTTAGAAATCATAGCCGTCTCACGTTGTACTCTTTCACACTTAAACCACTTGTATCTCGCTCCGCTCCTCATTCGCTCGATCAGTCGGATCGGATCGGCTTCATTCCTCATTCGTTCGTTGTTGTTCGTTTGCTGTCGTCACGTCGTGTCACTGTCAGTCAGTGTCAATGTATGATGTATGTCATGTACTCATGTCGTGCGCGTGCCTGTGTCCGTTGCCGCCCGCCGCCGCCCGCCACTTTACTTACTTACTTTGTTTGTTGTCACCGAAAGTTTAGTGTTTGTGTTTTGTGATTATTATTACAATACTGGGCGCAACTGTACAATAGGGTCTATCGATTTGGCAGTCCGCGATTTTTTTGGTAAAGCGGGAAAGCACGCGGGGACCGGACTCCTAACGGGGGCGTAGCCCCGCCACCCATTTAAAACCCCCAACAAACCTTCAGAATCTAAGGGGGATGTGGGAGTATCAGGGCGGGGGGAAAGCACGCGGAGCCTACTTGAGGGCGAAAAAACTCTGGGATAACAAATAGAAAACCAGGGGGTAATACGTCAAGGTCAAGGTCATTTCAAGGTCAAGGTCTAAGTCAATTGGAACCCCGAGATTCGTAGCCCCCGCCACCCATTTAAAACCCCTAACAAACCTTCGGGATCCGAGGGAGATGTGGGAGTATCAGGGCGGGGAAAGCACGCGGGGCCCGGACCCCTAACGGGGACGTAGCCCTCGCCTCCCATTTAATTTAAAACCCCCAACAAACCTTCGGGATCCGAGGGGGATGTGGGAGTATCAGGGCGGGGAAACACGCGGGGCCCGGACCCCTAACGGGGGCGTAGCCCCCGCCTCCCATTTAAAACCCCCAACAAACCTTCGGGATCCGAGGGGGATGTGGGAGTATCAGGGCGGGGAAACACGCGGGGCCCGGACCCCTAACGGGGGCGTAGCCCCCGCCTCCCATTTAAAACCCCCAACAAACCTTCGGGATCCGAGGGGGATGTGGGAGTATCAGGGCGGGGAAAACATGCGGGGCCCGGACCCCTAACGGGGGCGTAGCCCCCGCCTCCCATTTAAAACCCCCAACAAACCTTCGGGATCCGAGGGGGATGTGGGAGTATCAGGGCGGGGAAAGCACGCGGGGCCCGGACCCCTAACGGGGGCGTAGCCCCTGCCTCCCATTTAAAACCCCCAACAAACCTTCGGGATCCGAGGGGGATGTAGAAGTATCAGGGCGGGGAAAGCACGCGGGGCCCGGACTTCTAACGGGGGCGTAGCCCCCGCCTCCCTTTTAAAACCCCCAACAAACCTTCGAGATCCGAGGGGGATGTGGGAGTATAAGGGCGGGGGGAAAGCACGCGGGGCCGACTTGAGGGCGGAAAAACTCTGGGGTAACAAATCGAAAACCAGGGGGTAATCCGTAAAGGTCAAGGTCAATCAGTCAAGGTCATTTCAAGGTCAAGGTCTAAGTCAATTCGATCCCAAAGATTCGTAGCCCCCGCCACCCATTTAAAACCCCCAACATACCTTCGGGATCCGAGGGGGATGTGGGAGTATCAGGGCGGGAAAGCACGCGGGTCCGACTTCGTCGACAACTCAACACTGTAGGAAGAGTGTGGTACGGGGAGTTCTAAATGGAAGCGGGAGCGAGCGAAGCGAGCCCGGACTTTCGGAACACCCCGACTCGGATCCGTTAGGTTCGGAGACTGTGCTGGGAGGCGAGCTTAGCTCAAATACTCATCGATGTTTCTGTAAGTCAATACAACTAATATTCTATTCTGTCAACTTTTAATACCTTTCCAGTAAAAAAATATGAAAGGTTATTTTTTATACAAAAAGGTTACATTTTTTTTATATTTCAGGTAATTTCTGACAAGACCAGTCTGGCAACACTGTAATCTTTAAAACAGAACCTGCTTTAAAAGGCATATATTAACTTAATCCATTTTTTTATGAATTTCAGCCTAAACAGTGGATTTTCTTAAATTAATATGAAGAAAAACAAATCTACACCTCGTCCGGTTTTGAATAATTCGCGGAAAGCGATTAGAAAACAGAAACGACAGCAGAAAAAGGTACATCGTCAAGAACACTACTTGAAAAAGAAAAATACGCAAGAACTACCCAAATATACGCCAGGGAGATTCGTAAAACGTCTTGTGACTAGTCTGGAACCAGAAACAGAGGTCAAGGTAAGTAAATAAGAGTTTACAATAACCTACCCGCCTATCCGCACGAAGCGTTACGCTTCTCATTTATTATGTGGACAGCAAGGGAATCGGGTTGGATTTTAAAACAAGTCACCTCGATTGGGGGTTGAGAAGGGGGGAAAGTGGAAGAGTTGGGTAAGGGTCCCCCTCTATAGTCCTTCACCTTGCAGAGACACTTGGTTTCTGAGATGGTGTTAGTTGCTGTTCCGTGTATAACAAGGGACTGGCTAGGGGAGACAGGGATGAGGGAAAACTTCAAATCTCCAAGTTAACTAAGTGATAGCAATAGGTGTCTTTGAATTTTGATTTTATATGTACGTGTATGCAACACTTATAGTAAAGGAAAATATTGTGAGGAAACTTGCACATGTATGCAAAGAAACTCAAATGTTATGTGGGAAGTTGACCAACCTGCACTGTGCCCCTGTGGGGTCAATAAGGCCCGATCACCCTAATTCAGGCTCGAACCCCTCTGTAATGATGTATATGAGATGAGACGATGAAAGGAGAGTGAATATGTATTACCTGAGTTTGCATGAATAGAATAGAATAGAATGCTTTATTTGCTTTTAAATAAGGTAAGTATAAAAGATCTTACAATAGTTATAGAATCACTTATTTAGCTATTTAAATGTTATTAGCATGCAAATATTATTTATAAGTACAAAAATAATAAAATAAAATAAAGTAGGTCCAAGTAATTATTCAACATTTTCCAAATTCATAATTCAAATAAAATAATGATACTACAGATTAATACTACAGATTAACATTGCTTATGTTTTAGAAAATCCTCAACGGAATAAAACATGTTCTGAAGAAGCCAATCATGCAATGTTGCCTTAAACTTGTTAAAGGGCAATTCCCGAATCGATTGCGGTATTTTATTATATATTATGTGGCCCATCCAGTAACAATTTTTCTGAAACCGCGTTGTTTTGGGAATCTCATCCGTTACTAACCTGTCAGGATTCCTCTTATTTCGAACTGATACGTCACTAACTTTTTTGTAGAACACATGTTGATTTTGTTTAACTACTTTTGCCATTTCTTGTATATAAAGACAAGGTAGTGGCAGTATTTTTAGGTTTCTAAATAGGGGCCTACATGAAATATCTTGTGAAACACCGAATATGGCACGGACACACTTTTTTTGAGCAATAAAAACCTTTTTGACATTAGTACTGTTCCCCCATATTATGAGACCGTATCTGAGGACCGTGCCATGTGCCATTCTTGACTGCATCGTCACTTTCCATCATGTGAGATATAGTTAATCCTTTCGCACCCAACCTTGATGGGAATTTAATTTTTAACTCCTTGAGCGTGTTTCGACTACGGGTAGGGCGGAAAAAATGTCTTCATGGAGTGTGTTTTCAACTATGGGTAGGTCAATTATACTCTATTGTGATTGGTTGCTGTCTTACCAAACGAATGGGATTGAAAATTTTTTACACAAACTCTATGATGACCTATTTTATTCTCTTTTTATTGTTCAGTCATTCGAAATTCATTCGAAAATAAATAATTAGTCAGCCACATTGTTTTGCTGTGTCATTTGTCTTGTGAGATTAGTAAAGTGTGAAAATTAATTTCACACCGGGAGGTTGTGGGTTCGATTCCCGATGGGGTCATCATGTGAGACTCGGTTTTGTTGGGCCTTTTCCAAGCCCACCTGGCAAGCTACCACCACATTATCTAAGTCTTGCCGCCAAACATCAGCGTTAACAACATTGATGTGTTCTGGCTTGAAGACAAGATAGCAAGTTTTCCATTGCATTGAGGAATCTTGGTAAACCTGCTTCCATCTTCGGCATCATCGTTACTTACCATCAGGTGAGATGATGCCAACGGCTTACCAATTGTAAATAAATAAATAAAAAGATTCAGGCTTAAATGGGTCATTTTGTTATATAAATTTCATATCAAATTACTGGGAAAAAAATTAAAATTATTTTTAAATGATTAGTGATATACTTGCAAAATAATTAGTTAAAACTGAGACCAAGTTTTGGTAACGGCTTAATGGCGAATTTATTTTTTTGAACAACAGAAAAAATAATTTCAGACATAAACAGTATGTTTTGTTGTATAAATCTCATATCAAATTACTTGAAAAAAAATTTACATTATGTGGAAGTGATTAGTTTTTGAAATACTTGCAAAAATAATTTATGAAAAAATACGAAGTGCTGTGCACAAGGGCACAGTGATGAACTCCGTTTTTTTGTCTTTGGAAACTTATCCTAATTTTGTAGGAAACTATTGAGTTTCGAAGTGAAATATTTAGTTTATATACACTTATGAAAGTGTATTAAGCTATATAGTGTTAGTTTTTGTGAAAATGTGTAATAAGTGGGTGCATTCAGTGTCTAAAAGTGCAAGGATCAAAGGATCACGTTTTTTTTTTGCAATGATGAAAACCACAATTTTTTTTCATCAGGTGAGTTATTACTATTAATTTTAATACATTTATGAGCTTGGAAATTTTATTAATCTTTACCACAGTATATAATAATAGTATATAACTTAATTCTATACTTACAAAAAACTAAAAAAAATAGGTCCTAGTTGAGTCTGAATTATGTCATCCACGCTCAAGGCACTTTTGCGGGAAAATCTAACTACGCTTCACGGGTTAACTGAACCCATTGTTGCATGATAGTAACGTAGAGGTATACATTACAAAAAATAAATTAAATCTAAAGTAAAACAAAAGGTTTTGTTTATATAAAATTATTTAAAAACTTGAAAAAACTAAATTTAATGCAATAATCAAATAATAATAATAAGTTTTTTCTAGATTTCAGTGAAATACACTTTATTTTCAATATACTCGCTCAAATTTTAGATGAATAAATGTAGATATTAATTATTATTCAAAAAGTTCATGAAATTTTAAAGCTACAGGTTTAAAAACGTAAATTGAATACATTCTATGTTGTGCCCATTTCCATCTATTACCTCTTTTATACCTGTCATTGGCATGCTGCTGATTTATATACAGTCACTTTAATAAATATAGCACAGGGTAAAGTTGACTGTCCTGAGCTCTTGAACAAACAAACAAACAAACAAGCAAACTCCAGGTCGTTTTTAATTTAAAATTTATATGTAATACTATATATAAGACTGTTTGTTTCCTAAATTAATAAAATAAATAAATAAATAAAGTAAGTTTGATAAATCCATCTCATCACCCATGTTCTTCTTGATTGCTTTATGTCCCAAGTGTTAAAACTAATTATAGAAATAATGGTGTCAATTCGGTTTTGCACAAATCGACTAAACTAAACTAAAATTAGGTTAAGATGTGTCAAAATTACGTTTGCTATTAGGAAAAACTTGACTTAACTTATCTGACAGATCTAAACTAAAATAAACTTAATTAAGATTAGAACACCCTTTTGCTATTTGGAACGACCATATTTTAGATATGTAAACTATTATTGAACAAATTTTAATTACAACCTATTTTGGTGACCAACTGACCACCAAACTTTAATTGGTCTTGGAAAACCACAAAACTGCAAAATTCGTGATGAATACCTAATTAAAGTGATGGTATAAACCCTGATAAGTACTCCAGGATACTGCACCTTTGACCTGAGGGTTTCCTGATGACAAGGTTTGTGACCGACAGGTCTATAAAACAGCCAAAGCTAGAAGTTTGGTGTTTGGACCAAGATGCATCAGCACACTGCGCTACACTGACCCGAAGAATTCTGATCTGAGGGTTTGCCTCTGATGATGATGACCAGGTCTATAAACTAGGTTGGCAGACGTCTGGTCTTATGTATGTCTTTCCAACTTTCAGCTTCGGCAGTCTTAGGAAGCCATTGATTGCCAACCTGGTCATCATCAGACCTTTAATTTATCCAGATTCTGACAATTTACAATGCCCCGACGCACCTTTAGCCAAATTCAAACTCCTAAAGACTTCGCTGAAGAATACTTGCTGCCAAGCCAAAACATAAAAAAGAAATTTTATAAATTATATTCGTAGCATAAATGACTTATGCAAGAGAGACAGGGCTATAGAAAATTATATCTTTTTTCTCTTTTACTTACGGTAAACAGGTTAGGTCGATCAAATTGTTCATTTTTTCATTCATTCTTTAACATAGTCTGTGAATTCAATTTGATCGTGTTTATTCCTGTCAAACAAGGCATCTTATTTGTGTTTGTGTGCAAAATCGAATAGCACATAAAACAACTAAACTTATTTTAGTGGAATTTTAGTTTAGTTTAATTAAGTCAAGTGTTTTGTTCGAATCAACACCAATAGCTTCTTGGTCCAAACCACTAGAATTGACTAGAATCAAAAGTAAATTGGTTTTCAAAAATAAAACTATAGATCTCTTCTGCAGTAACTCTTAACTCTGTCCAATGTTGTCTTACCTTGGAACTTTTCAACAGCGTAAGAAAGTTTAGCATGTATTTTATTGTTATAAATGTTTAATAAGTTTTGTAAATACTATTAAAATCATTTTTTACTTTAGTTACATTTTTGTAAGTAAGCTTGTAACGTGTGTTATTACAAAATCCATGTGGAGGTTTTTTTAATTAGTTTATAGTTATTTTTTTAACATTATCATATATATTTAAGCCGTAAACTTCTGTACTAAAATAAAATCAAATAGAGAGCAAAATTTTAAAAAAGTGTGGGATAGCAATGCTGAAAATGAATAACTTTGAATAACTAATCATAAAAGTGGCACAAATTGTCAAAGTACTTAGTTTATGTGTGAACATAAATTTATTATCACTTCCAGAAAAAGAAACAGAAAAACCTACCGTCACCTCAAGACATCCTCAAGAGAGAGAGGCGAAAAGAGCAGAATGAAGTCAAACGCCTCACCTCCCAGATGGAGGAACAGAGACGGAAGATGCTGCTGCAATCCAATGAAGAAGAGGACAAAATGATCAAGAAGTTGGAGAAACAACTTGGGCTGAATAAAACTAAGAATAAGAACAATTTCTTTGCTGAAGACGGGTTAGATTGTATCCTTTTTAAACAAACAGAAACTCTGAGCATAGCTCGCTCCATAGCCTGTTGAGTGACCTTGAGCCTTCTTATGAAGCCCATAGAAAGCGACCATGTCTCAATTCCGTATGTCATCAATGCAAAGCACACTCGTCATTGAGGAGATGCGTAGGAGAACCTTGGTAACCGACAGTAGGCAGTAGGCAGGGCACATAACTCATAGAACAGATGGCCGTTGGGGCAGTAAAGTTCTCGAGTGGCGATCGCGCACCGGAAGACATAGCGCAGGCAGGCCTCCCACACGGTGGACCGACGACCTAGTTAAGGTCGTGGGAATCCGCTAGATGCGGGTAGAGCAGGACTGGTCGTCGTGGAAATCCTTGGGGGGGAAGCCTTTGTCCAGCTGTGGACGTCTTTCGGCTGATATGATGATGATGATAAACAGACAAAAATAGATTTATTTTTTTACACAAAAGAAAAAAAGAAAACAATAGATTAAATTAATACATATACTTAGTATGTATATGCAATTTAACAATATGTACAAACTGGTGGTGCCAAAAATTGAGCCCTAGACTCAGCACATGCTGCAACTGTGGTAACACAATGCAGCGCTGGGTTTTTAGCTACATACCTAGGTAAGTACACTCTGTACACTTCTGTAGGTAAATATGAGCGTGGTTTCAGATCCCATCCTCGTCGATCCAAACCTTGTGGTTGACAGACTGATCACTAGTATCTTTACGACTACCCACAAAATTATTATTATTATTTTATTATACACTAACAGCTCTAGTAGCTGATGCGTGTTTATTCATTTTTAAAATGTTTGTCAAGTCTATTTTTAGAAACTGATCACTATTTCTGGAAGAGAGTTCGACAAGTTCATCACTCGATATGGTAAAAAGTGATGCTAGCACTGGAGTTGTTAGCACATGGAGGTTTGGTTAACATCAGAGAGTGCCCTTATAGGTGCCTATTCTGTTCTTCATGTACAGATCCCCTATGTTTCTCCAAAATGTGTAATACATAGCGGTTTTGCAAAGCAAAAACAATGGAATCGTGTGTAAATTTATGTAATAGAAAGGAAACTTCATTAGCTTATACATTTAATTGTAAGCGTAGAGGACGGATCGGCCCACGACGCTTACATTGAATACCCCACTTGCGCGCAGGCGGTCGCGTTTGGTTAATACACTAGCAGCTCTAAGAGCTGATGCGTGTATATCACTGCACCTGTGTTTCAAAATGTTTATCAAGTCTGTTTTTAAAACTGTTGACTGTTGGAGCACTTATGACTGTTTCTAGGAGAGAGTTCCATAGGCTTCATCACACGAAATGGCAAAAAGTGTGTTCTGGGGTTGCTAGCACATGGAGGTTTTGTTAGTTTCAAAGAGTGCCCTCTTAAACCTTTATTCTGGTTCATCATGAACAGGTCCTTTAAATATCTCACATTATAATGGTCATTGAGTGTTTATTTATAATAAACATTTAAGACAACATATTGATTACCTAAATACCTTAACTCCTAATACAGATGTTTTAGAAGTGTGTGATAGAAATAATACGGAACAAATTGTGGCTGCTGAAAAGCATCTAGCTGATGTGGAAGCTGGCTCCGATTTTGAGGATGACCTTGCGGAAGTAACTGGCAAAAAAATGGATACAAAGAAAATCAAAGACAAGAGAAAAGAAAGTAAATTTAAAGAAAACAAAAGTGCAAATGAAAGTGGTCAAGACTCTGATGATGAATTTAATAGCGTGGAAAATTCAGATGATGAACTTGGAGATGATGAAGAGATGGATGATGATTTAAATGCAGAAGATATGGAAGATGATGATAGCCGAAATGAGTTTAGTGATGATTCAAATGAAGCACCTGAAGGTAATTTTATGAATTCAATTAAAAGAAACAGATTTTATTACGATTGAACCTCACTAAGGTCAAATTCAATGGAAAAGAAAAAGTTATAAAGTTATACTGAAGTTTAACTGACCCGTTGGTCTAGTGGCAGTGCTGCTGCCTACTGGGCTGAGGGTCATGGGTTCGATCCCCACCCAGGGCAAACATTCTTGTGATCAACAGGTTTCTTTGCTCTGAGTCTGGCTGTAAAATATCTATATGTATGTGTATGTATTTGAACGCATAAGTATGTGTATCGGACTCTGTTTCCATCAAAGACCTCCCCCAAGTATTTCCACAATGACCAGTTCAGCGCTGCCCGCATCCAGCGGCTTCCTGCGACCTTCACCAGGTCGTCGGTCCACCGTGTGGGAGGCCTGCCTGCGCTGCGTCTTCCGTTGCGCGGTTGCCACTCGAGAACTTTAGCCCCAACGGCCATCTGTTCTATGTGCCCTGCCCACTGCCACTTAAGTTTCGCGATTCATTGAGCTATGTCGGTTACCTTGGTTATCCAACGGATCTCTTCATTTCTGATTCGATTGCATAGGGAAACTCCGAGCATATCTTGCGCCATTGCGTTTTGGCCTGACCTTGAGCCTTCATATGAGCCAGATAGTAAGCGACCATGTCACAGTTCCGTATGTCAACACTGGTAACACACACTGCTCAAAGACCTTAATGTTGAGACACTGTGGTATTTGGGACGTGAAGATATTACAAAGCTTTCCAAACGCTGCCCAGCCGAATTTGATTACTAGATTGATGTCTTTCTTTAAGTTGGACCTACCTAACTTTGTTTTTTTAAGTTGGACCTACCTAACTTTGTTTCTTTGAGTTGGACCTACCTAACTTTGTTTCTTTAAGTTGGACCTACCTAACTTTGTTTCCGTAGTACAGGGAATCCTAGTTTGGGGCCAGATAACAGTGTCTTAAATGTCCCTGAATATTGTTATTATATAAGTTTTTGTCTTATAGCGGGTTGAAGTTAACAAGGTAGGCGTAGATTTCCTTTACGGAGGTTTTAGATGCCTACTTCAAAAAGGTTTAAAAATACGTAACCGTAAAAAGCTTCAATAAGCAATAAAATCCAACCGTCAACTAGTGAAATGAACTATTTAAAAAAACCGAAGCTTTAATTCTCTTTTCCTAGAAGTTAGAGTGTTTTTGTAAAAGAAATTGTTTCCAGAAACAAGCACAAATTTACCGAAAACTTCTGACCTATGTGATAGCAATTTGAAAAATTAAACCCTTAATTGCACTTCAACAAAAAATATAAAAGTTTTGGATTTACAGAGTTGTTGTAAGTAGGTTGTATTTTTTCTGTTATAGAAAGTCCAAATGTTCTTAATTACTGTGCACTTATTGAGGATTTAAAATTGATGTTATAGAAATCAATCTTTTTGGTTATTTTTATGTTCAATCTGTTTTTATATAATCTTTTTTGTCTTTTTTTACTTTTTGGTATTTTTTTTTTTTTATTCACAGTTGGTAAACCCTTGACAACATCTCATATTTTGTATGTTTTTCCAAATTGTGACTCTGTCATGACATTCCTCCTCATCATCCGGTTCAACCATACTGTCTGTTCCTATATTTTTTACTATTATTTCATTTTTACATATAATTTAGTTTTGGTGGATTTTGCCTAATTTTTATTAAAGAACCTGGCTGGCCCTTCCCTCCATTAACTACTATATTGTGCATCTTGTGCGAGCGACGGCGCAGACGGAGGGTGCGCCGCCCGCCGCATGGGTTTGAGGCCTGAAAGGAAGGGAAAACATAAATTTGTAAAGTTGTAGAGGTTTCGACTTTATTGGGGTTGCAATTATCAAGATTCCACTGTATTTTGTTTCTTGTTTTGCTATCCTGCCAAACTATTCTTTTTTGGTTTTCAGAGAAACCAACTACATCAACAAAATCCAAAAACAAGAAAACAGAAGAGAAGTCAATGAAAGATAATCAAATAACTAAATCTGAGAAGTCCAGTAAAAAGAAAATAAAATCAGAAGATGATTTGAGCTTCATTCTCAGTGATGATGAAGTGTCACATATATCGGGTGATGGTGATGATTTGGAAAGGTTTTCTGGTGATGAAATAAGTGAAGAAGACAATGATGAAGAACAAAATGATAAGAAAGAGAAACCGGACGTGTGGGAGGATATTTATGGAAGGAAAAGGGATAAAGAAGGAAATATTATAAAGGTATGAAACATGCATTATTCAAAATGAACAATTTTTTTTGTAGAAAATAGGTTTTTTTTTGGGTTCTATACCCGAGGGGTAAAACGGGACCCTATTACTAAGACTTCACTGTCCGTCCGTCTGTCTGTCTGTCCGTCTGTCACCAGGCTGTATTTCATGATAGCTAGACATTAGAAATTTTCACAGATGATGTATTTCTGTTGTCGCTATAACAAAAAATTCTAAAAATTAGAAAAAGTAAAGTCTCCATACATAAAACGTGTTTTTTTTAAACGTGAAGAAACTAGCGCCATCTAGTATAATGGTACGGAACAAAGCGCGGTTCTGACTTCCACTTTACCGGTTTTTTTAATTAGATACCTGTCTTATTTGTGTTACAGGAA